>VYXB01005689.1:1569715-2202305 GCA_013397135.1 Pachyramphus minor
ATGTAAAATACCACCTCACATTTTCACCCATCATTCACAATTCTAAATCCCCATGCTTACTGCACAAATACTTTCTGATAGGACATTTTCCTCCTGAAGTTTTGCTATCTGATGGCCCTCATAAACAGATCAAGGAGTGTTCTATTGATACACAAAGCACAGGATGGGCAAAACCCTTCCCTAATGTCACCATTATCCTCTGCTACACCCCCATCAATGTGGTGCAGGTAGTAGAGCCTGGCTGGCATGCTCTGGAAGAGCAGACAAGAACTAGGATTAGGGACAGGAGCCAAAATCTAGGGAGTTTCAGTCTGAAGCTTTCTAATGCTCCTGAATCTCTTCAGAGTCCTGCAAAAGAGCTCTGTGTGCATTCATTTACTTATGCACGCCTGTGTGCTTTTGCCTGTGATGGAGGACTTAGCTCTACATGGGAAGGTGAGGAATATGCCCTCCTTTTCTTCCTCCTCCACTCAGAAAAAAATTATTTTCTTTTGCATTTCTTCTAGGTTTCCTTGGTTTGTGAAATCCACAGGGCAATATCCAGAGCTCTTGAGCACAGCAAAGCCCATGGCACTGGGCAGAATGGCTTGGACAGCTGGAACATCGTACACAATACAGCTCAGTCTTCAACTGCATTGGTCTTCGTTATCTCAATCCTCAGCTTCGTACAGGTTTGGCAGTTCTCCTCCTCTTTCTATTTACATCTTTGTTCTTAAAGCTGTATCAAGGCACCTGAGGCTTCACCCAGAGCGTCCCTGCTCCCTGGGCACCCCACCCCCAGCTCTGCCAATAGCCCTAGCAAGCACTAAGGAGCCAGAGAATGGAGAAAACCCTGATTTTAATTTTTTGTTTGTTCTCTTTCTTTGCTTTTCAGGATCCTCTCCTGCATGAGTGGTTAACTCTCTAGAGCAGCTTTAACTCCTTCATGGGAAGAAACCACACTGTCAAGCATTATTCAGAGAGGACAGAAACAAGATGGGGCAAATGTAGAGGGAAGGCAAGTGGAGAAAAATGAAAAAGGGTCAAGAGTGATTACAAACTAATGGGTGTCAGCAGACAGGAGGTGAGGGAAGAAGCAGGGAGGGCTTTGACTGGGGTGTTTATCCCTTACTGCAGTCAAAGTTACCATGCAACTGGGGCCAGTAGAGTGATGACGGGTGTGCTCTCCCCCAGGAAAGCTTCAAGCAGCACTGAGCCAGGCAGATTCAGAGACACTTCATGACCACCACCATCTCCCAGGGCAGCCCAACCCAATCCTCCACCTGCCCAGGCACTGGGATGCACTGAGATCTGTCCAGCCTCGATTAGCACCCAGGCTGGTGGGTCACACCTGTGCCAGAGCCCCACAGAGCAGCTCATGGCTCTGGTAGGGAAGCAAAGCTTCTTTTGAAGTGGTAAATTCTGCTGTTTGTGGCACCCTAGAGACTGAAAGAAACCATCAGCTGGGATAGAGACGAGGGAATGATTTGGTTTCCTTCTTTAATAAGCTGCTATCAGACAATAATGTGCTGCAGCACTGCAGAGGTAGTGGGCTCTGATATTAGGGGCTGTCTACCCTGTGCTGGAGGATGGCAAGTACACCTCAGCCAGGTGAGGTGGTGGGATGCAGGACTGCTGTCTGGGGGCGCAAGCTGCACCATGCCAGGCTCCCTCAGCCTGCCATCTGGGTGCAGCAGCCCAGGATGAAGGAAATCCCCACAGTAAAATGGGGTCAGCCAAGTGACACCATTTACAGAGATAAGGCTGAAGAAACGGCTCCTTCTGGCCTGACACAGGCCAGCATCACAGGCCAAAACCATAGCAACAAGATGCCCCCAGAGCTGCTGTGAAAGTCCTTTCCCCGTGTTAAGCAGTGAGCTGGGCTGACACCACCTCCAGTTTACAGGTGCCCTGTGGGGTGGGATGGGTTGCCCCACATCCAGCCAGAGAGTCTCTCAGGTTTACTTCGTAGACCGTCTGATACTGGGTGTAGCACTCAGCCCTTTCCCCTTGGCAGGATGGGCTTCGAGCCACCAATCTGCCTTCCCTGTCCCCAGGAGAGGGGGCAGAAGAGTGGGATGCTGGCAATAACATGCTCAGGCTCCTGACAACTGCACCTCTCTAAGGCTGCCCTGAGCCTCTGGGCTCATTGGTGCTGCAGGACACGCAGGCTGGTACGTGCCTCACCTGTGCTCTGGTCTCCCCTCACCCTGGGGCTGACAGACAGTCAATGCTGAGCCCGAGAGGTGCTCCAGCTGAAAAAATCTAGGACACAGTGGGGGGCTGACAGGCAGGCAGAAGAAGAAACAGATGTGGAGCCGATGTGGTGTGAGGACTGTGTTTGACCTGCAATATAGCTAACATCAAAATCAATCCACCCACTGTAGCTAGTCCTCTACCCCTTTGCTACCTTCCCCCTCGGACACCTACAGCAACATATTATTCCCTCCGTCCTCTGCCAAACTCATCTGTCTGTCTTTTTGCTGTATCTGCTTACCCATCCTCTTTATTCCTCACTCATATTTCTCCCCCTTCATCTTTTTTTTTCCAGTGGCTTTCTTTCCCCACCGTGCTTTCTCTTTTCTCCATTTTATTTCTTACACTTTCCCCCATGCTTCCTTATCTTTCAGGTGCCTGTGCTGTCCCTCCCTTCCTTCATCATACTGGTCTAGCATTCCAAACCAGCCAAATATTTACCAGTCCTTTCCCACTTTCACTGTGCAATGTATCTGTGTGGCATATCTATTTATTAATTTCCTATACAGCAAATACCAGCAGTTTCTTTTTTGGCTTGCTTCTCCCTCCCTCTCCTCATCATTATGAGAAAATAATGAGCTGTTTGGTCTGTGTTACTGGTTGGGGGAAGGAGGGCAGAGAAAGGAAGGGCATGTGGGAGTAGCAAGCCAGGTGCCCTCGATTGTTTGCCTGGAAAGTTCTTTCCTCTTTCTTCCTTGCCCACTGTGGCCTCATTTATCTAAGGATACAGCTGCTTTTACTGTATATTATTAAAAAGCCTAAGAAAGCAATCATTTTGCAGAAAAGGAGGCAAGAGAAGCCGTTAGGAACACAAGGGCTCTCTGCTAATTATTACCTGAGACTTGCCCAGGGCTGGCAGCTTGGAAGGAGGTTTATGATTGTCTCCCATGGCCCATACATAGTGTCTTACACTGGGACTTTTCAAATGCTTCCCTGATTCTGGATGTTCATATGAAAATAAACATTAAACTATGAGTTGAAAAGGACATAAAAATAAGAGGACCACTACCTGTTCCAGCCTCGTGGTCCCACTGCATCAGTCACTGGTTTATTACTGCTGCCATCGGCTTCCCATCCTTGTTTGTAGCCTCAGACCCTCTCCTGCAGGTGTACCTACCCTGTCACAGACATTGTCCCTCATCCCACATCCTTTTCCTTTAGGCTGTTTACAGCTCTGCTGCCTTCCTAATGCCCTTCCCAAGCACATTCCCAAAGTGATGTCTATCACAATAGTCACCAAGAGCCCAAACTTCACCCAAACTCACCCATGCCATCTGTGCTTTGACAGTCTCCTTTAACCCTCTGCAAGTGCTAGTGAGCACCTGCCAAGGAGAAAAGTGAAGAATATACCTTAACACTCAGTGGTAGCTCAGCAGTTAACCTAAAGTTGACCAGGCAAAAACTTAAGATGTTAAGCAAAGTATTTTTTATTCCCTCCCCTTAAAATTGGCCCAAAATATCATGACAAGCATTATTTATCTTATTAAGTACACTACATTAACCTTGCAAATATGCTAATGCACAAAAGGCGCTGCATTAGCAGCTTTTTAGAATAGGAAATTAACCATGTTCATCAGAAAGCTTTTAATTATTATTATTTTTTAAATGCTGGCATAATGCAACAGTTCTCCTTCTGTCAGGAGCATCAGATGAGAAGGATTGGGGACATAGGCCTCTATCTTCACAGCTTCCCCCAAAATTCTGAGTGGGTAGTCCTACCTGAGCTACACAGCAAGGAGCTGCTCTGTCCCTCAGCTGCACTGCTGGCCAAGGGAAGAGCTGGAAGGTCAGGCAGGTGGAGAAGAGAAGACTAAACCAAGTACCTTTGCTGACATATTGCTCTAGCACTGAAAAAGATGTAGGCCAAACACATCTCCTGTATGCCTAGCAGCACTGAGCTGTGGGCTGTAACAGCTCTTGGACAGTGTGGCAGAGCAATGTAGAGCATCATCACTGAAGAATCTCCTTTGTCTTCAGTAAGCATATGCTGCTGATTCACAGCCCTGCCTCGGGACTTGCCCTCAGCATGATCCTCCTGATTCCCTTTCCCACAGTGACAGACGTACTCTGCTCCCCTGGCTGCCTATGCCTCTTTCCTGGTGAGAAGCAAAGGGAACAACCTTTGCAAGGCAGGCTTGATAAAACCTACTCCCACTAGGTGGAAAGCTGTGATTCTCTCAGTTCATCCTGCTCAGGGTCTGATCCAGAGTGACTCACCACTGTGGCTACCTTGCTGCTGCAACATGGTGTGTTGCTGCTTCTTCCTCCACCCAACTGAACGGTCCTTTCTGATGAGTTTCCAGTGAGACTTTGACTTGTGCTTCCCTTACCGTACACTGGCTGTCATTGCTCCTGGCAGGGCAAGGTCAGCTCAGCTGGCACAGTCAGTGCAGTCACAAACGCAATTTCTGATATTTCTGGTTTTTTTTAATGGTGGTGTTACTGTTGCAGGCAGAGGGCAGCTGCTTCCACAGCTGCTACAGCTTACTAGTGTACTGCAGCCAGCATCACCCAGGAGATAAGGCCAAGGAGCACATCTCTGCACTGTTGTGCCTACTATCTCTCTAAGCTTTTTTAAAGCTTTTATGTTGTTTTTTTTTCCTAAGTAAAATCTTAAGAGGGCAGATTTAGCCAAGTATCCAATGTCTTTCTGGAGTGTGCTCTGATAAAGGAAAAAATCATCCCTCAAGCAGCGTAGAGGTGAGGGAGCTTATCCCATGCCTCTGCGTGGGAAGTGTCACAACAGGATAAACCAAGGGAAATCAAAAGCTGAGAGATTTACCCAGATGCAGAGAAAGGGATGATATTATCCAATATGACATTACATGTTCTTTCTGTAACACAAATCAGCTTCCATCGGTCAAATGCTGCTCTCCTCTGACATGATAGCCTTCCAGAACAGACTGCAGTGCTGCAGGAGCTCTGAGCGGGTTTTTTTCCAGTTTGTTTGTTTTCCCATTATAATTATTTCCTCTGTAGTCATCACTCCAAGGTTGTCTTTCTGGGAGAGGCTGAGGCAGCACTAACTGGGCATAGACCCACAGATGGCTCTCCAATAGTGCGCTGGACTGGCATATGGTAGATAAGGAGTTGCATGCCCTATCCTCAGGCAGCAACAACGTGCTGCTCCCTTCGGTGCTTTCTGATGGGCGGTGCTCGGACAGCACAGCTCTGCTGGCCTTCTTGAAGCTACTGTCTGTGTGCTGCCTCCTCTTGAACTGGATATGCATTAGAACAAGTATCTCATCAGGTCTGACTGGCTTGACATCTCATGTGATGGCAAGCTTTAGAGAAGAACTGTTGCAACAGCTCAGAACATGCTGTTTAAGGTGTCTGCCCAGTCCTGGGGCCTCAAAGGCAAAAATCAGCAACCAGGAACAACCCCGAATGAGGTAAAGGAAAACTGAATCCATCCCATGCTGACTTTTTACTCACTGTCCTTTGCACACCTGACCTTTCCCATGGCCCTTAGACCTCTCTGGCAGCAACCTTTGCTGCTCCACAGCCATGGTTAGCAGGAGGTGAAGGAGAGCAAGCTTCCTGCTTCTGAGCACTCCTGTGTTTCTGGTGGGGAGCCCTAAAATGACCCCCTGCACTCAGACACAGGTGTGCACACACTTCTGGAGCTACATGAATTACCCCTTCAAGGCAATAATTTCTTCAGTCCCCAATCACATCTATGTCCAGCACACTAGGTTAATTGGGCTGGGCACTTGGTCTGCTGACCACGGCCCTGGAGAGGAGCATTTGCACCACCTGTGCTGAGAGATGGATCTGTGGGAGGTGTAGGGAGGGAAGGAGGGATTTGCATGGGGGAGAACGCAGAGACAGAGTCTAAAGGTGGAGGCACACATGTAAGACAAAAGTTTCCTGTTAGCAAAGAAATCACAAAAGATGATGGCAAGGCCATCTTTGCCCATGGCAGTTACTGACATCCTCTTGGAAATGTTGCCAGAATCACTGTCATGGAAGTGAGAGTGAGGGGTGCTGGATGTAGAGCTGCTGGCATGTCCCCTTTCTGGACAGGATGACATAGGTAACTCCAGGGAGTGGGTCTGATCTCTGGCATTTCAAAGAATGAGTCACAAATCACAGCTGTATGTTTTTCAGTATGCTGAGCTGATGCTATATAATGGAGCATCAGGCAAACTTGGAAGGGTTTATGGAGAGATGGAGGCAGAAGGAGAGGGAGGCATCTGTGTGTGTGGGAAGGAGAGGGCTGTGGTTGCAGAAAAAAGTAATTTGCTGACAAGAATGCAGCAATTTATTTTGAGCTACTACAACTGACCAGTGCATTCCCTTTTATCTCTGACTTATCTCTTCCCTTCTAGTACAAACCCTGGGCAGCACAGGGCCTGCCTCTCTCCTTCTCTGTGGATACTGCTGACTTGGGAGGTTAGAACATGCCACTCTTATCAGCAGGGCCACCTTCATCTCAGCTCCTTTTTCCCCTGATGAGCCCAGCAGCATCCCAACTTGCCAGAGGAGAGAGCACAGTGCAAACCCTGAACTTATAGCCAAGCTTTCAGTGGGAGTTGTTAGGTAGGGAGGTCTCCCTTTTTGTCTTGGGGCTGTCTAGCAACAGTTTCCTTTTGTCCCAGTCTACGGACAGTAAACAGGTGTTTTCATTCCTATTTACTGACCTCAGATATTGTGGGGGTTCTCCTCTCTTTTCCTAAGATGCCTGGCACTCATGGTTGGTACTGCAAGGACATTCTTGCTGAGCAGACCTCTGTGCAGTGCTATGCACCCGCATGTACGGTTATGTATCCCCCACAACCTGCTCAAAAAACTGCTCTAGAGGTGAACACCAGCAGCACTAAAGGAAATTAATGAAAGGAATGAATGAATGAGTGAACATAACTGGCTCAGCACCTCCATCCCTTACTTAATACTCTCCCTGCTTGCTCTGGAGAGGGACTGCTCTGGTTGCAGGCCAGACAGCAGAAAGGCTGTGGAGAGGTTGTGGGAACTCCCTCAGGTTTTGATTTTTCTCCTACTCAGTTAAAAGGGTGGTCTGAAAACATTTTAAAGTTGACCTGAGTGCTGGAAAAGGTCTGTGACAGGAGCGGGACAGAAATATTTGAAAAGTGGAAAAGGGGGGGAAAAAAGATAAATAAAATATTACACTATTCATTTTTAATGCAGGAGCATAGAGTGCCCTGGCCTACTCTTTCCTGATGGTATAGCATGTCAGCTGGCATGGCTCTGGGGGGTATGCCTGCTGTGTACCAACACTTTTCTGCAAGCAGGAGCCATTTGGCCGAAGACCCAGGTATACACTGATAGTCCTGCTCTCGCAACACAGCCAAAAATTACTCTCCTCAAAATACTCAGGACTATCACAGTTCTTCTCCCAGTGAGAGGTGATGTCCAGGGGGAGCACAGGCTGACTGCACCTTGCTATTCAGTGCTCTGCAACAGCACAGTGAAGACCTGCAGACTTTTCTTTTACCACCACTGCACTGTGGTACTGTTTCCTCAATTGACTGTTTCATAATCCCACCACCTGGCTTGGGGCCAGGGAGAAAGCTTTGAACAGTACAGCTCATGCAGGAGGACACCTTCTCAAGAGTAACCCATACTCTGAGTTTCTGCTGCACTTGGGGCAGAAGGGCAAAAAGGGCAGCACACATTGGGCTAGAAAAATGATTCTTTCCTTTGGAGCCTGAAAGGAGAAGGGGATTCTCCAGAAATCCTGAGCCTCAGTACCTAATCTCCTTCTAGAAAATGTGTTCAGACAGACTAGCTTCTACTGGATTTTAATCTAAGTCCCAAGACAGAGTTAGTATGGTACCACTAATTTGCTGCACTGATGAAGTCTTAAAAAAAAATCTCCGAAAGCTAAATTTTCATTTACTCTATTTATTTATTTTTTAATTGCATGTCATTGCCTGTGCCAAACACCAGCAGTCAATACAGGACTTAGATGATAATAAATGTAATGTTAATTACATGGTTATTGTTACTCATTTTTTAATAAGCTCTTTATAATGCATTCAAGTAATAAAGCAAAACTGAGGCTCCTGCAAAGCATACTGTTCCAAAGGAAGCACACAAGAAGGCAGAAAAGTCTCCAGAGAGGGCTCCAGACACTGGGGTGAGGTTCCTAAGACTGATCCCCAGGTCTTCTGGCAATGCAGCCACAAACCTAGTAGCCTTGCAAAAGATACTGGCAAAGAGCAGAGCTATAGGTAAGGATGCCCAGACTCTCTCCATCCATGATACTCCAGCCCCAGGTTCACAAACCACTAGAGAGAGCAGCTATCTAGAGAAATACCTCTTTGTCTCCCCACCAAAACCCCATTGCTCATGGTTGAATTTCTGGTTCTCTGCATATTAAATTGTTACACTGCAGTATTTCACTCCTTAGTAGGAAGAGAAGCCTTACTTACTAAAAAACAGAAAAAGAATTACTGTTCCTCATTTTGTATTAGCCTCGGAAGAATCTAAATAAAATACATGCAAAAAACTGCGATGATTTTACATGCAGAAGGATGATATTAGTTTTGAGGATTCCTTCAGCCCTGTAAAGCTGGACTTCAGATTAGTAAGGTGCCTGTTATTGAAGGCTTGCAGACAATGCAACTGGTACAGTGAGCTAAAATGTCCTAAACCATTTCTAATACACTTCGTAATGCCAGACACAATCATATCTTTAACAGTAACACACAACAACATGAAAGGTTTAGCAACATGAATTGCAATATGTTGCCTTATTCCTGCATGACAGGGTTACTATATGGAGTTTGTTCCCAACAATAAAGCTGACAAAGCCAGATGCCACCCCTGCCAGCAAGCATTGTATATCTGGGGCAACTTAAGGACCTGCTGATTGAAGGAAATCCTCCTCCTACCAAACACAGACTGGCAGCAAAAATGCTTCACAGCCCCCCCCCTTTTTTTTTTTTTTTCAGTTTTAACGATTGTAACAGCTTCTGCAATCTTTGTAAGGGAAGTGGCCAAAAAGGAGCAGGAGATTGATTGTCACTCATCCTCTTGCCATATTACGAAAGGAACTGCGCAGCGAGGGATGCGTAGGAAGCCTCAGGGAAGGGAGATAAGGGAACAGAGGGGAGGAATACAGGCTTAAGAGATACACTCCCTGCCCGAGTCTGCCTTTGGGAGCCTGATGAATGCTGATCTATTTTAATACCCCTGAGTGTCAGAAAAGTTTGGCTTTCTGTCTGAGTCTTGCAACATGAATGCACTCCTAGCCAGCAGGCAGTAATCACAACCAAGCTGCTTTTTCTGGATTGAAACTGGCCACCTGTCCAGTTTAAGGATCTGACCCAATGGGTCTCATTTATGCAATACTTCTGGAGAAGCATTTTGGTGGAGCCCAATTGCGGGTACAGTCTGCAGGGGTGCTTGTCAGGAGCAGAATGCCGCTTGGGGAAGGAGACACAAAATTTGTTCTAAACTTTCCTTATATAGGGCTTCTCTCCCCACCTTTCCCCCACCATTTTTTAAAGGATATATTTGGTATTTACCTCAAAACCAGAGCCTTCATGCTCTGCAAACACAGGCCCACAAAAAGACTAAAGCAGTTTTGGAACAAGACATTCTGAATATGATGAGCAGGAGAGGGTAAAAAATTAAAGGGAAGAAAAAATCAGCCAGCCCAGCAAACAGCATTTAAATCTCTCTCTTCTTCTCTCATTCTCTTATTCAGTCATTTCTGTCTTGCTCTGAGTATGCTGTTTTTATCTTCTTCACTCTGATATAAAAGCCCAGCTCCCCTAGTGAGTGTGCAGATGATGATTTGGCATTGTCCAGGACTATTATGCTGTCAGCTCTCAAAGAAAAAAAGGCTTGTAAAAATCCTGTAGTCAGACAAAGGCAGAGCATGCGGCTCAGGACAGTTTGTACTGCCGTCTGCTAATAACCTTTCTGAACAATAGCTTACATGGAAAGATCTTTCACTGAACATGAAATTCCTCTTTCAGCTTCACCTTCACTTACTCCCAATTACTGCTCCACTCTCAACTATACCCATGCTCCATATGCAAATCCTCTTTCCAACTCTTTTGTACAGAAACAGAGGTGTATCTCCCTCCCCCTAGTCCTGTTCTAGTGCTGTCCTACACTATCCTTGCACAATCCACCACACACTCACCTCTACTCCTAGTTCAGCTCTAGCTACCTGAAAATTCATTCACATATGTGGTCTCTACCACTCCCAGCAATTTGACTCATGCTCTGCTCTCAGGTATATGGAGGTGCTTCACACATGCCATTTTTCTTTCTTCACTTACGTAGGAATAGAAATTTGAAAGAAAATTAAGAATATGCTCAAGAAAGAGATTTCTGTTAAAGACCTAAGATAGAATCAACAGCTTTTTCCAAAACACAGAAAATTAGCAAGTTTTCTTAGGGCAACTTAAAGAGGCGCAATTTGACAGGTTCAGCAGTGGTGTGAGCAGATAATTGACCCAGCTTCCCTCAAGCCCTGGTGCTGATGGTTTCATTGCAGCCCAAGCTATACAGGCTGATTCCTCTGCCTGTATAGACTTGGGCCTGGCAGACAAACTGAGGTGACCTGTATATCTCAGACAATTTATGACATTGTGCTCTCCAGCATTTGCTCTGGTGCAGGTTACCAGCTCCACGTGCCTGTACATCAGCTGCCCCTGTTTACAGCACTGGACTGCTGCTGATTGTGGGTTTGGGCTAAGTGAAAGTGAGCTGAAGTGTGGTCGCGTCTGTCTTTCTGGCAATCCAGCTCTAGGCAGACTTGCTTGCTCTCACTGTCTACACAGTCAGCTACCAGCATCTCTGCTTTTCTGTCAGAGGAGCCTGAAACACCATACAGCCAGTTCTGGGGAGACCTGAGTTTGCAGAAAAGATTGAAATGTCTAAATCTGATGAGTGTGGGCTGCTGCCACTTTGAGATAAATCCTCAAATGTGTGCAAGGATTTGCCAGTATGCAATGGGTTCATGAAACTGGTACATGAACAAAAGAGCACAGCAGAACCTGGAAAGAAGACCAAGGAAATGGACTTGGACGTGACCCTTGCTCTAAGGGTACGCACCTAAGCCAAGGTCAATGTCCAGTAACTCCAAACACAAAAGCACAGGGAGGCTCTGATCTCTGCTGCACCTGCCTAACGGCAGATGTACACCACCATAATTGATGGCATTAACTCCTGCCTTATACCCATCTCAAAAAGGTCAGGGTATGGCCCAACGAGTTTACAGTGAGCAAGAGCAAGGCAGTGCATTTGCTGAGCTGGGACTAGTTCACCACCTGCCGATTTAGTGAACATCACACATCTAAACTAGGGACTGGAAAGCTGTATGATATTCAAGGTTTTGCACGTGTACTGGACAATAATAACATGTACTAGGGATGTGCTAGGGATGAAATACACCCTGAAAACTAGGGGTGCAAGGAGAAGAAGCCTTCTTTAAGTTCTGAGCTCTTCTCTGAGCAGGGCCGTATCCTCCTGTCTGTTACCAGGATGCCTATTCCAAATAATGCTGCATTTATTTTAGCTGATAAAAAATTACCAGAGCTGGTAACAGCCAGGAATTACAGTAGCTAATGTTATTTTGCTTCTCCCCACTACAACTTCCTGTGACCCATTCCTGCCAGCCTCAAAGTACAGGTCCACTCACCATGCACACCCAAGTTCTGCTTCACTGGAACAATACTCATCACTTTTTGAGCATTCACACAAGGTCATCACTGTGTATGTAGCTTCTGGCTTATATTCTCTCCTTTTTCGTGTTTTTATTTTACTTGCTCTTTTTCCATTTTCTTGTCCTAAGGGATCATGACCAGAATTAAATCCTGACATACTTTCAAACCCAAGATAGCTGGTGGTTTTACACTCCCTAGGTAAATCATCCCACACTTCTTTGGAAAACATGAATGCATTTTCCCTGTGGTCCACAACATCTGAAGTATCCTGTCATTATTATTAAGTGAAGGAGATCCTTCAAAGGCTGTGGTGTTGTCCCCAGGTACTTCAGTGCACAGTCTTAGGCACAGGGCCTAGATCAGCACAATGTTTTACTCATTGTTAATGCGAGGCATTCAGGTCTCTAATTTCCAGCACAGAGCCTACTTGAAGAAGTTCATGGTCTTACCCAGGAGTGCAAGAAATGGGCTCTTTATGGAGTATGAAATCCATTTTCCCCAGGCCTGCATTTGGATTGTGCTTTATGACATGAGAAGATCAGTAAGTGAATAAAGCACTACATTCTTGATAACTGATGGACAGATGATCCCAGCAGTCTGTATCTGTATCTCCCCCTTCCCACTGCTGTATATTTGCTGGGCTGTCAGTCTTAAAGCTAAAATGACTTGGGAACCTGAACTTTCCTGAGATTCTTCCCCCTGCTCAGTCCAGAGAAGGATCTGGAAGTTAACATAGGAAGAAGGGGGAGAGATATCAGCTCTGACACCTGTAAAGCTTAGGTAAGAGGAAAAGTGATGAGTGAGGAGCTTGGCCTCAGCTGAACTATAAAAGCAGCACTGCAGCCAATGCGAGCAGCTTCAAGAGAGCCTGTACCAAATTCACAGCAACACTAGACAGCAGGAGTGGGAAAGTGCTTACTAAATTCATTCTCTTGACATCCAGGAAGGCAGAGAAATGGGGAGTGAGGCAAGCAGGGTTTAAGGGCGCTTGCCAGGACAAGAGAGAACAAAGAATAAGACCATGCTAAAGCTGTTCCTCTAGTCCCCTGCCCCTAAACTGAACATCAAAGTTTGCTTCATTCAGGAGGGAAACAATCATGTAAGAGGCAGAAAACCCATGAGTTGCTCAGTTACTGGAGTTATTACAAGCAATTCTGGGAACAGCTGCATTTTTTCCCTTTCACTCAAAATAGAAGTTAAAACAAAGGCACTTTTTTTTGGTTTTTGTTTTGTTGTTTTTTTTTTTTAAACTAGGGGGATAATCTGCTGCAAGAGAGAGGAGTATCATCTGTTCAGAGCACCACTGTTTCAGAGAAAGTCTAAGGAGGTCAATGGAGTCCCTTCTGATTTGAAGACAACCTTCCTCTCCTGGTCACGTTCACAGCTTGCATCACCCAATTTGGTTTGAAGGCACCAGAGCAATTCACATGGTTTGGGAATCTCACTTACTGTGTTAATGGGTTTCCCTGGAGATGCTGCTTGGTATGTGGTCCCCTAGCCCAACTGCTCTGCTCTGCTCAGCATGGGATCTCAACAGCACAGAAATTCCCTCTGTGCCCATGAATGAGTTGAGGCTCCTGCTCTGCCCAAGCATCCTGGCTAATTCTGCTGATCAATTTGGGTTCATATTCAGTCTGTGTACCCCTCACTCACCAGCTGAAATGGGCTGCTTATATCTCCTAGCCTTTCAGCTGCCTGGTTTGCCTGCCTGTGCTCCTGCTTCCCAGCCACCTCTTTCTCCTGCATCCAGCATTGCTTGCTCTCCAGATAGTGCAGCAGCACAGACAGACAGACAGGCTCACACCCTTTACCTCCAGCCTCAGCTTCTCTCAGCTGCTTTCACCCCTGAGCTCTCCTGTACTGAACTGTGAGATCCAACTGATGGGAAGAAATCAGCCTGCCAGACCTTCTTGCTAGACAGGGAATGAAAGCTTTTTCCCTCTCTCCTCAACACACAAAAATGGCCTATTTTCTAACAGCATCATATACGGGTTCAAACAGTCAATACTTCACCAACAGAAATGCAAGAAAGGAGAATGAAACACAAGAGGAAAGAAAATAAATTAGGGCTATGGAAGGTTTCTTTTAAAAGCAAAGCCCCCGGTCTAGCTTCTCAGTGGTGTAATCTCAAAGGCCATCAATATCAGGCTAGAGTGAGTAGCAGCAGGGAAAATGGCATAAAACCCTTCTCTATTTCTAGAAATAATAAACAATATTTGGCCAAAGTTCAGGGAAGGAAGGTTGAGGGGTAAGTAGAAAGGGAGGGGGACAAACTCCAAGTAGTTTGTCAGACCTGAAGTCTTTTTTGCCTGCTTAACCTTCACTCTGCAGACACGCTGGCTGGGGTGTAAATGGTTCAATATGAGAACTGTGTGGAGTACAGGTATTAGGCCCCAATCTGTCCCCTGTGTAACTCTGCCAGTGCACAGGGCAATTGATGACATGTCCTGATCTCAGTGAAGCTGTGTCACGGTGAACTAAGGAGCTAAGTGCACATGTGAAGGTTGTTGCAACTACATCTGGTTTCCTATCGGAGAGTGCACATGGGAGTAAGGTTTTCTTACCCCCTCTTCTTGTTTCACCAAGAATATCTTTAAATAGATGAAGATTTTCTGTAATGAAAAGAGGATGACTGGGCTTGCCATAAATCTTTATGATGTACTTTCAACAATCCCTGCACCCTGAGTGGCTCAGATTGGGAAACACCTTTCAAGTAGCAGCAATATTGTGTACTATTGGTGAAATAGTATTTGGAGCACCATAAAGCAAAGGTAAAACTAGGGCACCACACAAAACAACTGTTCCAGTTTCAAACAATCTTATTTCAAACTTGTGGCTCAGCTATTGAGTAGCAGCCAGGAATGATCTCCATAGTTGCTGAAGATGATGAGGGCAGATGGGAATTGCACTGTCAGTAGTGCAAATCCACCTGTGTTCTGACCAAAAGGCAGACAGTTGGCTTATACCTGTTTCTCTCCTACAGCTGAGAACAACTGGCTGCCAGGACAGCTCCAGGTTCGAGCCCAAGGATGGGAAATAAGCAGACAATGAGCTGACATCTGTAGATTTGATGGGATTACGAATGTCTTCCCATATTTGCATTGCCTACAATCAGATTGTGAGTTGCAATTAATAGATCAGCAATGTCTTTATCTAACAAACTGGAAGTCCACTGGAAAGGACAGAGCAGGACAAGTATGGAGGACTGAGGGCAAGAAGGATTTGAACCAACTGAAGGGTCCAGAAAAGAGCAGAAGAATGGTTAGATATTTAGGACACACAACCTACAAAGAAAGACAAAACTTCCCACAAAGTAAAGGAAGTAACAGATGATTCTGATTCATCTGATTCATGATAGGTTCAAACTGCAACAGAGAAGAGTCAGTTAAACCTCAGTAAGAACATAAAGGATAATGAAGCACAAGCATAAATTGTCCTGGGAGGGTGTGAAATCATTCGAAACAAGCTAGAGAGGCACTTATCAGGAATGACTTGGGAAGAGCTGACCCTGCCACTATGCAGGGATATAGACTAGATAACCTGTGAGATCCTTTAAGGACCTTTGTTCTGTTCATCCACTGTAAGATGAGCATTGTGCACCCATGATGTATTGACAACAGAAGAGTCTAGCTTGCAGCTGCCAGTAGCCAGTGTTTCACTGATGGTTAGAGCACCAACAGGGACCCATTAGCCAGGGGGAATGGCAGACAGGAATTCTTACCATTAAAATTCCCAGGATACATCAATGCACTCAATCAGTCTAACTCAGATGTGAAGGATTTCCTCGTTACCATATTGGGTGCAGCTTAGCACACATCCCCAGGAAGCTGCTGTGAGCCTGCACCAGTGCTTCCCTCACCCGTGGCTCCTCAACCCTGGCCTAGCCAGGCAGGGGGATGGGTGCCATGATGGAGTGCTATGGGATGGCCTGCAGCATCAGCCACCCTAAGTCACAGGACATCAGCCCAGCTGGCCAGCAACTCTGCAAATATGTGGTAACCCTTCTTCCCATTTTACAGGCAGGGAAGGGGAGAGGGAATAAGACCATCATGGTTTGTAGTAACTGACGTTGTGCATGACACCTCCAGATAAAAGGGGAGCAGGACCTTGTCAAGCAAAAGGGCCAAGATGGGCCCTCCCTGCTTTAACTAGTAATTTGTTGTCACATTGTCAGGTGTCACAGGTCGAAGTCTTCTCTTGGATCCCATCCAAACAGACATACCCATTTTCACCTGTGTTATGACATGAACTTGATGATCTTTTTTTCAGAGCTAGCTCAAGGCTTCTTGCTCTTCAACATGTCATTAAAAAGTGAAGCTGCTGTCTCTGAAGTGAAAAACTGCGTTTTCTGATCACCTGCAAATAAAACTCACTGCAGTCCAAGTCCTTTCTTGTAAACTCAAAGGGGATTTAACTGCAATGTGATGGTCAAGTTCCCAAATAAGGGTGTAGTTACTTTCTAACTGTCTTAAATTTATCTCAGCAGTTTAAGATGGGGCACAGCACACATCACTGAAGACAAATGGCTGCTCTGTCAAGCCATGGAAATGGCCAAAGCAAACCCTACACAAACAGCTTCTTTAGTGCCCTGCCACAGAGTCTGCCAGATGCCAGGGCCTAGATTGGAAATTATGAGTCAGATCCCCAAATGGAGCAAAATGACTCTGCTCCAAGAAAGCACTGATTTATATCAGCCAAATTCTGGCCTGCTGATCTCAAACTGGATCAAATTATTGGAGTTTCTGGGCTCTCTAACACATGCCATGATCAGTATATGTGAATGAGAAATGACATACTCACAAATATGTCAGTTCATGGATACACACAGATTGCAAGGACATCTGGCTGACAGAAACTTTAGGAGATGTAGAACTTATGGCAATGGGAAGAAATCCATTATCTGATTAAAAGGTTAGATAATGTAGGGGGAAAAGTACTTGCAATGAGCCTGTTGAACAGAGGCCTCTGGTGGGAGGGCTCAAAAAGCTCACCATTAGCCAGTTTCTGTTAATCAGTTTTGATATAATTCTGCCTGAGTGTGCCTAATTCTTGCCACAGCAGCTTGAGCCGTACATAACACGACCAGGTGCCATGAAAGCTTCTCTAAAGCCTCCACTAATGCTGCTCCCTCTAGCCCTTCAGCCCCCTGGCTCCCTACACCACCTCTGCCTCTGCCCCTGACCCTCAGTTACTCCATCACTACCTAACCACCCATCACATTAAGGCATTTGATGCTCTACTTGCAGCTACCACATCTACAGCAAACCAAGAACCCATTTTCAGAGCCACAAACAGAGAGGCTGCGTTCAACTACAGTGGCCTAAACTTTCCCAAGGGATTTTTGACTTTACATAGTTATCACCTTTCTGGCTGACCTAACTGTCAGTTGGTGTGTATAAGTGAGCTGCTGCTGAAAAAGAAGGAGTTAAGAATCATTTAAACCATTAGGTTTTCATCAGATCTCATTCTGCTTCTGGAGAGCCCTGGAAGCATCTGTTAATAAAGCGCGGGGGGGAATAAAACCCCTCTCCCTCGTGTCAAGATATCTTTTTCCATCCAGCTGCACCAAGAATGAAAGAGCTATCAAAGAAAGCTCCCCCATTAGCCATCAATTCAGAGCAACTTCAATCAGTCAGTTCTGCTAGAGCCTGTGGGAATATCTCCTCAGCAGCCTCCTACATGCCGCACTTGAGTGCTCAGAAAGAGCCACATTAAACCTGCCTGCCATCAATCCAGGGGCCTCCTTCTCTGTAACTTAATGAGGTGAGCCAGTTGGCATCATTGACAGGGAGCTGAGGAGTTAAAATGAAAGCAAGAGTGCAAGCCAACCTGGCTTGGTGTGCACACACAGGGGAAGCAGCTAAGCCACCAGCCCTCTTTTAAGGGGCTCTCTGCAGGACTGAGGGCTGTTTCTGGGCTGCAGCAGACTCAGGGGAGGCTCAGAGGGATGAGGACAGCTCCCCTTACCATGTAAGCCATCCCAGTTGACATGGCCTGGACTCCCTACCCTCATCTGGGCAGTCAGGGTGGGGAGAGGTGATCTCAAGGCCATCCCTTTCACTACTGACAAGTGGCACGTCTGGGGATCAAAGGAGATCAAGCCTGGCAGGAGGAGACCTTCCTGTTATCTGCTGCTCTAATGAGGGGGCAGGTGGCTGTCTCTTCACATACACTGCTTCCTCAGTTGGCACAAATGCTCCCTGTTTGTCGCAGTCAGAGGATGGCTGAGCCTTATAAAACCAAACAGAGAAACTGTGTCTTTCCCAGCCATTTTTAAAGACTAGAAAAATACATGACTCAAGACTCAAGGCTTCTCTCAGGCCTTATCTCCAACCAGATTGAGAGGGACAAAACTAAAGCAAGTTTCAAATACATCCAGTACCCAACTATCATCTGGTAGGCAGATGCCTCAAATTGATGGCGTTGTGAGTATGCCTCTTCTGTCACCAACACTTCCATGATCTCTGTGCTTGGTTGGAAGTAGCCACCGTTCCTCAATCTGCTTTTTTCCTCCAGGCAAAGAAACGTCCTGGTGAGGCTGTCAGACATTGCCTCAGTACGGAAGGGTGTGCAGAACTGCACCACATCAATGTGTTATTGGCAAAGCAGCACACTCTGTCTCACATCTCTAAGTGCTCTGGGATTGTGTGTGCACAGAATAGAGCAAAAGGGAGGGAACAATATTGACTCTTCTATCTGTCCAGCAAACATGACCTCTTGCTGGGTCCTTGATGCTGCTCAAAGAATTCTTTGATCAATGCAATCAAGAATATGAACATAGCAAGGAGTACCAGCATGGAGCCTTGACCTTTGTCCATGCCTAGAACCACGTTGCCCCTCAAGATCACACCTTGGCCATGGCACTGTCCCAAGGCTGATCATGCAGGATTACAGACTATGGAGCAGGGTGGGCACTGCTGTACTCAGCTCATTGCTCACCTTCCTTTAGGCATTCACTCTGGAAGGTCACAGTGGGAGTAGGGTGATATTTAATAAAGGAGCAGGTTGACAGCTGGTGAAATCCAAGACCTTCAGCTCCAGGCACTGACAAGGTACTCTACTCTTGTGGATCTCACATCTTCTTCAGGTGGGGCAGGAATACAGTTTAGCTCTGCCCTCCCTAACCAAGAGGGGAGAAAATCAGTGAGACTGCTTCACACACTGGCTGGAGGACACAGCTGAATATGAGTATTTTACCTATCCAGAAAGGAAAAACACTCCATAAACATGCATGCAAAGCTCTTTCAAGAAGATGCTATTTGTAGCCATAGTTCCCAGCAAGCCAGTATGGATAGCACATAAGCAGTTTGGTAGCTCAGAGCATGACTTAATATGGATATAGTAACATAAGAGTGCTTCAAGTACTTGTGTAGAACCTTCCCTGTTTCTTCAGCTGGTTCCTGCTTTAGCAAAGCGCCCAGAAATTCTTGGAGAGCTCCTCCCCAGCGTCACATTTTGGGGATAACAGTATATAGAGGTGTGTTTCTATAAAAGTGCTGTCCAGGAGCCTCAGAGACTGTCCCTGCCTCATTTAGACATTCTCTTGACTTCATGATCCACATCCCTTCCCACACTGCCTATTCAGGGACTGAAAGGGGTCTGTTGACCATGGTCACACTGCTGTGCTTGCCCTGGTCCCACTGTATTCCTACAGGTGACAGATTGAAAAAAAACCAAAAAAAATTAAAGCAGGAACAATTTGCAGGGAGGCCCCAGTGCACAAGTGCAAACATGTTTGTTTGTAAATGGCACGTCGTACAAAAAACATTTCCTCTCATCCCTGGTGGCAACTTCACCTTGCTGTTTGCCCAAAACGCATCAGATGAATAAGAAGAAATAGTGAAAAAGTAATTTCACCACTGCCGAAGTCCACAAAGTAAAAATAAATATAACAGCTTTTCCCTCTCCCTGAAGCATCTTCCACTGTCTACGGGATCTTTAAGGTCTAGTAGGCATGAAAACGATTATACCACTGCTACTAACAACAATGCCTCACTGGTGCATTTCACTTGGCATGCATGTGGATGCCTGTCAGGGGAATATCTCCATGCTCACACATTCATTTACATGCAACAGTCTGTTTTGATCGCAGTTCCAGCGCCTATTTGTGCACAGGCCATTCAGTGTGCATAGCTTTCTGTTTAGGATGTATAATAAGATCCTTTCAAATGTGCAATAACAAACAGCTTATGCCAGTGTCAGATTGGGTAGAAATAGTCATTGATTTCTGTATCATTTGTATCATTTGACTTGCACTGAAATGATTCTATTGGGGTATTAGACCGGATCTACAACTAATTGAGTATCTGTGTATTAATAGTCTGATCAACATTAGGTCAGAGAGTGCTCACTTCAGGCCTAACGTCTGAAGACACTATCCCTTCCCCATGCTTACTCTTACCTCTTGGCTAGAGATTATTGCTCCCACTGACCAGCACCTCTTGCTTCATCTAAAGCAAAAAACCATCTAAAGGCAGCAACCTCAGCTGACTTTTCTCATAAGCAGATGAGAGAAGTATGGTGCTCTGCCTATACAGCATTGCAATCTTCGGCAAGGAGAAGGTTAGAAACGAGCACAGGTGTAAGAGTGGGCAGTACTCTTGCATCTGATGTTTATAAAGTTAATGCCTGGAACATGTAGGTGTATATACTGGGATAGTTTTCCTGCTCCTGTTCAGCTGTGCTATTAGTGCTGCTTTGGTACACTGTGCATTATTTGGTTATGCACTGCTTTAACTACAGCTATGCAGTTACACTTTATGTGTTTGTAAGGCCTCAACTAATGAGGGCATTAATGACAGCTGTAAAGTCGGTCCATACTGCTTTCTCTCTCCATAACAACTTTAATTCCATGATCTCACAGCACAAGAGAAATGCCACAAAATAAACCCTCCCAACATGCACCAGTGCTTGTGAGGTATTAGAGCTGGTTTAATTTTCACAGCAAAGATCTTACATGAATAATGAATCCTTTTATTATGCTCATGAATTATCTGTGAGCAGGCTGTGAGCTTTATGAACGTGTCTGCTGCTCCAAAGTTTTTAATGAACAGAAAACATTAACAAATGTCACTCTGCTAGAATACACCAAAAGTCTTTGCCCCAGCAATTTGAGGACTGTGACCGGTACCCTGGGCCACAGGACAGCATTTAGCCACCCTGGTAGAAAAATGTTAGTGAGGATGACTATGAATGGACCATATTTGTTCACACTTGCTCCAATCTCATTTGGATGGGTGAACAAAGAGCAATCACACACCAGCCTTAAGGTGAGAAAAATGTTATATGCCGTAAGTACTGAGAACCGGGAATAAAAAACGTCATTAAGAGAAGCAGTTAGTTTTTTGAGACGCTTTCAACTGTCTTTGGATGCCCATTCAACACTAATCTTTATTAAATATTTTTATCTGTATTTTACAGATGGAGTAAGTGGCACAGAGGCCACAGGAGCAACTTCCCAGGGTCACCTATTCTGACAAACTATAAATCTTTATCCACTCTGTTTCATGTCTCCACCAAAAAGATGCGGGGCCTCAGTTTGCAAAACAGAGCTAGAAATCTCAGTTGAATGAGCTCTCTAAGGGGATTTCTTGCTTGAGATGATGAAGAAATAGCTTAAGGTTGTCTGTTTCCTCCTAGTCAGGCACTTCCTTCCCGTATGGAATCTGAAATCAAGAAGCACCTAGGCATGTAAAAAGGAGTGACCATTGTAAGAGAAACTAACCCCCAAGCTTTCAAATCTTCCAGAAAATTTGTGCTTGAAATCACCATCTATGTCCAAGTTCTGAGTCAGTTCTTATGTCCACATCCACTCACCGTGTCCAAGGTAGGGATTAAATACATTAGCCTACTGAAACCCAGGAAGAGAAAAAAACAGAGCTAAGATTTTCAACTGAAATGCAATGCTGAGCTCGGGAATAACAAGACAGTTCCCCTGAAAGCTGGATTTTACCTTGGATAAACAATAGCTGTATAGCCACAGATGTGCTCACTGAAAAGGAGGAAGAGGGCCAGAAGAACAAAACTAATTGGAACCATTTGGTAGAATGGGCTGGAGCCATTTTCTTCAAATCTAGGTCTTTATCTCTCTCTATTTCCTTATGCCATGCCTTCTTTCGATACATCTATTGTTAAACCCATCCACCCTCCTCCTGCTCCACTGCAATTAGAGCCAAGCATTTCCTTTGAATTAGCACATCAACACTCCCCTGTCCCAACTAAAAACAGTTTTGCCTAAGGGCACTGAAAAATCTTCACTGGCAGCAGCACTCTCTGCCGTAGGCACTACCTTGCTGTTTTATCCTCATCACACAGCTTGGTGTAGTTTTCCCAGGGCAGTAGGTAGGTGCAAGGGACACCAGAGCTATTCCTTTCCGGGCAAGCCTGCCTTGCCAGATCTTTGCAGGGAGGCTTCCCATGCAAAGTTAGCCTTCTATGTAGACAGAAAATGAGACACACTGTGTCACCTTTTTCCTTTGGTCCCCGGTGTCCAGTTTTTAATCTTTGCTTACAGTGAGAACATAAATCCTCATGCCAAAGGCTCACTCATGTAAACAGTCCACAATGCACATTTCTCAAAACTCCACTTTCTCTGGGGTCTCCATACAGTGCTGTGGAGTTGTGCTGAACCGGGGCACTCCTCCACCACACCAGACTACTGGTGGGAAGCCACACAGATGTAGAACTCAGAGGGCAAAATTTTCACCATAAGAGATCCTGCTGCACTAATGAAGCTTCAGACTGTACCTTGACTGAAGTTTCTTAGTTTTTAATTCACACAGTGGATCAAGTCATGTTGATTTTTTTGAAAAAGTAACCAATGAAATGGAAGTGAAAACAATAGTTCAAACAACTCCGCCCACAGTCCAACCCCAAGGACAGAAACAAGTACTAAAAATCTGATTGTGTGCAGTACAACCTATTCACATCATTCACATGCTACAATTTCGGACATTTCTGAGGCTGGGCAGGCGCTTCTGCCTGTAAATAATCTGAGAGTGTGGACCAAATCTAATCTAATGCAGACCAGACTTGGATAGGGAAACCGAAAGATAGCTTTTTCTAATATTTAACACAGGAGTACCTTCTCAGTTTAAAGGAAGTGTCCTTTATCATAGTATTTAATCCAAATGCATACCCTCAGTCTTGCCATTTCATCTGTCCTTGGATAGCACTGAAATTGTTTTTTTCTCAAATCTAGCTCTGAGTGAACTTCCAGATTTCCAAGCTTTCATTCTCACTAAACAATCACATTCTCAAATGAAACAAGAGGATGAGCAATTTCTCTTGAACACCAAGAATAAGCACATGGAAAATGAATCTCTTCTGTTCTTTAGTAAATTAATCACAGGATCTTTTATTTTCTGATCTCATTGTTTATTCTGTGAGGGATAACTCAAACCCTTTGCACTCAGCAGCTAGGCAAGTCTATTAGGAACCCAGTTTGACTCAATATATGCTTATGCCAATGTCAGGATATTGTTATTCCAGCATCAGGACTCCTGGTGAGTGAGTCCCATAACTAATTCAAAAATTAAAGGATACCTGCTCCTCTGCTTCCTACGCCCTGCTGTCTCTAAGCAATTACTTATGTGCCAGCATCATTGTAAATCTGTGCTTTAGTACACTGTGAAAAGCAATTGAAGTTACGCAGCAACTTAAACATAGAAACACTTATTAATACCTGCACTTACAGTGAAAGGACTCAGGTCTGCTTTGTTCAAGTGATGAGATCATTTGCAGAGCTTTCTAGTCAATGTGAACCTGACTGACAGGTCACTTAGGCTTTCAGTTCATCCGAGCAGACTACTGGTGTGTCTAAACTGATCCTCAGACAAGCAAAAAGGCACTTTACTCTTGCCTTTGTAAGGCTGGTGTTTAGGCATGGAGATAAGGCCTTCTCCCTAAAACCCCTGCCAGCTGAAGGAAGACTTTCACATGAGTTATGCTAGACTTTGGAGAAGTTCTGATATAAAATCAGATTTTATGAGTTTCTAGTTACTCCTAAACAAACTGCAACAGTAAGCTCACTTTTTGAAAAAAACAAGAGGTAAACCCTTCCTTAGGCACATGAGTTAATCTTTTCAGTGTCTTATTGACCAGTCTCATATGCCTGAGTAGTTCTTTCCCTGATGTGTAGGAACACACTCACTATCTATACCAAACTTTGTTTCACAATAAAGGAGGCGCTTTTATAATGTTTTGTAGATGAGCAAAAAAAAAAATAAAATTAAAAACTATATTCTGTCCAGCTACCAGAACAGCTGATGTGGACTTTGGAGTTTGCTGGGCATCCATGTTCATGAGAGCAGTAAGCAAACCAGAAATCCTCTCCTCCACTGCTGTCATGCTTGGCTCTCTCCACACTCTGTGCAAAATGCTGCTGCCATAGCACACACAAAGCCAGTGTGCTGCACATATGGTGATTTAAGAACACACAGCCAGAGGAATGGAGCAAGGGAGCTCATTTTTTAAAAGACTCATATTTCCTAACAGGTAGAAGTCTCCTTGCAACATGAAACACCGTTCAACCTTCCCAAGTTAGTACAATGCTTTATTTTAATATTGACAGCGTCCTGCTTTGAAAAATCTTATATGCACCGGGAAAGAGTGACTTAGAAGCTTCAGGAACACAGTTATCACCAGTGTATTTGGCCTTTTCCCTTGCTAGGAACCAGTCAGTTAACACCCCATCACAATAAGCACAATTGGGGTTACCTGATGATAGCTATCCTGCGGTCAGAGCTCTGGAGCAATGGGTTAAAGATTCAGAAGGGTCTCTCAGAAATGTAAACTTGTAATGGCTGCAGTACAGTGCAGTGATGTAAAATCAATGCAGATGCGAGCTTTAACACAAAGGTAATGGGGAGGTGAAGACATAAATAAGGAAAACTACGGTGAAGAAAGGGCTGGTAATAGAGGAAAGCTCAAAGCGAACATGAGGTGCTGTCATTTAGGATAAATAATTCTTAGATAGCTCTTGCACAGGACTTTTCAGATATGCAGCCCAAAGAGCTCTAAAGATGAACTAATACCTTTTTAAGGTTGAGGAAACTGAGGCACAAAGAAAGGGTGCTGTTTATACGGGGTCATGTATTCCATGCCAGATGCAAAAGACATCAGGATTCTCAGCTTCCTATTCCAAGCCCCACCATACTATGCTAAAATGATTTGTTCTGTCATTGCTGCAGTCTTTCTCCAAACATACTTTTTTGGCAAACAATAAAGTCAGCTTGCTGCTGAGGTATGGGTTTCCCTAGTCAGGAGGGCTATGTCTGTGTTGATATACTCTTTTTCCAGACTCCACTTTCTTTTCATTTTCAACATTTGCACAGGTACAATAAGGTTTGTTACCTAGTTCAATACCAGGTACCTTTGCATAGAGAACATGTCACAGCTGAATGCACACTGGAAGGGTTTAGATATGTATTCTGAACAAGGAACATGTAGAAGTAAACCGTAATGCCTATTTCTGTCCTTTAACATTTTTAAAGCCATTTTGTTCCCAGAATTACTGCAGCCTCTCAGATAGGAAGGCCACGCAACACTTCTCAATTGCCCTTGTTGTCCTCTTCTACAGCCAGAAAAAATACTCCAGCTGAAGGGTAGTCCTGAAAAACCTGATTTTCCACAGCTGATGTACTATTCATATGATCTTTTTTTCCCCGAAGAAAACTATTTCAGCAGAAAACTTTGCGGAAAGTTCAAAAGTATTTTTAAAAATACTCATTAAAAAAAATGGAAACATATCGGTTTTGTGTTTCTCTCCTGCCCTTTGCCAATTTCCTCATTCTTTTTGATTCTGAATCCATAGATATCTACTTTTTCACCTTCGCTTTTTCCTATAACTCAATTTTTTTTGTTATAGCTTTCTAGCCTTCTTAACTTCTGGAGTTATCGTATAATAAATGGATAAGTTTTAGCTCATTCATAAATGGAGATGTTCCCAAAAATTAGAAAGTGAAAAGTGTAAATATATACAAACACAGAATACATATGGCATTATCATTTTACCACATACAATGATGAAGGGGGAAAAATGATTTATAGGAAAATACATTCTTCAAAGTTCTTTTATAAGGTATTATAAAACCAAAGAATCTACTCAATTTTTAATTTTGCAAACCAAAAATAGTTTTTAAGAAAAGAAATTAATCCTCTTAAACAAGACCAACCAAGCAAAAAACAACCCACAACAAATTGCCTCTACTATTTCTCTTAACCTAAAATAGCCATAAGCACCACTTATCTGCCACCAAGCATTGTTTCTGTGTTTGGCATGCTAGCAACCTGCTACAAATCCCTTTTGGGATTTTGCTTCTCTCTCAAAGCAAGGTGAGTGTTACTCTCCTGCTTCTCTTGGTATCTAATCCATTATTTCTGGATTGAAGATTTTATGCTTTTTTTCTCATTACCTGTCAAAGGCATTTCTTTCTCCAAAGCCACCATCCTCTCTTTTCCAATTAATCACTTTCATTTATTACCTGATCGTTCAACAAATAAATGCCGATCACTTTCCTGGGGAGGCAGTGGTGGAAGTCCAAGGGATTAGAAAAAAGTAATCTATATGAAGTTCCATATCAAATTCTAAAACCCACATTTGCCCAGACTCTTTAGGTTTCAGAGGCCTGCCTAAATAAAAAACAGGTTTTCCAGGGATGGTACTGACAGTTGTCAGAGTTTATCGTCTACCCACAGCTTTACAAAGTTATTGTTAGTACCTGAAGGGAAGGTGACCATTTGAAAGAAATGCCCTGCTTCAAAGACCCAAAGGTTCTTTCTAATGCTGTCCTATCTTTTCAACAGCTTCTGGTGCCATGGTTAGCTTTTGATTGATTACTCACCTATCTAATTCTCACACAGTAACTCTGCTAACATTGAGAATCTTTTTAAATCAACAATTTCTCCCATGGTTCTTGGGACAGACACCTAAAGGATGCTCCTGAATAGTCTGAAGGCTTCTTGTAAGTCCATTCAAAATGCTCTTGCTGGAATATCTGTAACCATGCAGCAAGGAATAAGTCCTCAAGTGGGAATACTGACCACCTTGTTCTATCCAAATTGTCAAGCATTCTCCATCACTAATCAGTAACAGAAAACTATTTGTAGGATGCAGATTTTAAATTACAGTTCTACCAATATTACTCTATAATAATTATCATATTTCTTACCATCCGACACCTCTCTCAAAGTCAGAAGAAGCTCTGGGAGACAGGGAATATACACATTCAACACCTGCTCTCTGCATTGTTGGTATGGTAACATGCATCTCTCCTTGAACATCCTTTTCTACTTCTGGCTTTCAAGATCATTTTCCTAACATGTGACAAGCCTATCCTAAATCCCAAATTTTAATAAGCTTGGAGTCTTCAAAATACATTAATTCCCAAATTTGCCAATCCCCCTAAAAATTCCAACTAAAAAAAGATTCCACTAAATTGTATTATCACACAGTGGAAAAAATTACAATATAAAGCCTGAGATTTGAACCTGCTTAAGCCAACAGAGCTTATATATTAAATGTGCCCGTGTACAACTGGGCCTATCCAGATACATTTGCTCCAGTGTCTTCACTGTTTGTCCCATCATGCTTAAGCTTCCTGCATAAACTCCAGCTATGCTCCCTCCCCATGAGGCCCAGAGCACTCCCCAAACCCAGGGAACAGCTGTAAGCATAAGGGTGCCTCCATGCTACCTACAGGGAGATTACTCACGTGCTTCAAGTAGAGCTGCTCCTTTGGAGCATCTCAATATCCAAAGGATGGTCCACTAATAGGGGAAGAGGTTTGTTGGATAGACACTCCAAATTTGGATAGAGTTGGAAATAGAATCAGAACTGATGACTCCCCATCTCATGGATTAACATCCAGACAGCACACTACTGTAAACCACACTGAGATCCTTGGGTGACAAATATATGGGTAGGTAGTATCAGCAATAAACCACGACAATAGCAACTTCCACCCAGTGAGATCACAGAATATCAGTCAAGCAATTTGCTCTGACTTCGAGTGTAGATCAACCCAAAGATTCAGAAGAAAATTTGTAGAGATTTTCAGAAGTCAGTACACTTTACAATTTCAAAGTGGTGTTCCCTTTTACAGGTTATTGTGACACAGAGAGATCCATCACCCTTTCTGTATATGTGAGGATGCACCTTGCTCTCTACCGTCCCATAACAAAAGCAAACAACCATGGTTCATAAAAGGCAAACAGTTGGGCAGCTCTGACAGATAAAGCCAAGAATGACAACCTAGAGCCACCTTTGATTTTCCAGTATCAAATACTTTCTAGTTGTCCTGTTTCTTTAAGCAAGTTGGAACAGGTATCACCTGAGTCTAGTTGCACACAAAGGAACATTTCTTCAGAAGACCTAACATGTAAAATTTCTCCCCAACTTATACAAAGCCTTCCTGTCTGTCCCATTCTTGATGGAAAGATTTTTGATTTTTTCTGTTTTTCTGTGCATTGTCTGATCACTGTCTCTTCAGGGCACAGCACACATCCAACTGCACTTTCTTTTCTAATTTCTATTTTATTTTTTTGTAGTGGATCCCGTTGCTCCAAAGTTAAGATACATGAAGACATAAAGTCAGACTCTCAAAAAATGTACACATGTTAATGCAGTGAAATAGCCCAAAACACAACCAGATGTTCCCGTCAGAATGTTCCCTTTCCAGCTCCATTTAGTGTTCACCTAAAACAGACACTGTAACTTCCAAACATTACATGAAGCTTTCTGTTGGCTACATGGGACACCCCTCAGGGCTAGGATTTCCTGTCCTCACCTATTTGCAAGGCTTTGTCCTCTCTCTCCAGAGTTACATCTGAAATGGTAAGAAAGAACAGCTGCCATGCTGGAGCATTTGCAGCAGGACAGAAAGCTGTGCATTCCCTGGAGCCACCTTCCCGTTTCTCCTCTCCTCACCTTGTCCACATGCTGAAATTCAAACTGTTTCCCTGAGCAGACAAAGTGCAAGAAGGTGCTTCGCTGCCCTGTGGTACCATGGAAAGGAAACTGTCTGCACTTTAGCAGCCCCTGAATACAAATACTTTCCTCGGCTGAAGTGGCTCCTCCCCAACCCGCCAACTGGACAATGATGTGAAGTGAAGCTGTTATGCTTCTCTCACCTAAGGCACTCAAACCATGAGCATTTCAGTGGGGGAAAGGTGAACCAGTTCAAGCCAGTTTGGAAGAAAGACCAGTGCTAGCCCATCCCCAGAACCTGATCTGAGCAGCTTGTGCATATGAAGGCGTGCTATGATTATATTTTACCTCATTAGCTTTCATTCCCCTGCTTCCTCCATACACCCCATAGGTTGTGTGAAGCTCTCCAACGAAAGAAAACCTTGCTCAGGGGAGAAGGGGAGAAGGCTATGCCCTCAGGATGCCTCAGACTCTAGTGGAGTCTCTTGAGAGGGGACATAGAGCTTGGGCACTCTGGTGGAGCATGCACAGGCCATGGGGAAGGGCCACAGTGGTGCCACTTACGCCCTTGTTTGAAAGATGGGCTGTCGCTCCAAGGGATGTTGTGAACTTAATGCAGAAATTGCCATGCCAGGTTCTCTGGACTGTGCTACAATGAAACCAAACTAGATGATCCTTCTGGCCTTAAAATTTAGCTCAACGTAAGGAATACTTCTTCACAAAGCCCAGCTACATTTTTTTTTTTTTTTTAGTTCCAGAGATCCATTTTTTTTTCTGCTGAGAAAATTCAGAGGTCATTCCTCTTCTCTGAGATTTACTACTTTTTGTTACTCACTCTTTGAGCTGTGAGAAAAGAAAGTGTCTGTCTTAAAAGCTGTTCTCACTGACTAAAGCACAAGCTATTCTGGGTGCCTTGTGATAATGGCTCCCAGCTTTTTTTGGACAGCTGGATCCACTTACAAACCTGAAACCCTCCCTCTGTGCTAGTTGTTGTCTCCATCTTTTTGAACCTGGTGGTTTGTCACGAACAGCCTAAACAATAGTGCTGGTGAGATCACACAGATGATCTTTGAGACAGGAATTAGCATCATAGGCCATTCTTCATATCAGAGATCAACAGCACCAGTGCAAACGTCTGGGAACTTATTTTATAGGTTGATGTTAATGATTTATAGCATTACCACAGCTGTAGTCTCTCTGGAGAAAACAGTTGAGTGTGTTTTGCTAAAACTTTAAACAGCACAACTTCAGCCAGTCCTAATAACAGTCTCCATTCTCATCCTCCCAAATGTGAGGGAATAAGGGCATCCAGTCAAAGGTCAAGTAAAGGCTGACTCCTGAGAAAAAGTGTGTTACTCTGTGAGGCAAAGGTTTGACTTAAACCTTTGTCAGGCTGGTAAGGATTTAGATGCCCAGCACAAAACCTTCTCTAGGCATGCTAGTGAGAGGAACCAGGACTGACAGACAGACTGATGACCTTGCCTCCACCCCTGGGAGTCCAGACTTGTAACCTGCCAACAGGAAATCTCAGTAAGAGAGACCACCATCTTGAAGGGCTAAAAAAACAGTGGGAATGAATCACCCTCTTCTTTTCCACCCCAAACAGTGAAGGAGCCAGAACTTTTCTCTCATTTCATATGTGCAAACACAAACCAGACCAAATATGTCCAGTGGTGTCCACAGAGTCAGCAGTTTCCCTGGAAGCCACCTGGTCAGCTAAGGAAAGGCATGAACCACGTTACATAACATCTATTCATTTGATGTTATTTATTTATTCATTTTATATTGAGTACACAGTAATCTTAAAAAAATTTATCATCTCAGAAGCTGCAAAATACATTTTCCAGTCTTGTTGACCCTCTGGCTTTGTGGAATCACAGTCTGATATATCATCTGATAATCATATTACATACCTGAATGCTGCCTTTCATCCATTCCCTGGTGCAGGTTGGTTATGAGTCACACAAAACGAATACTGATTGGGTGGCATTTACACACCAGGAATCCTGACTGGCTACATACGCAAGACCATGAAGGTCACCCACTGAATTGTTTTGTGCTTCAGTCAATATTGTCCCATGTACTCCAGCAGTCCTGTTTTCAGAGAGCATTATCTAATTGAAAACCAAATCTCTGCATCTGAATGCCAGCCAGGAGGCTCACCCAGGTCCCTCTTTTTCTCTGTGCCACAACTGCTTGTATGAGATACTAACGAGTGTCATCTTTTCCAGGAAAGAAAAAATAACAAGAGCTTATTTGAGCATTCTGCACGAGATAGGTGGAAGCTGAAATGGCAAAGATGGGAGGGGTAAGAGTGGTTTCCAAGGAGTTGGAAAAAAAGCTGGGGAAAAGGGTAGCAATAAAAAATAGTTCCATGAATATTGATGCAGATCTTTAAAAAATAGTTTTTTTCTGTTTGTGCTGTTTTTGTGGTTGCTTTTCAGACTTATTCTTGTGCCTCAATTTGACAAATGCTATGGAAGATCTGAAGTAAACAAACTTCCTATCTGTGCATGTATTTGCACCTGCAACCCAACCCTAATCCATTTATGTGCTTACCATAAATGCATATCTGTTCCATTCTGTCAAAAAGACCAGAACTGCTTTAGAAGTACAACAAATCTAAAATTCCCATGGCTGATGTCGTGGAGACAATTCTTTCAGAAAAAAAAAAAAAGGTGCACAGAAAGATCCTTGACTTATGCAGTGTTACACAGGAGGGCAGGGACAGCTACAAGCACAGAATTCAGGACATGAGTGCCAGCGTTTCAGGGAAGGACTACGGAGGATTGCTTGCAAAACAGTCCTCAATTACTGAGCATGGGAGCAGCTAAGAAGAGTGATGAACCCTGCCAAAGATCTGCCCACACACTTCTGCCTTGGACAGGCCACAGCTCACCCCTGTGCTTTGGCTAACCTCCCCTCGGCGCAGCAAAAGCAGTCCTGTTCCAGCAACTGCCACTCAGCTTCATCCCAGCTACAGCTGAGGGACAGAAATTATGGAGAGGAAATTTAACCATCTTCTCTGATTTCCTCTGTGTGGGGGTAAAAACTCATGAGCCAGGAAACACAGATGATCGCATAATTGGTTATTGATGAGAGCCAGGGGCAGCAGCAACTGTTTGCACTGGGGGAAAAATCTCTGACAGTGCATGATGTCAGCATTGATCTGCTTTACTAACAGAAGGAAACAACCTTCCAGCGTAGCATCAGGAGCTAGGGGCAGCTACCCAGCAAACATGGAGCAGGGGAGTGACTGATCTGCACAAACAAGAGGTGTCTGCTGCTTTCCGTGCTGGGGTCATTATATTGCTATGGAGATGAAAACCACAACAAACCTGCCTGCTGCATACTATGGGCAGTGGGGCTGCAATGCAGGGCTCAAAGCTTTTCCATCAAGTCAAACTCTGCTTACCCAAAAATGACATGCACTTCCCTGGAATTTACACTGGGATCCCAAGCAGCTGATGGGGACTGGTGAAGCCCTGGAGAAGCAGGTACCAACAGGTTTTCAAACCCTGTTCTTTATGCCTCTGGGGAACTGTATTGGCATAGGCCTGGGGCTCCTCAATTTGCTCTTCTTTAACTCTTTCTCCCAATTCTTTGTTCTTTCCTCCCTCTTCCTAAGCCCAAATACCTTGTTTTCTCTCCTTCCTCTACCTTGGTTCAGTTCTCCTCCACTTTTTCTCCTCTGCCAATGAATGGATCTCTTCCCCTCCTTGCTTCCCCACTTCTCATTCTGCCTCCATTCTTTGGTTAGCTCCCCATGGCCATCTTCTCCATTTTTCCCTTTTGCTTTCTACATGCACATCTTCCTTCCTCCACGCTCTCTCTCTCTCTGTCTTTCATCCTCTTTCTTTGCCACCTGCCAATTCCAAGCCTGTCTGTGCTTTCCAGTTCTTTTCTTCCCTGATGCCATTTCAATTATTGGCTGATTCTCTGGTCGCTCTCCTCTCTCTCTCTCTTTTCCCCTCTTCCCTCCCTCAGGGACTTAAGCTTGTCTCTCCCTGTTTGTTACAGGGATGCCATTGCTATGGATTTTTAGACATTTGCAGATTTGTTTGTTTTTCTCATCACACCCCTCTCTTGCTGTTTAGCTTGTCACTTCACTTTCCTCTTTCTGCCTACCCCAGCCAGAGCATCATTATGTCCTTTCTCTGTCTCAGCCCATCATTTCCCACAGAGGCCATTATTATTAACCATGCCGGGAGATGTATGAGCAGCGGTCAGCAGGGTCAGCAGGGCTCTGTTTCAAATTGATGGGAATCAGAAATGGAAGTGGCACAGCAGGCAAGGGGAAGCGCCATGTGGAAAGAAAGCAACGGCACCTCACAGGCTGATGCTGCAGGGGGAGAACTGGCAGCTGAGCCAGAGGGGTCTCCAGCACCCACACCCTGACAGACACACCTTAATTAATGCCCCCCTTCAAAAAGCCGGGATGCAGCCAGCGAGTGTGAAGGATTCTCAGTGATCCAGACACTGCCTGTTGCACTGTAGATCAAGCCTCATTTTATAGAAACACATCTCCGTCAGCCTCCTGACATCTTCAGGCCAGACAGAAATTCCTTTCAATTAAAGAGCTTGCAGGAGGACCCCATTACTGTGGCAGGTATCTCGAGTGCAGGAAGGGGGCGGGAGAACAGCTGCCAGCACTGAGCAGGGGGAAAGGATGTAAGAGGCTATGAATATTGGTTTCTGATGTTGATATGAGAAAAAGAGACAAGTCCCAGAGCAGTGCTTATTTAATGACCTAAAGAAGCAGAAGCAGAGGGAGTCTCATTCTTACTGTCCTCAAGGATGCCAATTGTGAAACATCAATATGCTGGGTTCCTGCCTGAGACAGGCATCACACAGGTCAGCCTTCTTCCCCCCATGGGCATCTTCTCCAAGCTCTCTGACAACTATTGCTCCTCCACTTTCAGAGACCCCGAACTTCCAGTTCCTGCCATGAGGAGGGACTCCAGCAACACTCCTGTCCCAAGCACCACATTTATAGGACAAACACTTTGGAGACTGCCAGACCTGTCTAGGGAACAGCATCTTGAGGCAGCAAATGTTCTTATCTTCTTGTGCAAGACCTCAGCACAAGCTGTACTCTCTTTCAGATACTTAAGGGGGCTGCATGGTTTTAATAATCCTGCTCCTTCACACATTTGCAAGTCCAGGAATTTAAAGTTACCTTTTAAAATGGCCTTCAGAACACTGAAAAATGCATATGGGAAAGGACTGCTTAAAACTGCTCAACCAGCCCTGTCTCTGCTGCCTTTCCCCACAGGCATCATTTAGTTATTGCCTGCATATAAATTAGGCAGGTTTTGACAGAAGAGCTATTGACAAGGGTACCTCGCTCCATTTTCTTTTCCTGACATGGGGAATTCTGGAGAGGAAAGAGCCTGCATTGCAAATGGTCAGAAAAGGAACAACCAAGTGACAGAGGGATATCTTTGGTATACCCCTAGTGGGGTGATGTCTACTAAACAACAGCTAGCAGAGGGTCTTTAGGTTTGCAGGCTAACCAGCTAAATGAGTAGCCTTTGCTGTCATTTGTATTTTGACAGTATTTTTATATTTAAAGTCACTTTCAGAAAATCTGTTCTGACCAACTCTCCTGAACAAAGCTGTCTCCTTGTGAAGCTATTTGCAGCATCATAAAGACAATGCGCACCATTTGCCATAGCAATGAGAAGACAAGTCCAAGTGGATTCTATTTACAACCTTAAAATTGAATTTCCAATCTAGGGTTTGAGAGGGAGAAATAGGAATTTGAAACATTGTCTCCTAGATTTACTGATGTTGTATAACCACTAGATTAAATAAAAGAATTTGCCACATGGAGTGATGTGACAAAGACCAGCAAAACAACAACAAATATCACTAAGACCACAGTCACAGGGCAATGTTTGCCAGCAGTATATTCATTTTTAGGATGGAAACATGCAAGCTCCCTCATTAGGTACAATCCCATGTACAGTTTCCAGACACTGACATGCTGGCCACAAAGGCTATAAATTTTGAGGAGGTCTCGAGGCCTTTCCAAACTATATGAAAATCACTTTGGTTATATAACTGAGTTTCCCACACACATACTATTTGTCATACAAGTAAGCCATCACAAGAGCAACTGATTAACATGCTTAATGTTGGGACTTAGAGGCCAAATTATGTTCTGTGGTAAAAATTTCTGAGAAAAAGTTGCACATGTGAAATCCAGATCAGTCTTTGACTCATTCTCTGTAGTACATACTTTCCTGAAAAACTGTTCCCTGAACACAAATCAAGGCCCTCAAGGCATCTGGGCTAATTTTTTTTCCTGCTAAGAAGTGTTTCCAGTGAGAAAGCTTAATCCCCAAGTGATCTGCGTCTCAAAAAAAAAACACCTATAGTGTCAAGTCCACAGACAATGGCAACCACAGCCCTTTTACATTTAGCACAAGCTAGGCCAATAATATGGGAAGTCTTAGACAAATTTATTCATAATTCCAGGAGAATTTAAGTCTTGACATTTTTTTTAAATACCTACAAGCTACTGTGTAGGGCAAAGAACCTCACAGTGGTCACAATGTTTTCTGGAAGAGAGCTGCAACAATGAAATACTTCTGCATTCCCATGACAAGAGTTTGTGAAAATATTCACCCTTACAGAGAATAATCATTTCCAGTACAGCTGGAGATTTAAGCCAACAACCATGTGTAAATTACCAGAAGCTGTGAAAAAAAGTTAGAAAAACATCTAAGGATTGAAATCAAATAATTTTCACAGGCTGTCCTCTGATCAGCACCTCAAGAGTGGTCTGAAACTTTTCAGGATGCATCTGTTTAAACTAACACCAGTAGTTTTTCAGACAGATCAAGTTTGCCTTAGGTTTGGAGGCACAGGTAGGAGCCAAGAGATGTGTTACAACTTGATCTCTTTGAAGAGTACAGCCCCTTCAAAAGGCAGAAATAGTTGGCTTTCCATTTAAGACATGGTACATTTTATTTTGACTACAGCAGCCACAGGAGTACTGGGGAAAAGACAACTTCATATGGCAAATCAGCTGACTAGATGGCTCACACAATCTCACATAAATATGCAGATGACACTACTTCTCTTCTGGGATATGCATAATGCCATAAATGACACACACAGAGAGTATTTTCTTAAAAGTGTCTACTGCCTTAAATGACATACTCTGATACTAAGCAGTGTCTGATTGTTTCTTAAAGGCATTTGATCTACAAACAAATCAAGTTCTTGAAAGATACTCAACATCAGCTGTCACACAAGGAAGGAAGGTGAGCAGACAGATAGATGAGGGAGATGAATGGTCAGCAGAGTTTCGGATAGGATCTGCTAGTACATTACACATCTCACGCAGGAGTAACAGAATGTAAATCCCAACGTATCCCTAGTGACCACTGAGTTTTGACAAGAGAAACAAGGACTTGGCTTGGTGGCTCAGCGCTCTCCTAGAGAGAAGTGCAGCAGCCCAAGGAGAGCAGAGGGCCCCAGAGGCTGAAATAACTCACCAGCACTATTACTCTTTCTAAGGAGGCTGTAAAAATCTTCTAGGGCTGGGGTAGCACCAAAGAGAGAGAGAACTAAAAGGAAAGTAAAATGAATAAATAATCTACTTCTGCTGAGGGTCTGTGCAAACCAGGAACATTAGAGCTTTAGGAAGTCTGGGTTGACTGAGTTGTGCCGGAGAAACTCCATGCTTATATTCTCCTCTATGCCTATTGCTATTCCAGGCTTTTAATGGGAGAAAAACATTTGAGAGATGCTCCAAAGCAACAGTGAGAGGTACTGGCTCAGCTGGGAGGCAGATCTGGGAGAGAAGGAAGCGTGCAAAGCATTGGTCTCACCCTCAGAGTTGTCCAACAATAGGAAAATGAGCTGCTGTGAAGGCAAAAGGCTTCCTGTTTTTCATAACCCTTTCCCCCAACACAACTACAACACCCTGTGCTCAACAATGTGTAACAGTTCTGCAACTTTCATTCAATCTCCTCGTTCACTTGCATGGAGTTCCACGGATACTCACTGTTCCCTGTCCTCTTGTTCACAGTGACCAAAAGCCTAACCTCAATTTTTGCAATAAACCTTTGTTACATTGCCTCCTAGGAAGCCTCTCTCCATGGCATGGAGAAGAGCCCACTGGAACACCCAAGCATTTCCTAGAAGAAGAAAATACACCTGTGTCATGTCTGCAGCACTGCCTGAGGACATAAATCCCTCCCTCCCAGAAAAGGCAAGTTTGTCTCATGAGCCAAGGTGATCAAGGAAAGTCATCCACGGGACCTCACCTTAGCAAACAGGAAGGAGAGGTGGGACAATGAAACACAATCTTATGCAGAGAGGGGGACTTCAGGACATTCAGTCTCCAGTTCTTATATCAGCCTAGAGACTGCAGAAACACCTTCACTTTCAAACACATTCATGATTCCCAGACTGGCAGGAGAAAACCAGACAAGGGGCAACCTTTGGATGCTTTTAAAACATTTTTACATTCATTCCTTCTTGAGATACAAAGCAGCTAGAGAGATGAAATCTCCTCTTACTCAAACCTTATTTTTCATAATTATGCATCTTTAGTGTTTCATAACGACCAATTTAATCACTTTTGCCGTTTAGAGGGCTACAACAGCCAATCATGGTAATGGGCTTGGTATTTGGTAGGAACCATTTAACGCCCAAGAGCCCTTGTTCTGGGCCACTTGATGCCACTTAAGTTTGACAGACAGACTCTCATTAGCACAAGTTGCAAAACCTCTCAGATGAAGCTCATTTCTTTTAAACAAACTCTGCTCAGTGATCCCCAAAGTCTCTGAGTGAGGAAATTTTTATCTCACTTCAGATCTGTACATGTCTGTGGAAATTAATCAGCATATTTCCTTGTGCTGGGGGCTTTCTATGAAATTCTCTACCTTTCCTCCTTGTAGTTGTTCTCTCGTACCTTGCACCTAAGATCTGTTCCCACTGTGGCCATCCTGTCTGTCTCCTGCAGGGCCACCTGGGCTTATGTGACCTTTCCTTTTCACACGTAACCCTCTTGATGAGTTTCTGCTCCACTCAGACCAGCCTGCACCTGTCTCTAAGGGACAGTTCTCACTACGCAATTGTTTCTTGCTGAGGACAGATGAATACACATTTGGAAACCTTTAAAAATATCTACAGATCTCTGGTTGCTGCTAAAACTGCTGCCCTTGCCTTTGCCATTCCTGTTACCCCATCTGTTCTTTAGATAGTGATCCAAAATGCAAAAAATAAAGCTCAGGGCATCTGAACTGCTTTAGATACTCTCAAACTCATATGCAAGTCTGCACCCCAGCTCACATGATGCCAAACAGATTTGACAACGCTCATGGTAGAACAATGCTGAATATTTGCTTCAATGCAATCAAAACAGGCCTCCTTATGTAGCTGCAAGGATGAGCAGTGGCACAGCAGGAGGTGCTGCAGATCGTGTTTGACAGACACATGGACAGTGGATTCTAAGAAATCTCAGACTACTGCAGGGTATGTAGGGAAAGACAGAGGTTTTTACTCAAGGACTTACACAGCAGAAGGGTTGGCCATCCCTCAAAGAACTTTGTGTTCCATGGGCAGCATCACTGTTAAGGAAAGCTGTCAGATCTATGATGTCTGGTTTAAAACCATTGAATCCATTCACTTCTGCAGTGTTCCCCAAGAAGTGATTTTCCCTTTACATTTTCTATTTTTTTAACATTATATCACAGTCATTGTCCATGCAGTGAGACTCAGAGTTATAAATGCAGGAGTGGTAAATGGAAAATACATTAATATATGAACGGTTACCTCCTAGGTGACAGACATTATTTTGTGGGACAGAGAACCATCTCACTCTGTGAACAGTCTGAATGCTTTAGTAAGGCAAGTACATAAAAAATACAATATGTTGAGCTCAAGGAGGAGAAATCAGTCCTTAGGAAGGAAAACCCCATTTTCAACACAACTTGCCCCAAATATCAACGTGTTCCACAACTACTGCTTTCTGACATGTCAAATGGTGACCTGAGGGAATTGGTGGTGGGTTGCCCTGTATCTTAAAAGTCTAAACGGACCTCATGTTCTAAACGACCATGCTTTGTTCCAGCACAACTAATGCAATATTCTCAGTGCCATGATTAAAATGGAGTCTGTTTCACCAGGCACACGCAGACAAAACCACAGTACTGCAAGACACTGTGTGCACCTGTCCAAAGCTGAAGAGAGCATTAACTGATGTTATGACATATTACTTGGGCAATAGCCCAATGCCCCTTAATTAGAGGCTGCCTGCTAAGGTACCCTCAGCAGGAGAAGAGTTAAGGTTGCCTTTGTAACTTTAAATCTCACCTTACCTGGCTTGTGAGTGCTTAACTGTGTAACTTTAATGTGTTCTTATCAGAGCATTTTTATTGAGCCATTATTAACACTGGTTAGATACCATCTAGTGTTTCCCAGATCCCCCTCATCCCCAGCCATTACCTGAACCACACAGAACAGGAGCTTCAAAGGAAGCATTTAAGTCAACGCCTGCTATAGTTCTCCAGACATCCAGTGCTGCTAAATCCTTAGCAGCTTCCTTAAATGGGGCTTGAGTTTTGGTTGCTATCTTGCATGCCCTCGGCCAGAGTGCATATTGAAAGAAATCCTCTACTGATAATTAATAAGTTCCCCTGACACTGGCTGCTCATTAATCTATTATTTTACTCCTCTAATTACTTCTGTCTGTTCAAGTTAACAGTCTCCTTCCCTCATCTTCCCCGGGTCTCATACAGGAGATGCTGCATGGCAAATGTAACTTTTCTTTGTTCCCAACTCCCTTAAAACCTCTGCTTTGTGCATGGACTCCAAGACCTATCCCAGACTCTTGCATGGAGTGAATTGCCTCTCCATGGGTCCGCATTTCACTCAATTGAAATGAGGCTCCAGGCATCCAAGATGGAGCTTTCAGAAGGAATATCTAGGGAACACTGGCTTCTCTGTGTTGCCACCTGGAAAGCTCCCATGAGCTACAAGCAATCCTCCTCACAAGTCAAATGGTTGTAGTTCTCCCCACGGGAAATGGGGGCACTTAGAATTTCACAATGCAAGGAACATCCACATGTATATGGCCTGACTTCCTTCTACAATAGCAGCCTCTCCCCTTTATTGGGTCTGCCTGAGATGGAGTTCATTTTCCCCACAGCAGATCTCAAAGCACTGTGCTTTGCATTAGGAGCTAGAAAGGTGTGGAAAACACACACCAGTGTTTTGGCTGCTGGTGAGGAGCACTGGCACAGCATCAAGGCTGTCTCGCCAACGTTTCCTCCTCACCAGCATGCTAGGGGTAAGTGAGATCTTGGAAGGGGACACAGCCAGGACAGCTGAGCCAAACTGACCAAATGAATATTCCATACCATATGGCATTTGCTCAGCAATAAAAGCTAAGAGAAATGGGTAGGGGCATTCATTATTATGATGTTTGTCTTCTGGAGAAACCAATGTGTGTACTACAGCCCTTCTTCCTGGGAAGAGGCTGAACATTGCCTGACGGTGGTAAGCAGAGAGTAAAAATAAATATTTTGTTTTCCTTTGCTTCTGTGAGTGGCCTTTGCTATTGCTTTATTAAACTGCTTTTATATTGACCCACAAGCTTTCTCCATCTTATTTTCTCCCCCCATTCTGCTGAGAAGATGAGTGATGGAGCAGCTTGGTGGACATCTGGCATCCAGCCAAGGTCAACCCACCACATACCCAAAGCCTAACAGTCAGCACAAATTAACTTTACGTCCCTTGGGCAGAAGGGAAGACAGAAGCAGGAACCAATTATTTATTTGCTTGGAAGATGCCCAAGTACAGCAGAGATAAATGCAGTAGATACAAGCGAGCATGTCAAACAGAGGGTGGAGTTACAGAGTTTGGAGCCTGACCTGATCTTCTGCACCTCAGGGAAGTTCTGAAATTTTGTCTCCTAGCATGATTGACTTTAAAAATACTAATTCTCTGTTCCCGACATGCAGCTATAGTTTAGGTACAGACATGGACAGAACCATGCCACACCGCCAAAGGACGGCAGGTACTCTGCTCTCATTTTTCATGCTTACTGCTATGTTTCACAATTCTACCTTTAAGGTGGAAAATGCAAGCCTTTGAGGTTGGTGGATAAGGCTGGTAAAATGCTGCGGATTTTGTGCAGCAAAACGGATGGACAGACACCAGCACGGCGAACATACAAAGGAGCGCACAGTAAAATGCTCACAAATAATGCATACAGCAGTGTGCACCTGCATACTCAGGCAGCTTTTACAAATGTGCAGGCTGCACAGCAGGTAAGGATGGTGGTAATGACATATGGTGACCATTACAGTGCTTGTAATTAGATGATCCTGCCAGCAGCTCTCAGCCAGGCACGTGCGACAGGGCAGTGACCCACAGGCACCCTTATGAAGAGCCTAAGAAACCCCTGGGAGGCTGCATCACTCTTCCCTCTGCCTACCCCAGACTGCAGCCATCTTGTCTCCCACTGGTGCCTTTCCTGGGACACAAGCCAGGACAAGGGCTCTATGAATGTGCTCTAAAGTATGCCATAGATACAGTCCTGTCCTCACTCCATGACCCTTCCAATCTGCCACAGCCCTCAGTCGATACAAGAACTGAAATCTCTCATGATCAATGCCTTTCCCAGGCCATCAATACCTCCATTATGCTTTTCTTCCTTGCAGCTTGTGCTGATCCTTTGGCAGGATATGCTTATCTTTCCAACGGCTCAAGTCACTCCAAACTGGGCGTGAAATTCAAAGGATGCCACAGAGAGCAGCTCTCGCTTTCCTGGATTGGGACTCACCAACCCCTCCCAGCCCCCCTGCTTTGCTCCCATGCCGCAGTAACACTGCGGTGGGCACTCACTGTGAGTTTATGAGAAAGGATGATTTGTTCAGCCAGTGCATGAAAGAATACAGAGTACATGAGAAGAGTCATATTTTTCAGGTGCTGTTCAGAAAGAAAGAGTATCCGAAGAAGAAATAAGAAAGAAAATGAGAATCATAAGAAAGAAATAAGAACAAAGCTTTTGAACATGCACCTCCCCCCCAAAAAAATAAAGTCCCTGAATCATGTTTTTGGTCTCGTTTTTCTTCAGACAGGAAAGGGGGGAATGTTCTGAAGACACATTTCTGAAATGCTCAGAAAGGAGGCTGAGGAAGCAAACAACACAAGTGTTCACCAGGGCCTGTTGCAGCCTTATGTTACCAAAATAGTTCACTGCCTTCAGCTGGGAGACTCCCATTTTCACTACAGCTGTATTCAGACCTGGGAGAAAAGCTCCACACCACAGGAGGCTGAGTGACCTCTGACCTTGCTTTGGCTGTAATGGCAAGCAGGTTCAGGATGTCTTGCCCCTAAAGCTGGCTTTTTCTTTGCCCTAGGTCTATCTCTGTGAACAGGAGATTCTTGCAAATAATCCTGCTTCTCCCTGCACTCCTCTGTTCTCTCTCTCACTATTTTCCAGCTATCACTGGAGCTGAAATATAGAAGTCGAGAGGCTTCATCGGTGGGACTGGTGTGGGGGTGGAGGCAAAGGCAAGAGATAGTCAGATAATTGTGCAAGAGATGGTGGTGAAGGGGCAAAGGCTTTGGGGCTGGCAAGGACCCATGTGCTGCAGAACATGCTGTCCATGCTCACTGGGGTCCTTAGAAGCGAGAAGACAGTAGATCTGGCTCCAGTATAGAATATACCAGACACTGAAGTCAGTAAAGCCATTGAGAGCAGTTGCAGTCATATAACAGCATAATAAGAAAATGCTGAAGTCTCTCTCTTTAAATAAATTAAAAAAAAAATGCAAGGACCAGCTATAAGCTACTACTTTAACTTTCTCCTTTTATTAGTGTGTCTCTCTCCTACTGTGAAGAGAAAGTGAGAAATATGCTTGCCTAAAGTAAAACTACTTATAGATTACAGCTACAAGGGGAAAAAAAATGCAGCCTCCCCATTTTCTTCTTAAGGCTAGCTTTCTCAAGGATGTTTGAATTGAAAGTATTCCATTTAACATGCTATGAAATTTTTCTCTCTTTAATTCACATTCAACCTCTCTGCATCTTTACAAGCATATTTAAATTTTCAGATGCAAACTACAGCTGCAACCACAGAGTTGGCAGTGGGGAATATGACCTCCAGATGGCAGGCTGAATGGGATTCAGTCCTAAAATATTTGCCCTTTACCCCTGTAAACCCAGAGAACTCTATCACCAAATGAGCAGCTCCAAGCATGAAGGACCCAACGCAGACTCATGAGTTCAGATCACTAGAGGGAGACACAGTAACACACACACATTCCATCAGTGTCTTGCACTCAATAACAATCTGTTTTGGTGTATTTGACTATATAGGTAGGATACAAGAGTGGTCAATGGCATGTCTGGAGCACAAGACAGGCTGGCAGAGAAGGAAGGTGAGGTAGACTGCATCTACAGTGCTCAGAATGGCAGGCCTAGTAGATCTCTCCTCCTTTCATTCTAACCAGGACAGAACAGTACTGATCTTGGGTTTGTGATGGTGGGAAAGACAGAGAATTGCTAAGGTTCAGTGACCTCCTATTGAGATCCGACTTGTGGCAGTGTATGGCACTTCCTTTTCCTGTTATCATTAATTATGGAAGATTTTGAATTCTCATCTTCTGGAGTGCTCAGTTTTCACTCCCACATCTAGCCCTTTGGGATCCTTTGAGACTGGGTGGTGGAGGCAGGGGAGGGAAAGTAGCCAGCTATTCCTGAATGTCCTGACTAAACAGCCCATTGAGAAGCACTAACCTTCAAGGCGGAGGTACAGCACTAATCCTGAGGGCAGATTGTACAGCACTGCACAGACAGCAGTATTACAGCAAGCAATGAACTGAAAAAATTCTGCTTTTCTGTAGGTGGAGGAAAGTTTTCATATGGACACAATCCAGCTCAGCCTTTAAAATGCCGTGGAAAAGACTTTACCAGCATGACCGACTAGAATTGGTACCCATCTGGGAGAAGGAAAAAAGGAGGTAACTCTACCCAGACTCCAACTTGCTGTAAAGAGCAACATTTATATGTGGCAGGAAGGTCACAAACTGGGTACACAACTGCCAAATCTTGTCAGCAACAGCACAGAAAATCTTGTCAGAGGTGGAGCAGCCAAGCACTGACCAGAAGACTGCACATGTTCCCCTCCAACCACTGAAAGCAGCAAAGTAAATTTCCTCCACACAGCAGCTTTATTTGCTTGTTACCCAGAAATGCCAAAACACTCATGAGGCTTTGCTCTCCCTCTCTGACCTGGGACAGGAGAGAGAAATCAAAGCTGTTAAAAAAATGAATGTTTCATGCATCAACAGTGATTGTACTGAAACAGCATCACAGACCACAGCAACCAAATGGGGCATTACTACAACAGGATTGATCTCTGGGCAGTGTATGCGTCTCTGGGTGTAGAAGGAAGAAAGCAAAGTGAGAGAGCACCTTCCCAACCTAAGTTTGTTACAGGTGAGGAAAGAGGCGGGGGGATCCGGATCCACTAAGAAAAGCAGGCTTCTAAAAATATAAGAAATGTGGAGCAAGTGTAAGTGGGAAGCAAATAGAGGTTGAAACAACTTTGGATGCCTTCTGGAGAAGACCTGAAAAAGTTGAAAGTTTGGCTTGTTTCCCAGGCTCTTCGTGAGCCAGCATCCTCTTTTTATTTTTTTTTATGTTGGATAAGATGAAGACTAGATCAAGAAAGAAAAAAACATCTCAGAAAGTGTGCTAAAACAAACTAGGAGTGTTTAAGAGGCAAAATGAAAGGTCTCTGTGGAAAATGAGACCACATTTTTACCAGAGAGCATTTTGAAGATGTAAGAAGAAAAAAAAAGGAGGAAAATGAGACATGGTTAAAAAATCATCAGTTGTCCACCCAACATCCTAAAATTCAGGGTCAAACAAATAACTTCTGAATCGTAATTTTCCCAGTGAGGCAGAGACAGTTACGTGGGGAGAAGGTTGTGACATGACAAGAGCTGGCACAGTAACTCCACAAAAACCCCCACCAAATGCAAGCAAAAAACATCACCCTAAGCCTCCCAATACAACACTCCTCTCCACAACTGTTTTACTGAGGTTTTAGGAATGCAGCAGAGAGGTGGGCTAAATCCAAATGGTTTAGATAACCAGAAAATCCGCTTCCCACTCATCACTACCTCTTACCCACAGGGTTGACTTGCGGTGACTCTGGCTGAGGGTTTTCTGTTTGTTATTTTCTTTGGTCATAAACTGGCTTTTCCTGTGCTACTTCAAAGTGAAGTAGCAAGGCTTTGGACTTACACAGCAATGAGAAGCAAACAAACACAGGACATAACGATCGAAGTTGCCCAATGTGACTGATATGGCCTTCTTATATCTCATACCTTCAGAAAGCTCTCTGTCTCTGCTTCCTTCAGTGCTCAGCATTCAGCTCTACAAGGAGACTGGCATGCACTGAAGGAGGATACACAAGTGAGCGGGGGTGTGAGATAATCTGTCTCTTTCACTTTAGGTCTTATCCTGATCTCTGAGCCCCAAAGCATGAAGTTTAACATCCTTTTCAGTATTTTTATTGTGAATAACAAGAATATCCAGATTTGTTCACATTATCCTCAGGAATACATAAGCTGTTTGAGTCTTGCCAAGTTCTCATCTTTAAATAACTTTCCATGGCAATAAGTTCTACAGCTGTTTATAAACGTATTATATATATACCATCTCAATTACACAGAGTATGCAGGCACATTTTTGTATTCTCTATCCCCTCTAAACTTCCAAGGCTATGGTAAATTCTCTAAGGCTCAGTAAGAATTTCTAGCACCCTCTAGGGAGAATCAGACTGGCATATTTGACAAGCCTTCCCATCTCCTTTCATTTTATGCTGTGACATGAAACTTGGGCGTTGCAATCAATACTTATCTGCTTTGCTCTAGACTGGTTCTTCTTATGCTGTGATTACCACTGTAATAACTAAGCTCCTTTCCTGAGCCAAAGTGGGTATCTTTAGATTGTCAGGTGGAATTTGGAAGAACCCAGACTGTTCTCTTCTCCCTCAAGAAGCCTTGATAGGTTGAGGCCAAGGAAGTTGGATCAAGAATGAGGTACCTAGTGGTTTTATACAGGTTTCACATTCTCTAGGAAAATGGAATAGCTTGCTCCTCAGCTGGTTGTGCACAACCAGTAAAAGCCTCAACTGTTCAACTTTGATCACTATAGCTTTCTCTTCCTGCCACTGCCTCTCAGATTGTCATCAATATGGGTACCAATGCCACAGCACTTTCCATAGCACCCATGAACAAGGCCCTCAGGAAGGTTTCAACCTTGTGGTAAAAGAGCAGAAACATGAATGGGACTGTTCCTGTGAGCCTGAGTACAAGCTCCTCAGGACAGGAGCTGCCTTTCTTCTGCATTTGTCTGCCCATACACAGCCAAAGGATTGACAGTGAGATCTTTGGTAATGTAAAGACCTTGCAACAACTCTCCATGATCATATTGCTGCTAACTTGATTCCCAAGAGGTCACTCTTTAGGGCTTCCATTGACACGGAGTTTATTGATAAGAATACAAACACATATTTTTCCCCAGGAAGCTCTTTTTTTCAGTCAACCAGGCATCTAGCATGGCTCTAAATAAGACAGAGGAATGAGCAATGATAAATTATAAAGTCTGTGGACTGTGATCTCAGCATCTTATGGGTAGGGAGAAGTCACACTATCCTGAATAAAAATAAGTCAATGAAGACATGAAGTAAAACTAAGATGAGCTCAAAAGCAGGCACTGGCTACCATGTCTAATTTACCTTACTGGATCCTATTCTTGCCTGTGTTAGTTGTTATCTTAGTGCATGGTGCAAAGAAAATAGAGTACCTGCTAACATACCTAGCCATAGATGGGTAGGTTGCCTGGGGTAGAGGCTGCATGGCTGCACAGGCCATGTCAGTGTGATAAATGATACATGGTCCTGTGCTTGGACCTTGTCCAGACTGTGGTGCAGCTACCAGCTATTCGAGGTTATTGTATTCTATGAGGAAAATACAATCTATGCCTTTGTGAGCCATGGATAAGGCAGGTTATGATTTAATATCAAGGAGAATGAAACAATAGGGTACAACCCACTATTTGTACAAAGTGTCTGGGTTTTATCCCTTTCAAGAGATGAGAGACTACAGCATATTCCCTAGTGAAATATTTCTAATGCTGACGACTGCTAACTCATACAGTCTGTAAAGGACATCATCAATAATCATCCCCACTCTAACTGAACATATCCCAGTTTCCTGACAAATCCAGTTCAGAGTGCTGCTACAATCTTTGCCATGGATTACCAGCACAAACAGGGATGGCAAAAGTCATAGGGCATGGTGGGCTTAACAAGCCTGCAGCTGTGTCTTGAATCACAGGAAAGGGATCACACTGAGCAGGGAGGGATATGTTGGCCTGCTGGAAGCTGCAGGTCAGCAATCCCAGAAACACACTCTGCTGGCTGGAACTGAAGAGCTAACGAAGCTGTGTGTGCTCCCAGGCAATGCCTATTAAATTATCCACAACTATTTAGACGAGGTTGCCAATGTCATACAGAACAATAGCCAGCCAGATAAGAAAGAAAAGGATCTGGGTGACTCTTTCCACCTGCTCTGTCAAAATACAATCAGTCAATCATCTGAAGAGGAACGGAAGAGGAGAGCAAGGACTTGCATCATTCCAAAGAATGTCATTCCTGCTTTCATCAAATTAAAGCTGATCTGTATTGTCATTTGCCACTGGAATTGTCAAGATTTTTTTCTCTTTACCTGCCTTCCTCCCAAGGTGTCAGTGCTACAGTCACACTTTAACTATCTCACAGGCTTAGGTTAGGGTTTTTTCCTAGGGGCTGCTTCAGGGCTTGTGCACTTACAGTTTATATGAGAAAAAGGCCTGGTTCAACTGCTCACTGAAGGACCAGCAAAGGAAGGGATATAGCATTTTATAAATAATTTTTTTTTTAACTTCCTAGATAGGCAGATGAGTAGGCTATGATCACAGAATTTAAATGAACATGCATTCCTACTTTCTCTGAATAAGTAGCAGCACTGCTTTCCCTTTGCATTTGTATCTTCCACTTCCCAGCCAACAAGAAATAAATCATTTCTGTGGTCCTAACTCAGCTACTTAGCCAACAAACACTATTGACTAAGTCAATGAACGAAAGAAACAGCAGACAAAGTCACTAATGAACTCCTTGAAGAGAGGGCACACTGAGAAAGTAATTTGGCCCTCATGCCCCCCAATACAGGTTTAATTTCACTACCTGTCCATTCAAAACCTCCCACACAAGCGCAATAACACTCTGTCTTCCAGTTCTGCACTCATGAGTTTAACCACAAAAAAATCAGAGTGAGATATATTTTAAAAAAACTTTTACAATAACCTAAAATAGCTCTTTGATGCATAGCAAATGTCTTCGAAACTCGCATAAATGGAGCCAAAATGCCTTGCAGTTTTGGAAAAGGGAGATTCCAAGATAAGATGCATTTCCAACTGCAGCAGCTCTGGAATAGATGTGGAATTTATATGAATTTTCAACCTCAAGGAAAGTACTTTAAAGAAGGCCTTCACTCTCCCACTTAGGGACAAGTGTCTCACTGGGCTACATGCTGCTCAAAGACCTGATGTCTGCCTGAAAACAGTTCCTCTGTATCCGTAAAAGATAGCAGATGGGTTCAGGTAGGGAAAAAGAGAGAGAACAACAATCAGTGAGACATGAAGGTGACAGACTGAGGACTGCCTGCTCTTCATTGTAACCTCTAGTTCATCACAAAGGGGATACTTGGCAGGCTTCACTGTAGGGAGGAAGGAAGTCAGTGAGATGGTGCTGAGGGAGGTTCTGAGGCACACAGTTTGTGGGAGTAAAAATGTGAAGGGACATGCTGGAAAACTGAACAACAAATCCAGGCAATCTGACTCTGGGGAGGGGGTTCTCCAGTTCTGTTGCTCACCAGATAGGATAGCCAAAAGGAAGATTTGTTCTGAGGAGAGTTTTATAAAATGGAGAAAAGAAGCCTGTGCCTGATATAATGGAGTAGGTGGTACAACTGGAAAAAAAAAAAAAAAAAAGGCACCAACAGCCAAAGTGATGAGTCAGGACAAGAATCTTCTTATTGCTTTGAACAATGTATCTCATGTATACTAGGTCTTAGTTTTCATGAAGATTTAAACTAGCATCTTTGGAACACCCTTAACTCAGACAATATTAGGCTGTGCTCATAGAATAGCTAAGGAATATCTTCTACTTGAATACAAGAAAGAGATAGAGAAAGACTGATACAGCAGTAAGATGGAAAATTTGATATGAAATAAAACTTAGGGAACAGAAACACCAGAGGTATAAGGTTTTATATACATGATTAAAGGGGAAAAAAAAAGATCCATTTTCCTATAAATGCAAATGACACCATCATGCTAATGCTGAGAAAAGCAGAAGAGGAAAGTCAGGTAGTGATGGAACACAGAAGAGCAGTGTTCCCCTCATCATCTCTGCTCCTTCCACCTCTTCCTGGCATTCTTTCCCCATCTTCCTTCTTTTGGCATTGCAAGAAATGGGCCAGAAATACAAACTACATATCTGCCTTTCGTATGCAGGAAGTCCTCAGGAGGACTTTGGTTTGGCTGAAGGGACAAGATGGGAAATCTGAGTAACCCCAACCTGAACCACAGGTTCCAAATCTGGGGGGCTTTGGATGCAGGCCTAGGATTAAGCACCCCCATCCAACATGTCATTCTACCTTTCTCTCTCAAACCTTGTCTCTGCAACACGCTCCTCTTTTCTGGTTGCTGAACTGCAGTAGATACTTGACTATCTGCAGCACATGCAGAATGTGTGTACTCTGCCTACCTCAAATCCTCTTTAACCCTTTACAATATATGGGAGTATCACAGGAGATCATTCACATGGAGCTAATCAATGCTTTCCCCATGCATTTTAGATGAAAGAATATCTGACAGCAAAAGAAGTCAGCTAAAGAGTTCTCTCCTCAAAGGACATGAAACAGAGGAAGAGAAATCCACCTCTTGTTCTCATCCTACTGATAAATCTTCAGGGGGTGAGGTTTCCTTGCAACCCAAGCTGCTAACCCCACAGAGTCTGACTACTGAAAGGATATTCTCCTTCCAAGCTTGCTACATCCTTGAGTATGGAAGGCACAGTTAGAGAGCAGAACAAAGATGGTGAGTTCTCCTTTATTCTGTCTCCATCCTGCTCTTCACTCACCTTGAAGATCAAATGCCTTCTTTACTCACCGCACAAGACAACTGTCTGCCAAAGTGGAGCATGATATGAAATCAACTGTGCCACTGTTTGCCTCTCCCTTTTAAAGTAAATATGTAGGAAGCAAATTCCATGGTTTTAGAGAGAACCGCTTTTATGTAGTATCTCAGCAGAAATTCTTTCCCCTCTGTCTGGCATCAGGAGCATTTTGTCTCCACCACTGTGCTGTGCATTACCAGCAGTAGAGACTGGGACAACTCAATGAAGACCAAAGCTAAATAGAATTACAGGTCCAGTTCTGTAGAGCATCTACTGAAGTAATTTCATTTGTTCACTTGTAAAACCTGTTTATTGTGCCAGGGAAATCATATCTCAAAACAAGTTTGAACTGCATTTAAGATTCTTACCACTTTTCTACATCTGCCTGTATTGCTACTGAAATTTTCTTTTGATGCTGGAAGAGAAGGAAACTACTGAACAGTTCACAAATCATCAGCACAGTCAAGTCCAGTTGGATCTCTTACCTGTTGGGGTGAGGTGCCTCCAGGTGATGACAGGTTCAGGACGCCCATTTGCCATGCAAACCAGGGTCACATTGCTGCCCTCATTCACGGTGATGTCTGAGGAGATATTGGAGATCTTTGGTGGAACTGTGAAGACAAAAGAGAGTTGGACCTTGTTAGAAGAAGAATTATGGAGGGCAGCCTGTCTGGCTTATTAAACTACATACCAGAGTCCTGTCACAGGCTACACTCCTCACTACTCCCTGGGTTTCTGAAATCACATCAGAGAAGCATGTACTGCTGTTTCAAGGATCTGCAGTTCAAAATGGCCTTTGCTGTAACTGTGATGCTTTATGTTTGAACAGGTTAGGGGGTCTTCATAAAACAACCTCTAAGAACTTGCCTGCCTGTCCCAAGGCCTGCATTGAAGGAGCCAGGAGACTCCAAGCACCATCCCAGCTCATTTTTATACTCCAAACAGTCCCAGACAAAGTTCTACATCCTCCTGCAGGATGCAAGGCCTCAAGGCACTGACTCAGAGGGCATGTTAGTTACTGCTACCTCCCACAGGCAGACAGGACCCATAGTGCCAGCCAGCACCCTGCCCTTCTTTCACATAACCAAAGTCTCACTGGGCATTGAACTAGAGTGTCAATAAGCTTCTTCCTGTAGAGACTGTGCAATGGCATGAGAAGCAAGGAAGTGTGCCGTGGCTAATGGGAATTTGTGCAAAGGCAACAGCAGGAAGGTAGGTTTCTGTGACATCTTTCAGCCAAAACAGATGTCCCATGGGCTACCTGCAGTACGTAGCTTCTGGATGATTGTACCTCAGACAGCACAGCACCAAAAGCACAGTAGGGTCTTTAAAATTCACTAGACCAGCCATTGCTTGGGCATTCAGGATCCCTAAAAACCTTCCAAGCTAGCTGAGTTTGTGTCACAGGGCCAGAGTGACCACGCTGGGACCTGAACACATCCAGGTGTAGAGGATGCCAGCTGTTGCATTCTCTCCTCTCTCATATCCATGTCTTGCTTCCATGCTTCAAACCCCAGAAGTAGTGAGGGAGTTTGACTAAAAAGGAATCTTCTAATTTTTTTTTTTTAAATATATTTTCAGCTTCCAAATTTGTGTGTAGCGAGGAATGAAACAACATCATTTTCTGCTTTGCTTACCACAGAGTAAACAGACAACAGCCTCCCCTTCCCCCTCCCTGGCAGGAGTGTCTGATGGTCCTTTTGAGGCAAAGCCTATAAGCTAGGTGGGGAAAAGGAAATGAAGCCTGAAGAGAGCAACTCACTACTTCCAGCTGTGTTGCTGGATTCATAGGAGTATTGTTTACAACCCACAGCTCACTAGTCCTTCTCTGTAGGCCCCAGACTCATGGAAAACTACTTGAGCATCTATGACCATGGGAGTCCCTTGGAGGAAGAGGACCTGTCAAAAAGAAATGAGGCAGGCATATATTTGCTGACACTCTCACTCATCCGGGCAAGGAAGGATTTAAGCCAGGCACACTGGGGAAGGATTGCCATAATCTGTGGAGAAGTGAGAGTGCAGAGGGCAGTGAGGAATCAGCTGAGGGTCAACACAATAGGGACATATGGGTCACTGGTAAACATGGGTAAGAAGAGCCCAGGAGTAAAACCAGTGACTAGACCACATTTCGAGATTATCATAACCTCAAAGGGTTAAGATTTGCATGAGGAAAAAAAAGCTGTGCAGCAAACCAAGAAGGACTAAGCTCAATCAGCATTAGCAGACAGAGCTGTAAGGCAGTGTGAAGTCCTAGCAGAATGGTGCAATGCCAGCCAAGGTTGAAGAGGGAGCAGCAAAAGCCACCACAGGGCAGCAGCAGAGCTGCAGTTAGGACATGTGTAACCTGCCACTTTCCAAAGCCATCAAGACATTTTATTTCACCCAGGATCAAGTAAACTCAGCAAATACAGATCTGACCATGCCTACCAAATGCCCAAGGGGAGGAGCATGTGTCCAGATGGTCATATCTTGCTTGCCACTTTTTCAGACAAGGAAGAAAAGGGCATCCAAGGCTGAAGTCCTGTTAGGAATATAATGGCTGGTTCCTTTCAGCTGACACCTTGATCGGAGGGCATGGAAAGGCTGAGAGAAGGGGGAATAGGGAAATAATTTCCCTGTAAATTTAAAAGCTGGTTTGGCTTCATCTGCTTAGAATCCAAAGCCAGTGGACAATAATTTCACTCAGATAAAAAGTCAGAGACTTTTAATTTTCAGGGTGTCAAGCCAGCATGTTAAAATGCCAAAACTGTCAGCACCACCAACAGTTAGCATTGCCTCCTTGGCACTTGTCATTACTTTGCACACACCTTTTTAGGACAGTCTTAAATGAGAAGCTTTGACCTTATTATTTTTTCCTGTATGTGGGTTGTGTTATGTTTTCACAGGTTCTGGACTGCTGGAAGAAGGATTGCTCAGAATAAAATCTCCCGGGGCCAGGATCTTCTGGGTGTCACAGCCTCCTCTTGCCCAGTCATCTCCTGTTGACCCTCAACTGCAAAACTCTTTTGTGTCTGGCTTCTCTGAATCATTAGCAGAGGCAAAACCACTGGCTGCAGGCCCACAATAGGGCAAGTACAACAGCTAAACAGTGCTTCCAGGCATTTCTATATTTTGACTTTTTCCTCCAGGAGAGACCAGGCTGCTGCTGGACCCCTCTGGCAATGGGCAATGACTGCCAGGGTCCCTAGTACTGCTGAAAAAAGATGAAACTGCTAGATTTTTTCCTCCCTTTCTGTGTAAATATAATATGGGGTATCCATTACACTCCGCTTAGGATCCTCCTGGATGACATGGGGAGCAGATAAAGACGTGAAAGCAAGCACTGCTCCATCCCCAGAGAGATAGAATGCCCCACCCACACCAGGGACTGATTCCGGAGAGAAGGAAGTGAATACCGAGAAAAATGGCTTGAAATTCATGTATTTGTTTCTTCTGCATTTCACATCTACAGGACAAAGCTGATGCCAGGTCAGCATCTCATCTTCCATGTCACTGACAGTAAACAACAAGCCCCAAAATAACCCGTGGCCATTCTGCTTGAGAAGCTTGGACTGGAAAAGCAATGGGTGCTGCAAGGTAGGAGTGACACAAGGGCAGAGATCCTGTACGGTGCTCTGGGCTGGGAAGGCTGCAGGGCAGGAGGGGTGCAAGGTGAGAACCAGCGTGGGAATGCAAGTCCCAAGCAAGGAGGAGTGAGGGAGCTAGGTAGGACAGGCTTGTGCAGAAACAGCTTGCACCGAGCCTGTTCTAGTTAATTGCCGTCAATCCTTCACTTCATGACAACTGCAACTCACATTAATTTAAATAATAAGAAAGACTGAGACATGAAAAATAGAGCATGCTTCCCCAGCACAATCACTGTTGCTCTCCAGATGAAAGCAAGTGATTTGTTTCCACAAAAACACCCGCTATAGCAGTTATTGCAGACCAGGGGCTGCACACGGGAGGCAGCAAGGAAACCACAAACAAGAGAATACGCAAACATCTGCTGTTGTTATCCTTGCCTTTTATGACCAAAGCCCTTCAGAGCTCAAAACTCCTCCTGAGATATTTACCTGGGAAGGTGTGGGCAGGCTGGATCAACGTTATAATTCAAGGCTATGGAAGGAGGCAAGGATTAGTCCTACACCCCTTTTCCTAATTTAGTTTACACTGGATCTGGTCATGCCACAGCTTCCAGACAGTTCGAATAAAGTGGCACGAATAGGAGCCACTGCTTTGCACAGGTGGTACTTATATGCAAGGGGTACTTAAAGGTCCCCAGCAGCAGTTTCTGGCTCCTGCACTTATGGCACTCCACTTTCATGATGCTACACACAAGATCTCAGTGCAGGAGGACGACAGGTTTGAGAGACAAGGGCAGGAAGCTCAGGACTAGGAACTCAAATCAGGTATGGTAGAATAAAAAATGGAAACACAGGAGATCTAGTTGGAAGACAGTTCTGAGCCCCATAATGCACATACAAGAAATTCACAGTTAGATATTCTAACTATTCCCTATGGGCAAACAGAGCTTTGCATAACACCCTTAAATGCAGCCTTCTACAGTGGGGCATCTACTCCCCAATCTGAAATTACAAGACTGCTTAACAGTCAAGTATTTTGTCAATAAGTCACAAAATACATTTAAAAAAACCCATCTCTTATTCCCACTCTACAGACCTATGATACAGCAAAAGCTATTTAATACCTCCAAGACACAGACGCAAACAAGTATTGAAACTTCCTAAGAAAGCCCATAAGCTTCATTTAAGTGCTCTGCTTGTCCCAAGAAGGGCACCTTGGATACAAATGGAAAAACTCACTGCAATCTCTTCCATATATCCTCATTAGTTGCTTCCTCCAGCCTATTTCCTTCCTTTCTATTGGCAAGTAGGACCCCCATCTGTTGGAGAAAATTAAGACTCCCATCCACTAATACACAGGAGCCCCTACCTCTCAGGGCAAAAAAAGAAAACATCAGGACTTCACTCCAAAGTCAAAGGAACTTTGCAGCCACTAAAGCCCTCCGCAGGTGCCTATCAATTACCCTTGAGAGTTCTCATTTCCTTGTCCCCAGCTCCCAATTAACAGCACTTTGCAATAAACGCAAAGACGCTAATAAGCCCCAAGGCAGAGGTAGGGGGGACGCTGCCCATCGTATGGTCCTTGAATGCTTTGGAGCAACCACCTTGCTCACCACAATTAAGGGTCCTTTCCTGGGGCAATTAATTGACAGCAAATTGGCCTCATTACTCATTGTTTAGTTACCGTGTTTAGTGGGGAAGAGAGGACCTGAAGACGGGGCTGAGCAGCACAACTAAATAGTTTAATTTCCCTCTTATGTGTACAGCAGGCTAATCACAGCTCTTTACGGCTGTAACAAGAAACAGCTTGTTGCAGCTAAAGTCCGCAAAGGGAGCAAGCTGAGGGCTGGAAAGTAAAATCCAGACACCCTTTGGGATGCGGCATACTAATGTTTCTGAAGCATTTTGCAGAAGAAATGCGACATGAGACCCAAGATGTGTTTTTTACAGTCTGATTCACACTGCAGCCTCAGCCAGAGGGAGATGTAGCTGTCACCAGGGTGAGAGGGCAGAGAGTGAAGCAGTTGAACTTCATTAAAGAAAGTGGACTCTGTAACAGCCTTCTGACCTTCCGCTTTTCTAGGCTTGGTTTCACCCTGCCAGTGCCTCCCAGCATTAAAGCTTCTATGAAGTAGAGACAAATGCTGAAGGCTTGGTTTTGTTCTTTAATCCTCTGGGAACAAAAACCCACCCAAAATACACTACAGTGTTTTTAGGAGGTGTAAAAAGTGTTTCTTTTTATTGTCTGAAAGGGAGTGACTTGTCACGTGGCCCTTAGGGAAGAGTCTATCACAGCCAGAGCACAGAAACCACTTAAAGAGATCTGCAGACCCCAAACCACAGTGGGCTCCCTCACCACTCTGCAGCATCGTGGCTGATCTCCATCGAGCACCACTGCTGATGCCAAGAGAGGCTGGCCAGAAGCAGTCACAGGGGCTGCTACCTTGGGCCTTGCATCTTGCTGAGCTTACCCGACTGTGCAGTTGAGCCTCACCCACTGAGACGCCAGGCAGGAAGTTATTTAAAATCCAGATGGGGACTGCGCATATTGCACTGACTGGGAGCAGAGAAGCAGACAGGATGCTGTAAATCAAAGCCATGTGGAAAGTTAGCCCCCTTTGGCTGCAAATCAAAGCCATGTGGAAAGCTAGCCCCCTTTGCTGAGCTGGGTAGCATGTCAGAGCTCACCGCACTTGAGAGGAAGAGCTTACAAGCCAAAACATTTTGTCCAAAGGAAGTCTGTGCCTCATCCAATATATAGTTAAGTGTGTGGACTATTTTTCTGCGTAACATTGCATGGGAAGCACTACCAGAACATTCTTTCTTAGCAGAGAGCAGCACAGAGTGCAAGCCTGTTGGACTGTCCCATTCCTGAGCTGTTGGAAAAGTCAGAACAGAACTGAGCTGAATTGCTTACACTCATTCCTACTGACTCTACTTTTTTTAAATTTCTCTCCATGAAATTTTCAGAAGAGAAATTATTGACCTTCATAACTGAGGGAGAAATGGATAAGTCTCAAGCCAACCTTGTTTCTCAGTGCACTGAAGGTGCACTCAAGGTGATAATGTGGGACAAGGTTAAAAGCAGTCTCACTCCTGCTCTTAGCCCAGTATCTCTGCTTTAAACTTGAATGCCAGACTTTCATTCTAAAGCAGCTCCAGCTCCAAGCCTGAACCCCAGCCTTGGTCCAATGCTGATAGCATTCCACACACACTTGGCTTTTTGGTGTTCCTCACCAAGCACAAAACCCACCTTTGTGGATCCTGATGCAGCCCAGGAGAGCAGGTTCTCAGTTATGTGGTCCCCTTATCACCAGATCTGGACATCTGGATATGAGGTTCTCTGCTACAAAACTTCCTTTTCTCCTATGTTAACATGTTAAATTTATGCCACTTATCTGCTGTTTGTGTTTCTCCAGTTCTTTCTGCTTGTAAAACTAACTCTCCTAGAGAAGCCTGCTGTGAAAACACAGCCTTCCTCACAGGACATGTGTAAACAACAACAGAAGTGTTTGCTATGCTAATCCCCAGGGATTAACCCTTGGAATTCCACCTAATCCCAAATATTTTAAGGACTACAGATGTACACAGCTTTTGGTCTTTGTTTCAAGTGTATTTATATATTCCCTTAAACTGTTCTTTTTAAATCTGGGAAGTATTTCCTTATGGGACTGTAACAATACAAAATATTTTCTTCTGCAGATATAATCAGCCATCCTGGAAGAGAAATTCTGTGAGAAAAGTTGTCTTTAGTGCGCAGGTCCTCCAAAGACATCTCTGAGAATTTTTTAAGAAGAACTTTTCCACAGAAGCATTAAGCATGTTGGATGTGTATGTCATGCAGCTAGTCCTAGTATGCAGCCTTTCTAGGGCTTGATTCAGAGCCCAGGGAGCTCCTCCTCTGATGTTAATGGCCTTTGGACAAATTCTTATAGAGCCAGAATGGGTGATGGCTTCAAGGAAATGCTGCAGCCAGAACAGGGATGCTTTATAAGCCAGTTGAGAGAAAAGAAGTAAGATTATGGGTTTTTAACTGAGTCCCAGCAGTCCTTGGCTTCTGCCTGTTAACTCTTTCTTTGGGAAGTAGACTAGGGAGCACAGGCCAGGTATGAGAAAAAAGAACAGAGAAAAGCCTATGCAATTCCAGGTCAAGAGGTACAGGTTCAGAGAACATTTAGGAAGGTGACTGGGATTATCCTGATTAGGCAAGTAGGGATGTTAATGTCAGCTAACACCCCACTCTTAATGAAGATGAGGTTGTCCATCATAGCTTTACACACCAGAGAAACAGAGCCAAAATGTTTGGGTTTTTGTTTGTTTGTTTTCAGATCTTCTGCTGGTGCTTATGTTCAGCTCATTAGGGACAGACAGTACAACCAACAGAACAGCCTTCAAGAGCCACCTGACAGACATCCACATACAGGCTGAAAAGCAAAAGCATCTCTCTCCAAATGCTGTTCTCAGATTCCTTGGGCTGCCCATGCTTCATCCCACAGCCTCTTTGATAAGCCATAGGGTGGTGAACTCCCCTAAATGTCTCGTGCATACCACATACCCAAGGATCTGGCTCAGTTTCAACTGAGACAACTTCTTAGTGACAAGCCTCTCACTCAAATAAAATGCATGTGGTACATGTAAACTATCTTTTATTACCAGGCTTTCCTTCCTTACACATTGAAATGAGCAAAACGGAGCGGGAGAGTTTGCTGTAACCACCTTTCAAGATTGCTCTCAGGCTTCTGGGGGAGCAGAAAGCTAGCACAGCACTTTGGAAATGCTGGCTTTGCTTCCAGTCAAAAGTATAAATAACAAAAATAATAATCACATACTAGGACTTTTACATAAAATCATAAAATGTCTTGGGCTGGAAGGGCCCTTAAATCATTTAGTTCCAACTCCCCTGCTGTGGGCACAGACACCTTTCACTAGACCATGTTGCTCAGAGCTCCATCCAACCTGGCCTTGAACTCTTCCAGGGATGGGGCAGCCACAACTTCTCTGGGCAACTTGTTCCAGTGCCTCACCACTCTCATAGTGAAGAATTTCTTTCTAATATGTAATCTACACCTACCCTCTTTCAGTTTGAAGCCATTCCTCCTTGTCCTGTCACTACATGCTCCTGTAAATAGTCTCTTTCCATCTTTCTTGGAGGATTCCTTCAGGTGCTGGAAGGCCAAAATTAGGTCACCTCGAAGCCTTCTCTTCTCCAGGCTGAACAATCCCAATTCTCTTAGCCTTTTGTCATAGGAGAGGTGCTCCACCCCTTTAATCGCCTTGGTGGCCCTCCTCCTCTGGAGCTGCTCCAACAGGTCTATGTCCTGTCTGTGCTGGGGGCCCCAGAGCTGGATGCAGCACTCCAGGTGGGGTCTCACCAGAGTGGAGGGGCAGAATAACCTCTCTCCATCCGCTGGCCACTCTGCATTTGAAGCAGCCCAGAACACGTTTGGTTTCTGGGCTGTGAGCACACATTGCCGGGTCAGGTCCAGCCTCTCACCTACCAGCACCCCCCAGTCCTTCTCAGCCAGGCAGATCTCTCAATCTGTTCCTCCCCCACCCTCTGTTGATACTGGGGGTTGCCCCAACCCAGGTGCAGCACTTTGCATTTGGTCTTGTTAAATCATAGGAGATTCCCATAGGCCCACTTCTCAAGCTTGTCCGGTTCCCTCTAGATGGCATCCCATCCTTCATGCTTTGGATAAAATTTACTCTTCTGTTAAGTGCACAGATTTGGAGAAGACAGTAAAGTACTGCAAATACTCTTTGATCTGTAAATTTTCAACTTATGCCCCGGGACAGATGTCTGTTAAGAATACACAAATTTTGAGTGTGAAAAAGACTGAAAGTGCAGTTCCACATTTTTTCAGCTTGGGCTGCTTAGCACATTCCTGCTTTGTCACTATTGCTGGATCCACAGATGTTGGCCTTCCCCAACACACACATTTATGAAATGCTAGCTGTGAGACCTTCACTTGTTAGCTTGGTGATAGCTGCAGCAGCCTATTTTCTAAAGGCTAGGGTGTTACCATCATCAGAGAAGGGAAAGCCAAAGAGTTCAAGGCAAAGACTGCCTCTTGTGAGAAATTCTCATCTACACAAGTCTTATCAAGCAGAAAAGAGGAAAAAACAAATACAGTACTCCCAAAGTAAAGGTATCTTTGAAAAAAGTAAGCAGCTGGCTAAAGCTGAGATGTGATTGTGGTGATTTTCTTCCCACAAAGCAACAGAAAGCCAAGGTTTCCCGAGGAAGAAGATTTCTGCTGTCGGAGAGAGTTCCCTGCCAAAAGAGAGTGCTCTGTTTTGGCTCAGCCACGTGCAGCAGCACCTTGATGTCTTGGAAGTTTCCCACTGTTTCCATTTCCAAGCTTTGCTCTGTGGTAAAGATGCGCTGTATACATGCAGACAACCTCAAAGGGGGAAAAGGATGAATTCCAAGAGCTTTGCTCTGTAAACACATTACATTGAATTGATGCCATTTCAATTAAAGGAGAATGTCTCCCAGACTGCCAGGCATGAGGCTTATTCCATGTGGTCTACAGCTTTACCAAGACACAAAAACCATTATCTTCTTCCCCCAGGGGGGATTCAAGTCTGCCCTCTTCAACACTGACAGTTTTTTTGCTGGTCTCTTAGTGTTAGCAAACTGAGGGAGAGTCACAGAATCAGAAAATGGGTCACGTTGGAAGGGACCACAGTGGGTCACCTGGTCCAACCTCCCTGCTCAAGTATTGTCCTGGAGTACACTACACAGGATTGCATCCAGACAGTTCTTCAATAGCTCTAGTGAGGGAGACTCCACAACCTCTCTGGGCAGTCTGTTCCAGTGTGGAGTCAACTGCACAGTAAAGAAGTTCTTCCTTTTACTCAGGTGGAAGTTCCTGTTCATCAGTTCCTGCCCGTTGCCTCTTGTCCTATTGCTGGGCACCACCAAGTAGAGCCTGACTCCATCCTCTTGGTATCCTCCCCTCAGATACTTGTATACATTGATGAGGTTCTCTCTCAGTTGTCTCTTCTTGAGACTGAACAGGCCCAGCTCCCTCAGCTGTTCCTCCTAAGAGAGATGCCACAGTATCTTAATCATCTTTGTTGTCCTTTGCTGGGCCTGGTAGAGGAGCTTCACGTCTCTCTTGTTCTGAGAAGCCCAGAACTGGACACAGCATTCCAGATGTGGCCTCACTAGGGCTGAGTAGAGGGGCAAGATCACCTCCCTTGACCTGCTGGCAATGCTCTTCCTAATGCACATTAAATTCTAGGACTGGAGAGAAATGCAGGATCAAGAGCCTCACGTACCCTATTTCCACCAGACCTGAGCTGGATTAGCCACCCAAATTATTCTGAGAGGCTGGGAGGAGGCTGACTGTCAGATGCCCAGGGTTAGCTATAAATGTATGTGCCTACAAGACAGAAGCAGCAACATTTTGTAAGTTTCAGAATCACAAGTAACAAACAGAGAAGAACACGGTAGACATTGTCCATTCAGGACAATGAGGTTATATCCAGAAAGGTTTCCAGCACCTTTATGTGGAGTGTGAGAACAGCTTTACAGATAACTTTCATCTAAGGTTCTGCAAGCAAATACTCACCACCCCAGAAATCCAATGCTACTGGCTGGAGATTACAGAGCTACTGCTCTGATTGTCAACAAAGAACACTATAAAAAACTCCAAATACTTCCAACACAGTAGGGAATCAAAAACTAAGTCCGATGGAAAATGTAAGCCATGTTTCTCTGCTGTAGCAGCACATCCACATCTGTGCACTTGTAATAGCACAGTTAGCAGGGTAAGCAACATTACCAAAAACTGAAGGAATCATTCAGGTACTTCATGTTCAAGCAACTGTTATGCTACACACTTGTGCTCCACCCTTCTAAGGCTCAGTTCCTGTCACTCTCAGGGAACTAGTTTGTGCAAGATATGTGGCATCCCCCTGACACTGGCACCTGAGTGGTGTCACAAGAGGTATGATGCCTTCCCATCAACAGCTCCAACAGGCAAGTAGGAGGAGTAAGGGAAGAATATCTGCAAAGCCTCAGACTGTTCCTTATGACGAATTAACATGCTGCAAAGTTCTTTGGCAGAACAAAAAGGGCAAATCCAAGGCAGAACTATTCATGGGCACATGAAACAGGCCTGATCCTTCACTGCTGGTATAAATTAAAGAGAATATACTCTTTTATATGAAAGGGAATGCAAAGAAGGAGAGAACCAGCCTTGCGATTCATAAACCTAGCGTAAAAAGCTGTACTCACAAAATAGTGCAAACGGAAGAGGAATAGAAATGTGATCAATATAGTTAGGGATACTGATGAATGATAAGGACACTCATTCACTTTCCATTCTGATGGTCACGATATACTGGAGTCTGCAAAAAATGATTCCCTTAAAGTACAAAGAGTGATAAAAAATATAAAGAAACTTTGCATCAGAACACAATGATGAAAACTCTACCAAAGCCTGAGGAAAAGCAAAGATATAGCTGAGATGGCATCGCACTATGGATCAACCTGCCACTGGATTGGGCTCAGACACTTGTGACAAATAGGCACAAGGGATGCAGCGCAAATACAGTGTGACACTATATCCTGGGCATACCCTTGATGTATGGAGGATTAAATGCCACACACACACCGTCCTGGGTAGATTGTATCTAGTGCTGACAGATACCTGAGGGATCTGTCTCTTTCTTTATACACTTTGGCAATTGCCATGCCAACAAAGCATTATGGGACTAGGGGGGGTGAGAAGGAGAGATCATTTGCTACTCTGTTTAACAGAGACTTTATCCTCTGGGGGGATTTTGTCAAGATGTTGGATTCCTTCTTAAATGATATTTCTACCTTCCTGTACACATTTGGGGTTGATAGGCTTTACTCTTTTCCTCTGTCCCTCTAACACAACACCTCGCTCTTCTGGAGTCTCAAACCAACCTTTGAGCCAATGTGGCCTCTCTAAGCTGGTTTGAAAACTGCTGCCCTCAACCCTTGCATCCACACATGCTGCAAAGGCAAGAAAACAGCCAACATGCTGCAAAGACCAATTCCTTTCCCTCTCTGGTGAGCCATCTGATTGATGGCTCCATTCGTCAAGAGAGACAGACTGTCTGGAGTGTGAGATAGCTAACTATCACCTGGGGAGGCTATTAGAGGGAGAAGGAGGGAGAGAGGGAGAGACAAACAGACAGACTGAAAGACAAAGCCAGACAGACAGACAGAAAGGAGAGCTGAGAAGGGGGAAAGACGAAAGGAGCGACAGCAGAGTGCAGGTGAAAAAAAGACAGTAGCACTTGATGAATTAAGTTGTCAACTTTGGCATCACCTGTGTACCTTGTCATGCCAATAAATTCATTGAAGCTGAAGCTGCACCGCGAGTCAAGAGTGAGAGAGTGCTGATGGAAGGAAGAAATAACAGCCCATTTAAAGACTCAGAGCAATTTATTAGTTACCTCAGGAGGAAAGTAGTGACAATGGGAAAGGAGAGGTGCTTCCCCATCGTGCTGGGCAGGGAAGCTCATTTTGGATTCAAGCTGTCCACCCAGTCGAGCTGCAGGAAGTAAAGAGATAGACAGAGACCTAGTTCAAGAAAGAGAAAGACAGGGGAGAGACTTGCTGGGGTTCAAGGGAAACAGGGCAAGCACATGCCTTTGCATAGTACTACATGCCTTGGGACATCCCTTGAGGAATTGAGGGAAGATATTGGCATCAAGCAGCCAGATACCCCTGTTGTGAGGGGAGACAAAGGGCGTAGAGCACAGCCAGCACCACAGCACTGAAGGAATGCGAAGGAAAGTAGAAATGGAAAGCACAGCTCTGGCATAGAGGGGTGATGTGCTGGAAAGCTAGGAGGGAGACAAAATTCTCTGCTGACTGAGTTGGAAGCATGGCACTGCGATGCAAACAGCTTTGACTGACTGCACCAGGGAGGCACCGCTCCAAGGTGCTTTCCTGCAGAGCTAAGAAGATTGTCACTAACTTTTTAAAGGCTCCTGCATGTCTTAGGAGTTCACAAGCTTCTGCCATCCCTCAGAACTCCAGTGAAGTCTGTTGAAATGGAAAAATCAATGGTATGATGCCCTCACCCAATATACTTTTTCTCCTCCTACTATTACAACTTCCCAAACGGAACAGTATCTGCCCCAATTGTTTGAGAAATGTGTCTGCCTCTTTACTCCCTTCCCTTATTTTCCCTAACTCATCTTTTCCCACACAGGAGCTTCTGCAACCCCTGTGCTCCCAGAAGATGGTCAGCTCCTGACAAAAACTCTCGTATCTGCCACAGGGACTAAGAGTCATAGAAGCTGATTTCCAAAGCAACCTCAGACCCCCTGTGACCTCATTTGTAGCCATCCAAAGATGTTTACATTTATGTGACAAGACGTGTTCACTGACCCTTCCTTGCAATGAGCCAGGCATTGCACCAAGAAAGAGAAGGACACCACCTGCTCTGAGATAAATTCCTCCCGTGGCCTCTGCTGCTGGGTGCTCCACTGGTGCCCCAGGCTTGGACAGAGGGGAGGGAAGGAAGGAGAAAGGGAAAAAAACCTTGATTCCTCCTTCATACAGAAGTATTGGTGGTATTTCCTTTGATCAGGGAGAAATTCTGACTCAGCTACACAAGTGGAGAAGCCTGTCTTTTCAGCTTGAGCGAAACCCTGAAGATTTACAACTGTTCAGGGTATTTGGGGAGTTTGGGTAGAAGTGCGTATACACATGCATAACGTTTGACAAGTCCATGCAGAGAAATAATACATATGGCATAAAACAATCTTACATGGATGTCTGTGTATGTGTATACATGCAAGACATAAACATACTTGGAATGTGTATATATGTATAGATGGATACATACTGATAAATGTTCACTTGCTCCTGAAACTCCCAGCTTCTTGGAGAGCTCTCGTTTGGCTGGCATTTTGTGAGCTGCCAGGCAGCCATGACACAGCTGTCCTGACCGGGGTCCCCTGAGCTCTGTGGTGTAGCTCTGCTGGCTGCCTTCAATTCAATATCAAATGAGAACAGGGATCTCGCTGAGCCAAGCTCCATTCTGATCTGACTGGTGGCCAAATCAGATCAGCTGTAGTGCCCTCGGGCTGTGGCGCTGTATTAAATTTGAGGGCAGCTTTAATCTGCTTCACCGTTTACACAGTGGAAGCTGTGCTTGGCCTACTGGGAAATTACAAGTATGTCCCTCATTCAAGTAAAGTGGACTCTTCCAGGAGTTGTGATCTCTGTGTTCGTGTAACTTAGTTTAAATGAGCTAAACCGGTGGTTTCCAATCACTCTTGTTCTGAGGGCACCTTGCCACTTCCAGGGGAAAGCACATGCACTGTATAGCAAATATAACTGCTCACAATAGTTTTGGTTTTCCTGAAGTCCATATACTTCCTGAGAGTCACAGACTGTGGCAGTCTGATGGATTTTCACTTCCTATGGGGAAGAAAGTAAAAAGTCTCACTATTCATAGTCTTCTTCTGTCAGGGGTATTGAGTTAATTATTGACCCTTTAGCAACAGGAGCAGAAACATGAAGCTGCAGACATGGGGACCTTTTGCCACATGGGGACCTTTTGATGTGTAGAGGCTTGCAGTACACTTAAGTGTCCCTGTCTCCTTGAAAGGTTACCAGGCACACCCTGCCCCACCACAAGAAGTCACTTCTAACCACACAGATGCCCATTTTGGGCATCGTTGCTCCTGAAGGCACACCACTGACCCTCTGTAGTGCCTCGCTGTCCCTCCCACAACAGAAGGCCATTGAGATGCACATGTAAATCCCTGAATGTCAGGCTCTCAGAGTAGGACAGGACCTACATCACCAATAGTGTCCTGGCACCTGGGCATCGGCTCTGGTGGCACTGATCACATCTGTAAGTGGGCTGTGTAGCTTGCTAGCTAAGCAGGGTAGTGCTAAGTTGGGAAGCAAGCAGGGAAAAATCCTTCAGAGGGTCTCTCTGTCCAGCTGAGGAGGTACATGTGTATGGGAGGTACACCTGTTAAATGGATTTCCACTCCAACCCATGAGGCTGAGAAAGCACTGACATCAGGACCATGCCCAGAGAGTCTCTTTCTTAGCGAATGCGGGTTCCTCTGTCACACTTTAACAGTTCACCTTAACACCAGGATTGGTGTCATAATCCCAATGTCACAGGAAAGGAACATCAAGCACATCAAAGGTGATGTGACTTGCCCAAGGGAACAGATGGGACCACAGCTGAGGCAGGTGGCTGTGAGGTTCATCAGTGTGCCACTGGGTTGGTGGTAAGGAAGGCCAGCTTCTTAGTCTGTCACTGTGTGGTTCTGAGCCACTTGTTCCAACCCCCTTTACCCTCCTTTTTCCTCCTTCTCCTGCCCGTTCTGTTTTCCAGTTCTTTTGACCAAGAATTGGTAAGCTCTCTGTGTGTGCATACACACCAGTAGCCTGGGCCTCCCTTGAGCCTTTTGGTTACTGTAATAATACAAATGGAACAACCCAGAATTTCAGACTTGCCACTCAGCAGTTTGACCAGGGCTGTGCTTTTGCAAAGATCAGGCCTGTATTCTAGGCCTATTTTTAGAAAATCTGATTTGTAGACGTGAGACCTTGCAGAGGAAACAGTATTAGCCAGAAGAATTCTCTTCCTCAAAAAGCTATTTAAAACCAACCATGACCAACGTGGTATCCTGAACTGCTGAGGACCCCAGGCCACCTCAAAGGTGGCTTCCAAAGGTTTTGCCAAGAAACAGATATAAGTATTGTAAGGCGGTGATGGGATCATGCTAGAGGCTACAGACAGGACGAATGACTGAATTTTATTTGAAAACGCTGTTCAATAGTAGGGATGCCGATTAATAAATAAATGAAAATATGTGACATTCATTATGACATTTAAATTACTAGATGCCAAGAGCTTGTTAAAATACGACGTGGTCTGCAGGGAGGCAAACAAATAAAAAGGGCTTGGAGAAGCAGTGAGTAATGGTGACCCAATTCATTTAACTATTGATAAAACACAGGTGAGGAAACATGCAGGAGAAAAAAATCTCTGCAAATCATCAGCTAATGGATTAAATGCATCTGAGTGTGAGATGGAAATTAACTGATCAATTCACTCAACAGCTGCTAATTATATGTGACAAGGCTTGCAGAACTCCAGAAGTCTATGGAGCTCAGAGGAAAACAGTGCTAGTAGAAAAATTTGAAGGCTGCCTCTTACCACTGTGGGGTACAACATTTGCTCCAGTGAGAGAATGTCACTGTCACTGAATAAAATTTAACTCTGCAAATGTTTGAAGTCTGTATTTCAAAAGCAAAGAAAGAGGGCTTCTTTCTTACTGCTTCATAACAATTTGCATTAGGTATAAATATATGGTATCAAAATTAACATGCCAATCTAAACAAAATTAAATGTAATGCTACAGTCAAAATGAAACCTTTTTGCCTCATTGCTGTTAAACATTTTGACGTTAGTGAAATGAAACTAGAAAGTAAAAATGATTTGTTGTGACACTCATCTGTCCAAAAAAATTGTGGCATCACCATGCTCCCGCAAAATGCTTTGACACCAACAGAACTGATCTTCCAACAGGTACTTATCTCACATTTTATGATCACTACTTTCACAATTGCTTTTTGAATTTTCCTGACCACTTCCATTTTAGCTTGCACCATGTAGGAAATGATCATGGAGATATTGACTATCTTTTCTCTCCCTTTAGGTTTACTCTTCTCCTTGGGACTCCTCTAAAGTCATGCCCTTGGAGAGTCAGCAGATTGTAGGATATATAGAAAATAAATAAATAGTAATGATGAATTAATTGTTCACGAGGGAAAGATTAGTACCAAAATGAGATTTTTCCCTGAAGGAGATCAGAATGGGAACCTCACTGGTGCAATTCTCACCCTACACTGTAGCACTGACATTGGAATCCACTTTTGGAGCAAGAATAAGTGCTAAGCACATATATCAGCAGTTAAATTATTAATTCAAAGAGGAAAAACAGTGCGGCTTATAAACTAGATGAAACTTCCAAATCAGGTGTCTCAGGCCTGACATTATGACACAAGCAATGTCAGTTCTGGAGATGATGAGATCTGAGCCAAGGCACACTTCCAGATTCATCACGCTAACAATATTTATTCTCTATTCTCCAACCCCAACTCTGTAAGTTGTGAAGGTCCACTATGTTCTATGCGTGGCCTATGATACTATTTTTAGACTAGTTTTAAAATTCATGGTTGAAGGGAATTCAGAGGATGCAATGTTTAATACACTACCTCATGAACTCCCACTAGCAAATTTAATTCAATCCGCCTTGGGTTAGGAGCGCTGTCACGGATTGGCAATTGCCTGAAGAACCATAAACAAGGGATAATGACAAGGGGCATGTAAGAGCAAAGTTGTAAGCAGGTGTAAGTGAGGTGATGTAGGAATCCATGTAATGTCTGTTTTCATTTAACATCTTCATTAATGAGCCTTAAGAATAGCTTACTAATGAAAGTGGTGGATGATGCTCAACTGGGAGGAGCTGCAAACATCCATCAGGGCAGATAAACATAAAGGGGTACACAGGGATTAGTCGTAGGGGCAGAAGGAAAATAATGAAACATATTGATTATTTCTACTGAATTAAAAAAATCAGTTTGTGGTAAGGGAATATCATGGGGGTTGAAGAGACCTCCACATCTTTTCAGATAGAATGGGTGTGCAACTTTGGATGAGATTTCTCAAAGCACTGAAGAATGTAAAACTGTGGATTGTCTGAACTCAAGACAAGAATAAATGGTAAAGCATCCAGGCACTCTATTAGCTAGATGGAAGTGTCGTCTAAGGCCCAATCTAGATTACATCTGTACTGAGGATGGCACATCAGCCCATATCTATTTTCACAGATGGTTAAAATATATCAATTAAATAATGCTTCAAGGATAATGTTTCCCTCATTTGAAGCACAATTAACCACAGTGAAGAAGAGGGAAGGAGAACACTGAAATTCCTGGATTCAATATGCTTAACAGTAATGCTGAAGAAGTATCCCTAGGACCAAGACAAATGACATAGTAGAAGAGTAGAAGTTTTAGACAAAAGGACACCATGTGGTAGAAGAATGGTCATTCTTAGCATTGCTAACAATACATATTCAATGCCACAAGTCATTCTGCTGCAGCACCCAAAAGATGTGGAAAAAAGTAGGAGAGGCATTCCTTAGTGTGCTAAATCTGAATGTAAAAGAGGGCAATACAGCAGCTCCTGCACAACTCTCACTGCAACAAGAAAACCTGACTAGATCAAGGCTCATTTCACAGTATTCCACAACATGGCTAAACCTTCATCTGAGACTGATCTATACCACTTGCTGTTAGCCAGAGAAGAGCTTGATATTTAACTCCCCAAGCAACCCAGGGCTGGAGTGTCCCCCCTGCATTCCTGAAAACTTGGCCAGAATTTGCTCCCCTTGCTATAAATGTAGAAAGTCACAGGATTGTGTTTTAAAGTGTTAACTCTTTCATGGCTGTGAATCCTTGCAATTTTGCATTTCAAGACCACGATACTTGAAAGACTAACTTATCCCTTATAGCAGCTGTGTTCCCTTATTTGTATTTGTATTAAAAACAAACAAACAAACGAAGGGAAAACAAAGTAGAATAAGCAATCCAAGTGGAACAACTTATCAGGAATGAAAAGTAGTAAATAATTTTGCCTGTCCCTTCTTTATATCACCTGTCCATCCGTGCCTACTCCAACTCCTTAATTTAAAGTCTTTAAAACTTAACTGGGCAAAAAGAAGCCGAAAATGTATGTACGCTAAAAAATGTATGCTTATGTATGCTAAAAAATTCTGAATGAATGGAGTGTCAAGGGACAGAGAAGACAAGGAAGTTATCAAAAATAGAATATTCTACTGATTACAGCAGTTCAGAACCAGGCCCTGCCACTCATTTGCCCTTATTCTGGGCAAGCTTCCATGTGCCTCAGCTCACCGGGAGTTGCAATCTTTTTTCGTACCACTCCGTTTTTATCAGGTCCATTTTGTAGACTCTGTAGGGCAGAGACTATCTCTCAAGCTTTGTTCACAACCTTACCTTAGAGCCTGTGGACAGTACACTAGTTTTAATTGGAATAAGCAAAATGAAATTATGTGGCTTAGTCTGTACCATAAAAATTCCAAATGTTAAGTTCAGAAAGAAATCTGTTTTTTAGGTATCTAAGAGCTAAATAAGTAATCTGAAGCATTAGTTCACTTACAGATGTGTGGCTTTAATTCTGTATGGTGTTCATTGCAAAATGGCAAAATTAAATATTAAATCCTCACTAAAAAAAAAATCGCAACTGAGCTTCAATAAAACATGGCAACTCAGCCTGAAATATATTTTTTCCCCTCAGAAAATTATGTTCAGGATGCTTAAAATAACATTATTTGAGGCAGGTTAGAACAGTTCCCTTTTTAAAGTCGATGAGATGAAGAAAGGAAAAGCCATGGAGCCCAGAGAATTTAAGGGACTTGCTGAAAACCACAAAGGACATAAGTGCTTTTGTCAGGAGGCCTCATATTTTCAATTTTGGGCTTAGATCCCAGGGTCAGAGAGTCTGAGAAGAAGTACTTTTAGCACATGAAAAGTGTGATGCTATGAACTGAGTGTTTTAACGCACACACACACCAAATATCCAATAACAAATTCAGAACCTAACCCCAGAGGCCAGTTTTCAGTCACACAGGCACTCCACAGGGCACCCAGCTGCAATAAGTGGACCACTAGTTTTGATAGCTAAGGTTTTCTTCTCCTTCTCAAGCTAGATTTCCAATTTAGCAGAACAGCTCTCCTTGTCCTGACAGGCAAATGTGTATTGTCCTCTTTTCTGTCGACAGACAGCAGAGAGTGGGAGGAAGGGAGAGAGGTTCAGATGACTTCCAGGACAAAGGAGGTTTGTAGCTGCAGCCTGATGAACATCGGAGATAAGAGCAGCAACAGCAAATTGGCCCCAGTGGGAATGGCAGCAGGAATCTTTTCACCTAAAGGCAAGCCAGCAATTACGCTTGCAGTGCCCAGTGTCTGTCTGTCTGTTCCCACCACTGCCCTCCCGTCACTGCCCCCACGGCCCCCCACTCACAGACCAGGTGTGCTCAAGGCTACTGCTGCATTATTCGCAGCTTGAAAAAAAATCTAGTCCTTTCTTTCTCCTGCTCAGGTATCTGGAGCCAGAGCTCTGAGCCTTATCACACTGGATAACAAAATGGAGAATAAGATTTGGGTAGAGAGGCAGGAAAAAGCATGCACTGCTATGTGCATGTTCTCGTTCCGCCTAGGTAGGCATTGACCGTGGGGGAAGGCTGTCTCAGCCCTTGGTATCTCAGGGAATGCTCTCATGCCTCTCTGGACCAGGACCAGAGCCTCTGGAGATTGCACTCAAGAGGGCTTCCCCAGGAACCGATATTAGAACTCCAGAAGCATGTCAGACCAACTGTTCATGAGCTTACAGGGGGCTGGAAGCACTGCACTGCTCTCCAGAGCAAATGGGAACATGGGGGGTCTCTCCTGCATAAGGAGTACCGCACATCAGCCATGGGGAACTGGGAATAAGGAAGCCCAGATTCCCTGTCATCAACTGACTTCCAGAAGAGCAATTGGCATTCCTGACCTCCCAAGGAGCAGTGCAACCACCCAAAATTTCTGAAAGCATAAATACAGCAGCAGTAACTGGGGAGGACTTTCCCCTCAAAGCAGCAGGACTGCAGAGTTTGTTGACAGAGGGCTCTGTCCCAGCCTTCAGCACCTGTTCCAAGCGTGGCTGAATGCCTGTAGCATCTCCTGGCACACAACAAGTTAATAAGGAGATTCTCAAAATTCCCTGCATGCATGTGAACCTCCTCTCTGAGCTCCTTCCTTTGTCCCAGCTCCCTTCTCTATTTTCCTGACTCAGCATGCTCATAGCACTCAGCTACAGGAAAAAGGCTTAATAGGATAGCTGGACAAAATTAAAGGGGCGTTATTAATTTGACAGGTGCTGCTGCCTGGTGTCATGTCCCACGTTTGTCCTATAGCTGTGCTGATTATTTTCTCTCCTTGGATCAGGGACATTTCATTTATTAGCAGTGAACTTCCCCCTCACTGCCTGCAGCCACTGCTGCTCTGATCTCCCCAATTCACTTTGCAATTAAATTTTGTCCTCTTGTGAAATGACTGTGCAGGAAAGGTCTTGTGTTTTGTTTTCTTTCTCTCCCCCTTGACCAAGTTCTACTTGGCCAAAACAGCCTCTGGAAATCCTAGCAGAATCCCAAACAGAGTAAAGCTGGCTGGAAACAGTATTATACAAAAAACAGTCTAGAAGCTGTAGCTTTATGTACCTGAAATACTCATCTCAACTGGGAAGAGGGAACAGGGCCACAGGAGGCCACTAAGTCTTAGCTGTAGAGGTATAAATCTGATGGAACCCATGGAGCTGCTGGAGATTTACATGAAGGTGGCTTGGAAGGAGACACAAGGGGTTTTGTGTTGCGAAATCCTGAGACAACAAGCATCAAAATCATCACAGCCTTCCCTTTGCAAACACTGGATATCAAATGAGCTGATGGGCAGGAAGACTGGAGAACACAATTGCTCCCATTTAAGTGATTTACTTTATTGTCACTGCTGCTAACACTCCTTTTTTTTTTTTTTTTTCCCCAGGAATCACATTAACAGCTATAAAACTGTAAATTTAAATGAAATCTGCTCAGGATCTGTTTTTGCTCCATAAAGCTCCAGAAGTCACATGGCATTTTGTTTGTTTCTTCTCATCCCACTCCTCTTCATACAATTCCCTAGAAATCTTCATGTAAGTAATAAATGATCCCTTTGCTGTTTCCCCTTGTGAAGCCAAATCTTCATGTCTCGCTTCTCTTTTGCTTGTACCCCCCAGAAGTAAATACCATCTCTCCCCAGACTGTTCATGCCAACCCTTTCATTCATTCCTAGCACACCTGCTAGCACATATCAGTCTGACATTCCTGGTTTGGTGGGACTGGACAACCTCTCATAAGCTTGGGCTGTCTCACAATCTTTAATTAAATGCAAACACTTTTCTCTAGGCTTCCTTGGCATTCCCTAAGTCCCTGTTCCCTTTCCTACCACTGAAGGCTGAAGATAATAGAAATGATACTACTCTTTCCTAGAAATGAACACTTTTTTCCAGGACTAAGCTGGACAGCAGTGATGCCAATTATACCAGCTTTTTTATGACTTCATTACTGCTAGAGGCACTATAAAGCAAAGCACTGAAAGCCTGGACCAGCTTTTTTAACTGCATAGAGGTACCGATCATTGTGCTTTTATGTACTTGAGATGTTCTTTCTGATCCTCCACTTCCCCAAGCCAGGGATAGCTCCCCAGCCCAGGCAGAACAGAATGAGGAAAAACCTGGGTAATGCAGCTGGCATAAGTTGCCTCTCTCTGGAGATCTCCATGTGAGAACCACAGAGCACTTTGGGCTGTTTTAAGCATAACAGCTGGCCAAGCAGCAAAGGTCAAGACAGAAAGGAAAAAAAATTAGGAGAGAGCTCAGCATGAAGGATTCACAGAGCATCACAGGATTTCTCTCCAGCACAGCAATCTGGCCATTCCCAAAAGGCAGCGGGTCAAACTCTGCTCTTATCCACTGCAGCACGAACAGAGTTAAGTTCCCTGACTGCTGCATATTGCAATACTAGATAAGTGCCCGGGTGCTGCATTTGGAGACAAACCAAAGGAACAGCAGGGAAATGCTTTATGAAGTGGTGGACCACTGTTGATCCCTTAACAAGGGAAAGTAAGAAAAAAATCCAGGGTGCCTGACACCAGCTGCCTGGAAGAAGATAAGGACACCAAAGGGCTGAGATGTTTCTCAAACTTGGGGGATATTCCTAAAATACAAGAATACACACCCTCCTGAACTAGGAGGGTGGGAGGGAAGCAGCTGCCCCCTAGAAGCCAGAGGAAATGATGCTGCTTTTCAAGTGACTGGGGCTGCTGTAGTTGAGTTTGGCCAGCCATAATGAGGAAGACCAGCCTGGTCTGTGACATGAGATGTTGGGACAGAAAGCAGTGCTGGATGAACTCTCACTGGCATGGGCAATTCTCAGCATTGCTGTGAAGTGCAGCTCTTTCTCCCTCTCTCCCTCTCCCAGCCACAGGGTGCTGATGGCTGCCCGCTAGCCACCCCTCTGCTGTGGGTAGCCAGACAATGCCATAACTCTCAGCCTGATGGTAGCATAGTACATGCCCACAGGAACTCATGAGAGCATGTTAAGTCTTTTCCTGTACAGCATATGATCCTGGGCACTTTCTCTATTACAGATCCATTGGAGGTTCAGTTTTGATGTGGGCAAGGGAATTGAAACAGAGCATTTGGAAAGAGCCTGTTCTGACTGTTGGGCTAGGGGGATGAACAGTAGGATACAGGGTCCAACATATATGAACTTGCAACCAGAAAAGGGGGAGGATTTCAGCACTTTTGTGATGGACTTGTGAGTGGGGAATGGCAAAGCATTGTAGGAGTTCTGAATGGGTCCTCCATCTGACAAAGGGGTGAATGGCTTCTTTTTGTTCTTGCACCCTGCCTAACTAACCTTTAAGCTTCCCTTCTCATCCATGTTTGAGTTCAGCTCCAATTTTTATCCCTCAGTGTTTAAAGCAAAAGGAGCACCAGGCTTCCCCCAACTTTGAAACAGAGTTCACAGGACAGGAAGAAACATGTTGCCTTGGCACCGGAGGAGCCCTCTACCAGCCCTGACACCAGGTCTGGGGGAAGCAATGGGGGCACTTGGTACTTATGGGTCCTGCTGCTTCTTTCTTTCTGTGTCCCCTCTACCAACAATTTCACTTGCCTTATTAACTATTCCCAACAGCTCCACTTTCTGCATGTGTGCTTGTTTGGGTAATTCTTGTTTCCTCCCATTTAGCGCATATGAAAAAAAAGCATTAGCGACACTCTTGGTTTTAAATGAACCCTATTAATATTCAGCTCTGCAAGGAACTGTGGGATAATTTTGATAAATGTGAGTGGGAAGCCTAGCTGACAGAACCAAGCACGACGCTAGTGTGTGTTCACAGCCCATTGCTGCACACACACAAGGGGGCAAGAGGTGGGCACAGCATGGGGCTGGGGGTGAGCCAGGCAGGAGGGAGAGCAGAGGCAGGGGGTCTGTTCAACAGGACAGATACAGTACTGTAGGACACACTCTTCAAAGGATCAAGAGCAAAACTGGCTCTTGATGAATGGGGAGATGAAAACAAAACAGATGCAATTTGGAAAAAGCAGGCTAGAACAACTAGAGAAACACATACACTTAACTGTGGAGAGGGGAGAAGGAAGCCAGGAAACTGTGATAGCAAAATGGAGTTAAAGGTGACGCTAGGCAGGAAATCAGACACAAGATTGCAGAGAAATGAAAAAGGCTTGAGTGAGACCAAATGCACCTAGGCCACAGTTCAGCAGAGCACACAAATTATTTGAAGGCACTTCCTTTGGTCGATGTACTTGCCCACTTAAAGTAAATGCTTCTGTGGTTCACTGACTGGCAACCTCATGCAGCACCATCTTACAAGAAATGTATTGAAAATGAGCAGTAGGAGCAAACAGAAATGCACTCGAGGGGTGTCAGCAGCTGAGATGAAGAATTACCTGTGCCAAAACTTTTGCTGTAGACTCTTCAGGACTATTAGTTCTCAAAAAGGAAGGTGCGGCTAAAGAAAAGGTGGTTAAAACTAGAAATGAGTTCAGAAAGACTCTGTGAAGACATTTAGGTATATGATTATTCTCGATGGTATGTGCTTTTAGACATACCATCTCTGAAAATAAATAGTTAAGAGTCCCATGTTTATTTCTGTAGGTGACTGCAAATCATGCATTTCCACTTTATGCATGAGGTAAGTTCAGCTTGGAAAGAGAAAGAGACTGCTGGGCATTCTCATGAATGCAGTTTAGCCTTCAGGAGCACACAGCAGCAGCTGGAATATCTCATAGCCTTTGGAGCAGTGCAAGAATATGCACACTGGTAATGAGTCTTTTTTTTTTTTTTCTTTTTGTTAATTCTGTGAAATTGCAAATTTATGTCCAGAAGACTTAAGTTTCATGGAAATTAGACTTTCCTGGCCAGGTCTATGCATTGTGGCTAGATCCGATCTGCAAAACTGTGGCCAGCACCCAGGGCAGACCAATTCATCAATAGCTGCTAGGAAGATAGTCCAGACAGGACACTGAATGCTGGAAAAGATGAATAGTTATTCCTGCATACCCCTAAACCAATTTCTATGAGCACCTCAGTATTTCACTTGCAAACAACACTGCTTATTTTGGACCTGTGACTCGTCATTTCTTTGACAAGCAACATGAGAAACCTGTTTAATTAAAAATGAAGGCAAAACTTATAGGAGCCGTCTGTAACAATCTGTCATGAGCTTTACTGCAAGGTCCTTGAAAAGACAGACTTCTATCACAACACACAATAACACTGCAAAGAAGCGTGCCTCAGCAGCACAACTTCTCTTGCCCAAGAAGGTTGGAAACTACATGTCAGGATTCATGTCCTCTGCTTCCCAGCCTCTCCGAGAACCTTTCCCACACCAGGTGAATCCCAGCCATGGTTTCAAGCACTTCTGAGCCAACACGCCTACGTGTGCCATAGCCTGTTTTGAGCTCTCTGCAAGATGCTGCTCCACAAGTGGTTGATCCTGTAAAACTAATTTGCTTTTCCTGCAAAGCAGGCAAACACATGAAAAATGCCAGGATCGTTTAGCTGCCTCTGATGTGCCGGCTGTACCCATGCTGCGAGGTTCTGGAAAAGCATGTACCTCTCCTTTCAGAGAGCAGCTGCTCTTTGCCTGCAGCTGGTGGAGCCAGCTCCATCTGGAGACCAGATCAGAACCCATTAAGCACGGAGGTAGTAGACTGCATGGAAGTGGAGCTTGCAAGGCAGGGAGGCAGGCAAAGGCTTGGCTGCAAAATTTCACCTCTTATAAAGAAAGGAAAGGGAAAGGGGAAAAAAAACCACCAACCCATACAGCCTATTGAGCAATTGTTCCTGCATAGCCTCTCCAGTCTAATTGATTTGGACACCACAGCTAATTTTTGCTCAGACATCTGTTAGCACACATTAGTGCATGTCATTAGACAGGGAAGCACAGATCAGATGGAGGGGCAGAACTCAAAGGCCCTAGTTTGGGATGCTGGAACAAGCAAGAGGAAGGACAAGAGGGAGAAGATGTTTGTGCAGGGCTGGAATGGCTGGAAGGAGTTTGGAGTAAAGGGGAAGGATTTGGCTAGCTCAGAACATTCCCACCAAAGAGTCACATATGTTCTGTTTGCTTATCCCTGCCACAAGCACACCCCTTTCATTTACAGGCATGCCACAAAGGTCCTGGTCCTCACCAGCACAGAGGCAATAAAGCCAGAGCTCCCATGAGGAACTGTAAAGTGTATTCTTCCACGTTTTTGCTGTTTGCAGGTTCTTTGGTTATGATTGGAGATCTCAGAGATGAAAAAAAGGGACAAGACAAAAAGAAAATTACCTTTCTCACCTTACTCCAGCATGGTGTCAGGTTGCTCTGGAAATATTCTATATTTAAAGCTTTACAAATATGATGAGTCCTTCCACTGGAGAATCAGAATTATATATGAAAGGTACTGGCTAGAAGAATGGGACAGAAGGGAGATAGCAGGACATCAGCAAACCCAATAACCTTTACAACATTCCTCAGGGCTGTTTTGCAGCCTACAAGAGGCTGTCCATTTTTACCACCTGTAACACTAACAGGTAAGAGAGATGATAATTTCAGCCCAGCTACAGCTGGGTACACACCAAACCCACCACTTGACACAGCCTACCTTGTCCACTGGTGAGAAACCATCCTCCTACCCAGCCATTTTTTTGTTTTTTTTCAGGAACAGCGTAAACCCTCTGCCTACTGTCACTGCAGCAATATGGAGGCATGTGCTCAAATCCAAATCCATCCTGCATAAGCAATTCCCTAGCTGAAATCTCACAACACAACGATCCTGTCAGGAGTGGCTGCTGCTGCAGCCATCATGGGGTCTGTAGCATACAAGGTGCTGTGACTCTGCTGCCAGCATACCCTGGCAACACCAGGGCTCTACATAATTTGGAAAGGAGTTATTTGGAGCTGTATTTGTTCATGCACATGGAAGCAAAGGTAAAGATGGAGAGCATAATGAAGTTTCTCTGGGCATATTTCTGGTTTCCCACAGCTTTCCTGTGAAAGGTGGAGTTGCTGTATTGGTTTGCTGAGGTCTTAAAAAGAGTTCTGCTCATTCTTTCATGTTTTTACTCCATGAAGGTAATAAAGAGGCTTTCTTTCCTTTTGGGCCATATTTTGCACAGAACACATGGGAGCCCTAGTAGCCTTGAGGAGTTAAAGAACTCCTCCCCCAGTTGTGGTGGAAATCAGCCAACAGGCTTCTGGGTTCTGAAGACTGACAGTCACCACGACCATGCAGTATTAATTTCCTTTGAAACAACAAGCCAAAAGTTGATGAAACGGCCTTGCTCTGCTCTAACACACTGCCTGGGAAGGAGGGAGAGGCAGGATTTGTCAACTGAAACTCCACTGATGGAGTGAAGAGGTCAACATCCATTACAGGGATGATACAGATGAAGGTAAGCCTGTCAGTCATAGAATGAAAAATGAAGCCCTCACCACCCATCTAGTGTATAGTATCTCTGGTTGCTCACAGTGAGTCTCATCCTCCATTCCCTTGCATTGCTTTTGCTTTGGCATAGCTCAGCTGACATTAGCAGAGTTGCTCCCACCCCTTCCCAGGGATCGTGCTCTGCCTAACTTTGACAGGCATGTCACTTCCAATTTGGAGGAGGACTGACATGTAAACATCTGCACAGCCCTCTGCAAAACCGCCCTTCTCATGCAAGCATCTGCCAGCTGAGAAACTCCATCCCACGAAACAAAGCACTGATCAGGGTGGTGGCAGGAGGGGAAAACAATAACCAGTATTTCCACCCCCTGAAAAATACAAAGCAAACAGCTCTCAGTCTAGCAAACTGCTGCAAAAGTACTCTGGTTTAGAACCTCTGATGAGACAAAAAACACATGGGAAGAGCTGCAAGAGGAACCATAAAACTGAGCAACTAGCCAGTGACCCACTCAGACTTGCTTTGTTTGCTCAGCAGCTGCACAGCACACACAGATTCTGTATCTGCACCATCGGGAGGGAGCAGTGCTATGCTGGCATCTTGCAGGATTGCCCCTCTTTTTGCTATAGACCCCTTTTTGGGCATAATTGTCATGTTTTGGTTTCTGGGGGGCGGGGCACAGGGTGAAGCAGGTCAGGGGTTGCCCCCTACCCTAGTTGGTCCCATCAGCTCTGCAACAGCCAGCATGGATCCGCTGCATCCCAATGCCACAACAGCCAGTCAGAGGGATCCCAGCACTACTGCCCCAGCAGGGGTAGAGGAGGGTGGCATCACTGGGGCAGGGGGTTCCAGAGGGGACATATAGGGAAGTGTGAGAAGAGAAACAGGATGAAACAAAGCAGAAGGTGTGAGGATGCATGAATTGAGACACAGGAGGTGACAGAGAAGCAGATACAGAAGGATGCACATGGAATGGGACATTGCTGGGGAAAGAGCTGGGAACAGCTCTTGCAGGGAGGCATGCTGTGCTGGGGGTGGAGATCAAGTGGTTACAGGGGACCCACACTGTAACAGTGATGTCCCTGAAGAGACAGCAGTCCATGGAGGACCCAGACTGTAACCAGAGAAGTGTAAGCAGGAAAGAGCCAAGTTAAAAAAGAAACCAAGAGCAGCAGTGAGAAACTGTACTGTCCCAACTCCATCTCCTGCGCTGCCTGTTGTGTCACCCAAAGGATTTGCAGGTACAGAACCTGCAAAAAGAGGGGAAGAGGGATCTCAAGGTGGAAGGAGAGGTGTTAGTGTGAGGCTGAGCCTGAGGAAGCAGTTGGAAAGCAGGTTCCCCTTGTTGCATTGTTTCTCTTCTTTTGTTTCTTAATAGCCAAACAAGAAATTAAAAGTTTGTGTTAATGAGCAGTAAATTAAACGAAGTTAATTTGCCCACACCAACCCCCAGCCTGGTCTCTAAGAGCCAGTCAGTACCAACAAGAGGAAGTTTTATGTGGCTGCTCAAAGAACAGTAAGGTGAGGAAAAGTCTGGGGTGTGTTCCTCCTCCCTACATTATCTCCTTGGACACCATGGCTACCAAAGTCTATGAAACCCATCATGAAAGGGAACTGAAAATGGGGTTTGTTTTAGTCTGTGCCAGGGGCAGCCTTTATTCCACTGTGTGTCTTCCCACAGCCTGACTGCATGGGCTTCATTATCAGTGTTTATCAAGGACCTCAAAGCATTCTGTTCAAGTCCTCTAATTCCTGCACTGGTGAAACACCTAATTACCATCCTAAATATATCCGTGGAGAAATTGAGGCATTAATGAGGTAGGGTGGGGGAAGTGACTTACTGTGGGTAATATGAATGATTGACACACAGGGAAGGGTACCCAGCAGCAAACCCTCCAGGTTTGTACTCCACCAGAAAGTAAAAAAATAAAATAAAATAAATTTAAAAAAATGGACAAGAGGAAGTGAGAGAAGGAAAAGGAAGAAATAAATGCAAGATGAGAAGGAGAGAGCACACAGAGTGAGAAAAGCTGTCAATGGAAAAAAAGGCTGTTTCAGTGCACGCCAAGCAAGAAATGGAAGTGACAGCCTGAGCTGCAGAGCGAAAATGCCCCAAACTAAATGGGAAATAGCCAGTGTGGCCTACCATAACTTCCACAGTAGAAAACAATTTGTATTTGGGATGCCTGTAGAGGAGTCAGGAATCCCTCTGACATTTGCATGCCTCAGGGCTTCCCTGAAGGGCATGTTTCCATTGGCAAGGAGAGCATTTGGGACAGTTGGATAAGATGCTGTGAACAAGGCTTGCAGCATTTAACCTCCATTAGGAAGTAACAATTTACTCACTCACTACCAGTTACCAGGTGCCAGGGCTGAATTACACAGGAGATTTTAAAGGAAGGAGCGTCCATACATTATCACAGCAAACAAGTCAGTGTGACTTCGTTCAAGGGTATCATCCACCCTGGAACCTATTTCACATCTCGTTGGCCAGCTGAGTGAGAGCTGATTGCACACACTCCCTTGTTTCTCTGTCTGTGTGTATGGTAGAGGAAGACCCCAATTCATTAAAGGAAACAGAGCGAGGTACAGAGCCCAGCCCCTGCTTGTTAACCTCCTCTGGAAAAGCAAATTCCTACAAAACTGAGAGTCTCCTAGAGCGCTTTCGCACCAGCAAGACAGGGAAAAGAACTTTGCTTTTCCTCAGTCTCTCCAGTATTACGGCACAGCAGTGACATCACAGGATCTCTGACGTAATGCTCTTGCTACTTAATTAAACTCTGTGAAATGCAGGGGTTTTCTCCACTGCCTTTCTGCACTCAAGGGGACTATTCTATGCCTTGCCCCTGCATCCTCCCCATGACACACATTCTGGCTGGGTTTTCCAGGTACACAAAGCAGACTAGCTCCCCACACCTTTCTTTGATACACAATAGGATCACAGTATCATTTAGGTTGGAAAAGACATCTAAGATCATCGAGTCCAACCACAATCCAGCACTGCTAAGCCCACCACTAAACAGTGTCCCCAGGTGCCATATCTATACATCTTTTAAATATCTCTGGGTATGGTGGCTCCACCACTTCCCTGTGCAGCCTATTCCAGGGTTTGACAACTCTTTCAGTGAAGAATTTTTTCCTAATACCCAATCTAAACCTCCCTTGGCCCAACTTGAGGCCCTCTTCTCTTGTCCTACCCCAACCTCGCTACAACCTCCTTTCAGGTAGTTAGATAAGGTAATTAGATAAGGTTCCCCCTGAGCCTCCTTTTCTCCAACTAAGCAACCACAGCTCCTTCAGCTATTCCTCATCAGATCTGTGTTCCAGATCCTTCACCAGCTCTGTTGCCCATCTCTGGACATGCTCCAGCACCTCAATGTCTTCCTGGTAGTCAGGGACCCAAAACTGAACACCGTATTCAAAGTGCAGCCTCAACAGTGTCAGGTACAGGGGGGATGACCACTGCCTTAGTCACATCATCACACAGCCTCTCTTTGCCTGTCCTACCATCAAAACAACAGCCTTTAGACCACTAGCACTCCTTCCTTGGGGTATTCCTCCAATGTGAATCTCTCTGGAGATAAGGGACAGGATGGTGAAGAACGAGAGGGTGGTATTTAGGCTGAAATTGGAAGGAGGTTGGCCATCAGAACCCTTGGTTTCTGCTACAGCCTTCCAGTTAGGGCAGAAAACAACACCCGCTGTGCAGTGAAGCTTTGTATGTTCATTACAGTTACCTGTGATAACATGGGATCACTTCTGAAAACCTGCCAGATGCATACCCTGAGTCTACAAGCATTCTTACAAGTAAAGAGTTGAGGCTCAGAGAATATAGCGTCACAGCTACTTGGAAGCCTGATGCACAACACAGGATGGGATCTAGATCCCCCCAGTAGGTACTGAACACAGGAGTGACCTTGGTCTCTACTCTAAAGGAGAGCAAAGCCTCCTTTCCCTCCTGCCTCCCTTGCTCTTCTCAGTCAGATTGGCCTTGGCTTCCCCACTGCCTTGTACTGGGAGTGCCCACTGCAGTTTCTCATGGACTATTTTAGCAGGAGGGGTGTTGCCTGTTTTCATGCTGCCTGTCACACACATTTTGTTTACTCTGCTCCCGTGCTCCCCTAGTGATGAGGCGAAGCTTTCCCACAGCTGGTGTGGCAGGATGAGCCAGGGATGGCCCAGCTGGCAGAGGAGCCCTACTTCGCCTTCACCCTTCATGGGAAGGCAGCGCCAGGTAACAGGATGACAACGGCAGCTGGAAGCCAACTGTGTGAGCTGCTCTCCTGGCCAGCCTCGATTCCTCTCCAAATCCCACAGCCCACAGCAGGAGGTGCGCAGCCATTATGAGACACATTATATTGCGATGCCTTCAGGCACAGAAACTCTGCCAACAACTAGCTACTTGCTCTGGAGAAACATGGAAAATGCGACTTTTTTTCTTCTCTTTCCTTTTTTTTTTGCCCTGTGGATGAGGTGCAACCTAATTTTTTAACCTATTTAAAGGCTTTGATTCTGCTGTCTGGCACAGTATTTGACTATCTTCCATGACAGTCAACAGTAACATGGAAGTCCCCAATGGTCTTGGGGCCTGAGACATATCCAGACAAGACTAACATAAGAGATATTTACTTCCTTCTCTTCTTTGTATTGGCTGCCAGTCTCCAATGGTTTTGAGAGGAAACCCAAATATGTGTGTGCCCTTCACACTTCAAACAAGGAAGAGGTCAAGCCCCTCAGGCAGTCCAGCTCCAAAGGATAAGAAAAGAGGACTGGGAGCCTTGTATTGTCAAACATCAGAAGATTTGGCCTTACCAATCCTGAATCTCATAGGGAAGTGGAAACATTTTTGGGGGAGTTGCTTGGGGAGCTGTTTTCCTGATCATTCCTGAGCCTTACTGCCAACACTGTACTACTGCATGTGTGGAGAGCTCCAGTGAAGGATTTGGAGATTTATTTCTTCTTTTGGTCATGAGCTGCTGAGAGCCCTATTGGCTAAAGCGAGCCAAGAGCCCAAACCCTTTTAAATTCAAAAGACAGAATTTCACCCTGGACTTAAGCAATGTAATAGTCAAACATTGAATCAAGTCCCAACAGTATGCTAGACTCCTTTCCCTGTGGTGAATGTTCCATGGACAAACTCTTGAGGACAGACAGTAAGACAGAGGAAAATGTTTCTAATAATTCCTAATAACACAGGAAGTAAGCTGCACCTCTATGTAAAGTTCCCTCTGATGCATAAAATAGAGCAGGAATTTTTAGTGTTCAGTCAAGGAAGGACTGGGAGGCCCATAGGCACCACACTAGTGATAGACTGTAATGAGGAAGAAGCTGTTTTATCTCAGGTTACTTGGAACCTTTAATGCTGATCCAGTTCTCCTCCTGCTTACACAAACATGACTCTATTTGCTCTTCCAGAGACAATCAGAATCAGGTTGCTGGTAGATGCATAAACACAATTTTCTTAAGAAAACAAACTGCAGTAGAATTTACACATCAATTTTAAGCTGGTAAAGGTGGTGGTGGTAATTCTCTTCAGTTAATTTACTCTCCTAAAATAACACATTTAATCTAAGTGTATCCCTGGAATTGTTCAAGGCCAGGTTGGATGTGGCTTTGAGGAACCTGGTCTAGTGGAAGGTATCTCTGCCCACGGCAGGGGAATTGGAACTGGAGGATCTTTAAGGTCCCTTCAAACCCAAACCATTCCGATTCTATGAGTCTATTACCTTTAACCTAACCTTAGAGCTAAAGAATAGAGAGTGATTTGGAGAGGTCCATTCATTCCAAGCATTTCCAAGACTACCTCAGTTTAGATACCTATTAAAAGGACACAGCTGAGTGAGGTAAGTCCCACCAGTCCCACTGACAATGTGCTCAGGATGACCATGTCAGTGTCCTCACCAGTTCAGCACAGTCCCTTGGGATCCCAGTAGAGTGGGCAAAGCCAGGTGCTGGTATCATTAGTGCACTCAGACAGACAATGCATTTTCTGAAGAAGTAGAAGGGGCTCCCAGTAGGGAGAAAGATGTTGGACCGGTCTAGAAAACTGAAGAAGGCATATGACATCTCCATCACTATCCCAGCATCAACTTTTGTGTTAATAAAAATATCCAGGATGTATTCAGTTACACTAATGTCTTTCCACACTAAAAGTATAGTCAGTTTGAGCATTTTGTATGCAGAATGACTAATTGGAATGAGCAGTGCAATTTTCAGCTTCTTTAAACTGAACATCCACCCAACATTTAATGACACAGTTTATATTTTCATTGAGGATTCAGCATCCGGGCGAAACAGAGAAAGCTTTATGAATCTTCAGTCTAAGTCAATTAGAATTTAAATGTAGGTCAAATGCTAGGGAGAAGAATGGGACCTGCAGCAATTCAGATCTCAGATGTTCATGTACTCTAGAGACAGAAGAATCATTTGCACACTTACTCCATCTTCCAGAGCTAGGGGCACTCGGAAAGGCAGGTTTGTTCTCTGCTGCATATCTAATAGTGTTTTGGCCAACTAGTCTTTAAAGTTCCTGGAAAATGACTCTTCTACATTTGTCCTTGGGAGGCTATTTCACAGCTGAACACATCCCATTCCTGATCTGCCCTTGATAGTCCTAGCTATGACCTCCATAGAGAACTTTTAACTTCTTTAAATACTTGATGAGTCTTATAGTTGTTCAAGGGTGTTTTTACACCTAGGTCCAATCCAGCACAACCCAGCACTGGTCTGGAAAACATCAAGAGCAACTTCTGTGAAGTCAGTGAAATTGCACTGATATAAACCAGCTGTCAAACACTACATGAACACAAGCATGCACACATGTATGTCTGTCATCCACTACCAGAAGCATCATCTCAAATCTAAACTAGTTTCTTTTTGTTCCCTTCTCCACTCCCTTGCTGCTCATTAAAACACCTCTCTCCCACCTCCACCGGTGAAGAGTCAGCAGGCTGCCCAGGTAGCATTTGCTAATGGGAACTGACAGCCTGCCACTGTTTTCTGAAGGCTTATGTTTTTGATACCTGCCTGTCTTCCAGCCTGACTAATTCTATGGAAGACTTTTATCACAGGGAGATTGACCTCAGGCAGGAGACACTTTGTGTCACCGTGAACAAGTGAAAGGAAGACACAATGGGGATGGTGAGAACTCACTAGCAGCAAAAGAGAAGGAGAAGAAAACTGATGTATGACAAGAATACCTGCTTTGCCATGGCAGACAACTCAGTGATTGGTCTTCTAATGAACAAACTTACTGAAGAACCTGAACTGTGGCGTACTTTGAGATCCTTTAAGAGGTAACATTAATTGATGATAAACTAAAATACCAGTCAAGTTATGAGAAGCATTTTCCCACTGATTTACAACAGTCTGGATCCAATTAAAGAGTTCCTCTGCCAGCTAGTGCCTCGTGAGGTTCATGGGCTCCTCACAAAGGCTTACAGGGACACAATCTGGAACACCTCTGTACTTGGGTTTTGGCATAGTAATTTTTAATACATTTTATTGCAGAGATGTGGAAGCAAAAAAAAAAAAGTTAAAATGTTCACAGCATGGATACCCCTTCATACTTAGAGAACATAAACAATGCTGTTATGTCTTTCCCTGCTGAGGTGCCATGTCCCACAGGAGCTTTAGTCTGGAAGACTCTCTATTCTCTCTTTCTTTTCCAAGCCCAACATCCCTGGCTGAACAATGTTCTTCAAGATACACTTCAGTTTTCTCTCCAACTGAAAGGCACATCCTTCTCAAGAATCACAGTTTCTTCCCATTCCATGTTTCTGAGGCTACCATGAAAAGAAAAAGCTATTCATCCAAAAAAACTACATTCCTTCTTTCTCTGCGTGGTGTCAAGTGTGCCCCAGATAAATCTTTCCAAAAAATCAGGTCACTCTGCTGTTAGCTTAACAGGACTGAGTTGGAAAGCTCCTGAGAAGGCATGACTGTACACGTCCTAAGAGCTCAGGACAGCTCTTCCCATTAGTGGTCTGAGCTCCCCCTTCCAGAACAGGCCAATGGCTGAGTGTACCAGATCAAGGAGGAATAGAAACTACAAAAGACCTGGGGGGTATAGCTTTCAAGACAATTTTCTATTTCATATGTTCCCTTCATGTCAGACACTGTAAACGCATTTTGCCTGAGTCCCCCCTAGATCCTTAAGAAGTCTTCCTGCAAGTAAACCCTATATACAGTGAAACCACTGGCTGTTACGGGGAGCTCCAGATCAAAAATTTCAATGAGAATTGATTGAAATTGATTCAATTGCCTTTTATCTCCTCTGATATCTCCGCAGACAGATGAAGGCTATTGCCACTTCACCCCCACCTGAATGTGCCTGCATTGTACTTAACCCTTCTGTTCTGAGGTCCTCCTTTACAACAATTAGTCTGCTTTGGCCTATCTGCTGGATTTACTTCATTCCCGAGGAGACATGATGTCTCTTAGGTGGGCTTCTGGCAGACACATACAAGAAATTTAATCTTACAGATTCTTTTCCTCAGGTTGAGTGACACAATCAGGAGTCTCAGTTTGCCCTCAGTAGCTGCTAATGAGTTTGCAACCCCTCACCAAGAGTAGGTGTTCACTATTTCATTAGTGGGCCAGCAGACACATAGCAACATATATGGTGCACCAAACAAGTGGGATTTGCTTCTGTAAAGATGGGTTGTAACAGTCTTTGAAGAGTCCAAGCGCCCTATAGCAGCCATGAATAAGGAATAACCAAGTGACTGGGTAGAGCTGCAAAGCCGCAATTCAAATTCATGCAATGCTGAGGGAGGCCTGTCTCTGGGACAGTGGTTTAAGCTCATCTTGAGTTATGGGAATTAGGGTTAGCATAGAAGAGAAATTGGAATTTTTGTGTATTACCCAACAATGTTCACTCATCCCTGCAATCATCCAACATGCCCTAATTGCTTCAGTATGTCCCTGCAAAACAGAAACTGAGAATGAGTTGGTAAGACACAAAGACACAGATTTAAGATGTACAAAGAAGCAGTCGTCCGATAATGATGACCAGCTGTCACAGGCAGCAAAAACCTCCTGGCAGTTGGCACCGGTGAATTTTCAAATACCCGCTGTTGCTGCTACCCCATTAATTGTGGGCACTTTGCCCAGTCTACATTCCTGAACAGCTTTTTTCTTCTCTTCCCCCCCTCTCTCCCTCACAGACTTCTAACACAGTTAATAAAAAATTTATCAGGGCAATGAAATAAACACCAATTTGATTTGATCTGGGAGCCAAAGAGAGGAGAGTTTCTGCTGTTCAGGTGCAGACTCAAGAGTTTCTGCAATTGCTGTGAGAAACGTGCCCACAAACCCAATAGGATTGGATAAATGGAGATGGAGAGATGTTTTTTGTTTGTTTTTGGTTTTTTTTTAAAGAGTGGAAAGGGCTGGGAGACCAGTCAGCAGTGTTCTCTTGAACCCTAGGAGGAAGAAGGTAACACTTCATAGGGAAATCCATAGGGAGTAATGGACTTTGCAGCACCAGAGATGGAAACAAGCATGGCACCATCCAGCACTGGTATGCAACAGACATTGCAGCTCCCTAGAACTACACGTGCAAGTGAATAAATATCCGGAGTTTCTTTTTTAAATCTTATATAGTTTTACCCTCAGGGAGAAGAAAGAAAATACTAAAAAACACTTGGGTCTAACGCTAGTGATATCTCAAAGGAGTTCAAGGACTAGAGAGACAGGGCAGCATGAAATCCAGGAGAAAAATGAAGTACCCTGGAATAATTTGGGCTAGAATAGCATTACTCATCTTGTGAAAAATTTAGCCTGTGCCTGAGGCTACGCTGGGCTGGTGGCAGGAAGTGCAGAAATCTTTTCAGGGGAGTCCCTTACCCTCTGGCACTGTGGGAAACAGCAGGCAAGAGTATCAAATCAAGGAGATAGCAACCTTCCACTGGGAGAGCTTGTATGAATTTATGTCAGGCTTAAAGCAAGAGATCTGGAGGGGAATGCTGCTGCCCATTGCAAGGACAGGTAAATATGTCAGGGATTATAACTGAAAGCATTATCCAATGAAGAACAGATTATAGACTAAAACAAAAGGTATTGTTATACTATTTAATATCACACAATCCAAGCTATGGCAAGAGGAAGAGTCAACACCTGTCAATGCAGCTGAGGACACAGTATTAGATTGTGGGTAATGCCAGAGTCTCTAAAATTAGTCTTCTACACACTTTCATCTTTCCTGCGTAAACATGCAGAGTGGATTCATGTCACAAAATTTCAGACATGAAGAAGTTTGCTGTGTAAATCTAAGTTAGTCATTCTCATTCCTCTTGTAGTCCAAAGTAACAGGGACTTCTGGAGGATGATCCATCACATTATCTCAAGGCAGACAGCAGAAAGAGTAAGATGCCAACTTCTCATGACTACAGATGAGGGCCGGATGACTAGCTTAGATTTGTGCTACTAACACTCAGATGTCTAAGATTAAGTGTGATGAATCTCACCTGCAGTACACCACTTCTGTTGGCACGACTTTATGTCCATACAGACAAGAGATGCCACACAGTAAGAGAGTCAGAGTTAAGACTCAATGACAGAGATGCGTATCTCTGGACTTGGATTTCAGTCTTGTCTCTGATAGGACCCCTGTGTAATTTATTTAGCAGCACCATGTACACAACCTGGATTTGTTAAAATGAGGTGAACCTTTTATGACCTTGAATGGCAATGTCTATACTGCTAAAGTGGTTTGTTCTCTTTTGCTCCAGAGAGCAAACCACAGTCTCTCGGTTTTGCTCCAGTCCATTGGACAGCCATGCACACAAACATGAGATCACTCCCAGGTTCCTTCCTGGAATGAACTAGTGTATCTCCTCTCAGAGGAGAAGTGGGCACAGCTGATATGGACAGCATGCTCTAGACATGCAGATGGTGCCAAGTTTGGCTTCCTCAACCAGTGAAAGTCCTCCAACACCAACTCCACAGGCCCTGGGCTTTCAAATTCCTCCATACCTTCTTGTGCCATGTAACACACACTCTTGGCATCAGGTTATAGAAACACCAGTTTGCCAGACTGTGTTCTAGCCCTCTCATAATTTCAGGCAATTTTAACCAGAAAACATAACAAATCAAGCAAACAAAAAGTAAGCATGTCTCAGGGCCACAGGGTCACCACAGTGAGCATGGAGGAGACCAGCTGATCTATGCCATCTGGCCTGGAGTCCAGGGCTTTCCCTGATACTATCCACAGAGAGTGTATAGGCAAAACCAAGGTGTCAACCTGAATTTCCAAGGTGGTCCACAGATTTTGCACATCTATAAATATTCTTCTGGAATACAAGCATGCCATGAATTATGTAAAACATATTCACAATTGTTAAAAACACAGTAGAAGCAGTCACTGACACTCTGTTAACACTCCCTTCAAACAGGTTCATGAGTGGTGGTCTCCCTGTGAACTCTGGTTCTTAACCTCATTCCCACAGGTCAACAAGTGGATTAATCTTTCAGGTAAAATCATGGATTGGAAGCTCTATGCATTCATAATCCCTGAAATCATAGCTGGATTTGTATAGTCAAGGTCATAAGGCTTCTACCTTGCACAGTCTGTTCTGTAGCTATTTGGGGAGATTTACCATACTTCTTCTCAGAGAATTTTTAAATTTTTTTTTCATTCAAAACAGGAACATACCCAAAAGTCACATTTCCATCAGTTTAACAAGGGGACAATCATTTTGAAGAGACTCTCCAGACTACAGCTGCTGCCACAGCACCTGCGTGAGGGCCATGTGGAATTGAGGTTTAGGATCTTGCTTCTTGGCTTCTCTCCCTGCAAAAGGCTCCTTACTCAGTGTGCTTTATTTTGCCTGTCTACACTTAACAATTTAATGGATATACTATAGTTGCTGCATACCAAAGCTGAGAGCTGAACTTCCTAGCTAACAAAACACGAGTAGATGTCCCACTCACCTACTAACTCAGAGCACAGTTTATAGTACTTTAGCCATAACACAGAATTTTTTCTGGTAGCATAGTTCTAGTCTCCTTGTAGAGAATTTTCTCAATGCATCCAGCAGGCAGCTCATGACCACCCTCCCAGGCAGAGTGCTACTAACCTCTCTTCTGCCCAAGCCAACCGTGGGCAGATGCCCCAGGCCCACCACATCACCCACACCCTGTGCAGAGCTGAGTATCCATATGCCCAGGCAATGTGAAAACAAACTCATTGGTCTTGCAGCCTGAGTGTCTCACAAGCTGAGGGCACCTAAAGGTGAGATGCCATTACGTTAAAATCATTGCACCACAACAGTCCTTTCCCCACACATTCAAAGGCAGCATCTCCTTACCTTATTAAAGCCAAAAGGCTTTTCTTATACTACTGATAGAGAAGACTCAGAAAGGAATAAAGAAGATAATAGGCTGCCAGAGGCCCAATTTACGCACCCCAAAATTAATGAATCATTCCAATTAAATTATTTGCCCTAAATTAAAACTTATCACCAAAATCCAATTCTCATTTTGTTAAAGAGGACCTCCCTAGTTATCAATTCTTTTCTTCACAGATTTTTTTTTTTTAAAGGTAACCTTCATGAAATGGGGAAAAAAATGTAGTTATAGTCTAGTTTTCTGTTTGAGGAGCCCCAAAAATTTTATTTTTTAAGAACCATTCCTGATTCTTCTATGTCCACATAATAAATTAAGACATTCCTGTAAGATTTTATGAAAGACTTGGGAAGCACAAGATCGTGCCATCAAATAGACAACGTAAGGGAAATCTGATACATGAAGAAGGAGGGGAATTTTAACAGTAGTGTTCCTCAAGCCTCAGCAGCCTCTGCCTTTTGATATCAGAACTGAGAAAGCTCTCAACTCCCATTTGGAGATCTCCAAAGGCCCTTTCAGGAAAAGGCAGGCAGGCAAATGATGGCACTCCCAATGCACCTTGTAGAAAAAATGTGATCTTTTGATTTTATTTTCAGACTTTCACACACCACTACAACTTCTCAAGCGGAGCTTAGTTTCCACTACCACAGGTCTGCCCACCGACAGCCTGAGCTGTGACATGCAGAGACCCAGCACTGCCAGCAAGAGCAGACGCATGCTCATGCTCCCTCAGATTGCCAACGCCAACCTTTGTTTCATTCCCAGGAACAACCTTCTTCCTGTTTTCTGTTGGAGAGTAACACTTTTTAACCTAATATTTGTTCAAAAGCTGTGGTTGGGTTTTGAGAAAGTGCTCACTGTCTGAATACTCTGTAAATGGAAGCCATATGTCTAAGTATCTGTTTCTTTTTTGTCTATTTTGTTGTGTGCACATTTGGCAAGTTATTTTTTCCCCTTAACTATCACATCCCAGGCTTTATTAAATGAAACTGCTATTCTGTTATTTTGTGGATTTTTTTTTTCCCAAGCAACCAACTACTGACATTTTAGCAGCTATACAGCAAATGTGATATTAAGTAATTATTTTCTCAGAAGGTTTCCTCACTTTCTGGTGACTAAGGAGCTGCTACTGGGGTAGCAATTCCAATGTTTCTAAAGATAAAAAGAAGAGTTGCAGCTCTGAAAAAGCCATCAAAATCGAAACCCTGAAAACCTATTACCTAATATGATTTATCATTCATTGTTTTTGTGGAAAGCAGCTGGAGGCTTACCCTACAAGGCATAGCATGCACACACACCAAAGAGAAAGACTATGCATCCGTTCAGGAGTGATGAGGGTCAGCAACTGCAGAGAGATAAATGGTAAGAGCACACAGCTACTGTGTGTCAGCTGGAGTCAAGTTCTACCAAGCAGACACAAGGATGTGGTAGGAATGCACAGCACAGAGACCATGTCTACCTGCCCATTCTTCAAATCCTTGAGCCACTTCTAAAAGGACAGTCTCATTTTAGAAATAGCATATCCTTCTTCCCCTTCCCTGAAATGCTGATTCCTTTCTTTCTTTCTTTCTGTAATTAATTCATATTAAAGAGTAAAGTTGAAAGCTTTTAAGATAGGAAAGAAATTTGCTCCTTTCTATAAGTCTTGATGTTATTTTTGAACTGCTGGCTCAATTTAGGTTTATTTTACAATCTGTTTCTAGCCAGTTCCAATTTCAGATGAAATCTTGGCTCCAATGAAGCAAAATTCCCTTTAACTTCAGTGGAATCAAGATTTTGATCCATGTTCTCATCCACTAACAAACAGTTACAATGAGTGTAGATAGCAACACAGCAGCCAAAAACACGAGCTTGTGGACCCCAGGAATCTGGAACTTCATCCCATATGGAGTTCTGAGCATGGCAGATTTGCTGTATTGACTCTACTGGCACCGATGAAATAAAGTAAACAGACTGAAGGAACACACTGTTCCACAAACACTGGAATTTGCAAGGCCTGTTTTACCACAGCTATGTGTCCTAGGTCCCGATGCTTTATTCCTCGGAAAACCTTCAGAGATCTTGACCAGTTTTAGGCAAGGTGGCACCCCACCAGCTGGCACGTGCATGGCTCCAAACCAACCTGCAACCACACAGCCTTTTACACATCCCGTTGGTAAGGGATGCAGAAGACAGGGATCCACTGGGAGAATTTTAGGGGCTCTTGTTGGGGCAAGGTCACAGCAGGTACGAGGGGTGCTGGAGTAAGCTGAGCAGAGGACTGCCAAGCAGAAAGGCAAGTAAATATAAGTATACCCATATACATATAAATAAATCCATACACACTTCTTGTTTCCTCAGGAAGCCAAGCTGCTCTCAGTACCTCTAGGATTTGGATATAAAAAAAGCTCAACCGAGCAAACCACAAATCTGGCTAATTTCAACCTGGCAGTATTTTTTTTCAACTGAATGGAAGAAAATAAGATGGACAGTAAAGCTATGGAAAAGGTTGAGCTAAAACAGAGAAATGTGGAGCATGATTAACCTTAGCTTACATCCACATTGCAAGTAAAGAGACAAGCTGATCCTTAAGTATCTAATAGAGACCAGCTACATATCTTTTCTCATTATTTTGTGTTAAAAATCCAAAGCTTCAGATCAGATCTTCTTGAGAATTTTTTAAAAACAGATTTTTGCTCATTTTCAAGCTACTAAGCAGTTACAGGCCTGCTATGTAAAATGAATAAGATATTTATTCCTGATTATACTAACACTTTTTTTCTACAAAGAGATCTCAAGAGGATGAGGCAAAAAAAAAAATTATTCACTCACTACTGACAAGACACAGGTCATGATGGAGGGAACAGGGAATGTGAATCTATGACTTAGGATGTCCAAAAGGACATATCCTGTTGTGGGCAAACTGGGTCAAATTTCAAGGCTCACAACAAGTCAAGGCAACTCTATTGTGCTACTACAGCTTTTTTCCAGCAGTGGGAGCAAGAACACAGTTGGCTTTAAAATTGATGGTTATTTGCACTCTCTCAAGGATTAGTGGACTTGGTGGGGGGACTAAATTCTTGCTGTGTTTGGAGCTGAGAAAAAAAATCTTGTCCCACTCCCCTCTCTTACAGTCTGGGCTAAGAATTGGGACTGTAGACTGAGACCATCAGACTGAGAAATAACAAGGCAAAATCTTTCAAAGGACTGGTCTGAATCTAGAATCAGCTGATCTGACAAAAATCACACAAAATCAGCTGATACAGCTCTGAAGAGACCACTCAAGCTAAGCTGATTTATATTACTAAGGACTTGGATTATCATATCAAGATCCTTCCTCCCAGCCATATGAGAGCATTCCATATATTCTGTGCTATACTTCTTTCTCCAAAATGAATAAGCATTTTTGAAGTATTCTGTTTTTGTCTCCTGCCTGCACCTGCAAAGCAAGTACCAAAATATTTCCAGAAAAAACTCCTGATTTATGCACTAGGAAGTGCTAAGATCCAACCAGTATAACGAGCCAAAGCCTGTGATGCATAGTAACATTGCAGCCATGCCTGGAGATAGGAAAACAGAAGCTAAAAGCATCAGGACACTATGGGGAGGCAATAAAAATACTAAATGGGGAGTGGAAGGAAGTTCTTTGATAACCTATGAAACACCAGGTGCATTTTCCTGCAATTTATGACTTTGCCAAAACAAACCAGCATGGAAAACCTAGAAAAATTGCCACCAATATTACTGCATGCCTCACATTCTAGAAGTATTTTGCTGGTAAGAAATTAAGGTCCATAGTAACAGCAGAAGGAGTGCAGCAAGACCTATCATCCTTCAGTTCCCCAAGATTATTCCCTATTCTCTCAGCTTATTTTCCCCATCAAACTGGTCTGCTGTCACTTCCTTCCAAGCACACTGGATTTGTCTCTTCCAGTCCCTGTAGTAACCTGAATTTATTTCCTCCCTCCAATCTTTTTTTTTTTCCTTCCCCACCATTCCCACTAAAATGATCTTTTTTTTTCTACTTCCTAGAAAATTCATATTCCCATGTCACCTCATTATTGTTTGCAACAGCATGCTAAATATGCTGCCATTTTCCCATCGGGCCTATGTCCTGAAAAAGACAAAGTGGCCCTTGCTTGTTCTTATCTACTGCATACTCTCTGGAATGAAAAACACTACAGTGTTAGTGCTCAGAAATATCCCTCCGAGTTCTGGGCTCTACATCCACAAAGCAGGGAAGCCACAATCTCTCAGAGAACAGCATCTGACTCCGACATCCTTACTGTCTAGCTAGCAAATGAAAAATAGCTTCAGCTCTCTTCAAACCACTCTGCTTCCAACACTGGACGAAGAGGTGGGAAGGCCAGGCATGCCAGGGGAAGGTGGGTTTCCACCACAGATCTGCTGAGCTCAAGACCAGCCTGGCTCCAGTCTCCCAGCAATCCACTGCAAGTCCTGAGAGCGACCAATGACATATTATGGCAGGCAATAAACTCCAGTGAAGATTGACTGAAAGAGGTATGGAAAGGTTAAGAGGATTCATGGCATCAAATTGACTGCTCACCCTGGGCTTCCTGCTACAGCCAGGGGAGGGAGATCACATTTCCATTGGTCAATTAATCTGATGAATTTTGGATGGCTACTAAAGAATGAACTGGGCTGTGCCTGAAAGTCTCGTCTCCTCGCTAATGACAAAGGGAGTCCAAGATAAACCACTGCAATGGTAACATCCACATTTGGTCAGAAGACTCCCCTCTCTGGCTCGTTGGCTTAGGACCCAGGCTGGTGACCAGCAGAAGCTACCACCACTTCAGCCTCCTAGAATACACTCTCATGTGCGTTGCTTCAGTTCTGATCAGAAATCTTTCCCACAGTCTCTAAGTCTAAAGCATCATCTTTTCCCACTTCTGTCCTCAGAAATGAAGGCAAGGTCTGGGCAGATCATAGAATCACAGAATTGTTTAGGTCGGAAAAGCTGTCTAAGATCACTGAGTCCAATCTTTAACCCAGCACTGCCAACTCCACCACTAAGTCATTTGCCTAAGTGCCACATTTACACATCTTTCAAATACTTCGAGGGATGGTGGACAGCATCCTCCCTCCTCAGCCCTAGACCCAGCTCTTACCAAGGGGCTTGCTGGCAGAGCAGTTCACACACTGGGGAAGCCAGACTGGGTTCAGCTGCCTTTCTGGGTAAAGGATCTCTCTCTGCTGTGCTGTACCAGTCACCAGTACAAAGTCCTTTAATTTCAGGAGAGTGGACTGAGAGGAGGCACAGCTAATCTACTCATAGAGTTATTATTAATTTTTCTATGGTTAAATCCCAGCCACAACAACTACATCTTTATACCACTTTGAAACAATGACTAGTGAGTCTGAATCCTTGCAAGCAAGGAGCTCTACAAAGGCAATTCATAATGGAGAAAGGCTACATTCTGTGCTTTTTATCACACATTAATGCTTATCAGTTAGAAAGAAAATTGTAGGATTTGGCCTTAGCTGCTATGCATTTGACTTTGGGTTTGTGATTAAGACTGGGCAGTAAACAAGGATTTCTCTTTGCGAACATTTGCTGCTGACATTTCCGTTTTTGTTTTGCCAAAATGACAAAGCCCTTTATTTTAATTTTTTTTCCATGAAATAAAAACTAAACCAAGTCAGAGCCCACATGTTTGAACAGCCAGTAACTGGGAATCACAAGTAACGTTAGTGAGTCTGCTGGAGTCCCAAGCTCTAAGCAAAAATGTGAACATAAGTTCTTCATACCTCAACTGAATGTTCTATTTTTTAGATTGGCTGTGGCAACACTATACCTTTTTGTCTTCCCAAATTTGACTAGAAAAAGTACCTCAGACCTTAAAACCTTCCTGATTAAAATAAAACTTAAAAGTCAAAAACAGTTTTTGCTTCATTGAAAAATTCCCAAACACCTCCATTCACAATGATGCCTAGCTGTAAAGGCTCTGGGCAGCAAATATAGCAACCATCTGCTTCCTCCTAGTAGAGTTATTCCTTTAGATTGACTTGGAAAGGCCTGTGTCTTTATTGCAGAACTTTTAAACCCTATGCATGCTAAGATCTCTGTGCCCTTGTGCCTGTGACCCTGATGAGACAAGTTAGGACTATAGGGATTTCTGTATTGATATTTAATGCCTGAGAACGGCATGAGGATATCGCCCTAAAAGAACAAGAACCCAAGGTAATGCAGGGAAAGGGGCAGTCACTGCGTCCCTGTTACGACTCAGTTCTCCTGGAACAAGTACTCAACATACTGGAACAAATGATTAAACATCTCATTTATAAGCACCAGGAGGATAATAACAAAGTGAAGTCAAAAATAAGCAATGTACTTTTGGCAAGCACATATCATGCTACCCCAGCCTCATTTCCTTTTTTTTTTTGTAGGATATCTGGCATAGCAGATAATGCAGGAGCAGTATGTGTGATTATGAGATATACCTTGACTTCAGAAGACCCAACAGTCTTCAACAAGCTACGAGAATATGGTGGATGTTAAATCACCATAGGGATGCTTCAAAGAGCTGCAATCAACAGATCGTTATCCACCAGGGATGGAGTTTTTGTGGGCTCCTACCACAGTCTGCTTTTGTGTCCTGATCTCTTTTGAATACTGTAATTAACACCTTCATGATGGAACAAAAAGAAGGCACCTGACTTTTGTCGATGACACCAAGCTGGGGGCAGTTGCAAGAGCTTTGGAGACCAGGATCATAAGTAAATTGAAGAAGCGGTCTCCATGGAGAAGCCAACCAGATGGCATTCAGCAACAAGGAGCACAAAGCACTGTGCTCAGGAAGGGAGGAAAAACAATTAATGTTCAAATACAGAAGTTGAGAACGAGCTGCAGACTGTGCTGCAGTCCAGTAAGAGTGGGTTAGGAAGCTGCAGAGAGACTAAGTGAAAGTAATGAGGCACTCTTATAAAAAAAAAGGCAAATCTCATTTCATTCTGGGATTAGGTAAATGAAGTGGGATATGGAAAACATGGTTGGTATTTGTATCTGCATGACTGAATCCTGAACTGGAACTCTTTTTTTGGGTTTGGACAGAAAATTTAAGAAAACATGTAGACAAATCAAACAGTAGTGAAATATGTATGACACAAAGATTGGAAAATTGGACTTGTGAGAAAGAGTGAGTCTGTTAAGCTGGACTAGAGGCATCTGAGACACAGGAACTAATGGGTTTCAGGCAGATAAAAGGTAGTTCTGAGGAAGAGGAGGAGAGACAACCACCACGTATCTTGGAAGGATCAGAAATAATTCACAGCAAAATCAGTTTGAATCATACGTTACTAAAGGCTTTCCAAATGCAAGGAGAGTGAATAATGGACATGCACCAGCTATGCAGGCACAGGGTGTCTTCAAAAAATACATGTTAGGGGCAACCACTGTAGAGTTGGTCTTGTTTCACTGCATGGAGAGGGACCAGACCATCTTTTGCAGGTCCTTCAGATACCAACAGAAATATCTGGGTAGGAAACAGAGGTATTTGCTAGTGGCCATTACACTCCAATTGAAGCAGCACAAAATGCTTCGAGTGAGGTGGTGGTTCAGAGCATTATCTTCACGCACACACTCCGGTGCAGAGAATGCAGCACCAGCATCTGGCAAAAACTGAGCTGTGCACACACAGTTCCCTCCAGTCCAATCCACCCTGCAAGCAGTGCTGCCCACCTGGGTCAGAAAGACAGAAGAGATGGCCACAGTTGCACTGATGAATCTTTTGACAGTGAAAGCCTACTTCTACCAGTAGAGCTGGCTTTATGTTTGAAAAGCAGGAAAGACCTATGAAGAAAACTTTTTCTACTTTTAGCTGCCCATGAAGTTCTCATTTTTTTCTTTTAGACGTCTGCAATATGCCCTAGTTGAGAAGGGTACTATCAGTGGATATGAACACTTAAGAGGGGAAAGGAGCAGACTGAGTAGGCTTTTATGTAAGAGACTGGTGTTGGCTTACAAAGCAGAACTGGCTCTTCCCTTGGAAATACTGAAGGGCACAGTCATACACCTTAGAGAGGTGATGTCCCCTTTATGTGATATACTTCTGCATCTCTGCCCTGCAGAGATTACCAAGCAGAGCTCACCCTGGGAAAAGCTGATTTTCTCAAGGAAGGAAAGGACCTGCTTCTAGAAGGCAACTCCATTGGACTGCAGTGACCTAAATGCAGTGTATCCTCAGGATACACCAAAGCCCATGTATTTCAGCTGGCGTTATGGATGTGGAGTGGTCTCTAGGTATAAGGGCTCCAACAGCCCTTTAGAATTCTCTTCACAGATTACCAGGCAGATCAGTTGACCACCCTGTCATTTAATGTTTCAGGAGCTGTATTTTCTTTTTTAAAATTATTTTTATATTTAGGATGCCCAGAGCTTTATATAGACTATGTTTTGAAATTTATGAACACAAAAACACCAGAAGCAAATAAACTACATTAAATAAATAACAAGCTTAGCATGACTCAATATCCGAACTCCTTTAATTTGTACTAGTAGCAGACTATTTTTCAGGCAGACAACCTGCAAATCTGAGAAAAATAGCAATCAATATGACTATATGATCCTCAGAGACAAAAGGGATTATTTTCTAACATACATTTTTTTCCTAATAAATTAGTTTTATTACTTAAGATTATTTTAAAAACATTGTTTAAAGTTAGACTAACTCTTCCAAATTGTAAAGGGTTTTTTTATTTATATTTTGTTTGGGGTTTTTCCCAGATGAAATTTATTTTTAGAAAAATTAAAGCTATGAATTTCACCTAATTACAGGATTAAAGTAAGCACGATATCACAAGGGGTCTTTGGCTAAATCTGTGGCAGGTAGTAGAACAAGATTACCCACAGATATCTTGTTTACAGGCATCTAGAGTTTAGATGTGTCAAAACTTAAATTTTCTCATTCTCAGAAAGGTTGCAGTAGTTCAGAGACGGATACCTATATATTTAGGTGAAAGCTAAGCTAGAGAACTCAATTTTGCTGCTTAGGCCCATACCTAATAGGCACAAATAAAATTAATAATACATGTGCATGGCTCTAAAATTCATTTATGCCTATATTTTTCTTGACAGGTAAATGGAAATTGTGTGCTGAGAGATTTTACCAGCAATAAACCACCTCCAGACGGTTAGCTGTGCACTGCTACAGCGAGCAGCGAGGCAGGGTGCAGCTCCAGGGCTGCTGAGTGCATTTCACGCCAGGCGCACTCCAGCGAACACTCAGCCAGGCCGGGAGAGCTGCTCTGTGTGCTGGTGTGTGCAGCTCTCTGTGCTGCTGGGGGAGGATTTTGTGCAAGGCAAACCAGGGGCCCTCTGCCTCGCTACACTTGTGTGTAAAGCATCACCTCTGACCATATATCTGGACTTCTTCACCTTGCAGATAAAAACTTGGTAAGCTAGTCAGCCCCTCCAGTTTGCCAAGTAGTACCAGCAAGAGGAAAAGTCCCTTTGTGCATGCATTTATATCCAGAGCACCGAAAAAACTTGCTGAGAGGAATAAAATCTACAGCCTTATGGGTTACTAGAAAAATCAAGAGAAGTAACAAATTCCAGCCTGAAAGGTAACGTAGAAATCGAACATATCTGTCATATGTATCAAATGCATTTATATATACCCATCACCTAAGCTGCTCTATAAATATTTTAGATAAATGGGCAGATAGACACAATGGCATGAAGATCAAAAGAAAAACAAAACTGACTTGTTTGGTATTCTGGTTAGGACAGGATGGAACAAGTAAACTCACTAATGCCCTTACAAGTAATCGGTGAACCCTTTAATGTGTTTACTGTATGTTATACTATAAATGCAAGCAGACAGATAGGACAGTGCTGGTTTGCCAAGTTTCCAGTTCCCTACAACACACACAGGAGGAGGGCAGCTAAAAAAGGAGAGGGCAACATAAGGTACATGGCAGCTATCTCAGGTACCAGGTTTCACACATGCCTGGTGACAGCACACTCTGCAAACCAATGACCCAGCACAGAAAAACACCCAAGAAAATTAATTCCCCAGCCTTGCAAAGAGTTGACAATGGAAGGCCAAAAAACACAGCACAGTAGCTTGTTGACACAAGAGAAAAGAAAGGAAACCTGAGGAAGGAGGAGGCGAAGAAACCAGAGGGCTGTCTGGGAAGAGATGAGGCAAGCACAATGTTCTGACAAGTGTCATTATGAACAAATGCTTTCCCCTCAGTGCCAAAACAACCAGAGCAAGGAGCCAGGTTTGCATTATACTATAATATGTCTTGGCATCACTGGTGTCCCCTGCTCTGTCACCACTTTTAAAAGGACAAACTGATAGCAGAGCAAAGCCATGCTGTGCCGCAGTGGAAGGGGACAGTCCTGCTGGCTCCTGTTGTAAACATATAAGGGACACACAGGCTTGTCACTGGAGTTTCTCTAAGAAAGATACAGATCCCCCACTCACTGTGTATTTTGCTATTTGCTCTCTTAACAGGTGTGTTGCTTACCTTGCACGATCAAGTAAACCTGGGAAGTCTTGGGGTGATGCTGTGTTTGCACTGAACATGTATAGGACCCCTCATCATAGACATCCACTTTCTGGATCCGCAGGCTGTATTCCAGGGGGTTTCTCTTCTCCAGCTCTACTCGAGGGTCCAGGGACCACTTGTCCTCTCCAGCAAAAATGATGCCGGAACGGTTTAACCAGGCCACCTTGGAGCTTCTGTCTTCTACATAACACCTGCAGAGGATGAGAAAGGTGAGGGGGAGATCAACAACCCTCTCCATCATCTCCTTTTTTGTCCTTTCCCTTTACTACTTTGCTTAGAAATTTCATAGCACATTCCTGCTTTGCCAGTGAACCACAGCATATTTGCATCATTGCTGTCCCATGGACATGTATTTCACAATGATTTTTCAAGGGTTTCAGGAACTTTTGGTTAATGAAACCATGGCATTTGGGGTGGCCATGTCTCCTGTTCTCTCTTCTTTACACCTAGTTACTTTGGAAGGCCAGAAGAGATCCTTGTCACCAAATCCCTACTAACCCTGACAATGAGAAAGGTCAGAAGTACTTCTTCCTATGCTTCTCTCCCACCTTCAAAAGTTGAGTATACAAGAGAGTTACACTCCAAGACCTATTCCAGTCTGGAGGTCAAAGGTTCAGGGCTCCAGCTTTGTCAGTTCAGGGCACAGCTCTTCTATCCCTCAGTTTTCAGCAGCACAAGGGGAGGGAACTATACATTCCTGTGGAGATTCCTCTGACCAAAACCAGCTTTGTGGAAAGAGGGATTCACTGCTCAAACATCACCCTCCTAACACATACACACACACACCCCCTTGCTGATGCACATCTGCCTGCTTGTGCAGGCAAGTGCAGATCTCAGGCTGAAAAGGAGAGGCTGCAGGGGTGTCACTGCCATCCCATAAGACACGCAGCATGTCCTGTGAACATCTCAGGTGGACAGGAGAGGAGGAATGACAGCTAGGAGTGGCAAGCAGAGGAGCAGCAGGAGGAGTAGCAACTGCCATGGCTCCAACTGCCAACTATTGCAAGGCAGAGGACGGACTAATCCTGTTGCAACTGCATGACAAGTATTTTGTTTCTTGACAAAGCAGACAAGGTGCTGTGAAGGCAAATACATTTTTGGCAAAGGCACCTGCTCTGTACCACTTCCCACAACCAAGAGACTTGCACAGAAGAGATCAGGAGATAACAGTGACGAGGCACGTCCTGCTCACACTCAGCTGTGTCTTATTCAAGAGGACCAGGGCTGAAGAAGACACAGAGACATAACTCCTCTTTCATCCTGGCAGCTGTACCCACCAGGGTAGGCCCAGATAGATTGAGAGGGTTTGCCCTGCAGCAGCTCACACCAAATTTGCTTTGCGGATAAATGGGTAAGCTCAGTCTCCAGAGGTGTTGCTCCTTCACCTCTCAAAGCTCTGCCCACAGTGTCACAGCATCCAAATAAGCCAGCACAACTCCCCACCACTGCTACAGAGTCACAGAATGGGTAAGGTTTGAAAGAACCACAGTGAGGTCATCTGGTCAAACTTTCCTGCTCAAGCAGGGTCTTCTGGATCACATTGCATAGGATTGTGTCCTATTAACTATTCATGCATGCGTTGTATTTGAAAGAGAAAAGAGAGAGGATAAAGATTATTGCTTCAAGATAAGACAAATATTTGACAGTAGGCTTTCATACAGCCTTTTAGCATGGGTCAGACATTTTCCAAGTTCCTCTATTTGAATGCATTTCATTCACGCTGTGCTGCAGCTGCCGTCCCTTGTGATGTGACCCTACCATTATGGCTGGCACCTCTCACCCACTCCCTTTTGGCATGCCCATGGATGCTGTCCAAGTTGTTCTGGGGTTACTTGTGGGCAGGAGGAAAGCCAAGCTGTGTAGGCATTGATGAGAGGCTCGCCACACTGCTGGCCAAGCTGTAAGCAGCTCTGTCTGATCCAACAAACATTTGCTTTAGAGAGCAGCCCAACAGATCCTGTCCCTTACTACCACCATCTAGCCAAGGGCGGGGAGAGGGTTTGGCCCTCAGGCCAGAGCCCACCCTCCCAACCAAGCAGACACTTGTCCCTGAGGTGAGATCTCAGATGTGATCTCAGTTGTTTTTAAAAAGCTGCTCTTTGCGAATAGAAAGAGGCAGGGGAATCCATGAGCAGCCATTTATGTGTATAAACCAGTACCACTACAATGGGGCATAGCTCCAGTTGCATTGGCTACCCCAGGCTGTAATAAGCCTTGACAGGAGCTGAAAGCAAGGACCCATGGAGGGCAGTGTGCCCCAGGTCTGGGAACAGTGGCCCTGAAGGAACACGTAGACTGCCTCCACAGCTGGCTGTCTCAGGGGTACAAGGCCTCTTGCACATGCGTTTCTGCATAGAGTCATAACAGCACCAAGAATCAGGAGTTAGGTCTTTTGGTGGTGAAAAGCTAAGCAGTTTAACAGCTGAAGTCAGTGGGAGGTGAAGTTTCTCAGTCACTTCTGAACACCTATATGTGCTGCTGGGCTCCAGCAGATCCAGAGCACTGCACCAACCCCACCAGGCTGCTTTCCTATAGCACAGCACTCCATGACTCTGTCCTGCACCTAGTCATTATAAAACTCTCTTTGGAGGCAGCAAAGATGCCCCTGTGATGTGCTTCATGTCAGTAACAACCCCCATGGTCAGAGCAAAGCCTTGTCCTCTTGCTCCTGAGGGACCCTCCCTCCTCTCTGTTGAAGAGAAAACATGCCATTGCCTGTCCTACACCCATCAAGGTCATCCCTACACGATAGTCAGAAAACCTTGCATAATAAGTTAGCAGGTGCTACCACATAAAGAAAGGAGGGGAGGGCAGAAAGAAAGGAGGAAAATGGAAAACATAAGTGAAGTGGATTTGAGCTCTCTGTTCACCACACATGTTCCTCTCAAACTGTCAGGAAAAATCAATGTACAAATGTGAAAATTCCCAGTCCTGACATGCTCTGAACATGCATCCATGTGCATGACGCATCTCAGTAAGTCTGTCTGCACACAGGCACCTTCTTAGTCTGCCAGAGATGCCACCCAGCTGTATGGATCACGCTTTAATAAGGATTTATGGTGATGATTTTCACAGTGTAATAAGTGCTAATTCAATACTAATAGAATATTAAATGGCATGTTAACTGACATTTTAACTGCAAAGCAATAGGAGCATGGCATCAGCAAGATATCAAATGACTCTTATCGTTCACTAATAATCAATAATCAAGTTCACAGAGACAGTCAAACGCTTCTCATTAGGCTTATTGAAAGCATTACCATCAGCATCAGTGAAAGCTAATAAGCGATTTGTGATCCATTAATTTTGCTTGTCCTTACAGTTTCAGGTTTAATTTCTTGACATCTCTGAGGTGGCTAACAAGAGGACCAGTGAGTGGTGATGGTCATGCCTTGGACGATCACTGCAGGCACTTGGGAATTATTGATATTGCACCAATTCAAACCACAAACACTGAAGGAGAAAAAATCTTGCTGCCATGCCCCATTAGCCCTCCTTGCCCCCTCGTAAACAAATATAGCCAACTACGACACCTGCGGTTTTTTAGTGACAGCGCCATTTTTAGCTGCTACAGATGCATTTCCCGTTCTCATACAGTGGCTAACAACTGCGTAACAACCAGCCAGGAGAGGATGGTTGGAAACTGGACATGGAGAAAGGAAGCCAGGTCATCCTCGCGCTCTTCCCTCAGCCTCCGTTTCCCCAAATACAAATGAAGACAGTGGGGCTTGCCATGCCACAGGAGGGAGAGGAGGGGGTGATGCTTTTGTTGCAGGGGAATGCTTCTGGACTTTCAACAGGAACCACTGCCTTGCATGGGGTGGAGGGTTGACCACTATCCTTCCTGGTCCCTGGATTTCAGAATGGGACAGGACATCTGGCAGGGGGATGGGCAGGAACCAGGAGAGTAGGCCTTGCTGCTTGTTCTCACTTCTCCCACGTTTGCCAGTCTAAAGCACAGCTCTGGGCCAAAGCAGCATTCCTGCAAACCTGCCTTCATAGGCTCCAAAGAAAATTCCATCTGGATAGAGAAGATGTCTTTTTTTCCTATTCTTGGAAGTATTACATTACATTACAGCACATTACATTATGCCTTTTGAAAGGTGGGAAAGCGAGCAAAGAAAAGGAGGGTGAGGCTCAGGCAATCCACATCTCCCATACCACCGAACACCAAGGCTGGAGGTTTCACCACCCGTTCTGTTTCACTCGGGTCTCAGTGCTTTACTCCCAGCCCCCGTGACTGCTGCTCCTCCTCCCGTTGAGGCACCACCGCTCAGTGCATTGATTTCCCAGCATGTTGCTGTAACACTCATCGCAGTTTATGTTGTGCCTGTCACTCCAGCAGCTCTCGGCCCTAAGCTTTCCGCCCTCTCTTTCCTCCGGCGAACAGACGGGCTGAGAGGCGGCATTTGGTTGGAAAGCCCTTGCATGGGTTCCCCAGGCTGGCTGCACTGTTGCCAGGATGGGGCCTTCAAGGGGTGAAGAGAAGGAGGAGAAAGATGCATGAGAACTGGGGTCTCAGCAATATTTTTCCTATTATGCCTCAGAGAGAACAGAACAGCAGCTATGCCCCAGCCTATGGAGATGGAGTGGGGGTATTTCATTTTTTTGTGATATTTAGAGCCTACAGTGATGAAGAGGCAGGAAGGAAACCCTTTAGGACCTGGTGAAGCTGCTGTTAAAATTATTACTGTAACATGATTGGGGTTTTACAGCATCATCAATGATGTATTGTGCCGTCTTGAACCTGGGATAATTGTCTAGGGTTTCTTAATTGTTGCTGTAACTCTAAATAAACTTTTTTCTTTTTTTTTTATAGCAGACCCAATCCCACAGTTCTCTGCCAGAGCCCCACTAGTGAGAAGAGGCAAGCTTCTAGGATTCATGAAATATGGTATGCTGCAGCAAGTCACAGCTCTTACCTCATTTGGGGGAAAAATAAATAAATAGTGGGTTTAGAGACTGTGTTTTCTGCCTTCTTTCTCAAAAGCATGTTGTGGTGACAGCTCTGTGCCATAATTCCCACACTCCTGTTTAATCATCTTTTCTTCCTTAACCCTTTGATCATCTCCTCTGTAAGACAAACTCTGTGCAGAAGGCCCAAAGTCAGCAGTCTGCTGCACACCCAGTTAAGCACCCAAAACCCACCCCATTGCACTCACTGAGGGACATGACCCCCTTCTGCCAGAGGATGTCACAACCCGCCCTGCATCAGATATCCTGCCTTCACCTCAGCTCTGTGATGAGCCTGCTCTAATCTTCTCACTTCACACACACACACAGGATCCAGCTAACAACTTTCCCCCACTGCCCTCTACCCCCGGCAGCAAAATGGCAGGAGAGAAAAGAGAGAGGGATCAAACACGGCTTGTTCGGCACAAAGCAAGTCAGCTCCCGGCTGCCAGCTCTGAACGTGCAAGACAAATTCTCCGTTGTGTTGCAAAGTATGATCCTGGAAAGCTAACGCAGTGGTTAAACACAGTACTGCTCCCAGCCCTGTGAGGAAAGCTCAAGAGCAAATCACACTCCCGCTGTTTCATCTTGTCTCCTCGAGCAATTCAGTCCTTCCCTGTCTGGCAAGCGAGGACTGGAGCACAGCCATGGTCGGCCAAGGGAGCAGCAAGGGTGCAGCCCCTCCACTACGGCCCAGCAGGGATGTGGGAGCAGGGGCTAAGGACAGACCACAGGCGTGCCAGCCCTCACCCTCCCAGGCAGGGTGCTCAGGGAAGAGTCCAGCCAGGCCCTGCAATGCCACTGCAGTGCCGGACCCTGCCAGCATCTCAAGAGCAACACAGTGCTGCTGCTGCAGCAGCCAGCTCTCTGTCCCTGGTGTGCAGTCTCCACCAGAGCAGTACACTGGCAGAGCACAAAGGAACATGTAGAGTGGAGCAGTGTAGGACCTGTTGTCCCTGGGTGGTTCCCACTGCTCCAGATAAGGCTCTCCTCCAGTTGGAGATGCTACAGAAAACCTACAGCTGAACACAACTTCGTCTCTGTGAAGGCAAGAGCCCATTAAGTGGATGGCAGTGGGTGATCACATCAACCAAGCATCTGAAACCTCCTTTCAGCCAAACACCAAAAGCCTCATTTTGCTGAATTTGAATGCACATGAGTATCAGGTGTTGCTCAGAATTCTCCTTCCCACCGCCACTGCTCCTCTCTTTCCCAGCCTGGTACAGCTGCTACTCCTCTTCTTACGTGCCATGACACACAGCAGGGTCACTGTTTGAGAGCAAAAGCTGTTCCACAGCAGGATGGATTCCCAAAATGTGACATAAATAGCTCCTGAGTCACCACTGCCAGCATGATAACACAGGCTCTCAGAGGGATTTAGAAAACTACTGCTTAAACCTAGTCCTGCGCTGGAAAACTGGCAGGAGGGGGAAATGCTGCATCTGTTCAGCCCACGCTTTCTTTCAGCTGTATTATTATGTGACCTTGGTCGTCACACCTGTCTGCAGCTCCCTGGGTATCTCAGCACTCAGGTGACAATTTTTGGCCACACACCTATTGGGAGGGTGCATGGCTGATAGGATGCCTGCATTTCTGTTCATCCTCTTTAGTAAATTACCACTTTGGAAGCATGAGGCTAGGACAGGCTTACCAGGTCACGAAGCCCCAGCCTCTGCAGGCACAGGCAGTTGTACCTTATCATCTTTTTTAGAGATGTACTTCACTCCTGCTTTATCCTAGTGTGTTTGAAGGGGGCTATCCTCCCCGTGTTTCATAGGTCAGGCTGCTCAAAGTCTTTCTGCTCTGCTGATTAAAACATTTTTTTCTAACTCTAAGTCTAGATTTATTCATGGCTGGCTTATATCCATCCCCTCTCATGCCAACACCATCCTTTAGCTTAAATAGCTCTTCTCTCTCCCGGGTGTTTATCTTCCAGTGTGTTCACAGAGAGCAATCATATTCCCTCTCAGCCTTCATTTTGCTGGACTCAACAAGCCAAACTCTCCTGGTTTCCTCTTGTATGATAGACTCCATTGCCCTAAACATCCCAGTAGCCCTTCTCAGCACCTGCTCCAGGCTGAATTCCTCTTTCGTGACCAGAATTTGTACCCATTTTTTTAGATGAGGAGTCCCTAGTGCCTTGTACAGAAACGTTCCTGTCTCACTGTATTTCCCATCAACTCTTTTTAATGAAAGCAAAAAGAATTGCAACCAGCAAAGATAAGTATCAGTGCAGAACTGCTCATGTGCTGTAAGCATCCTCGTCTCTCAGTCCATGTGATATGGATGGAAAATGAAACCCAAGGGAATTCACAAAAAATATGCCAGCCTAAAAAGACAGCTAGCTGCATGGGCTCTCACTAGCAGACACACAGCTGGTCTCACATGGGCTTTCTTTCTGTTAAAATGACTATTTAAGAATATAGGTTCCTGTTTGTGTAGAAAAAACCAAAACAAAATAAAACAAAAAAACAACAGAAATCAAGCCCAAAATTACAGTGATTGTTATGCCAGTACTCTCAAGGGGTGGATGTAACTATATCAGAATAAGGGAACTTATACTGGCATGATTTATTGCTCTTCCTGTCTTCTGGGGATCAGTATACCTGCATAAACAACTTCACTCCACATCCATTCCAGCAGAGGAAGTTCTTAAAAATATCAATATGAGCTGCTATGAACAAAGTTAACTCTATCCCAGCCACATCCCAGCACAGTTTAAAATTTCAAAATACACAAAAGCCTCAGAGTGAGGCCTACCACTACAGTGCCAGCTTTTCTTGTGTTCCACCATACCTAGAAAATACTCTCCATTTCTTTACAGTGTAGTCAGGTATTCCTTGGACAGGTCTTTGGCCATTCCAAGGCATACATCTGGAATGACTGTCTCCAGTCATAGGCCTCCTGCCAGAGGAGACTTACTTCCCACATGTGCGCAGAGGGGATGAACTGCACTCTGGCTGATGCTTACAAAAATGCCAAATGCTCTGACAGCTCACATCTTGCACTAAGGTCTTGCACTAAAATCAGCTGGGAAGTTGAGACTGCTGAGGAAATAGATACTGAGCTCCCTCTTTCCCATTTGGGTTAGCTGAGGACTTGTCAGTGTCCCTTTTTGGTCCAGCTGGAACCCTGGCTCTGCTCTTGATCCAGCATGATTAGGTGATGCTCATCAGCTATTGATCACTTGGTCTTAGTGAAATGTCCCACCAGGATCATATGTCCCGCTCTGCTGTCCATAGCTTCCCGTAGCATCCCAGGTTTCCTACACTGTCAAAACAGGAAACCAGGGAATAGCAGAGATGATGCAGAATGGCAATGTTCCCCATTGCCAGATGATTTGCCTTTTTGTTGCACTGCAATTACACTAAGGATCCTGGGCTTTTGCCATCGCTGAAGACACAGGCTGATATTTTTAAAATAAGTGTGGTCCCTTAGGAAGAGAAGCTCACCAAAAGACAATGACAATTTGTTACTTATGTGAAGTGGGTATTGTCTCTCATACCAAATTTTTAAAAGAACTGGAAACCAAGCAGCTACTGATGAGTCTCTGCACCACTACAACTTTTTACCAGGTAAGGTGTACAGCAAAAATGAGAATAAGAACCACAAATAAGGCACCCATATGGACTATCAGTCCCTTTATTTTCCTGCACAAACTTCAGTACTGGAAATCACCTATTTCTTCTATCTGAACCCTCAGTGCCTTGTAGGTAACTTCTGTGAACTCCAGAAAAGCTAATCCAATTTTTTTCCCTTGAATTTCTTCCAATAAAAAAAATAATCATAAGAAAAGTGTGTTTCAGAGATGTGATCTCCTCCTCTGACAGGAGGAGAGGGAGGGTTTTGCTGGGAACTCCACGTGACTCTATCTGGTAATTATCCAGCCACAGAAGGAAACTGAAACGTTCTGTGCTGTCGCAGAGAATGACAGCACCTGGAGCTCCAGCACCCAGATAAAAAGCAGAGAGACAATCGGGCAGATGGAGAAAGGCAGTGCTACATCATGAGCTGGAAAGCGGGGGGAGAAAAAGAGACGGGGAGAGGCAAGAGCCGGCGAGAAACATTAAGGCAGCCGGCACAGCTACTGGAGAAGGAGATAATGCCAGAGATTAGTAATACACAGGGCACCTCTGAAAGAAAAAGTGAGAGCATGTTAAGAGGGAGCAGGTGCAGAAAAGGGACAGTGCAAACACAAGAGGGAATGGGAAAGTGATGCTAGAGAGAGCTTCGAGGTATTTTGTGTGGTCCAGGGCCCCTTCCTCCCACCTCAGTCACAGGCTAAAAAGGCAGGAGGTATCACCACAGGCTGTTGCAGAGCAAGGGGGAGATTTGAAAATCAGCATCTCACAGCTGAAGAGAGACGTGGCACTGCAAGTAGCACTTTCCAGTTTGTGGATGCCAGTGGTTTGCTCAGGGAAGGGGACTACAAAGCTTAAGATTGAAATAATTAAAACTGGAGCTTTGGGGCACCAGCCCATGTATTTTGTATGGCAGAGAGGTGAAAGGGAGGTTCCCTGACTCTCCCTTTCGTGGTAGCACACAGAGAGGCACATGTAAGCCTGCAAAACAGCCCACATGACTGATGCCATGGTGCCATGGCCCAGTTCCAAAAAACAAAGGTGCAGTTAAGTGCCATCCCACACAGCAACTTGGCAGTGTCAGCACGTGCTCTCGGGGCTGTCAGAAACAAGGGGCATGCCCACAGGACTGGCAGCATCCTTCAGTGGGTCAGGAAGAGCTGACTGCCAGGTGGAACAAAGCCCTCCACCACCTCTAGGAAGGTTTCTGACGTGATTGTCTGCCAAACAGACAATCAGATGAGGGCTAACAGCTCGTCAGGGACTAATGTTGGCCACCAACCTCAACACCTGTTGTGGTAGTGCCTGAGGCAGATCTGTAGCGGCTGCACCTCTCAACAGAGGCAGGAAGAACTAAGTGCCCAGATGTTCACACCTGAACGTTTGGGGAAGAAAATGGAAACAGTATCACAAGGTCGGAGCATTGGGCCACATGATCCAGTGACCACCCTCCCACAAGTAGTGACAGACATTTCAAAGAAAGATGGAACACCTCCTAAAACAACAATGTAAATCACCTTCTAAATGAGACGTGATCCTTTCCAGCTATAAAAACCTATAAATACAGCCCCGAGAAAATCATAGAATTGCTTGGGTTGGAAGGGTTAAAGATCATCTAGTTCCACTATCCCGCCACAGACAGGGACCTTCCACCAGACCAGGTTGTTCAAAGTCCCATCCAGCCTGGTTTTGAACACTGCTAGCCAGGGACGGGGCATCCACAGCTTCTCTAGGTAACCTGTTCTAGTGTCTCACTACCCTCAAAGTAAAGAATTTCTTCCTAATATTTAATCTAAATCTACCCTCCATGTAAATTGGCTTCCTCTCTGAGTGACAGCTTGCAATCCACCTTGTAAGTTTTTACGCTGGCTTTCTTATCCCCAGGCATTTCTCAACCCCCTGCCCCCTTTTTCTTTTTTTAAACTCATTAACATCTTCATCTTGGTGATACTTTCTGGCTGAGAATTTCATCAGTTAACCATTAATTGGTACAAGGCTGTGAAAGAATATCAGATTTAAATGCTATATGAAACTGGCAGGTGCTTCCTGTGTTTTGTACTGTATGAAATAATTCCTTCCAATGCCTGAGGAGCACGCTACCTGAGACACAGGAATGCGCTTTCCATTTTGTGGACCCTAATATTTGTTTCATCTCATACTGCCTCTTCTTCAAGAGGGAATATCACATCTGAAGCATTAGTCCTTGTCTTGGGGAGGTGGGAGAGAAGGACCTGCACCAAGGAGAAATCAGTCTTGAAATTCTTCGGAGGCAGATTAGAGTGGGAATGAGAGTGATAGCAAGGAAAATAAGTCTTAACTTTTCCTTCTTTTCTGAGGTCATGAGGATATCAGAGGTGCCCCAACCAAGTTATCATCCCTCCTTCTAAGTGTTGCCCTCAAGTTGCCAGCAGCAGACTGTAAAGGGTGGTATTTTGAGATGAATGAGAAAGAGGGTCCATCCTGCCTGCTCGCTCCCAGCTGCTGCATTTCAATGAAGGACACCTTCTTGATGTGCAAACACTCTAGTTATTATTTACAGCTGACCTTTTCCTTCTCCAGCTCCTGCTGCTGCAGCACTGCTGGTGGAGTCGGGGCTTGTAGAGATTGTGGAGACGCTGTGTTGCGGAACATGTTAGCTTCCCTGCCTGTGCCAGAGCTGTCATTAGTGCCACTGTGGATTGAGCTACACCCGTGCAAGCAACAGTGGGAAATACGAAGAAAAAAGCCTAATGTAGACAAAGCCTTTGAGGAGCTTAACCCCTCTTCCCCTTTTCCATCTCTCTCCCACTTGAAAGCAGAGAACAGCTTCTGAGCAAGACACATGCTCTCATTTCCATATCTAAAGCCAGTCCCGAAATACCATCCTGAAATAATGCTCTCAGAGAGGAGACCACAAAGCAGATTCCCTTTGAGAGACTCTACTGCTTCTTTTTTTAATTCCATCCAAAAACAACTGCCACCAAATACCAAATGCACCTGGACTGGAACAGTCAATCCAAGGCACCTTGTTACCAGAATGATATGGGGAAATTGGAGGGAATTCAGAGGCAAGCAACAACAAAATTCATAAAGGGCTGGAAAGGGATCAGCATCTAAGGGAAGCTTAAAAACATTAAATATGTATGACTCGACTAAGAGAGGACTTAAAAGGGACATGTTGACAAGCCATACCTCTTTGAAAGCTGAAAGTACCGAGGGAAGAGAGGAATTATTTAGCAAGATGCGTAGAGGTCTAGGAAGGAGTAACAGGTCAGAAAAAGAAGAGAAATAAGTCTGTTCCAACTTGAAGAAAAACTTCTTGTCATCTGTAAGTCATAGTCTTGTAAAAAGTCTCCCAAGAAAAGCAAGGAAGCCCCTATCTTTCGGAAGTTTGGAACAAAGTTGGGCTAAGGACTAGAGGATGTTTAAGCTATGCGGGGACCAGCCTCACAGAGGCTGCAGGGAGAACAAACTATAGTGACCTTTACCACCTACCTCACAGAGTTCATCAGTATGTCAGGAAAAGACAATTCTCTCACAAATTTCTTCCAGATGAAGCCATGTTTTTAGCTATTTTCTCTTCAAATACAGCAATATATTTCCTGTCAAGACCTTAGACCTCTACATTCTGTACTAGAGTTAACTGGCACAGGTTTGGATTTGTGTTCATAAACTGGATCTTCCAGATGTCACACATGGACAGGTTGGAAACTACTGATAAAAAGACTAACAGTGTTGTTATTTCCAAAAGACATTGGCATATGGTTGTATTCCCAAATGTGCTGTGAGTAAAGTTGTCCGGCACTTAAAAGTCACAAGTGAGACTTGACTTTTTAAAGTGCTTAGCACTGAAATTAAAACCAGATTTGTCAAATACTTTTGGCCCTACAAGCTCCCAAACTAACACACAGGATCCAAATTTTCAAAACAGCATTTGGCACAGTGAGCTCCTTCACCAATATAGCAACTTTTCTTGCTGCCTAAAGTGACATACTTTTGAAAATCTGTCCCATGGGTGTTTTAAAATCATATAATAAAGTGTTGCAAACTTCAGACTCCCTTGCTGTATTTATCCTGTGGCGAAGAATTCCTTTACATGGAAACCACAGTAAAGCTGTAACAGCAAGGCAATGCTCAGGTCCACTTCCTTTCCTTTATTTGCAGCTTTGCTAAATTTTGCCTTTCCTTAATGCCTCACTTTTGTCCACCATCACGTCCTGTGAAACGAGGCATTTGAAAGACTTGCAGGGAAGGTAGAGAAGAAGCTGTGAGGGAGAACTCCCAAGAGCTTTGATCTGAGCCTACCTTTATCTCCACACGCACAATATGCCTTGCAGAGGAGGACATGTTTATAAATAAATAAATAGAGGAGAGGGGGAAGAGTGGAAAAAAAGAAATATCAAGATATATTTGATGGTGTTTCTGCTGTTGATATGAAAACCAGGAGCTGGATGAAAACCTCATAGTCAGAAACAGAATGGGAGGAAGGTACAACTCCTTGAGAAAGGGGGCAGGAATAATTCCTACAGTTAGATCTTCTTGCCATTCTACTAATCATACTAATTTTTTTTCTGTTTTTCCTCTGAGACTCTTGCAGGACTTGGTCTTGCAAAGCATCTCAGCACATGCTGAACAGCAGGCAGTGCTTTTGTGAAAGAAACTAAGCAGTGTGGAACTAAAACTCTTATATTTGTGAAGAAGAAGTATTATTATGCCTGTTTTACACATACAGGGAGACATTGGAGAAGGACAGAAATAGGTTGTGCAAAGCCATACAAGGAAACTATCTTACTGTCAGAAACAAAACCTGATAGACCTGACCTATCTCATACAAAGCTTTGCTTGGTGTGTACTGGTTGCATGAGGATAGAGAGAGATGGGTAGTGATGACTGCAAAGTAGCCTTCACAAACCCACATGCCTCCTCCAGTCACATCTATCTTAGCACTAGTGAGACAGATCATGCTTTTCTCTCTAATTGGGATCTGCCCAGGGATATGTAACCACAGCAGAAAAGACTGGATGAAGCTCCTCTTCCCCAGGGTTTGAAGGCAACCAGCTTGGGTCATTTGGGTCTGTGCTCTGGAGCCTAAACTCCAGCCTGGCTAATGACTTCAGTGCAGGCATAACCACAGGGACTGCTCTAAGGGCATCTGCACCTTCTCACCTGCAGTCTTCTGCTACTGGCAAAACAAGCTGCACAAATTGGCTGCAACACAGAACATAAACCCTTTTCATTTCTTAATGAAGACAATGTTGCTTAATCCTACTGGATGCATTTACCCAGGGATATCTTATCTGGATCCACTGACATCCCTGCCTCTTCTCCCAAGAGCCTTCTGCATAACAAAACCTCTCCCCTGTGCACAGCTTATCCGCAGTACAGATAAACCATTTCCCCATGGAGCTGCCTTCTGGACAGCTGTCTTACTGGTAGTTTAATTTCTTACACAGCTGGGTCTAAGGCTGCGCACTTGAGCTTTGACTGGTCTGAGACTCGACTTCTATATCTGTTCTTCTGACAGGTCACTTGCTCTAAATAATTTCCAGAAGTCCAGTACCATACGGAGAGATGCCAAACTGCGACTTCAGCTGGCATAAATCAAGGGCCAACAGGGCACCACTGAAGCAAATGGGGAAGCCTAGATTTACACTAGATGAGGATCAGCCCTTCTTCCTCATACCAGACTCTAAATGAATTCATTAAATACAGCACTTCAGTCTGCTCAGCTAAAAGAAGCTCCAGCTGGCAAGAGGTTTCACATCCAGGGAATGTTTTAAAGATGAGGATTTGTAGCCTGCCCTGAGTTTACACTCAGGGTAAAGGTAGGCTCTCATTGTCCCTGAAAAGGGGATGACATCATGCCCACCTGATGGATGCCTGTGCATCCCCAGTGTTTGTGCATGGAGTGACCTTTACACAGGACCTCACACCCCTGGGGTGACAACCTAGGCTGAAATCCTGTTGTGAAGATGCTAAATTCAAAGTGCTGCAGGATAGCAGAAGGAAGGTTCTGCTGTACCTCCCCCCAGACTGAAGGGCTTTTTTTTTGGTTTTATGTCTTTTAAATTTTCGCTGGTCGGGGACAGGGGAATCTGCACTGAATTTGAATCTGCAGTAGGGCAGCACTGGGGGTAGTAAGAACAGTTTGGGATTTTTGAGACAGGAGTAGAATGCTAGTTAATTTTGACATTAAACACTAAATGAAAGGATGTTGAAGTTATTCTTAGCTTCCAAAAAAATAAGATGTGCTGTGATTGTCTGGCCTGCTCTCATGTATTGTGCAGATCTCGTGATTCCTACAGTTTATTCTCTTATCCACTCACTAAAACAGATGGTGTTGCAGGCTCTTTGCAGACTCTGACAAATATGACTACATTTGGAACTCTGTTCATATATCCAAAATTGCTGTAAAACCCTCAGGACAAGATACACTGGCTTAAGACGTAAGTTCACATCCAAAGCAAAATCTGCAACAAAGAATAGATCCAATTCTCTTTCAGCATTAATGCTGAGGCCTCTAATATGCACTGTCACACAAAAAAATTTCTTCCTATAGAGGCATATAAAGGTCAAAACAATAGGACCCTTCAAAACTTTTGCCCTGAGACCCCAGTGAAGTCGTCTTTCTTTGGACAGGACCAGGGTGCACATTGTTTTTCTTTAAGGAACAGTTCTGCCCACTGAACAACAATGATACCTCCAATAAGATGGAAAACAAGAGGGCCCTAACTCAAATGGACCTGTCACCAGCCTCTCTCTGACTTTACAGTTACTCTTTCCTCCTTAGGCCGGGAAAAGAGGGTTGGTCCTGGACAGCCACTAAGAGGCAGGGAGAGCATCCAAAAGTACTCATGTACATTAGACTGTTACAGGTCTTCTCTCCACCTTATATGTGTGTATGTGTGTGATCAGCCAGTACTTGGAAAGACAAGTGAGGTTAACCGAGCTACATGCATTGCTCCCACTAGAGCAGTATAAAATGGTGATAAACCACAGCTGGAACCACTCTGCAGTAAGTATCTGGCCAGAGGTGACGCATGAGGTCACAGCAGCAGCTCCACTGTCCTGTCCCCTCTGCCTGATGGATCCTTGGTAATAAACCACCCATCAGCCTTTCCTGTCTAATAGTGAAACTGCTGGGATTCAGGGGAGATAAAGATTTCAACCACCTTTCAGAAGAGCCTTCACAAGAAAGTCCCTGTTGGCATAAAAGCAGACACGTAATGGGCTTTCTCTGTCCCTGAAAGTAGTTTAGCACCGCAGGAAAGTGCAGCCCTTTTAGCTCTCTTCTTTATTTAACTGGAGTCGTTAAAATAAACTGATTTCCCAGCCAATTAATTATCAAATATCTGTAACAGCTTTCAAGCCCTGCCATTACTCAGTCTCAGAGGCCCCCACAGGCAATGTTAAGTTACTCTCTCCTTACCTGAGTAACCACTGCTCCTGCAAGTCTGCTCCCTTTCCCTGAGCTGACAGCAGAAAAACAGAACAGGGCCCAGCAAAACCCTGGAGGAGAGCAGCAAACACCTGTCCCCTTCTCCTCTTTGACAGTGACTCCAACTATGCATGTGCTGGGAGCCAGGAAGCTTTACTACGCTCCTTGACCAAGACTCAGTTACCATCTCTCTGCCACTGCCACACAGACCCCAGACCCGCTGCAGGAGCAGCTACACCCTGTCAAGACACCTGCTGTTGCCAGTGGGATCGGCTGGTACCTGGCAGCAGAGCTGAACCTCAGATGCCAAGTACCATGAGCTCAGTACCAGCCCAGTGTGGGGCATAAGCTTCAGTTCAAAGCATGTGCCAGGAACCAGCTGCTCACCCAGATGTGGACAGGGACAGCTCCTGCCATAGATGTGTTACCTACTGAAAAACCAGTCTTTACCACTCTGGTAACTGGAAGGTTGTACTTACCATAGGTGCATTAGCAATGGCCCTACCATCTATTTTACAGGCAATAAACTGCACTCATATGTGGTTTCAATTAGGAGATTTCAAATGAGATTCAAGATAATGCATCCCATAATTACTCACCCTTCTCCTTTCTAGAAACTCAAGCAGAATCATTTCCAGGCCAAAATGCGGTCTCTCTTGATTGATGACATTAATAAAATGGCTTTATTGTGATATAAATAGCCTTAAAAACGTCCTGGAGAGTCAATATCAGTGCTTGATGGCCTTATGCAAGCAAGGTCCTTATCTTACAGCGTGCTAAAGCTTAATGAGTTATGCTTCTGAGAAGTCTGCCGTTGGATTTGGGCACTCATTTGGGGAACTACAGAAGGTAGCTCCCAAATTAGACATGCAAAGCGGGAACTGTTTAAACACCTTTCCTCTTCCTTGTGCTCCCTATTAATAATCTCTTTGCTTCCTAGCTTTCCTGGTGCCAGTTCAAACACAAACACCGGCTGAGCCCAGCAGGAGCCATGGGAACACTGTGCTCCAGCGCCTCTTTGCTGGAAGGTTACCAGCCACTGCTACAGTAATTGGAAAACCTGAAATTTCTTCCAAATTGTGCATGCTCTGAGATTCTCACAGCCCCTGCAGAGGCATGCGGCCATTTTCTGAACAAAAGGTTTACACTGACTTGCTCTGAAGCACGTCTGTGGCCCCCATTGTGGCAGATGATATGTTTTCATTACCCCTTGTCAGGAGAGGCCACGCGGCCATCCCCATCATGCAGCTGGGAATGAAGCGTTCAGCACCTCGGGCTGCACTGGAAGCTTGGGGGTTGTAGAAAATCAACATAATTTTTGAAATTAGTTCCCACCCCCCAGGCAGTAGCCCACTCCAGGAGGCCAAATACAGAGCCTGCTTCAGAAGATGAGGAAGAAGACCTCTGGGCATTCACAAGAGAAGTGCCCAAAGTGTTTGTCCCTTTTCTGAACAGCAGCGAACCTCACTCTTCTTAAAACAAACCACTGGTTTGAAGGCCTTATTTGAAAACATGCAGTCAGTTCTATCAGGATTGTAATCTTCTGCATGCAGCAATATGAGATACTGTTGGCTCTGCTTTCCGTGCCACCTCAGATCCGGCAGCAGACTGGGTGCTAAAGAGCTTTGCTGGGAGTGACAGAAACATATACACCTGTCAGAAAATGCTGATATCATAGCAACCGTGACAGTGATGTGATCAGGACCTGACAGACAGTCAAAAAGGAGAGGGAAGGATGAACGAGAAAGGGCAACTGGGAAACTTTAAGTGAGAGCAGGAAGAGTCTGCCTGTGAGTGGATGTGAATACGTGACACTTGGTGCTTGCCTGTGCATGGCAGATGGGATGAGGACTCTGGGACCATGTTCTTCCCTCCACCTGAGTAGTGCTTCATGTTTCTAAAGGGCAAAGGGACTATACAATTTCCCAGCCCTGTCTTGCTCCGATCTCTCCCCATCTCTGCCATAGTTATATCCAGTCCCATATTTGAGAGCAATTTTTCCCTCAATAATAAAGCCTTTGTGAGTGTGTGGGTGGCTGTGCATGCGTGCTTATGTCTGTGAGAGTGCATGTGTGCTGAGGTCTACTGAGATGAGAAGGTGGTTTTGTGTACATGACAGAGCAGGAGTGAGGACGAGACTATCAAATATGTGCAAGGATACGAGGGAAAATGTGCTTCACAGAGAATCAGACAGCGAGAGTGAAAATGAGAAGGTGCTCGTATTAGACAGTATGCGTGTCAGAAAGGAAGAAAGAGAAAGGTCTTATTCACAGCCTTCCTGCATGTGTTTGATGGGTATCACAAGTTTTAACCAGGAAAAATATGTATGTATTCAAATCAAACACAAAACACCCCTTTTGCCTGGAGCACTCCTGCCTTGCTTGTTTGTTCTGTTGCAAGCTGCTTGTTAAGAGGAACACAGGAAACAAGAAGATGGAAAAAAAACCCAGGTTGACATATTTAAACACAGCCAAGGCAGTAACAAACAGTGAGGAGAAAAACAGGTGTGATAGTTGGAGAGCTGTTGCGATGATGCTAGAATGAGAGATGCCTGTGAGAGATTCTGAAGACCATCCCTCAACTAGATTATGATCACTTTTACTGTTCACATACTGAGTTGATTCTGGAGCTACAAGGAAACACACTCAAAAGCCTATTCCTTATACCCATTTCGCAGTAGAGTCAAAAAACAATGCAAGGAGAGCTGGTGCTCTCGCTCAATCCGCTGCAAAGCTCTCTATTCTGAGCCTAGACAGCCCCCCTTGTCAGAATTGGAATCGAGCGACTTGAGCCGGATTTATCAACAGAAGGAAAACCAGTAAAAACAGATTTAGTCCCAAGCCTCATGGGGCTAAAGGCCTTTCTAGGACTACAGGTCAGATAAACACGGGTACAGAGACGGCTTTGAAATTATTTTTCTCTGTTCTGTTACGCTTTGTTCCATCATGGTAAATTTAAACACCTTCACAAGTTTATGGCTCTTCAATGCTATCATAATCCACAGGCCTACTCTGCCCACAGGGGAAATTCACCAGTACCCATGTCCAGTCAGACTTGCTAAGTAGCTTACAATGCCACAGGCAATGCATGGGAAGACGGCAGCAGCGTGCCAAGAACTGACGGCAGGAGTGGCAAAGCCACCAGACCAAAGACGTGGTGTTGAAGAGAGCCAGGAAAAGGGTCAGAAGTGCAGATGAGGCTCTATCCCAAGGCAGCTCACCCAAGTTTCACCCAGAACACTGCAGATCATGGGAAGATGACTCACAGATAAAGGCAGCTGTGGACTTTCTGTCCTTTCAGACACCCTTTTACAGAGTGAACAGCTCTGATTTATAACAGAGCTCTCATGATTCCAGGGGAAGGGAACTACTATCTTGATGTTGGGGCGACAGAGCTGGTGCAGGAAAAGTGCAATACAGAGGGCTTGAGCTTGGGTGCAGCTCTTTCATCATCACCCCTCCAGCATCCAACCAAAGGAACACCACCTTTCTTTGCCTATGGAGACTAAAGCAACCCAGGTCAGGCTGGCTTCTGCTTTGGGCAGGCACTGGGCTATGCAGAGGGGGTCCCTCCTGATGGGAGTCCCTAAGGTGCTACTGTGTTGGAGCATCCTCAGTAACAATAGTTACTATTGTTCAAAAAATTACCTAGAAACGTGTAGAAATCTTCTGCAGTGTTTGACTCTCTGACCTCGGGAGGCAGTGTGGATTTCACAGACCAACTACCTGCTGTGTGAAAAAGTGTCTCCTTTCATGTGATCTAAATTAAGCCACCATTAGCATCTCCAAGTGACCTCTTGTTCTAGTATTACAGGAGGACAGAAAAAGGAGGGACTGATCAGTTTTCACCACACGCTTCATTAGCGTAAATAACTCAGTTATAAGCCTTTAGTGTGTCTCTTCAGGGAGGCTGTGGATGGCTGGTGCTTGCCATCTCCCATTGGAGTGGGCCAGGAGTGAGCAGAGGTAGTGTGAGCTCAGGTACAGTGGAGGGCATGGCAGCAAGACGGAAGATGGGAGAGCTGCTGGAGAGGAGAAGTGGCAATTTTGTGAGCTTGCTAAAATGAAAAAGCCCTGTTCAGTCCAACTGACTGCCTCCCTGTAGGTAAATCTTGCAGGATTATGTAACCATGCTTCATGGCCCTCTGGTAATTGTACATGGTGTCATAAATGAGGGTGTAGCCAGTATCCAAGATAATGTCATTTTTTATAACGTATTTCCTATTGTTTCCCTGTCCCTTAAAGGCAACCAAGCATCCTCCACGCTTTTGGAATTGACGCAACCCACTGAAGAAGCTTTTATCGAGTTACTCACCATGACTCCCAATCTCTTCCCTCCAAGGAGCCTGGGAGCTCAGTGCTCATCACTGTACAGATGAAGTGGAGACTATTTTTGCAGTTTGCATTACCATACGCTCATCCACGTTATAGCTCATCTGTCATCCTGCTGCCCTGTCCCCACGGTGCCTTTAAATCCTGCTGACTCACGGAAGTGGCAGCCTGAGCCTGCCTTTGGTTGGCAAGATGACAAGGGATGCTGGGGCAGGGCGAGGACCCAGCTCCAGGGAGGAGACCCCAGAGCAGCCAGGCCAAGCCCTGGGAGTGAGTCCCACTGGTTCTCCATGACCTGTGCAGCAAGCCTGCAGAGGATGCGATGGGGTGGCCCGCTCTTAACATCTCCTATGGCTTTTGACAACCCTGATGCAACCAGCAGTCAAAGAGTTGTCACCAAAGTACCAACACACCAACCATGTAACATAGGGGAGACTAAATACCTCCACAGTGTGTACTGACTCCTATCATTAACTTATCTCCAAGTAAAAGAGAAACTATTCTTTGCTAATTAACAATCCGCTGGGTTTTAAACCATTACAAGATCTTGCCCCTTTGCCCATGGCTATTTATTTCCCTTCATAATTTTGTGTGAAAGGCCTTATCAAAGGCTTTATGAAATCAAAGTACATTATGTCTGCTGGGGATCCACCTTTATCTTATTTTATTAAATTAAAAAAAAAACAAAAAAAAAAAAACCAAAACCAAATACCCAACAAAAACCAACAAAACCCACTTGCAGCACAAAAAGGCAGAATTTCTTTTCCAGAAGCCATACTGGATTGACCCTGTCATGTCATACTTACCCAAACGTTGTACTAGTCTGTCTTTAATTAGCTTCACAATCAGTTTGGCTGGAACTGAAAGAGAGCTCATAGATCTGTAATTCCCAGGATGTCTTTTGATTATTAAAAAAATAATAATAGTACTTAGCATGCCTGGAGCACTCCCTCTCTGAGGATCTCAAAGCATTCCACACCAGGGTGAAGGCAGAGCAGGCTGGAGACAGCCTTTCAGCACCTTCACCTTGCAAGCAGGGAATAAGAAGGGAGAGCAGCTTGCCCATGAAGTCCACACCACAGCTGGATATGCCATCCTGTTCTTAACCCTCTCAACTGTCATTCCTATTCTAAAATCACACCCTGATTCTTGGGGGCGAGGAAGGGGTGGTGCATTCCTATCTACATCATTTTACCTGAGTGCGGAGAGATTTCAGCATTTTTTCCCCCAAATCCTACCCTGCAATATTAGCAGTTCTGCATTTGTTAGAGATGCTGTTTATACGGATCCGTCAGACACTGCTGTCAGTATATTTCATGCATTATTTACTTCAGAGCCCTGAGACTAATGCTACCCCAGTCCCAGTGATTTACTGCATTTGAGTTTCTCAGGCTGATCCATAACTTGGGTAATAATAACAATAACAAAATACTTTGTATGCATATATCATACCAGTCAGCAAAAAAACACACAGAGATGAACATATGATGCCAGAAGAGCTGCTGCTCCAAGGTTCCAGAGTGTCAGCCCTTTGCAGGTACAGCTGCCTCCTCACACAGATGCGTCTCCCACACCCCAATTTTAGAATACTTTGCTCTAAGTCCAGTACACGTGGACCCTTCAAAATGAAAGTTCATATCCTTTTCCAGGGAAAGTTCAGCAAGCCCTGCAGCATGTTCCCTGGCAAGGACAGAGCTGCTAGGGCAGAGGAACCTCATGAGCCTGTCCCAGCCCACAGATGGGGGTCTCTCTGACTTGGTAAATTAAAAATCCCAGAGCACCTGGGATGGGGACTCTGCAAGCAGCTTGGTGCAAGCCAGAGACTCAGCTTCTTGGCTTTGGCTCAGCTCTTTAATTACATCCCCCACCTGTGGCTTTCCCGCTCCTAGTATTGCACAGCCAAAGCGCCCTTACCGTTCTGCTCACTCCCCTCAGCTTCCTTCTCATTTACACCTCGCCTACTGTTTCATCTGACCCCCGGCAGTTTGGCCGTTCATTAAAAGGTGCTTGATGAACCCTAATGAAAGTCCACACTCTGCCGTGTGGCTGCAGATCCTTCCTGTCCCCTTTCCACACCGCCCTCTTACGTCCTCCTTGCACACCAAGGCAGTGATGACCTCCAAGGCAAGTCTAGTGCTTTTAAGGACTGTTTTTCTGGTTTGTTTGCTTTAATTTATTTTGCCTCTCAGCCTAGCATTCACTGCCATTGTTCTCCTCGAGTTTTCATGCTGCCCTGTTTGAAGCTCACCTATCCTGTGCACGCCACACGGGGGGCACACCTAATGAGGAGCAAACCCCCCTGCCCTTGCCTACGTGATGCAGACAAGTCCTTGGCACTCACACCTCTGTGACTTGCTGCTACTGCCCATCGCACCCTCCCCGCTCCCTGACATCTCTGCTGACATGGATGGAGCCTCGAGAAAGGGAGTGCTGTATCCTGGCAGGCTCTTAATATGCTGCAGGCCCTATTATAATAATAATAGCAATAAAACCCACTGAGAGATGTCCACTCACCCAGGCAAGACTCGAGCACGGAGGCCAATTCCTGCCACTGTGCTGACACAAAATCACTGAGATCAATGAAAACATCAACTAAGTGCTGCAAAGGATGCTCTTCTCCCTTGCCTTTCACATTTCATCCCTGAAAAAACCAGTTTGTTTCCAGGAGCAGAAGTAACCCCTCCTGGTGATTTGACAGCTGTGGCCAGATCAGAGCTGGGGCCACATGCCCTCATGCTACTGGGGTAGAAAGAGAGAGAGAGGGCTGCAGAGCTTTGTGGCTGCCTTTGAGAGACACCAGCCCCAGTACACGGCACTGAAGCAGGGGGGAGGCTTCCCCTGTTCCTATCCAGAGTGCAGACACACGCATCTGCAATGGTACAGACTTTAAGAGACCACACAGGGACAGGAGAGACAGGGAATGCCATGCAGGACTGCATGCGTGTCCCGTGCCTCAGCAAGACATGCTCACAGCAGCCCAGCCACGGCTGTTCTCTGCCATGAGGAACATCCCAGGAGTCCCACCTGGAGAGTAAGTACTGCTGAACACAGCCTTAAATCATGTCTTCCCACATAGGCACCAAAACAAGCTGCTTGAAAAAGCCGTCATTTATGGTGTCAATAAATCGCCCCTCCAAATCATGCCCAGATGTGCACTTTGGGGCCCAGTCACCTTGGCTTTTTATTCTTGCCTGAAAAGTCTCTGCTCTCCTACAGCACTCCCTGCCTAATAAATCATGCCAAAATACATTAAAAGCACCCATTGTTGCTATTAATTACTATTATTGCATTAGCAGATTTTACTACTTCCTTAATCTCTCTAACAGCTGAAACCCTGTGCTCACCATGGAGGGGGCTAGTGGGTTGGAATCCTGCTTCCAGGGCAGCTCTCAGCCTTGTGACATGCCATGCACTAACATACACAACACCCCACGGATCAGGGTTGATGGCATCTGACAAACCTGTCCAAAAAGCCAGGTGAAGGGAGGGAGAGAAAAGCAAGTTCCCCAGTTTATCTGCAGCCTAGATAATAACACAGCACAGTAAGCTGGGCAGCCCACATCACGTTTGTCATGTTGTCCTAATACTCAGCAAACACAGTTCTACTCTCCAGCACAGAAAATGCGTGAATATCAACTGAACCAGGTCAAAACATTCTCCAGTCTTGTTTTTTTTTACCTGCACTTTCTCAGCTGTGTCTATTTAATTTGTGTCCTCTTCAATATAGAAGGATTCTCATACTTTTTGTAGCTCAGAGGCTTTCTGTACCTCTGGCTTTCCACAATGTAAATCACAGTAACAAAAGCATCATAAAGTTCTCTGCTTGTTCTGCACAATCAACCAGAAAGAAGAGTGTACCTGATGATCAGTAACCTGCATGATGGGACAGAAGACACACTCAACAACTTCAGTAAAAAAAACAAATTTAAAGGAGTGGTTGACTCACTGGAGAGCAGAGCTGCCATTCATGTCCCTGAGGACATGGAGAAATCAGGTGACAGGAACTTAATGACGTTCAACAAGGATAAATGCAAAGGCTTCCACCTGTTGAAATGATCCCCATGAAAGACTGAAGGATGAGAATCTGCTGTCTGAGGAGTAGCTCTGAAGAAGACCAGAAAGTCCCAGTGAGCAAAAGTTGAAAATGAGTGTGCCAGCATGCCCTTGAAGCAAGGAGGGCTAAATGCATACCTGGCTGCAATGATGAGAGTGTAGCTAGCAGGCCAAAGTAAATTATTATTCCTCTCTACTCAGCACTTCTGAGGCCTTATGTGGAGCAATTTTGGGCTCCCAGAATATTTGGTTGGACATAAAAGAAAAATATTTTCGTAATGAGGGTGGATCAGCACTGGAATGTGTGCCAAGACAGGTTGAAGTGTCATTGTCTTGGGACATTTCCAAAATTTGACTGAGCAAGCTTATCTAACGTTGAAGTTGGCCCCACTTGGAGTAGGGGCTTGGGAGAGAGACCTCCAAATCTCCTTTCCCACTGAAACTTTTCTGTGATTTCAAGGAGGATGCTGTAGTTCTTTCTTCTGCGTGGTATAGCTGTGGTTTGAAAGCTGAATTTGGAAGAGTAAATGGGAAATTTGCCCCACATCAGTCCCCAGAAGCCTCTTTTGAGGATCAGAGCTCTGACATCTGCCAGCACTATCTGTGCAGGGATCAATACACAGCACAAGCACAAGCTCTGCTCACCCTTCTACCACACAGTCTCACCAAGAAAGCTGTTGTGAATGGACTGGAAACTCCCAGGTACACACCTGTTTATACAACCAGAGGATTTCTGTGCACCTCTGAAGATACATGTTGTTCCCAGTATATGGAGGGATGCCATTCTAAAAGGCAGGGAATTTTCCTGGCAAGAAACTGGGATGGGAAGATAGAAACTATGTACTGATATTGAAATCAGGAGAGGCTTATGTCACAGTTGTTTCACTTAGCACAGAGAAGGAGCAACTTCTGGGTTAGATCACAGCAGTCACATAACACATTTCATTTTAGAATGTGAGAGCCTAAAGCCACCAAAATGGGAGACCCTGGAGCCACCAGAATGGAATTGATAAGTAGTCCAGCCTGCAACTAGCCACTCTGAATTTAGATCTGACTCCTGGGATAATAATCTGGGATTCAAAACAAACTGAGAGAGATATTTAATAGCTGAGAGAGGCGAGAATGTTGATTTTATATCTCCTTCAAAACACAGCTGTCCGTTATTTCTTCCTTCAAGTCATTACTCTCCTTTTATTCCCTTTTTCTTCCGTTTGCAAACCTGAACTCCTCCTATCTCCTCAATTTCCTCTGTACTGTCCCCTCTTTCAGCTGATTTCCGCAAGTTGCTTTCTTATTGCTTCATCCTTTGCAAACTTTTTGGCACTACCCTCACATCTCAGCAACACCTGCAAAACAACCACAAAGCTGCTTGCAGAGAGATTAGGAGGACCACTTGACAGGGACGGGGCCAACAGTTTGTCCCTGGCTGCAGGAGGGACATGTGGCTGGACTCTCTAACGTGATGAACAACATACAAAGTGTGGAGTGATGGCCATATGTTGTAGTAATTCCTACATACACAATGGCTGCTGCAGAAGAAACAGCTCCAGGATGGAGGGCACTGACAGAAGTGCAGGCTCACAGGGGGCTTGTACTCAGGCACCTACCCTTCAGAGATGGATGGCAGAAAAGGACAGAAATAGATGGTAGAGAAGGAGGAAGGGTAAAATTGGTTCTTGGAAGTGACTTACAGTCATGTCTGGTTAGGTCAGACTGCAGCTGCATATGTTTAGTAGGAAAAAAAAAGAAAAGAAGGGTAACTTCCCTAACTGATAGGGGCAGATAGGGAAAACCAGGTTACCCTTCAATATCGCTGAACAACCACATAACATGACATTTCAAGGGCTCTTGGAAGCTCCTAGGCCCATGCCCACATTTTGGCACAAGTGCTGTGAATGACAATTACCGTTGCTGCTATTGGCTTTTGAATGACTGGCAAGGACCCAAATTCTCCTGAGTCACCTTCCCCAGCAATTCAACAAGCCAAGGACCAGAAAAAGCACTTGATGTAGCTGGGATTTCTCTGGTGACAGCAGGCAAGGAGAGGAAAATAGAGATTCTAAGCAGATTTCATGGGCTGGACCAGCTCCAGTTCTGCTTGGAAGTGAAGGGTATTAGGGTACATTTTCTGTGCTGCACAAAAAGAAGAGTCAGCACTTCCATCCAGATGCTCAGACCCATGGGCCAGGCAGAAAGAAGACAGCTGCTCAGCTTCACTTGAGCTTGCACAGAAAAGGAGAAAGGTAGAAAAATCCCTTGCTGAAGAACAGGGAAGGAAGGAGAGGAAGATGTGTCATATGAAAGAGAAAAGTAGAAACTGAGTGACTAATGGCACCATAGCTTAGTTGTCTCAAGTTAGAGTCTTAAATTGCCCACAGTGGGAGGAAAATCACTTTAACATCTCAATATGGCACATAAAACTACAGTTTAAAGAAAAAAAACGCACTGAATATTGCTGAAGAAGTGATGGAAATTAGATTGTTTCAAAGCTGACTGTATCAAGTTAGGGGTTAGAACTAGATGATCCTTAAGGTCCCTTCAAATACAACCCATTATATGATTCTATGATTCTAAGCTGGAGTCCTCTGGTGAGAGGTAGGTGAGAGCCCCCATGTTAGCTGACATACTGGGGTGGGCACTGATGACCCTAGAGGTGAAAAGCACCCACCACTGCAGCTTTGATACTTTCTCAAGGATTGAAAGCTCTCCTCTTCTGTGGAGGGAAGAAATAGGAGTGCAAGCCCTAACATGATCCTTAGCCATCTCCAGAAGAGGTCCTGCAAGGCAGGAGAATGTATGGAGCCCACCTGGGTCAATTTTATTTGATCAGGTAGGTTCTGATGGCCCTAGGAAACATGTAGTATCAAGGAAGAGGGAGAATGGACATGGCAGGTTCTCACAGAATCAATAAAACAGGAATGGCCAGGACTGTAGGACACCGTCAAATGCACTCACCAACTATACAGCAGAATGCATAAATGATCCCAGGGAAGAGCTTTTCCTAACCTGTTCTTGAGCATCACCACTAAATGAAACTCCACACCCACTAAACCAAACTCCTCACCCACAGGAGTACCACACTCCCACTTTGTGACTCTGTATTTAAAGAGCTAATGTGCACACTTTGTGAGGTCTGGGGTAGGTGAGGCTGCTGGGGCAGTGAGTAATTTTAGTAAGATGTTACAGAGCGTACAAGACCATTCTGAAAATGAACAGGAGAAACTGTGCAAATAAGTATGTTCTAAATTTTTAAAATGTTTTGTGCTTTTTCATTTTATGTGCTAGTAAGAATTCTGTGGTGGGTTGGCAACTAGCAGATAAAGATGTTGACAACAAAGCCTTCAACTCAAAATTAAAACCAACTCTGCAGTTGTAAAAGAAGAAAAAAAATGTAAAATAAAAAGATGGCAGGTTAATTGCGATAACATCATTAAATTCGTACCCAGTCCTCAAAGCACATCATAGTTATTTAGAGGCAAGTGATCTGGGGAATCAGAAATGCAAGTGATTACAGCATTTCACCTCTTGGGGTCTATTTTGCAATGAGACACAAATAAACTGAGTTTGGCAGTCAGAAATACTCTCTGACAAAATATTCTCCTACATCCCTGAGCTGATTAAAGGAATGATCTGGAAGAGAGAGGTCACTGGTAGGCACACAGATAAGCGACAGATGAGAGAAAACAGTGCTTGAGTCTATGTAGTCAATATTCTCAAGTTAATAAAAGTTCCTTCCTGCAAACAGCTTCCTCTGAATGGCTTTTCACATCAGATCTCAGCAGACAGTGCTTATCTGTGACCACTTGTTAGATTAGGTCCCATAGCAAGTAGTATGCAGAATCTTGCATTTACATCTCCATGAAGACCCAGTCAGATTGCCTACAGCTCAGAGAGGGCACAGGTAGGCAAGGAAAGGGTTCTCCACCCAGATCTTTCTGCATTTCTGGCAGCTGTCAGAGAGCAGTGACAAGGCTTCTGGTGCAGAGAAATGCTGAATTCCCAGTGCTGTCGGGACAAAGCACAGTTTTATCCCTGGTCAGCAGTTGTATTAGTCTTGCCAGGGTACACCTTCACTAGAGTGGTCCTCAGAAAAGAATGGGAGGAGGAAAATGGTTATGTAATTACAGCTTTTTACCCTCTTACACATGCTGGGGACGTAAGAAATGCACCTACACTAATATAATACATTGCTCCTGTGACAATGGATTTCAACAGTGACTGTGCCTCTAGTCCAAGTAACTGATAATGAGAACTGGTTGACAGCACAGGATGGACTAAACTCTTCTGTAACATCACTAAACATGGAATAGATGATGATTCACCAAGCATGGAGTTCACGTCTGGCCCCATGCCTGCTTCTGCCATTCAAACCATTTCCAGTAGCAGTGGAAGGGGACACAGCGTGGGGTCCACTGGTGACAACCATTATCATGAGTAGGCCATTTCTCTCATGTGAATGTGCTGTGTGTCTCTTCCTGGCTTCCTACCACCTCAGTGCTTCCGGACTAGTTGAGATGATATGAAAAGGGAAGAGGGAACAGAGCTAAACACTGTGCTTTAGCAATTCTAGTTGCTAGGACTCACTCTAGCTGAGCATGACAAAGGTACTCTCTGGTTTGGTGAAGTTTCAGACATTAGCTCCTCTCTTTGGCATAGCATACAGGGGTAGCACCAACACCAAGCTCCATGGGCAGTGTCTAGAATCACTTCCTTCCCTTGTTCCCTTGCTGCATGTATGGGAAGAAAGAACAGTCCTTCCCACAAGCAAATAATGAGATGGGGAAAAAATAGGAGGCTTAGCAGAGGCAAAATGCCATGTCCAACACAGTGAAGAAAGCCTAGGCAGAGCTAGACTCAAAACATCTGAAGATGCCCCCCTAAAAAGGGCAGGGAAAGCTGAGCGCAGCAAAGTGTGGGATAAGGAAAGTAGGTTTCAAATGCAGTCCCTGACCATAGACTACAGTGGTGCCAAAGGGAGATCTCTAAGATCCAGAGCCAAGAAGACAGCCTTAAATAACCCACCCATGGACCTACCAAACAAACTACATCTAACCTTTCCATCTGCCCTGCATTTCCCCTGGGGTCCAGCCACTCTCTTCCAAAGAGCCACACAGGGACTGGCAGCAAACACCCCCGGCAGAACACAAGGAGAACAATGCGACACAGCCAATATGCTGGCTCTACTGCTGTGTCCCCTCTTGGTTTAAATCAATAGTTTATGACATCTACAAGGGGAAACTGTAAATTTAATTTTGTCCCCTGCAGTGCGATTCATATCTTGTTTGCTGGTAACATAATGAATGTGTTTGCCCTCTTGACCCCCTGCCCAGTAGACCAATTTAAGGATAAAGGGAGAGAAAATAGCAAAGTACAATTAGGCAGGTCGATTAATGCTGGATTAACCAGTAGCTCAGCTAAAGATAGCTTTAAAACATACATGAGGGGCAAGGCAGAGAAGGAGACACAGGCCTGCAGAAGGAGAATAAAAAGATTCTTAGCAATAATAACCTTACAGGTGACTTGAAGGTGCACATTGCCTGCTAAACAACTAATAAAGCCTTGCATCACCTGCCAGCGTAAAGCCACAAGACTGCAGATACCTTGCCCCACTTGATGCTCGTCAGGCATGATCTAGCATATAACCCAAACTGCCCCAAAGGCTAGAGATACACAAGGTAAACTCTTCTGAAACTCACAGGCTTAATTGCTCCTGGAAAAGCCACTTGAGGTTGTCACCATAGTAGTTAGGAGTGTGCGTGAGCTTGGAAATGCTAAGAAACCTTGCTGGATATGCAAATAGCAACCAAACAGTGGGGTAGGAAAAGTGACAACACTTTGAAGCTAACAGAGAACATTGAAGTGCAACAGAGATGACGCAGCAGATGGAAGTCCAGGGAGAGGGTTTCTCAGGGTGCTCACTGCAACCAAACTGGAGCAGTGGATGAAGAAACCAGCTCTGACTGTGTGCTTGCTGCTGCACAACAGAAAGCAAGACTTGATACATTCTTGTGAACAAACAGACCTTGCCAAAGAAACCTGACTTCATTGCCAATTCCTTTTTCCAGCTGGCATAACCAAGAAAACTCCAAATTAGTTTGGCTAGGTAGATAGGGCAAAAGAAATAATATTTTTGGCCAAAATCTAGAGACAAACTTTGCAGCTAGGTCTTAGCTTTACAGACGGATGAAGCAAAAAAAAAAAAAAAAAAAGGGCCAGTGCACTAACCTGTGGACAGGATATCCAAATGCCAAGGGATTTGGATCTGTAAAGGCATGGTCCAGGGCATTCAGTTCATGTCTCTCTACTTTGTGGTCACAATAGAGTTGCTAATGCAGTGTGTTTAACAATACTACAGTGCTTTTGTGCTTTGAATTAAAACTAAGCAGTGCAAAAAATGTATGGAAATTAAAAAAACAAACAAAACCAACAAAGCAGCTCTCAGAGAAGGCTTAGGTGAGAGGCTGAAGACAACCTTCTTGTTTCTGCATTGATCTGCTCCTTGAAAACAGCTTCTTTTCCTGCTTTAGCCACCTTTTAAAACACCCTCCTCCATTCAGCTTCAGAGGCAGCTCCCCATGGATAGGCATTTTTAGATAGATACAGTGTGATCTTTAACAGTTGCTGCAAATTGGCTCCGAGGGCACCTTTCTATGTCAGTTCTGCCTGTTTTCTCTACAAACAGAGAGACAGGGATGGAGAGGATGAGGGAAAAGGGCTTTACAAATAAAACAAACAATAGGAGAGTTGAAAGCAAAGTCACAGCAGAGTCACGCATTCCGACCTGGAAAACAGGGCTCCTCATCCCAGCACCATAAACAATCTCCCTGACATCAATTACGGATGCTGATCAGACACGCATGCGGGAAGCTACATTCATACACAAATTTGCAGCTTGCACCGTTTGGGAGTGACCGGTTTGTGACACTCCCCTCAGATCCTAATTGACAGCTAACAAGCTGTGGGGAGGTGCCACATAATTAGGCGTGCAAAAAATATGGGCACCACTCGGTTTTAGCTGCATGTAAACCAGCCATGAGCAAAGCAGCTCAGGTTCAGCCCTCTCTCCCCTTCAATTCATTGTGGTATCCTGAAATTCACCAAAATTTAAAGACTTCGGATAAAACTGGGCAGAATGATGGAAAACCAAATCCATATTTGGACCGCATAACAACACAATATTCTGGACACAGGTATCTTAGTCTGTGCTCTACTATATTGTTTGAGGGCGAGACTGAAGGGAAACATTATGGTTAGGATCAGAGAGAATAGAGAGAGAAAAACCTTTTAAGTGCATTGGGTTTGTAGTGGCAAAACATAGCTCATCTCTACAGAGAAACTGTTTGGTTTCAGCTCATTGAAAATGTTAGGCATGTTACTAGACAGCAGATGCAATCACTGTCCCTGGGACTGGAGCAAACATTACTGTCCAATATGCTGCTACAGTAAAGCTTGGATATATGATACAGCTGCAGTCTGTGCAGGGATCCTGCTGGGTTCATAAAACACTTTAGATTGGAAAAGACCTCTAAGATCATCTAGTCCAACCATTAACCTGACACTGCCAACCCCACCACTAAACCACGTTCCCCAGTGCCACATCTACACATCTTTTAAATAACCTGCAGGGATGGTGACTCCACCACTTCCCTGGGCAGCCTGTTCCAGGGCTTGACAGCCCTTTTGGTGAAGAAATTTTTCCTAATATCCACTGTAAACCTCCTCTGGCACAACTTGAGGCCATGTTTTCTTGGCCTGTCACTTGTTACCTGATAGAAGAGGCCAAGCCCTGCCTGTCACAATCTCCTTTCAAGTAGTTGTAGAGAGTGATAAGGTCCCCCTGAGCTCTCTTTCTGCAGGCTAAACACCCCCAGCTCCCTCAAGCTGCTCCTCATAACCCTTGTGTTCCAGACCTTTCAACAGCTCTGTTGCCTGTCTCTGGATGCGCTCCAGAATCTCAATGTCTTTCTTGAAGTGACTCTGTAGTGTTGTCAAAGACAACAATAATGAAGGCCCAAAGTTCTCCATTCACTAAAAATGCAGAGTCAGGGTGAACATTAGTACTGAAGAGCTAATGGTTGTCTGTGTATCAAAATGTAACAGTGTAGTGCCAGTGCTGTCCTTGCACCTCATGTTGGTGCTTGCATTCCCTTGCCGACGCAAGGAAGTCTCTGACCATGCATTTACAGCACCAGTGCTATGTTGTCTACATTGCCTGAATTGGCAGCTTCTGGTCTGTCCCTGAAGATATGGGTATGGGTAAGGATGATTGTGAGGAAAGCATTTAGTGGGGAGCATGAATTTTCTCTCCTACATTACTAGGTAGAAAAAGCAAACTCTTTTTTTCCTCCACTGGCCTCTATGTGTATGTCCAGCTCTTGTCCCTCACACACACACCTTCCTTCGTCCTTACACTGCGATTAGGTTTTGTAGAGTTTTGTCCTTGAAGGATAACATTTCCTGCCCGTTTTGAGAGCCTAACATACTGATTAAACACTTCTTGGTCTTCACAGTCCCATACTTTCTAGTACTGACAGTTTAATTTCCAGACTCCAAGTTTTTCTGATTCAAAAAATGCCAGATTGTGCATTGTCATGGCTAAAATCAAATTGTTCCCATTTATTTCCCTGAGTTGGACAGCTGTCTGAAGACTTTTCTTTCTTTTTTAAGACCCAAAAGATTATTTCCTAGTATCTGAGGTTGCAATTTGTAACTACCATTGACATGAAATGTAGATACTCTACAATTAGCCATTAAAAACAAACAAACAAAAAAAACCACCAAAACCTATTCCATTTTTTTTCTGTTAAGAAATATTCAAAATTGCTTCCAATCATTATCAAGCTCACCTATGATAAACTGTATATAATTATCAACGAAAGAACTAATGGTGGTTCAGGTTAAGAACCAAAAGTATCGAAGAGGAGATACAAAGAGAATAAAAGCGAGGGGCACATAACTCTGACATGGTTATCCTTTTTGTGAGGTTCCTGAGGTCTGGTAACAGCTGCAGTCGGCAAGGACTCCTATTTTACTTCTCTGTTGGTGGATAATATTGTATTTCCTAGTATTAGGTGAATAGAACAATAAAAGGAATTGGTTAACAGTTTCAGAAACAAAAGAGCTGAGTTTGAATAGTTGTGGTTCATTCTATAATGACACTTGTTTCTTGTGAACATTTGACAGCTTGCTGGGTGTCACATGAAAATTTGTGAATTGCTAAGGTTTCATGATTTGTAACACAAAGGCTGATTCTAACCAGACAGCAAGCTAGTTGATATTCACAGGACTGGCCAAAATAATTAAAATAAATTAATTCCAGTGCATGATAAATTTTGAAGTGCTGTAATTTGCCCTCATGTTTTATTACAGTCTCTTTTTTTTTTTTTTTCCTGCAAGAAAGAGCCACTCCTGAACCGACAACAGTCTTGTCATTAAGTTGTTTGGTACATGTAAAATACAGGTATAAGTCTCTGCCTGATTTCTATACAGGATTTTGGCCATAGTTTTCTACAAAGAAGATCCCCACTCATTAAGTTACCGGTCATTTAACCCTGTCTATCGCCTTTTCACCATAAATTTAAATATTGAGCCTGAAAAGCTGAAGATCACTGCATATAAAAACACATGTTTCTGTAAAATGTTTCCATTTTGACATACCAGCATTTCAGGTGGAAAAAAAATATTCCAACAACTTAATTGAAGAAAAAAAATCTGACCAATATTTTAGTTACCCAGTTGAGAGAGACAACAATTAGCATGGTATTCAGTTAACCAATAAAAGAATGCAAATTCCAAGCAAGTAATGATTCACTGAAGCAAACATTTTGTAAAGAACAGCTGGAGGCCTAAAAATTACTCTTTTTTGGTGAGCACTTAGCAAGCCCTAAAACACTGGAAGAAAATCTGAAGCTGCTTACAAACAAATTGCTTACCACACAGTGACAATGCTTTAACACTCCTCTGCTTTTGTCATATCCTTATTCTTCTCACCATCACCTCCGAGTGAAAACTTCCCCTAGTATTGGGTGCTGCAGGCTGTAACAACAGCAGAACCTGGCCCTGACAAATCAGATTTGTAACTAATATTTCAGGCTTCTTCAGCACTGGGCTAAAGGGTCAATAGTGGCTTGTAAGAACATAGTTACATCACTGAATCAGTCCATGAGTTACCCTCACTTCAGCAATCAGGTCTCACAAGTAGCATCGCTCCCATTGGATTCTGACACAACAAATGTCCATAATCGTTGAAGAGGAAGAGACAAAACAGTGCACAGTAAAATGGAGCTGCCACTGAGCCTGTGGGCACAGGCAGATGGATTTTATCTTGCTGCTGGGAAAAGACTATTACCCCAGGCCCCGCTTGCAAAGCTGGGAGGTCTCACTTTCAGAGCATGTACTGAAAGATCACACCTCATGCCATAACCCTCTCACCCCAAACCACACAGTACCCTGCCCGTCTAATGCCAATTGTAGAAATTAAAAGTGGACAGTGGATTATTAATTAATGCTTGTGAAACCCATTGGAAGGATGTGAAATGCCCTCACTGCTCCAGGGTGCCAAAGCAAAGAGTCTGTGCTCAGTTCCCTACTGCCTGCATGCACCAGGCTTCATTGTTTGCTGTTTCCTAGCTGAGGGGACAGAGATCACTTGTTATTTAAGGCAGGCAAAGCTTGATTCTTCACTGAGATGGAGGAAATTAGAGCCTATCCCTAGAGCACAAGGAGAAGGTATGAGTGAAACACCTAATTCTCTGTGATGACTGTGTAGGAAGCCAGGGTTTGGTATAAATCCTTCCTTGTCTAAGCCTGCCTCAGATGCCTGGACAACTGAGCAAGACCCCAGCTCATGCAGGATGCTTGTTAGAGCATGGAAATTAATGCAAATGTCCCAGGTCTCAGGCTACCAGTATAATCACCACTCTTGAAAATGTCTTCTCAAGGATGTTTGATCTGTACCGCAAGGCACAAAACAGGTTTTGGGACATGTCCCATGCTTTCTAAATCTAACTTCAAAAACTACCGTGGAAGTTCAGTCTTTTCCATACAGCTTGAGCTAGGCAGTTTCCTTGATACCAAGAGGCCGAATTACCCTTGAGGCACTAATTATACAAGTACTAGTTCTCCAGAGAAAAATTACAGTGGTCTTAATCCTGGATGGCTGAGACTCCAGTGATTGTGTGAGACCTGCCTACCAACTCAGAGGAAATACCCTGCAAGTACAAGCCAGTGCCTAGATGGAGAAGTGCCCATCTTGGAGACCCAGGAGCCTGCTACACAGGTCATTTCAGTGGCGAGGCCAGTAGGTAGACAGGCTGTAGAGTCTGGACCCTGTTCTCATGTCAAAGTTGAGGTAGAGAGGAGCATAAGGAAGATGCTGGCTGGCTGCTGTGGAAAATGAAATGTGCTCCATCTTTGGCACTGGTGATCTATTTCTGGTCAGCTCGAAACACATTTAAATGTGATGTAGGGATTGCTGAGCAAGCCACTTGGAGTTCCACGTGCCACTGCTGGCTCAGACTGATGCTTCATCTCCTATCCAAGCAGAGGTTTGAGAAACAAATGATACATGCTCAGGAGCCGACCTCCAGCAGCAGGGAAAATGAGAAAGAACACAAACCTCAGTGAAGAAGCTGCAGGAAGACAACAGTTCACCGTGTTTCCACAGCCAGAAGAATTCATGAGGGAAATCTTATTCTTGTGTTTGCCTGTGTTTCCTCCTTGAGTTGGTGATTTCTAGTGCTCTGTCAGCACATCTGTCTTACTCTTTATTCCTCTGTTGCCCTCCTGGTGTTTCACTGCTTCTTCTCTGGCATTGCAGGCTATTAAGCTTCACGTGCTCTGGTCAGCAAATGAGCCAGCAGCACATCTCTGTGCTTTCACAGCTAGTGACTGAACCCAACACTTTGATGGGTCAGTTTTGGAACAGAAAAGCAGTGTGGGAGAGGGAGGAGACTGCACTTAAGTCCAGAAGGAAAAGGAAATGCCATTGAAGGTGATAATCCTGGGGTAGTGAGTAAAAACAAATGTGTTCCATCTACTGTGGGTTCATTGCAATTTTGGTGTCAAACACAAGAACGACTGGTGCTCCTCTCCTAAAGTCTTTCTCCTGTGTCCTGTGGTCCCAGCCGGCTAGTTCATCATCCCCACTGCTTGAATAAACCAGGATGGGAGCTAGCTGGTTTGATCTCTGAGCCTCCAAATATAAGCCCTTGCTCAGCATGTCCAGCATCGAAGTGGACCAGCAAGTTCTCAAGTGTCAACAAAAGCTCTGCCTGGGCAGCAGCCCCCTCCTGTTTCCTGCACCATAACCTCTGCAAATGGCTCGTGGCTCTCCTTAGGGGAGCTTTCCAAAAAGGTGACAAGAGGACATCAGAACCACCTCTCCCTGCAGCTGCTGCCATGCAGAGCCTGGTAGGAACAGCTCATTTTAATGGCTGCAGGTTAAGATTTGTTATATCCTCCTCAGTTTGCCTGTGTTCACTGCAAAGGCAAATACAGAGGCAAGTCCCTAGGGCTGGTCATCTTGTATGCACACAAATAAATACCAGGGAAGGGGAAAAGACAATGAGCTTGACTTTGTGTGGCAGAGCACTTGCAAGGAAATGCAGGTGGGGTTATGGGGGAATTGCACCAATATAACCAGGCTGAGTGGGTGCAGCAGGGTGTGCTCAGGGGTAGTGCTGGTAAGATGCACATGGACAGGTTCAGAGGGTTGCTAAATTCAGGTAAGGGTGTTGCTGTGACTGGCAGCGAGAGTGAGAGCAGATGACAGTAATATGTGGAGGGTGGTGACTGCAGGGGGTAAGCTGCACAGAGTGAGGCAGGGCAAGCGCTTGGGGTGGTGTGTGAGATGGGAAACTGTGAGCATGCAGAAGAATTTATTTCTGAACCTTTCTCCATAAAACACTGCAGGGAAGCACAGGTTAACTTGTTTGCTTAAGTTCTTAACTTCTGGGCTTAAGTTCTGAAAATTACCTTTTCCTTGAGTATTTCCAGAACACAAAAGCTGATTCTTTAGCCTGTGTGGGGTAGAAGAGAAAAGAGGATGGGGAAGAGTGACAGAGCTCCAACATGTGCGAATTCGGGGAGCAATACAGAATATCAGGACAAAATTGTTATTTGCAGAATGGTACCCAGAGTGCTTTGCTCTGCAACTACGCTGTTAAATGCTATACTTCTAGAGGTCACCCTAACCTAATTAAGTCTCTGTATTTGGTTAAAGCAACAGCTGCACAGTACAACACGAGTTCAGGGACGGCTGAAACCAAGAGACAGGTCCTTCATTTGTTTCTCTAGCCATAACTGAGTTGTCCATAGGGAGACTCAGTTTGGACAACTGCTGGCAAACCAGATTTGTGTTTTGGTACAGCTGTGCAGCCAGTGTGGCTGGGAACATGACACTTGCTGTTAACTCCCAGCATGCCAAATGGATATGTTGACTGGAAAAAGCAACACATGGTGGAGAGCCCCAGACAGCTGGACTGCATCATTCTGTTTTGGTCCTTCAGGAGGTGACCCTGAATACATTGTCTTTGAGTTCCTGTTGTAAGACACCACAGGCTTGGAACTCCTTCCATGTCAACACACTTGCTGAGATAAGAAGTCCTGACAAGAGGAATTTCACTGTCCTCAAAAGAGGAAGACCAAGAGTGTACGATCAGAGTGGAGTGCAATGCACTGCGTGACATGCTTAGCATTTGTAGGACATGCACAGAGCCTTTTGCATGGAGTGCAACAGTCCCATCAGTGGGTTCCCATATGTCTCATTTGCACAAGCTAGCTTGGAGCTGATCTTGACATCCCTTTGTCTCATCTTCTGTGCTGCCTTCCGCCCAGGACAAACACCAAACTACCAGTACTATAACAAAGGGGTTTATGTTAGGAGGCAGCTCAAGAAACTCTATCAGCAACTTTGTAGAGTAATGCTGAGAAAACTACAATATGACCACAGCCATAAGAGAGTCTGCATTAGGATGGACCAAAATTGTCCTGTCAGAAACATACAGATGATGCACTGAACCATCCTGGAGAAAGCAAAGGTAAGGAACGCAAGTAATCAGCTTCCTTGCAGCAGTTTCCTTCTCCTTATTTATAGCCACCCTATGATTCAGTCAGGCTGGAACTGTGAGTGCAAACACGTTTTCTTTGCTCCTGGCTCTCCTTGGACTTCATTTGCACAGCAAAGCATCACCCAGTGCCAGAGATTTATGTTACGCTCAAAGCCCAAACAAGGCTGGATCTGAACAGCCACATATCCTCCAATTTCATGGTGGGAAACGTGCCTCTAGTGGGCTTCCAAGCAGCTCGTGTCAGATTCGCTGATCCTGACTGCACCTGTACAAGTGGAGCTGCAACTCAGCCTGCTCCTGAGAGGCAGAGACTCAGCAAGCCTAAGCTCAACTTCAAACTTGGGAAAAGCTACTGCATGGATCTAAACTTTTGCCAGCACAACTTCTGGCCCTGGAGACTTACAGGCTTGCACAGCCTCAAATCCAGTGCCAAATGTGGTAAAGCAACTCTTCACACTTCATGTTACAAGCTTCATGCTTGTAACAGTCGGTTGCACAGAAAAAACATAGTGGCCATCCTGCCTCCTCCTGAAAGCTTGCAAAATACTTGTCTGGGACTCAAGACTTCACAGCTGATGTTGCTCTTCATCAGGATGATCCCAGTCTTCATTGTTTCTATATGGTAGTACTCCCTAAGCTTAAGTGCAGACCATGAAGTTGTTGTCATGGGGCTTGTATAAAAGCTTAGTAAAATGACACTTCCTAGAACTAGATTTGGTACTACCTTGCTCTAATACAGTCATTCACAGCTCCCTATACTGCAGACACAAGTCTCTCTTTCTTCAGTTTCTCCCCACAACTACCACAGCCCACAAGTAATAAATGAATTTATAAGAGAGGAGTCTGTCCATCTCTTTTTTTTTTTTTTTTTCAAAGCCAGAGAGAAAAGTAATGATCTTGTTCTGGAAGAAAATCAAAGGCTGCCAACAACAGCATGATATGTCAGCTCTTTTAATTTCATTTATTTATTTATTTTATTCAGTTGCTTTAATCCTTGGAGTTTAAAGGCAAAGAATGAATGCAACGTGATGGAAAATGAAGAGCATGTGACAGTATCAAAGAACAAAACCAAAGGAAAGGGTGTGTGTGTGTTGGGGGAGCCTTGTTAGGAGACACATTAAGGCAATCCAGTTGATAGATGAAGCCTTTTATAAATGAAGAGTAAAGTCTTCGTGTCACTCTTTATCTTTCTTTTTTTTTCTGTTCTTTTTTTTCCCAGCTGTTGTCTCTCTCTTTTTTCCCTCCCATTGTTTTCCTATCCTGCCTCTCCTCTTGTGGTCTCCTGCCATGGGTCTCACTTTACATTTGACCTGAAGGGCTGCTGTGGTCATGGCATTACAAAGTCTCCATCTGCCCAGCCGAGGAGAGCAGAGTCTCTGCTTTAGCAATCCATGGTAGTACCTGCCACTGTGAGACCCTCAAAAGAGACTAAAATTCACTTATTCCAGTCAGGCTAGGATGCTGGTTCACCTTAGTGTCTTGGAGCTACATACAAGGCATGGCAATCAATCACAGGCAGTGGGAGGCTGGCCTCCAGAGGATTTTGGTACAGAGGTGGGATAAATGCAGCACAGAAGAGTTGCTGTGCTGTATGTAGAAGTTGCAATAGAGAGGCAGGTAGGGGGAAAGCAACCCAGAACTGCCTTTTATCCTTGAGAGAAGAACAGAAAGACAAGGAAACCGAATCACCACATTCTTCTCTTTCTGTCACAGTTTTGACAACCCCAGGAAACAACTCCACTGGAGAAACTGCTGTTGGGTACTGTTTATGATGAGATTCAGCAGGAGTGACTCAGTTCTCACTGTCTCACACACACACAGAGCTTATTATCTGTGATATTTCTACCTACTGCATGTAAATGTCAGGCCTGCCTCCTTTGAAGTCTCTCGAGCCTGGTCAAACAGGAGAGTTTTCCATAGACCCAATTTCCCCCAGCAGCCTTCATGCCTTGCTGCAGCTTCTCTCTCCTAGCACAGTTTGCATAGCCTCACACACCAGTCCACACCTCTGGGCCTGGTGGTTTCCAAACTAGGTAACATCCTACCAGATCTCAGGTCATGATGTCTCACTGCTCAATGGCATGCAGAGTTGGAGGGGAGCTATCTCATCTTCCACTTCCAGAGACTGATGCTTCAAGATCACAAGACAGAGTCTAAATATGGCTCTCTTCCAGCTTTAGACATATTTGGCCCCTTATCCCCAGGAAAGTTTGTCGTGGTTTAACCCCAGACAGAAACCAAGTGCCACGCAGCTGCTTGCTCACTCCCCACCAGCAGGATCAGGGAGAGAACTGCAAAGGCAAAAGCTAGAAAACTCACAGGTTGAGAGAAAGACAGTTTAATAGGAAAAGCAAAAGTTGTGCATGCAAACAAAGTAAACCAAGGAATTAACTCACTGCTTCCCATGTACAGGCAGGTGTTCAGCCATCTCCAGGAGAGTGGGGCCCCATAACATGTAACAATTACTTGGGAAGACAAACACCATCACTCCAAACATTTCCCACTTCTTCCATCTTCCCCCCATTTTTATATACTGAGCATCATGCCATGTAGTATGAAATACCTCTTTGGTCAGTTTGGGACAGCTGTCCTGGCTATGTCTCCTCCCAGTATCCCCTGTATCTCCAGTCTCCTCATCAGCAAAGCAGCACAAAATGCAGAAAAGATCTTGACTCTGTGTAAGCACTGCTCAGTAATAACAAAAGTATCTCTCTATTATCAAGCCTATGTTCAGCACAAATCCAAAACACAGCCCCATTCTAGCCATTGTAAAGAAAATTAATGCTACTCCAGTCAAAACCAGCATAACGCTCCTGCGAGCTCTCAAGGTCACAGACTCATCGTATGGAGAGAGGAGACTGTTGTGAGCGAGCACAGAGGCAACCCCAGCTCCTCCCTATCCAGAAGAGCTCCCGTGATGGGGACTGGCAAAGGGAAGAGGGTTAGCACACACAAGGCAGGTACTTTAAATTCTATCAACATCGGGCCTCTGGGTGAACCACTTTTAACCACACTTCTGTCTCTCCAGTCGCGTAGGAAGTGTGACTCCCTAGCACCACAGATGGGAACGATGGGTGGATTGGCAGATTCTATGTTGAGGCTACTGCACTCTGACCAGTCTCCCTGGTTTTCTAGTTTCTGGAGTGCATTGCTTAGGATCTATATGGAAGGTCTCCCAGTCCTAAAGTAGACTAAGTAGACTTCAAAGGGACTGATAGCTTCACTACAACAATGATGAAACTAGTCTGTCTCACAGAGCAAGTCTTATATTATTAATTCTTGGAAGGTGCAAGAGATCTGAGATCTTCACAAGAAAACAGTGTAAGAAACGCCCAGAACATTTATTTTTTCCAAGTTGCAGTTTTCCTTCCTTCCCCAGTCCTAAAGGACCAGGGATAAAGAAAGAGGAGAGACCCAAGGACAAGTGCCACAGAGCAGGCACAAGTCAGGCTGGACATAAGGTGACAGAAAAGGCCACTGGAAGCAGGAAGGGACTTGTCCCCCCAAGACTGGAGTGAAATGCGGTGTGCACCAGAGTCACACGAATGCATGCTAGAAGGACCTGGGTATCAGTCCTGGATCACAGTCACTCCAAGGTGCAGAAGGAGACGGGAGACACAGGATGGATGCCATATATCAAAAAAAAAAAAGAGGCAAAATTTTCAAAACATATTGACTGTCAAACAGGAATCTGGAACAATTAAATGTGATAATTAAACATCTATGCTCCCATGGAATGCAAGATTTACCTCCTTTCTCCTGTTTAGTACAGGAAGCCCAGAGATAAAACCTTCAAGTTTTATCCTGCTGAGAAAAGTGATGGAGTGCTATGCTCCAGAGAACTTAACCAGGTCCCAGAAAATGTGAGTTGACACTTAAAGGGTTTTCTTTTTATTATTGCTGTTATTATTATTATTATTACTATTTTCCCTGACACAAAAACTCTTCTTGTCATGTTCCCAGAGGGAGATAAACAGTATGTGCCTGCATTTTAATGGAAATAAATGGGGCCACCCTACTTTCCTGATGCATAGGGTTGAAACACTCTGTGCTAGAGGAACTGTTGAAGGCAGACACAATTCAGTGGATACTGGGGAAGCTGTAGGGGTCATGGATTTTGTTCAGGAGAGAAACACAAACGTAGGCCTTGGGGATGAATAATCAGGGCTCTGCTCTGCTACTGACTTGACTAGCTTGGACAGGTTACTTAGGTTCCTGTGCTCTGGCTGCTTCCTTGCAAAACAGAAGTAATAGCACAATGACCCATGTTATGCCTGGGAAGAACAAGGACCTAAAGGTTTCTGGCATGGTGATAAAATGGATCACAGGGTAACGTAAATACTTCATACCAAGTGCGAACTGGGCTAGAGAGGAGATTTCCTACATTGCCTTCAGTATTCACCCACCTGCCAGTTACTTTCAGGCTCAATGAGATTTAGATGCATTTAGCAGATAGATCATATTGTCTGTTCTAGAGATTTTCGTGGGCACACTCCAGACACACAATGGTGTAAACAGTCTTTTCTTGCTTGCAGTGAGGGTCAAGTGCTTGATAGTTTTGGGCAACTGTGATAAAACACCATTTCCTAAAGTTTTGGGTCAAGGCTTGTTCTCAACTTGCTTTGTGCTGAGGTTTAACACCAAGGCAGCATGAAGCCCCCCCTCCCCATCACAGAATCACGGAATTATCTTACTGTGCTTCTCTCGTGTTTTCAGTACCACCTTCTTTATTGAAGATGTCTCTTGTAGCTTAACTGACTTTCCTGACACACTGCTCTTTTCCAATATGTCGGACTCTGTAAAACACCTTGCATAGGAAACATCTTGGTATGCTTACCTTATCTTTATCCAGACCTCACTTTCTCTGAAAGTGCTACCCATGACATACTAAAAAGGCAGAGGATCAACTTGGTGGGCTTTCTCCACCTCCTCCCCTCAGCTGCTTGATTTCCTGTCACTTTGCAAGCTGTGGCAGCCATAAGCCACAGGTTCAGCTGTGGAGCTTGAGGCACAGAGTGAAAGAGAAAAAAATATCTCCTTTTGGGCTGCAGCACATCCTAACCATCCTCTGCTCTTTGGAAGACCTTACCAGGACAAGAGTGGTACTTGGGAGCATTTCCTCATGCTGCCTTCTCCCAAAGCTGTTTGCTGGAGTGCACACTGTGCCCAAATTCACCTTTGTGAGTGCTCAGGTGCTGTGTCCAAGGAAGTCACAGAAGGACTGGATGGAGATTCCCTGACCTCTGAGACTTTAAAAATCCCACCCCTTCATTATGTTCCCCTCATCACATCTACTGACTCAAACTGTTGTGAAAAGAGACCTCTCTCCCTGCTCTTGGAGATCTGCTCAGCTGCCAGGACTTGAGCCAATGTCACCATCAGGGCACTTTAGCGTATCTTCTTTCAGTAATGACACCCCACGTCTTCCAATTACACAGCCTGGCACTCCCCCCTAGAAGCTCATGTCCTTCATGATATTTACCTTTTGAATGCTTACAGTCCACTGTGGGAAGCACAGCACTCAAAAAGAAGGTCTGCCAGGCATACAGAAAATGCTTTTCAGGAGAAGTACAAAACTCCACTTTTTTTTTTAATAAATATATTAATAAGGGAGGGGGAATACCTAGCAAACCAGCAGAAAAAAACCCACGAATAACAAAAATCCCTTCAGGGACTGCAACTGTAGTCACGTTCTTCCCAGCACGCTTGTCTAATCTCTGCTGATGTTCAAAACACACAGAAGGCACAATCCTCAATGGTGATGAGCAGACCCTGAGAGCATCCTTTGCTCCCAAGGAACACAAAAGGTACTCAGTTCTTAATACAAATTGCTCATAATGACTGAGCCTCTGAAGTATATAAGCTGCTCTGAGGGGAGGCAAAGCCATTTTCTTGCTGAGTTTGAAACTAAAAGCTCTGTCTGTTTGGCAGCTGCCATTCAAGTCACGATCAAATCTGGCCTTTCATGAAAATGCAAGCTCATTAAAACATCCAGCAGAGCGTCCGGAGCTCCTCTGAGGAGGTAGGGAGAGAGGGAGGGAAGAAGGAAGGGAGGGGAATGCGGTGTAACCCTCAGCTAGTGAGATGAAAAGAGCAATCACAGTCAAAACCAGGGCTTGATAAGCTGGTTAAATGGCAAATCAGTGTGGAATACCCACTAAGTGTGGCCACAGGGAGCATTTACTGGCAAGCAAGAGGAAGGGATGAAGGGGACCAAGGCCAGATAATAGCCACAAAATATCTCTTCCAGCTGTCCTGAATGAAAGCAGAAATGGGCATTTATCATTAGTTGTTGTAGGATTTTTTTCCCCCTTTTTGTTTGTTTTGCCTGCCTCCACAAACACAGCTTGGCTGCTGAACTCCACAGCACATAAATGATGTAGAGCTGGTGGGAACTTCTGGCCCTATTTAAACAAAGGTTAGATGGATCGATTGAGCCGATGCTTCCTTGAGCACTAATTCAGGCCAAAAAACTGCCACTGACAATAAGCTCAGCTGACCTCACTAGGAAGTGACCAGGCAAGATGGAGATGTAAGGAGCAGCTCTGGACACAGGTGCCAACTGGGACAACTTTGTTTCCCACATGAATGCTACTTTACATAAGCAAAGAGTGGTCTCAGACTGACAGAATTATCTCATTACACCCCGACCTAGCAACTCAGCTTAAGATCAGCCCTGCTGGTTTGGAAAAAGGGACTTCCTAATCCTTTTTTCTGAAAGTAGGCAGTGAAGTATGCTTTGAGTAAAGGGGTTATCCATCCCCACAACATCCTCTCAGCTTCCAGCAATCTGCTCTGAGTGGGCCTGCCCTCATTTTAGCTGATACAACTTGGGAAAAGGCTTAAACTGAACCAAATCCTCCCATGCACTACTATGTATCAGTGTATGTGACCACTCTGTTACACAATCACCCAATTATCTCCATCTGGTAATGATTCCCTGCGTACCTATGTGAGCTGGGGAATACACCCCATTAAGCCACACACTTTCTAAACTGTCTTTCAGTCATTAGTGCCACTTGGGACTCCTCTTGCCACTGCTGCTGACTATTTAAAGCACTGGAGCCTGAGTCACCATCTCTGACTCATCGTTTTATGCCAGTGTGACTCTTCTTGGTCTAATGGAGCAGTGGTGAATCAGGCCCTATGTATCTTGGCTGGCATCAACTCAGTAGCTCCCCATTCTCTACTCTTTTCCCTCCTGGGGTCTGTAGGAAATGAAGAAAATGCTTAGCTTATGCCAAGAGCTAGGCAAGTTCAAAGTAGGGGTGACCAACAACATCCCAAGGAAAGAAAGCACATCTTGCAAAAAGCACAGGGTGAAGCTTATTTCAAATGATGCCATTTTGCAGAATCCAACATCTGTACCCCAGAGACTGATCCTTAGCATTATTACTGTTTCAAAGCAAATTTTACATCTTATCAACAGCTTTCAAAAGCACTACCTCATCTGCTGAACAGAGGGAAAGTGCAAAGGCACCAGAAACATGAATCTCCATAGGTCAGACTAGCTTCCAAGACAATTGAGACTTGCAGCCTTAGTTTAGCCCATCTTTGATTGTGATGTAAAAATCACTGCCATGGCAAAACAGTTCAAGAGAATAACCCTCTCCTCCTTCACAAACCCACTGCAAGTCTCAATGAAGGAAGATTAGAAAGTTCTTTTCTAGAACAAGAGGACCTTTAACTGGGGACTAGATGGGAAGAAGTCACACAAGATTCTGGCAAAGTCACGAAGTCAAAAAAACTTCTCACAGAGAGCAGCTCTGAACTTTTGTCTCCCAGCAACTGATAGCAACTTTACCCCTCCTCATCCCCACACAACAGCCTTGTAAATCTGTGAAAGTGCAGACAAGGAATCAGTGACAAAAGCCCTTGTTCCTAAGCACAAAGTATGGTACTGAGCTACACCTTTAAATGTGTTTATGATGCAAATTCATCACAGGCTGTGGCAGACCCTTCCTCCAAGTCCCCTGAGGTGAGGGGGGCAAGTGAGCAGCCCCTCTGAGGTCCCATGACCTTGGCAACAGTGCTGTGCAACGAGTAAGAAGAAGGGGACACATGGGGAGGGGGTGGCTTGGTCACAAAGCTGGTGTGTGGGCATGTGCACAGTTGTCCCTCTCTTTCTTGCTGTTGTTTTTAGGTAAATATGCAACCAAAAGCTTGTCTAAAAAGTAGTCTGTGTTCCTTCTGCCTTGTCAGACTCTTCAAGGGAAACATTATCGCCTTAATTGCTTAATTCCAATTTGCATAATACGGTGCTCTGACAACTGCAAAAACAGGGATGCAAAAGGAAGATTAAGAGCGACATATGCACACTGTCAGCCTTTCGCAATTGGGAAAGCAAAGCTGAGGACCAGAGCTGGGACGAGCAGTCCTGCAGGCTCCCACCTCCCCACTCACTCCCTGGGAGCCTTTCTCACCCCTGTGGCCCCCAGACACCTGCGCACACGGGGTTTTCGCTGCCCTCTGGTGGGGTTGCCAACCATACTTTGCCTCCCAGATTTTTTATCCATGGACTGTCTGGTCCATGGTTCATGGTCCATGGTCAGAAGGTCCTGGTTGCACGAGGTGTCCCTCAAAATGTGAGAAAGCAAAAAGGGTGTGATATGCTGCATGCCTTGAGCCTTGCATTGCAAACGATTGAGGGCAGAGCATGGCAAAATCTAGGCCTAGTCAAACTAATTCCTCTTGGATCTCCTATTCTACTGACCAGTCCTGATATTTGAAAATTTGATTAATTTTTTACTTCACATATCAGTGCCTTTCCAAATTCATCAGTATTAGATGCTGGACTTCCTAGATACTCTTAAGAAAGTCTGTTGTCCCAACACTTCTTTTTTGACTGGGAGCAGATGTATATAAGAAGACCTCCAGAACCATAAGGTTCCCACAATTACAAGCACAGAACATCTGTGAGCCAAACTCATTACCACTTCTGTGTCAAGAAGGCAGTGAAACCATTTTCCTACTTTAAAAAGCCAACAGCCACAAACTTCCAAAACCCAACTGTAGTGAACACACAGCAGCCCAACATGGAAGTCTGAATTTTCAGAATCAATTCTGGTAATTTCTTATTTTACCTGCAAAATCTTCACACCTTTTTTCAGAGTGCAATGTAACAGAAGTTCTGTGCAAATAATGAGCTGTGTTTTGTGTCTCGTGGTTTTATTATTCCCTCTCTTTCCCCATACAGCAGGCCTGAAGATTTATGCTGAAGAGCAAGCTGAAGGTTTATGTCACAATTAACAGAAACAGCACTGATTTCATGGAAAAGAAATGTGAGATTGATGACTCTGCAGATACAAATGGGATAAAAATCCTAAGTTGGACTTTGGTTGCAGTTGAGCATTCTTGTACCAAAGAACTACATAGCAATCAGGTTTACACACTAACTTTGGAGGCATCCTGCTCCTAGATTTGGCACTACTAAAGCAGCTTTGAATGGTATGGAATAACCCTCCAATGCAGACACAGTGAAACTTGTACAAAGGTGTTAATCGCTTATCCCTCATATATTTATGCAGTTGTAGTGGTACAAAAAAATCAAGGCAGACAAGCCCATGAGATACAAACATCCATGAATTTCTGATCTGAATTTGCAGCTTATGCCTGTCTATATGTAATTGAGACGCTAACTGAGATTGCAACAATACAGAATAAAAGTAGGAAAGGGAACATGTTCCCGGAGGCAGGATTTCACTGCTTCTTGACACAGTTTGTTGAAAAGCTGTGTAACAGCCAGAGGCTATTCCTGGTCTGGGGCACCTGGGAAAAATGAGCCTTGTATCCTGACTGATAAATTGGGCTCAAAGTTAGGGAAACAGCTCTAGTAAGAGTTGCCAGTGGTGTGACCTCTCAAGTGAAATAAAACAAGCAGCACACAGGCAGAAGTAAGAAAAATCGGAAGCCTGCTGGCTTTTCTGTTTGTAATGAGAAGCTACACTGTTTTAGTTGGACTACAAAGGAATTTGCAGTAGTAGAGCAGAAGATGCTTGTGGAAGAGGTGCAAACAGTTCTCATTTAGCAGCTGGGTATGAAAAAATCAATGAACTGAGATGTGAACCAAGCAGATAAGTCAAGATATACAGAGCAGGTAAGCAGAGGAGTTTTAACAACAGCCAGTCTCCAAGGAAGGGAGAGGATCAGCAGACACTTGAGAATGAGCAGAAACAAATGGGAGGGAGATAATGAAAAGACCAAGCAGATAAATGTGAATGTCAGATGGCAGCAATCACTCTGCATCACAGCAAGAGGACTTCTTTTCTTTCTTTCACTCTAAAAGGCATAGAAAATGAGAGTTAAAATTGGACCCTTAGTATCTGTGGGCAGAAGGGGAGAGTTATCTTTGGTGGGTTATAAAAGCTGCAGCATCACTCCTTGCCATAGAGAGTAGGAAGCAGCCATTGTCTTTGCTGCTAAGCCCCTTCCAGGAGAGCTTCTTGAGGAGTCAGACAGTGTGTGGATGAGTCAAAATCATGAACTTGGGTGTGATGGCTATTTAGGATGGGAGCTTTTCCAGACACTATTCAAACTTCTAAGTTACAAGCCTCAGTAGCTGCCTCTAGTGCCCTCCTCTCCTCTTTCAGAGGATCGGGCAGGAACAGGACCAAAATGGTGCCTCCTGCAGACAATGCAATGTGGGTGCCACCAGTCATGCCAGGAAAGGACAGCTTGGGTTTTGCTTTAGCTTGGGGAGAAAGCTCCCTGGTCCCTGCAGCAGGCAGAAATGGCACTGAGAAAGAGCTGCTTTCAGTGACTGCAGTGGGATAGCACTACACCTACTAGAACATCACTGGTTTAAAAATTAAGAAGTGTCCCATGGGCTCCAAGTAATGAAGAGGCTTTGACAGGCAGGAACCAAGGTAGGGTGCAAGTGGGGACATGGTCTTTCAAAGGCTCTGTTTAATTACAACAGGCTGCCAAGAAATGATTCCCATGTTGGGATGAGAGCAGAATGAAGATGCACTGGAAAAAATACTGCTCCTAAGTGAGGCCACATAATATACACATTCTCACCCCTTGCACACAAATCTGTTGCTGGCCCTGATCCTATTGTAGTGTGTCTGTGGGGAAGATGGGTTTTACGCTTGAAGGTCCTGTGCTTGGTCTAAGGGAGCTCTGTTATTTTAGGAATAGAATACCCTGTGAACACCTAGGGGTAGGTCAGAAATGGGACCTAGCCAGACCACTGCTGTCCAAACATGCCTGTACGGCTGCAGAACTTCAACCCCCACCCCAAAACTTCCTTTCACCCTTGCATCTTTAATAAGCTAAAGCACAACTCCGCAGCCCAACAATCTCTTCTCCTTCACACAGATGCATTATAGCTGTGGCTTTGATCAAGCTTAGAACCAACGATTGCAGTTCCTGCATAAAGCATGAAACTAAGTTATTTATTTCTCACTCTCCTCCCTACCCTCAAGCACTCTACAAGTACTGTCCTCTCCTGGGGCATGGCAGATCTACAGTTACAAACCCGACTGGGATGAAGTGGACGGCTCTGCCCCACTACTCTATCCTTCCTGTCTGTCCTCTTTTCTTCCAGCTCTCATCTGCAAGGTGCTCTCTGCATATTGCTCTTCAAAGTAAAAGGCTTTTCTCCCTGCCTCTCTGCTGATGCAAAGCATCTGAAACCCTGTTACGGACCTTGTATGCAATGCCTGCTTGGCTGTAACTCACAGTGAAAAATGCCCCATTGCCAGCAAGAGTCTCCCTGAGCCTTTTACCTATCTCAATATGCTACAATTCCACCACCCCCTCCCTGCTTTCATTTTCAATTGCATGTAATCAGTTTTCAGCTCTTTAACCTTATTCTGAGTGCTCTCTTTTTCAAGAATTTGCTATTCCACCCTAAAGCACTCAAAGGGAAAGAAACACACACATTTTAATTAAATTTCTCTCAGTTTTTTCCCTTTCATTTGCATATTTATTTTTATTTTTTCCCCCACTACCATCCCTGGGGAAGATAAATAAATAAATAAATGCAAAAGGGACAAGAATGTGGAACAATACTGGGAAGGTGACTGGGATGCAGATCACAGGCACAAGCTGGAGGTGGAGGGGAGGATAGTGAAGGAGAGAGAGGGGAGGGGCAATCTAGCCACTAAGCTGAAAGTGATGTCAGGTATGACAGAAATCAAGGATGCTCATGAAAATACTTTTAGGAAAGAAAGGAAGAAACAGGTAGAGAAGAAAGTCTACCGTCACACTATGTTGACGAATGTGAACCAACTCCTCAGACTACAATCTTTAATGGATTCCTGACCAGTTTCTGCTCCTCCATTGCACTTGCAACCTGTACACCCAGTGGTGTGCACTTTGGGATACTGGGCAGAGACCATGCTAGACTCCTGGAGTACAGGATGACAGAGCAATGCCCCTCATTTTGGGAATGACAAAAGAAAAACCAAATCAGCCTGAAGTCTAATGTGAGTGACAAAAAAAAAGATGTTTCAGAGTGGGCAGAACTAACAGAGATAATTAAAGGGGAATACCAGAACTGATTAAGATAGTACAAATGAAGACTTGATTATAAAAAAAAAAAAAAAAAGGATATTTCATGATTTTTCCTTCTTTTCTCCCCCCCTTTTTTTTTTTTTTTAAATGTGAATAAACCTATGCAATTCGGTATTTAACTGCACTTGTTCCTTTTTCCTTTTTGTTTCCAGGTTTTGATTTTAATTTAGGAATTTGATGTGATCTTCTGTGACCCTATTCAAGGATGTCTTCTTGTAGGAGTCCACCTGCTGGTTCTGCAGATTCACATTTCATACCTGCTCTTCTTAGGCTGCTTCTTCCCCAAGAAAATCTGTGGTGCTACTGAGGAGATGATCAGGGAACACAAATTCCTCTGTGAAGGACTGCAAGTCAAATGTGGGACCTACCAACATGGAATCCCTTTGCAATAATCTGGAGATCTGTTACAGTCCCATTTTGTACGCAGTTTCATTATTACTCATATATTATCCAAGGACAGAGTCATCGTCTTTCCTCTGCAAAATGCATGATGGGGCACTGAGGGTTCTCTTCTCCCCTCTAGTAATGACCAAGTCTTTTCTGCAATCTCTATTCATCCTGATTACCTGCTTAACTGACTCTCCCTGGGGCTGCCTACTCTTGGTATGTAAAGAATTTATTATTATTGCTTGTGTTATCTTTGGCTATTTGTTCCTCAAATTTTTTCTTAATCTGTATTTTACATCTCAGCACTCTATTTTATGTTCCATTCTATTAGCATCACTTGGATGGAATATCCAATTTTTAAAGGATTCTTTTTCTGACTTGAATAAACCAACACTTGGTACTTAAGTGCATGAGTTTCTTTTACCTTTTTGCTTCCAGGTTTTTATTTTGATTTTCATGTGAGGGTATGCTGCTACCTCCTGTGACTCTAATAAGGGATTTTTTTAAAGCACTTTCCCTGCTGGTTCTTTGGGTTTTAATTTCATAACTTTTTCCCTTCAGGTTCTTTCTGACTAAATTCCTTTTTTTTTTTTTTTAAGTTCCTTTTTTTGATCTTCTGTGCCACAGAATTTCCAGTTGGAATAAGAAAATGATAGATATCGCTTTATTAGGGTCATTTTCACTCCTCATAACTGTCCTTTCACTATCAAGCTCTGACTGAAAGGCAAGGCCATACAAAGACACCTCTTCCTATTCTTTCAGAAAGGGTTAGAATGAGACTTCTTTTACAACTTAGCACAGAGGTTTTGCCATGGCAGGAGCAGATAACGTTTTAGCCAGAAACAGGCCAAAGCAAAAGGTGGCTCAAGAAGCACATATGAAACTTCTGTCTGGGGCCTGGCTCCCCTGCTCCTCAGCACTCGCTGTTTTATCCCTAACATAATGGAAATAACAGAGTAGGAGAAGCTATCCTCCTCACATGCTGCATCATCTCCCCTTGCTCCGTTTGATTGCGGAGGTGCCTTTCCTCCAGAGGTTACTCATTGCCTGGTAAAGGCCAAGCCACCTTCATGTTCCAAGTACCAGTGCAACATGGGCACATTCAAGTGTTCCTCTCCTGTCCTCAACTGATTCTGCATCTTCCTCTTGGAAGAAAATAAAGTGAGACGGGCCAGATGCCTCCTGATAGCCCAAGAGGGAGAGCTAAGAGCCCTTCTCCTAACACTGTCAATGCCATTCACAACTGTTTCTCCAAGTCCAGTTCTCTCAGAAAGCAGATTCCCTTGGCACGTGATGTGCCTCTTCTGTACCACCATGAATCTGAGAAGAAAGTGCAACCCTGGTACCAAATCCCATCTTTTTAACACAAAGTACTTGGGTTTATGCTTTTTGTTCTGTCCTCAGGGTCCAGCGCATTCAGACCTGAAGCAAAGGGTGACCTTCATCCTGGAGGTGGAATCATGTGCCATGGCTGGACAGAGATCATCTCCCTACAGTCATCTCCACTTGCTCAGCTCATCAAACCTTTGCAAATATTCCGCACCACAAGCATCCATTCAGGAAACAAGGGTGAAACTTGGATGAACTACCCAACCAATTGGACTTAGACTCACTGTGCATATTGGGAGTTAACAAACATCCATCAAGACTGAAACAGGTTCTAGTGGCATCTGTCTTGGGGAAAGGGATGGACTAAATGATCTTTTCATGTCCCTTCCAGCCCTGCAGTTTAAGGACATTCTATTGCATCCCTTCCAGATGCCATACCCCAGTGGGTGCCTGGAGCTGACTGGTGGTTTAAACAAGCTCAGGCTGTTTTTTCCTGAAGTGTGGCTCTTTTGTGGTGAGGCTGCTAAACAGAGAGAAAAAAAAAAAAAAGAGAGAGAAAAAACCCACCAAACCCTTTGCAGCTGTCGCAAACACTCACTGCCTCAGTGCCTCCAAACGCCACTTGGCTCCCATGCGTTGATGCATTAACTGTACTGGTAATTAATGCCGTTAGCTTTGTAATTAAAAAAAACAACTTTTTGCCTTTATACTTGGGGTGATAACGCTCCAAGTAAAAATTAATTAAAACGAGATGAATTGCCTTCAGTTAAACGAAACGGAAAGAGAGGGAAAGGAGGGGGCATGGAGGGGAGGGGGTCATAGTGGTAGCGAAGAGAGAAGGAGGCACGCAGGAGCCCTGCTAATGAAGCAAAATGATGCTGTCGGCATTTTTAAAGATTTTCCCCTTGGCTATGGTACCTTCTGTTGGGTTCTGGGTTAATGGAGCCTAAAGCTATACGTCTGGCAGGGAAACTCTGTGAGTCACCATCGCCCCATCTCTTTCATGAGGTCCACAAACACACCCGCCCATGTTTCTTCAAGTCCCTCCTCCTTCTCACCTTCCTACCCCCCACCTGGCTATGAGGGGTAATGGGCTGTGAAATTGGCTTTTCTATTATTATTAATTAGATCTGATGTCAGGCTTTTTGTTTTGGTTTGCGTCTTGCTTTTTTTCCCTTGCTAAAGTAAGGAAAATACTAAGATGCCTGAAAGAGAGGGCAGACTTCTTACAAAGTTGATGCTGGGAGCCAGTTCTGGCAACACCAACACACTTTTTGTAGAGGATCAGAGCTCCTCTCCCTCCTTTTAGTCAGATGACTTCACTGCTTAACTCTTTCTGCCCCTCATAAGAGTCCCACCTTCTTAGACAGACCTGAGAGCTAACTGAGCAGAAAGGATAAGAAATAACTTGTGTAAGGGATGAAGGAAGCTGCTGGCAGCAGAGGAAGCAGTCAGTCTTCCCTTGCTCAATGCAAGGGAAGAGAAACTGCACAAGGCAGGAGAAACGGAAGCATTTCAGAAAGTCTTGGACAAGAGAGAAGAGCTTTCTTGGACAGACCCAAATGGCTCAGATCTAATTGGAATCCATCTTTAGAAATTACCTCGAATTTTACCATTGTTATGCACATCTTATTTCTTTACTCCTAATACATAGGAATTTAGCAAATGAGGGAAGAATAAATGAACGATCTGTCCAAACCCATGGGATTAAGAGCATCTAGCTACCCATCCAACTACCCTGTAGCACCCATTACTTTTCAACCACTTCAGTGTGGGAACTTCAAAAGTTTTACATGTACAGACTGCCTCACTGCAGACAGCAACCTCCTTTTCCATCCATCACAGCTCCCTAAGAGTAATACATGGGGACTGCTGGCTCTAGATGGCAAATAATACATATCCTTCCCTAGATGAGCTATATAGAAATACTTGTCTATTCTAGAGTTAATATTAGAGTATTTAAGTGCCCTTGGTCAGGAATAAATGTTGTTACTAAGAGAAAGGGTAGCAGTGCTTGCAAAGTCTCATAAGAACTGAAACAACAGAGATCCTATGGTCTGAATTTAAAACACCTGGTCTGTAATAAACATTGCAGTTTTTCAAATCAGCACTGGCCGTCCATTCTCTTGTTTTCCCTCCAAAGCAGCTTGTCACCATGATGGCCAGTTTCAGACGTTTGCAAACACACTAAGAACCCAAGTTCTTAGGAGCAGCCCTTCCACCTAGCCTCTGTGAGGTCAAAGAAATGTGGTTTGACAGCAAAGCCAAGTCAGACAGACCCTGTGGTGAAACTCAAGAGCGAAGTCGTGACTGTTTGCCCCAAAAGCCTCTGCTGTCTTCAGGCTGAAATTCAGCTCCATTTTGAGCAGCCGGACCCACTTACACCCTGAAGAGGGGGAGTGGAATTTGTTCCCACGTAACTTTCATCTCTTGACTCCGGGGTTGTACTGACAAGACCCATCATGAAGATGCTACTGATTCTGCCATGGCTGATGGGAACACAGTGCTTTGCACATCTGTGCATGACGGGAATGTACTCTCTTAAGAAACAGTAGCCACACCTGCCCCACACATGGGGGCAAGATGGATGAACACATATATGTTGTGCCCACTTTTGGGAAGGATGCTCGGGCTGCCATGGAGAGAGAGCTGCAGGGAATGAGGGAGAGTGAGACCACCTCCCCTCCACGAAAGCTCTTCCCTCCTGTTTTATGTTCTCTTAGCTCTATGTGTGATGTGGCCACTGCATGAAGAAAAGATGGACAGGTGACATGTTCTCCTTAAAAGATTTCAGAGCTAGAAAGTACCACAGCCCTACTCTGACATCTGCTGGGTCATCAGGGCAGTTCTGGAGTACACACTATGCCACCTTGGAAACTCCTTTCCGATCCAGTTCAAGAAGGTTCAGTTTCTATAACTACAAAATAGGGATAATGACATTCATTCTTCTTATGTAGGACATTGGGAGTTCTGCTAGTGAAAAGCAACACACCAGAGCAAGGCTTTGGCAGGCTGGAGAACTCAATGCAAACCCTAGTTCTGCTCTGGACTCTCTGTCTCAGTTTCCCTTCCTGTGAAAGCAGAATGGTAGCACCTTCTTTGCAAAAGTGAGACTGGGTTATTGATTGAAAAGGTGGAGCCACTAACTTAAGCTGAAGTCATCCTGGTGTAAAGTTATTGAATCGACTGAGTGAAACCAGGAGTAACTTTGGCCCTTCATCAGAGTTGAGGCATTGCCTTGACCTTTGCAGCCTATTCAGGCTGTTCCCTTTGGGTTCCCTTCAGAATTCCAGGTGAGACCTTAACCTGGCTGACGGCTTTGAAAAGACAGTTAAGCAAGCAGAGCAGATCCATGGAGGGGTGGTGAGTGAGAGCTAAGAACATTGTTACTGACCTTTTAAAAGGGACTTTACAGCTTGGTTGAACACATACCTGGGGCCTGACTGCTGCAGTGCCACAAAATTCTCTCAAGTTATTTCTGAGATGTTGTGGTATAAGCAAGAGCCAACACCATCCCCCCAGTATGTACAACTGAATCTACTGATGGCCCCAGCACAGCACACACAAGCTGGGAGGAGATGGGCATGTGCAGCACAGCAGGGGATTTACAGACATGGTGTGAGAAAGCAGAGAAGGAGGATGTTGAAGCAAAGGCTGGGATTTGAAGTATAAAGAGTCTGTATAAAAGGGCAGCTCTTTTCACTGGAATAAATCTCTCACATGACGGTGGCATTCTCCCCTTCAGTTCAGATGGGTTTCATTTTTCAGCACTAAAGGAAATAAATAAACTAAGAGTGATGCTCTTCTAACTGCCATGGTAAATCAGGCACCACTTCATTACAACCAATGGACTTCCACCAGTGGAGAGTTGATGTGAAAGAGATGACCATTAACCCCAGAGTATCTAACCTCCCAGCTATCTCCAGGATCTGAAAATCAGCTGTTCTTTTCTGGCTCTTAGAGAAACCCCAGGAAGGAAAAGCCTACAGTGAGACTATAGCTGCTGAGGCATGACGCAAATTAGACGCCAGTCTCACTTCTCCATAGCTGTGTCAGCTCCTGCAGGGCTAAGCATAAGACACTAACAAACCATGGGGAGAAGGGATATTGAGCCAAACCTAGCCCGGCTCTAACATAGCCTTAGCATAGAGGGAATGAGATGAAAACAGGGACAAGGAAAATGTCTGCTGTCTCCTGGTGTTCCCATGACGGGTTACAGGTCCCCAGCCAGCCAGCCCTGAGTTTGCTTAGACAAAAACTTATGTCCAAGCCATCCTGCAAGCAGAGCCTTTAACCCCCTCCTCATTAGGGGCATCAAGTGACACATGACTCGAGCTGAGGACAGAGCTCCTTAAATGAAGAACCCTGACTTTTGCTGATGGCAGACATCTGTCCTATTTCACAGGTGAACCACAGAAATTTTTCTCAGGAAAAGAAATGGTTGCTGGAATAGTTCGAGGTCTGCCATCATTCCACAGCATGGAAAGATATTATCAGTAAACAGACTTCTAAACACCACTGTCTGGGGAAATCTCCTCCTTCCGCACATGCTGGTGAGCTGGCCCCATGCAGGCAACCAAGTTTCCCTCTTCCTGAGCACTTGTAGAGCACCAGTAAGCATCTCATCCACCCCACAGACACGAGCAAGCTGGCTGCAGTGCCAGACTGCTGTGGGACAGCTTAAACACCATTCCTGCCTCAGGGATTTGACGGCCAATGCTTAGAAGGCATTGAGTATCATTTGAGGGGCCTCCCAGTTCTGCTACAAGTTTCCAAGCCCCGGTGGGCAACAGACCTCAGTGGCCTCATAAATGCTGCCACTTCAGGACTAAACACTACTTAGAAATGGGAAACACTGAGGAAAATGAAAGAGGTTGCGTTATTTAATTTAGGACCATTGGGAAACACTAAAGAAGAGAGAAAATAGTTCTTTGCATTAAAATTTTGCAAAGTACTGAGGCTACAGACATTGAGAGCCATCATGTGGCTATGTTGTCAGGACCTCTGCAGCTCGCCATAAAGCTGCTCTCCCAGCAACACAGTGGCAGCTGATCCCTTGCTGGGACCTTGGCTTAGTGTTGAGTGAGAGAAAAATCAACACCTTCTGTACAGCCACCAGCACCCCTGGGTTCTCATTATAGATCTGCCATCCAAACATGCCACCAGCCTAACGCTGTTTAGACCAGAAGAGACTGTTGCCCTAGGAGGTGCATCTCCCGAGAACCCAGGAGCCAACATGCTGCTGGCTCTGCTTCCAAGGCAGCAGCAATAAACAGAAGATGATGCTTTAAGGGACAACAAATTCATTCTGGTTTTCATCTGGTACTAAATACCTAAGCTTCCACCTGCCTGAATCCTCTTCCATCCTTGCCAAGAAGCTGCTGGAGAGGAAACTAAAAAAAGGAAGATGAAGCAAAATAAAGCAAACTGCCAGGGAAAAATGTCCAAAAAGCTAGCCCAGAGGACAGGGGAGAATCGAGGTCTCCACAGATGAGTGCTTTTAATTAGGAAGAGGGTTGAACAGCAAGGAGCTTATGCTAATGAGTAGTCTCTTTTAATCAGCTTATATTTTAAAAAACATTTTTTAACAGTCAAAATAGTTCTGAAAAATGGTAATCATCAGAAACACGTTAGCATGGAGCGGGTGGGCCAGCAAGCTGGAATGATAGAGACTGCCGTCTGACAGAAGGGGACGGCACTGTCATGCGGGGCGATGCGGGGATGAAGTGGGAAGGCTTCTGGCCGACACCCTGGAACCTCTCCTGCCTCTGACATCCCTGAGCTGTGAATCTTCCCTTTCCTTGCTGTTCTAATTAATCCTTTCTCTCCCACACATGTTCATTAGTCTCCCCCTCTTCCCTCCTGTCGGTGAGTCCTCTCTGCACACAGAGACGTCCTTGCTCTTTGCTTGTCTCTTTATGTCCCCACCTTTTCTCCTGTGTGCACCTCCAAGTACTGCCCTGCAAACGTGCGGTGCAGAGGACCTTCTCCTGCTAGTACTACAAACCCTGCCATGTTGCAGTATCTGCTTATTGTCTGGAGAGTGCATTTACTATGTGTCCACCCCCCAACATCCTCAAGAGAAACTGAGCATTTGCGGTCCATGACTGAGGTGTCCAAGTTGAGTCTACGGGTGATTCCTCCCACACAGTGAGTCCCTTTATTACTCTTGGCCAGTCTTGCTGGAGGTGGGCACACATTTGCATGCACTGCAGAGAAATGCCACTCTCCTTACAACTTCTTTCTTTTGGCATCCTGTCCTCTCCTCTGAAAAGGGACACTCTACCAGAAACGTGCAGGATTCCCAGCACCTATACACTCTCACTATGCCCTGCCCACATGAGTCTTTGTAACAGCCTGCCTGCTTCTCCAAATGGTGCAACACCCACCAATATTTCAAGTAGATGTTACCAACTGAAATGAACACCCGTATGCAGTATCCTACTTTGTCTGAGGAAACAGATCCAGGCATGTGAAGCCATCTGCTCCTGTAGGGTTGCCATCCTCGTATTTCTCTGTACTGCATGCAATAAAGAATGCTACCAGACATCACTCTTAAGCTCACAACAACCTTGGGGCAGAAAACAGGAGCGGGAGGCAGTGCATTGAACATGCCACATATGGTGGGGTGAAAGGAGAGAGACAGAGAAAATATACATCAAAGGATGGATAGAGCAATAGGCTGCCTGATGCTTTCACGGACAGTAAAAGGTATTGTGATTCTCCTGTCTGAATCCTAAATGGTTTTTTCCAAAATTCCTGAAGCAAAGGAGAAAACCAGTTCAGTCATGTCTTCTCCTCTCCAATCTTAAAATGAGAATACAGACTGGAGCCTCTACGGCTGTCCCTGTCCCATAAAGGAAGGACTGGCTTTGATCAACCATTTATGATCATACCAAGACTCCCTGATGCCATCAGGTTCAGCTTATCTATGGCTAAAGCCCAGGGACATGTGGCAAGTCTCTTTCCAACTGAGCAAATGCCACTCACTGGTGGGGCAGCTACTCAGCACAGTTTAAGTACCAGGGTTTTGGCTCTGCTCACCCTCTCCAGTTTCTTAGATGCAGGCTCCCCATTGATGAGATCTAAGGGCATCCAACTGACCAACACAGTTATGCTTCACAGAGCTCCCACCTCTCTGGGAATCAAGTTTATGGGCTACAAATCTCACGGCAGCAAAGGATCAGGATAGGCTTATAACTCTAGTTTTACAGGATGAATCGTATGCGAAAACAATCAAATATGGTTTTGACCCACTCATAAAAGACACTGCCTTTCCAAACAATCACTGCATCAATGTGCATGGCATTAGCATAATAATTTGGTGTCAAAGCCTGAGGCCGTCGATGTATATTTGTGCATGGCATATCATCTTCCCGTGTAATCCCTTGCTCTACTTTCTCGTCCCTGTGTTTGAGGGCAGGCATTCCTTTGGTGAAAGGAAGCAACTGTAAAGCTGATTATTTTAAAGCTGCATCTGTAAATTCTGGTGTTCAAGACTAGGCTAAGAAAAAGCAACACCTTGGGACATGACCTGATCAGATCTCAACGGCAAGTTCATACAGACCTACAGTAACAACCTGAGCCAGCAGACAGCCAAAGAAAATGGCATTTTGTGCCACTGGACTATGTTCCTCCACTGAGGCCACGACAGCGCTGATCTCCCTTCTGATGTAAGGGGCATGGGATTTAAGGACACGAGGAGCTGCAGAAGTGAGGAAGATAACTGCAATGTAAAACCAATACTATGATCCCTGAGACCATTAAGGATTCCATATCACGTTGCATTTTTCTCCTTCACAACATTTTTGAACTCACATCAATTTTCCATACCGTATTAGATGCATTAGTAGTAATGGCTATTTATAGAGCTGTATGTTTGGATCAGGCTGCTGTACAAGAATAAAAAGAAGACTGTCATGCTGAAAGGCTACAAATTTAAAGAGTGAACTAAATGCCAGGGCAAATAAGGTTAAACACCCTGAACAGCTGCCTCCCACTGGTAGGTGATGAGATTATTAATCCAGTGTAGGGGTAGAAAGTGTTAAAATAAATGTTAAAATAAATTACATGGTAAAATAGATTACACAAACTGAGCACATTAATATGCACTAATAGAGATTGTTGCTAAAACAGGATTCTTTGTTCTGGAGCAAAATGCCTCAGTATTATAGGCAGGCCAAAACAAAAGTCCTCCATTGCTGTAGTGAAAACTGGACTGGGATTATAAACAGGATTTTCAAAGCAAAGTTGTTCCTTTCCAACAGAACTGTGCTGCTGAGAACCAGTTGGACTGGTGTCCAAAGGCTGAGCTGCTCTGCACTTTGAATGGATGGACAAAAGCATCATGTTGAGATACCCTCTCCTGTATTATCTGATGAGAGTGCATGCGCCTGCTGTCTGCCTCAGGCAATGGTGCAGGCTGAGCATAAAGCAGCACCATCTGTTTTGGGCTGCCAGCTTGTGCCCCAGAACTGGAACAGGGGGTCTGCATGCACCAGGAAGGGAAAGGCAACCTCGTTGCTTCCTACAGTATGGGGAATCAGCAGCTGTGCTCTAAGCCAGCAGCAAAGAAACATCCCCCGAAAGCAAATTAAGCTGCTGTACTTCGTTGGCAACGGCAGCACCACCCCCTTCCTGCAACTGCATCAGCTCTGGGTTCCAGTCCAGGCAGACCATATGCAGGGGCACCCAGTGTCTACAGGTCCATCTGGCCTTTGGTCTCTCTGCTGAAGTGCTGGCAAGTGTCACAGCTGGGCTCCAGGTAAAGAGGTGGACCAGGAGAGGACCAACTCCCATGGGGAGATCAACTGAAAGCCACCTATCAAGAACCAAAAAGTGAAACATCAGGAAGGCTGAAGGGTCCAAGGAACTGCATCAATGCTGGTGCTAAGGTTTAAGTCCAAGACAGTCAAGAGTGAATCCAGTTTCCTACTGCTCCATGCCTCCACAGAGAGAGAGAGAGAGAGTGAGCTGTGAAGGCTGAATCTGATGCTTCTTGCTGGCACCATTAAACCTGGTGTAGTGGATCAAGTGGGAGTACAGCAACATGAATGATGCTGCAAAGTTATATTTCTGAACATTTAAAGTGTAAATACTTTGAAGTTTCTTCTTCTAGAGTGAAGGGAAGTGACCTTGCATAATATAAAACAAAGATAACACTGATAAATGTAACCACGCATCCCTGTAACCACAAGCAAAGGTCTCCCAGTCTTCTCAGCAGCCTCCCCTTCCTGTGACTCCCAATTAGCCAACCTTACAAGGTCTGGTCTGTTCCCTAATAGTTCCTTTCTCCTTACTCCACCCCGCATACTTGTGTGAGATCTAAGCAGAGAATTAAAAAGGTGCCTGCTGCAAAACAAGCAGGGATTCTGGCTCTACTGCTGTACCACTGAACAAATAGTTTCAGTGATAAATAAATAAAGCTATTCACAAAGAATCCTCACTTCAGTTTATTTGGGCTTTCACCATGTCGACAAACCTGCCTCTGTTCCAGACACTTGGAAACACAGCTATTAGCCTTCCCTTCTATCTCTCAATTTTAAGATAAGTAGGAAATGCCATATATTTGTTAAAATTTTATAACTCAAAGCTCACATCTCCTTCTTCTGCCTTTAAAAGCACCCAGACCTTGGTGAGAAATGACCAGCTGCAGGCAGGCCAAACAGGCCAATGTTCATTAAATGTCTTATTCAACCCCAAACCTCATGAATTGTTTAATGTACAACAGAGACAAAAGCCTTATTTTTTTTCGTGTGTCAGCTCTTGTTAAGCGGCTCCCTGCCCATCTTGCTGCTGGCTATAAACAGGATTAACAGTCCCCATAGTTAGACGCAGAGAATGTGTGTGCATACTTCACAAGCTGGTAAACACGTGCAGAGGACAGAGTGGCACACCCCCTACACAGCCCCACGCGTGTGTTCCCAACCAGGCACAGCCCCCCCACATGCCAGCCCTGCCAAGATGATTTACTCCCCAGGGAAGGCAGACATACAAATCCAGGCATGCCAGTGTGGAGAGCCTGGGGTGCCTGCACGCTGCAGGTGACAAACACATCCATCCCAAGAGCTGCATATTGCTCATCTCCATGGATCGCTTCTCTCCAGCGATATATACGGGAAGGAAAAAGCACCAGCTCTCCCAGGCAGGAAGATGTGCTCTCTGATTGACCGACTGCTTTTCCCAGCCCTCATGCTGCACGTCCAGCATTAGACAGCTTGAACCTGACTTTAGTAAGGAAGCCTACCAGGTCCTGGGCAGCACACTGCAGAGGGGGGCCTTCAAGAGGTGGCACATGCCAGACACTTCTGGATATACAGCCAGCACCTCCCACTCCTCCTCTCCTCCCCTGCCTGAGCACACATGCCAACTCTGTGAGCTCGCATGCACTCAGGCAGAGAGGCGAGCACACAGATGAGCACAGCATCTGGCTTCCTGCAAGATCCCTTCGGGGCCCACACCCTCAGCCTGGAAGCATGAACCCCAATCCACCAGCTTCAAGAACACCTCAGCCCCCTTGGTTGGCTGCCCAGAAGGCTGCCAACCACCCTGACTGAAGGGAGGAAAGGGGGAGGAAGGTTTGGCAGCCTCAGAGTGGCTGTACCAATGTCCAGTTTTTGGTGGGGCTCTCGTGGTTTCCTCTCTATCCCCAGCAGCAGCAGGGCCCGGGAGCATTTCCAACACAAATGATGCCATAGACTCCAAAACGCTGACCAGTTTGGTAGAGTGACATCACAGCCCCAGCCCAGTAGAGAACTGGGCAGCATGGAGAGAAGTGGGAGTGGGAGGGACAGTAGGATGTCCTTGGGCATGACAAACTGACCAGGGACAGTGCAGGGGGAGCCTCTTTGTGTGCAGCACAGGAGGATGAACATAGCTTGAATGCAGCTTGCTGCCGGGGAAGGGGAGATGCCAAGTTGTCTTTTCTCCCTGCCCAACCCCACAGAGACAGAAATTATATCCACAGTGAGTGGATGCCATACTCTGGAAAATGCCATCTGGAGAACATTACTGGGCTTCCTGGACAGACATCACAGGACTCTGCAAAACCTGGAGCTAAACGGCACTTGAAACTCACGTCAAATCGTTCCTTAAGAGGCAATAGCTTGCAGGACTATTGCTAGGATTTTTTTCTTAATTAAAATCAGGAGGAAGCTGTACTGCTGACCAAACCCACTTATGAGTTACAAAGTGAGTGAGAAAATAAGTGTCTGATGAAAGCTAGCATTTTTGTGATAGCAAGGGAAATATCCATTTCTCATGCTTATTTGTTATTCGGGATTATTGATGTATTTTCTGGCAGCAAATAATCTTTTCCTGACACGTTAAACATATTGTGAATATTGCAGTCAGCTGTAAAATCCACCATTCCCTCCTACATACCACCGGACTGTAACAGCTGCATCGCTAACAAAATCAGCACAACACAAATGGCATATATGGTGGAAGCACTGGAAAATGTGCAGGCATGTGTACCGACTGAGGCTGAGCTTATGTGAGGAGCTGCAGAAAGCAGACCAGCACCACCAGTACTTCCTAGCGCAGCTCATGGCCTGCATGATGTCCCAAGAGGCTGGGGAAGCAACCCAGTCAGACTGAGATAGCACCTGCCTTGAGTGGGCCACTCAAAGATTTTGCTCAGTAAAACAATGTGTGATTTATCCAACTTGACTCAGATAATTAAGGGCCAGGAAAAATCAAAGCCTATGGCTCGGACAATAGCTGGCAGCACAAGATGCAAATTTCCTCATCCAACAGACCTTAAAATTCACCTTTGATAGAAATACTCATAGTAGCAATTTCCTCTTCGTGGTATTTGCTCTACCCAAGCTGCCTTGCCTGCAGAGAGGGACAGCAGAAGGGCTGCAAACATCATTAAGTCAAGATTTTATTTTGAATCAAAGCAAAATAATTACAAAACTCCCTCCATCCCATTCTGGCAGTGCCTCAGCCATCTTAGGGACCATCCGTCATGGTCTTGGCATTCCCCATGGCTGTGCCTTTCTGCCACCCTTCCTCATGTCCCCATCACGCATGTTTCCTCAGCTCCACAAGAGTGATTACCTTCCTGGTATCCTCTCTGTCCAAACAGTCCTAATCTATCCCTGCCCCACTTCCATGGCATTTTTTGCTCCATCTAGCCTTCAACATACTCCAGCAGGGTGCAACACAAATAGCTTTACCCCCTCCCAAGTGACATGAACCACATCCACGTGAGTGCAATAAATACATTCCCAGGGCTGTATGCATCCCCCTCATGCTATACAGTAACGTTGCAGCCCCATCCATTTCCACCACTCCTTACGGCTGCGTCTCACAAAGCCTTGCTCACGCAACTAATCCCATTAAACTCAATGGGCTAGTTGCCTAAGCACAGGTTTACAGGCTCATGCTCTTAAAGGCTGAGCTCTTCAGTGACGGGACCTGAGGAGTCCCTTGTAAATTGCCCACAAAGCCCTACAGCCACCGCCGGCCTGCCAAAACCTGGTGTTATTTGCAGGAGATCAAAGTCCTGTCAGGTCATGTTGACTTCTATTAATGGAAGCCGAGATGCTCAGCTGCACTCTTAGGTGTCAGGCCTGTAAATAATGAACTCTTATTGATGTGTTTCACCTGGTGGGTTTTCCAGGGAGCTGTCAATTGCCACGGATCAGAATTCAGAAGAAAGTCTGATTTGTGCAACACTCTGAGGACACCAAGTTTTCCTGTTTTGCCCAGATACAACCACAGTGTCAACACAGGCTCAGTTGTCAGGACAAAGGTCTTTTGGGTGCACTGGGGCTGGGACAGACATGTTGGAAGGTGCCTGCCTGGCTTCTTTCGCTTTTAAAAGATTTTTGCACCAACATAGGTCTTTTCAGATGACAGAAAAACATGGGGAAATGGGAACAGAATGTGCACTCTATTCATACTGAAGAAGGCCCAGTATAATAGTATAATTAATAAACCTTCACAGACCTCTATTAATAGCTCCTGGAAGCTGAGCAAGGAACGCAGGGATGGTTTTGCTAGGGCTCATTCTGCAAGGGTGAAAATCTTTTGCTTACTGTTTTCACATTTGTCATTGCCATGCTCCATCAAGCTTAGCGCTGTAAAGGCAGTAAAGGAAAGCAGGGGACCAGAGGAGAGAGGAGATGGGGAAATCCTGGCCTGTGGCTGAATGCATTTTGACGGCTTTACAAGCACAAAGGCTGGATGAAGAAGTCATGTTGCAAAATTACTTGTCCATTCATGCATAGGGCTGAGAAGGAATCCTATACAACTGAATTAAATTTAAATTATCATATGCCAAATTTACATTAATATTCAGGGAAAAGGATCATTTTTTCAGGCAGTGCATTGATTTAGTTTTAAATACTAATAAATTCCTCCTGCCTCACTGGACACCAATGACATATTCCCGCTTAGCTCCTGCCTTGTGTAACGCTGCCCTTGCACCCTAAACATAGGGCTTGGCTTTGCAAGCCACAAGTAAGCATCCCACGAAGGGCAGATAGAACCTTGAAAGCAGCACAGACCCCCGCAGCCAGAAGGCTTATTGAGGCAGATGTATTTCTCCTCTCCCCATTTTTTCCTAGGCACGTCTTCCCTAAACCTGTCCTCTCTGCCATGAGGGTTGCCAGGGCTGTGCAGGGACCCAGACCAGCAGCACATGGCTGCGCAGCCCCTGGGGAGGGCAGGCTGGGAGGCTGCACCAGTCTCCTGGCCCTCTCTGTTCAGCACCCCCTCCCCAGCAGTCCCTACAGGTTTCATTGCTGAATGTCTCAGCCCCTGGAGTACCACAGTAATTTGGCACTGATGCCTTAGTCACTTAATTATTCTTTACAAAGGAGCCTTTGAATTTCTTTTTCCCCACCTTGCCTTCTTTCCTCTCCCTCCCTTTTCCCTCTACACGTTTTGACTCAATAGTTTTCCTTGAAATTGTATAAACTTGCTGTTTATTTCTTGCCATCTAACATGCTGTGATCTATCTTTGATTGTTAATATTTTTTTTCTCTGCAGCGTCCCCGTTGCCTGTCTGTAAGTTCATTCTGTTCCCTCTTTCAACAGCACTATATTTTTCCTCAGTATTTCTGCTTAGCTCTATTAACTTTTATTTATTTTTCTTTCACTCCTTCACTATGTTTCTTTTCTTAGTTGCTGTGCACCATCTGTATATCTGTTTCTGCCTCTCTCATGCTCCCACAACTAGATTACTCTCTGACTGCCTTTGATCACCACAGCCCCTTGTCTCCCCTCCCCACATACTCCCCTCCCTAATAAGAGCTATCTAAAACTGCCCATGCCCCTTCTTGGGTTCCCCTCCTCTGGTTTCCAGCTGTTGCCTGTGAAAAAAATACCTGTGTAGGTGTGTTGACGTCATGAGCTCTGGCAAGCCAAAGCTGTTTAGAGCACCTGAGTCAAGAAGACTCAAGAAGTAATAAGAGGTGATGAACCCAATGTATGATTTTTCCAAAGAATAAATATTTTTAATTCTGCATTTTCTGAGAGAGGAAAAAAAAAAAGAAGAAGAAGAAAAAAAATCCCTCCTCCTCTTGACATCTCTTACCTGGTTTTGAACATCTCACTATGCAAACAAATTAGTTCCTCCTAATAAGGGTTAGAAAGCAAAAAATAAGCCTGAAAATGGAAGTGTAACTTAGTCATAACTGAAGAATTAGAATCAATGCCTACAAAGTAAAGGAAATTCACCATCCGAAGAGAGATGTGCATCAAGGAATCACAAATGACCTCTCTGTTCCCCAGTGCCTCAGCCATCTCCCCACACCTCTGCTTCCCACAACAAGGGGAGAAGCTTTAGCAGAGCCCTCAATTATTGTCTTTTCAAAGCACTGTGAAAATAGATGCCAGGAGAGCATCCTGTGTACTGCTGCTCCAGAGCTCTGGCCACCAGCTGCGGACTATGTGTAAAGGACAGAGGGAGGCAGCAGCAGGGCATTTGAGTGCAGAGGCCACTGAAGTGAGGGCTGCTGGTGAATAAAAATGGCCAAGAACCAGGCTGGAGCAGGTTGCTTTTTATAGCAAGCATCTGCAGCAGTGTGGGCAGGTCACTCTTTGCTTCCCCGTGGGAGCAGGTCTTTTCCTGGAGGGTCTGGACACAGCCATCCCTGCTGCCTCTCTCTCCTGAGGCTGTGCCTGGACTCATTGGGGGATTAAAGGTAGGGCTCGACCTGGCCTGAAGCATCTCTATTTCTTCTACAGGGGCTTTGCTGCCCACTATGTGTGTCCTCTCCCTGCAGACAGACCTTACGGGGAAGAAGCAGGAGCTGCCCCACCCAGAGCACACAAGCAACCTCATCCACACACATCTTGGAGAAAAAGCTTACCAGCTGACAGGGCTGGTTATAGCACCCACGTTTACCCAGCCCACGAACAGGAAACGAGGCAGCAGCGAGAAATGAAGTTCATTTTCTTCTCCTTGCCTTTTCAAGAATCAGACTGAAACTCATCAGGGTCACAACTATATGGATTACTGCCAAGGAGAAAGGTTATTTATGTGCCTCTAAGAAATAAAAACAAAGTTGAGAAAAAAAACAACCCAGCACACAGGCAGCAAAGCTGGAAGGAGAAATGCCATCCATGCGTTCCAGGTTAACAGGACTGAACCCAGATCTTTTTCCAAATGTCAGCAAGGTTCAAAACAGGACCCAGAGTGAAAACTGCATCTCAGACACAGACACTCACTAATGCAACTCTGAATCATAATATCCTTAAACTTCCCTGTGGGAAGGTATGTACAGGAGAATGGTAGGCAAAACTCACATGCCATTTTGGTTTCTTATCTACCCTATTTTTTTAGACCATCTTCATCAAACTATGAATGATTTCTGAATTTTACACCAGAGAATTTGAGAACGTATTTGTATCTACACGCATATGCATATGTGTGCATGTACCTAGGCATGCTGATATACATATGCATCTACATCTATGAACATACATGTATTAAAAAGCCAGAGGTTATCTTGCCAGATGTACATACTACATACTGGTCCTCCCCTTCTCCCAGTCTGCCCATTTGTGGTGCACAACACTTCACTGGTTCTCCACCTCGTAACGTGTTCCAATATACCACATTCTCATTATCCTCAGACTCACTGAACCTGGCTGTCCCCCCTGGAGGCTGTTCAGCACAGAAATTTGTGCTTAGCTGAATTTTCACCATAGCTCTGCAATTCACCTTTACAAAAATAAACTCTCCTACGTGGAACTTTTGCAATCAGCAAAGAGACGAGAACAAACAAACAGGAAAACAGTCCCGTCAGCAATTCTCTAGCCATGTAAACTGCTCGCTCGGAGCTGGGGGAAAAAAAATGGCCACCATCCCAATGGTGGGCCCTGCGCTGATGCTCCTCTCCTGCTCAGCCGGCCCTCCCCTGTTTATCCGATCTAATGCAATAAAATGCGTAATTAATTTCTAAACGCTTCCGTTGAACGGTGCAATTTGTCAAGTCGAGTTGTTAATAGAATTAAGCTTTTTATCAGCGATTAGCAAAAGAAGGTAAAAAAAAAAAAATTAATTACGGAATTGTATGCCTCCTTGCTTCAAAGCCAGGTTTGGGATTAAATGTTTGATAAAGGTTCCCTGGCACATTATAAAACATTTAGCAAAAGCCGCTTTCCCAATGGTGTTTTCTGCAAAACAGCCTCTCTGCAAGAGGGGGGAGGCAGAGGGAGGAGGGTGTAGGCATCATACTTGATCCCATGGAGAGCAGGGATGGCTTCAAATCATGCAGAACTTATTCCATGGGAACACACCCCCATATTGTATTCTGCTGGCACTACATCCTACCTGCCTCGACTTCTCAAGCATCCTCTGTTGTTTTTACAGATAATCCATAGTGACAGAGGATTACAGTCAATATTGGTTATTTCTGTCTGTGTGTCAAGAGATGGCCCAAGCCCTGGCCTCAACAGAAGGACTGTACTACACCATGCAACGAGGAAGCACATACAACACGGGGTGGTTATGTGGTAGGAAGTCCCCCTTACAGCCTTTATCATTTCAGTAAATCCATACCTTGTGAAGGGTTGACTATGTAGACCTACAGAGTACACCCAGAAACAAGCCAGCAACTGCCCTCTGCAACATAGCTAGTGCTGGATCATCACTAAACCTGCATGCTTTGACCACAATGAGGAGAGGAGAGGCGAACAGAGCAGAGATGAGGCTGAAGAAGCACCATCTGCACAGCACAGAAAGGAGACACAGCATCATCCTTTTCCAGTTAGCCTGCCTGCACAGACAGGGGCTGAGGAGAACTGGCAACCCAAGCATAGTGCAAGGAAAGGCACCTTCTCTGGGCCTTGTGCCACCTATTACTGATAACAGAAATACTGCAACTTCCCTCTTTCTTGCAAATTATGCTGTCTGTTTACATCTAACTTCCACAGACAATAGTGAAAAAGTGTGACTGAGGGCCCTTGTTTTGGAACACAGTCTAGCCCAGGCATTTCCCTGCCAAGGCCCAACTCTGTGGCACTCTTCCAAAACATATATATTCAGTTTCTCCGTGGATCCACCTCGGGTTTGCCAGCAGCAAAGTAAGGAACCTATCCAAGAGACAGCTCGTCATCCTTGCAAGGACAGGCTGGGAAATATCATTGTGGGACATTCAGAAACTTTGTTAAGCAAGAGGGGAACAGAGCACCCTGATAATGTGCTAGGGGATTCTTTGGGGGAAGCTCATCTACACAGGAGGATGAAATGCAGCAGCAGTGGGTGGCAAGGGTGCGGGCAGAGTTGTCAAGAGAAGTGCTGGGTGAGGAGATCTGGGAGGCTGCAGGGCAGGAGGAGAGAACTGCATCAACAGAGCTTTAAGGCACGATACAGAATTAAACACTGACAACAGTTATGTTTCCGTGCACACCAGCTTAATTAGCAGCACGAAGCTTTCTGACACCTCCATTTCACGCTGTCTTTATAGTAAGTTTCTCAACAGGCAGAATTTCTGGCAGCTCAGCACATGCTCTGTGCAATGGCCATGCAACTTGCAGGAAGGAAATGAGGAGGAGGTGAAATCTTTAATCTGATTCCTGATCCTACTGGCAAGATAAAGTTACAAAGCTAATGGCACATTTAAGTACTTCAGATCCCCACAACGAGACAGGAAGGGAACTGTGAGATGCTCTTGAGCAGCCTCCCCACTCCACATCATCAGCTCAGCCCTTGTTTTCTACTCCTAATAGATCTGACCTCCATGAGGATGGATGTGGAGTGCCCAGGACAGACTTTTCACTCTAATGCTTGCATGTGTTAGCAGCCCTGATCTGAGGAGAAGCAATTACTGACAGACCTAGAAAGGACTGTACTGTTGGTGGACTACAGCCAAGACATAGGAGACTAGTCAAGCACGAGGTTCAGCTCTTACCATACACATCTATATAAATGCAACTCACAGTTCAGTGTCTATTTCCTTTTAGATACCCATCAGCTATCTAGGATTTTGATTGGGATTTTTTTGTTTGTTTGTTATTTGACTTCAATTGTCACATGCTCAATCAATTACTGTTCGCCCCTTGAACCAGATTTGTCCATTCCTCTTTTTTCTCTCTCCTAGCTGTTTGCTTCCTTCAAAAGCTGGTAGATTGTTATCATTCATGTCCCGTCTTAAGTTGCCACTTAGCCAACCTCGACATATTTAGCTCCTTTAATCTTCTTCCCTAATAAGTCAATCCTTCAGCCCTTTAATCATGCTAGCTGTGCTTCTCCAGATTCTCTATGATTTGTCTGCATTTTCCTGATGTCGAGGTGCCTGGAAGGCAAAGCAGGCTTGTGAGCTGCCCTGAACAAGCCATTTCCTGAGGACGTGAGGGCAAGAGGCCACAGCCTCTTGGCCTCTTGCCCTCATGTCCCAAAACCTCTGTAGGGTTTGTTTCTTCTCCCCCCACTGCTGTTCCTATTGCATTATCCCAAAAATCCCAGAGGACAGGTCTCCTTAACAAAGCTGCAGTAATGACCGCTGGTTGTTAAAGCCTTTTTTTCCTTTCACCTGCTCCACACTGCTGTAGCTGGGTTGCAGTTATTTGCCCTATTTTCCATGAGAAAACCAGCCAGCAAGCCCTTTCTTGCCCTGCATCTTTCCATTTGGAAGAGCTCCATTGAGGGCTGCAAAAGGGTCCTGCAAGGAAAAAGGCAGACCCATCATCCTCCCCTTCTAAGTCCTTGTGCTCTCCACTCATATGGCATGAGTGTCATGCTGAAATGTCATCAGTTTGGGGTCTTGATATGGAAACTCATGAGTGTTGTGAAAAGAAGGAAACAGAAAAAGAATTGGGAGCCTCGAGCTGGACACTGGCCTTTTGGGTCAGCTTGTGAAAATCCTTCCCCTCCTCTGCAGTTCTGTTCCATGGAAGTGGAGTGGTACTTACTTCCTTTCCCATTCAAATACTCAAGCACTGAGAAACGTATTCAGCTTTTGCTTAATAGGTACACAGACCAGAATAATTTGATTCACAGATTTCTGCCAAATGTAGCCAGCATTTTGATTCAAAGCTGCTAAGTGGTTTTATATCATTTCTGCTTCCATCAAAAGAACCCCACAACCAAGTTCAAGTATACTCAACAATCCTGAGTTCCCTTACTTAAACTGACATTGTTCTCATGGAGATATCCTAGACAATACCCTATTTTGCTTTTCTATAAGCCTCTATCTAAATTCTTTCACAGCAGTAAACACATGTTGCAAGTGTCTCTACATGAAAGCTTATTATTCTCATTAGTAAAAGAAAAAGTGCTTGCAGAGGCAATAGACAATTTGGGAAGTGAATGCAAAAGTGTCTTCCCCCAGGGAAGTTTCATTGTCAGGCCCCTGGAGCCCTCTCTGCCAAGCAGATGGATATGCCAGCCTGTACACACAACAAGGACAGAACTATATTTTGGTTTTGATTTATACTGGAAAACATACTAGTATGTGTCACATTGATTTAAACTAAATTATCAAAAAGATAATAAATAAATAAATAAATGTTACCCTGACAGCTCTGCGTGGGAGGTCTCTGCCCATTGTCATTTAAACTTGGTAGTACGCTCACATAGGTGCACAGCTTAGCAAAACGTGACTCACATTCACATGGGCTGGATGCTCCTCAGCCCAGAGCTCTCTCTGTAGCGGTGAAAGGGATGAACAGGATGCAGAAACCTGTGTGGGGTTCAACTCCCTGTTCTGCTAATGACCTCCTCTGGGGGACGGGGCTACAGCATGCCTGAAAGCCCAGTGAAGAGAGTCTCCAAGGAAGTCTCACCATGGAAGGAACAAGCTGCTGCATCTGTATGTCACAGTGACGTGCCATGTGAACATTCTAGTGTTGCCTCATGAGTGTGGAATGATGCCCAAGGTAGTGAGGGCTGTATCTGAGCTCACAAGTGACTCTGTGACATCACTACGGTGTTCCCAATGGGACATAAGGGCAGCCAGGTTCCAACTCAGTAAGGAAACCAGTTACTTTCTTCCCCAGGGATGCCAGGATGGGGGATACAACAAAAATCCATGATTTGCTCAAATGCCAGTGCCACTGACCAGATGAAAACCAAAAAAAAAGGGAAACCAATTCTCTTCTTCAAAAATAATCTTTAGGCATTTCTGTCCTGGTTTTTTGGGCAAGCAATTTTTATGCCTTGGCTATTGAACACTCAATCGTTTCGCAAAGCAGTTCTAGTAGCCAGTTTCAGGACTACCAAAAAAAAAAAAAAAAAAGATGGGGGGGTTCAGTTCATGTCACTTCAAATATTTAGGACATGATTTCAGCTCAAATCACGCAAGGTTTGTTCCCTCAAAAGGCCTTTTCCTAGCAGCTGGGGAGGGCCAAGGGTGGCTGAAAGAAGCTCTAATCAAATGTTTCAAGAGAAGCTGGCTGATAGGCACGGTGGTACAATTTGTAGCTGGCTGGATGCAGGTACTGTAGTTTTGCAATCATGCCAGCTATCAATCAAGCTCTATTCTATTGGTCTTTTATGTCTTGTACTCCAAATTCCAAGCTAAGCTTCATCAATGGAAAAAAGTATTCTGATAATTGCAGATGATTCTCCCACTGGACGCTTTCATGTATCATAACACATTTGGGCAGGAATGACAGTCTCGGGATAAAATATATCCAGGGCTGGGAGACCGGAGCAGGAGTGAGGGGTACTGGCCCAGATGGGAGACAGGTCTGGGAGAGCAGGAAGGGTGCAAAGCATTGGTCTCACCCTCAGAGTTGCCCAAAACCAGGAAAGTGAGCAACCACCACAACAACCTAAGCTCAACGACGTGTAAAGGCTCTGCAACTCTTTGTTCAGCTCCTTCGCCCACCTGTATAGAGGTCCATGGATACTCAGTGCCCCCTGCCCTCTTGTACACAGTACAAGCCAGTGACAGGAGACACAATATTTCATTTTTTCAATCAAACTTTGTTAAACTGCCTCCTAGAAAGCCTCTCTCCATGACATGGAAAAGAGCCCTCTGGAACAGCTTTTGGCCACTGCCATGGAGAGACAGCTTCTCCCATGGCAGCAAAGACACAGCTGTCCAAACGATGTCACTTTCAACAAACATCATTTCAAGCTGCCCTGGAGAAGATGTCCCCTCACCTGTTTAGGAACAGACTGGAGTGAACATGAGAAGTTTAGCAATACTCAGTGATAGAGCATACAGACTACTGTCCACCAAAAAGATTTACTGCAAGGAGAAAATGCACCTGTGCCTCAGCACCTCTCGAGTTTGACACTCTGAGGACATAAATCCCTCCCTCCCAGATAAGGCAGGAGTGCCTGATGTGCCAGGGTGAGCAAGCAAATTTGTGTGCTGCACCTCACCTTAGCAGACCAAAGCCCCAGGGCATGGTTTTGGTAGTGATCTCCTAACAGGCCTAGAAGAGATTTATTTTGCCTTATTGATTTGAGGACTGATGGATAATTTTACAAAGGTTTTCCTGGAGCTTATTTCAAAGATGTATCTCAAATTTTGTTTTTACATAGTTTAAGAATAGATAAACCCATCATATTTTAGAGTTCATTTTCATTTGAGTTTCCTATTGGGAAGTGGGGATATGTTCAATGTAGATAATTCTGAACTGATTGAGGGATGGTATAGCTGTTGGATTCATTAGGAAATTGTATTTTTTTCATATCCCAACAAACTTGCATCTGCCTCTTCCCTGATGCAGTAACTCTTTGAATCTACACGTGTGCCAGGATGTGCAGGGCTCACAGAATTACCATCTGTTTCCCTGTCATAAGCAGCCCAATGGCATGCACACTGCTGAAACAACAGCCCGCTTTGATAATAGGCTTTATTTTATTTCTGCTGCTGCTTTGCATGGATCAATTATACCTGTTCTGCTCTCCAGTAAGAGATTCCCAGCTGAGGAGGCTACATTTGCCCTGCTGCAGCTGGGAACAGACCCTCACTCTTCCTGACAGCAGGAAAGCTGTTTTTCCTTGCCACACATGTTCCAGCACCAAATCCTGACACAAATTTCATTGTGCAGAACTTCCCCTCTCCTAGCTCTGGCCTCCCGACACCTTTTTCTGCCCTGTCACCATGAAACACCTTTTCGATTATTTCACCTTTGCATTGTGTACAGCTCCTCAGGTCTGGAAAGGCCTGTGATTCTCCCCATCCCTAGCTTTATTCTTCAGCCTAACAGTCCCCTATACACAAACAGCTTCAAATTCAGGCAGGAGGGTAGCTCTTCATCAGCCCACCAGGATCTGAAGCTGCATACATTGGGGTGGAGAGGAGGATGCTCCAAAGGATGTGTTATTACCCACTGAGCAGTTTGCTGACGGAAGGAGGGTAAGCCCATGCCAGAGGGAATGGAAGGGGAGACAGGAGAGAGCCCAGCTCAGGGCTTCCACCACTCTCCCAGGGAGGCCTTGCATTTTGCTCCTGCTTCTCCTTGGGGTCGCAATTACTTACAACGTTAAAACAACCTTAACCCCCATCCCCAAAAGGCACCATCCTCCTCCCCTTTGCTCCACACAAGAGGAAAATTGTGGAGAAATACTACTTAATTATCACTCCACGTAACTAATTAAAAGCTGAATGCTTGTGTGTGGTATGCTAATGGGGCATTAGAGAGCCAGCCTGCTCTGGTAAAGAGACATGATCCCCCTCTTTCCCCCTTCACCTTAGTGTGGGAGCTTCAGGCTGACAGGCACCTGGGATGAGGTGGGAATTTATTATGCTGCCTTCAAGTTCTCAGCTTCACAGAGGGCACCAAGGTCGAGCAACTTCATCAGTACAAAAGAAGAAATCACCTGGGCAGGTGCCAGGAGTGAGCTATATAGTGTGGGTGGCTTGCTATGGAAATTACATACACAGTGGGGCTTCACATGTATCCTAAAGCCCATTTTTTCCTTTATGGGGTTCTTGGTAGAAAACGGGAGAGTCTCTGGAAGAAGATTCTTCCTGCATTCCCTGCTCATCGCAGGAGGTGTTAAACTAGGAGATCTCAAAAGATTCCTTCCAACTCAAACTGTTTTATGATTCTAAGATATGTATATTGAGTATAGACGAGCACACTCCAATTCCTCTTCTCCTACCATGTCATTACACCATCTGGTGCCAAGTGCCAGCCCTCCCCTTTCAGCTGATGCTGTGCTACAAAGTCCATGCTTGCTTGTCCACTCACAGCTTGGATCACTGAATATATTAATTAAGGAGGGAGTCTATTCAGCTTTGTTGAGTTTTTCTTAATCACCATGGTACTTGCACATACACCCAGAGATTTGTCCTGACACCTGTGCACTACAGGAAGAGCCTGTGTGATTTGGGGTGGCCAGGTAGCCATCCCACCACAGTTTGGCGACAGTGAGGAACCTTACAGGGTAGCTACAGCAGCACACTGTATCAGTTCACCCAGTGGATTGTGCAGTACCTCATTCTTGGTATGAATCTTTGTATGCCTAGTTATGTATGCTGGACCTGTTGGGGTTGTTTCTCTGATATCACCTGCCAGAGAGAGGTAGTCCCAGTCACCTTCCACTTTCAACCCACAGAAGGTAAGTATCCTTGGAGTATGTAGTGTTTTCTATAGCTTATCCTTCCTTGAAAGGCTTGGAGTGGAGACTCGGGTGGAGTCCTAGAGCAAAGAAAGTGTCACCAGTGTCAGCAAGGAGAGACAGGGATTTATCCTGGTTTAAGAGGATCGCTGTATCCCTGTTACCACTGCCTGCTGAACTGCACATGTACCTCTTGTGACACATCTGTGAGCTGCAGACCCCCACTGTGGGGGTCATGACTTCCTGAGGCACATCAACACTAAAGCCATGGGGATGCCCTGTACCAGCAGAGGATAGCCAGTGGTGGGAAGGAAGGCAAGAGCTGAGCCACGGCGCTCAAAAGTGATGGAAGCTGAGTACATTCCACCAAACTCATGCCAGAGAACAAGGAAGAAGAAGAGGCCAAAACCTCTTAAGGAAGATATCGTTCTTCGCTGCTCTAAGATTCAAGTTTATGGCAAAACACTTGCCCTGTGCTCTGAAGATGAGCACAACATTCCTTGTGGTTGGCCTGTCCTTGTCCATTACCTCCTTCAGGAAAGGATTTTCTCCTCACCTCCATTTGGTCCCATCATCTCCCTTTGGTTAGCTCTCTCCAGCCAGCTGCGCTCCCACTGAGCACAGCATAGAGTGAATGTTCTCGTTCCCTCACTGTTACTCTGTCATCTCTGTCATTTCAGAGTTGATTTGTAACCATTCAGGTTTGGCAGAACATGCTCACACTGTGTCTCAGCTGATGCTTGACCCTCTCTCCTATTCCACCCAATTTGATCCTGAACCACCAGCCCTACTTTATGGATCACCCCAAAGCCCTAGACTGTCAGAACAACTTCAATTACAGCAGCAATGGGCCCCATGCCACCAGCAGCATCCGCAGCCTTCCAGTGGCTGACAAGGACTAATTAGGAAATGAAACATTAGTTAAGTCGCTCTCAATTAGGGCCAGGATAACGTTTTCCTGGCAGCACTGGGGCGCTTTAACTGCTGGTCCCATGATGACTGTGAGCACATCAGACTTGCTGAAGGAGCTTTAATGTTGAACATGTGTTGGAGGATTACAGAAACCCTCTCAGCTGTGACATTTCTGTGTGCTCCCTGCTTTTTCTTTCCCCTGTAGCAAACAGTGAACAGTGAATGTCAGCTCAGGAAAGCAAGAATGAGGCTCAAAGCAATTATCAGCAAGACACATATACAATGTGCACACATACATATGTGCACAAATGATATACACGCCTCTGAATACACACATTCCACTTTTAATTAAACAACTGCTGCACACCATCCTTATTCTTCCCCGTCTCTAGAAGCACACCAGAGATGACAGACCATTGTCCCATGACAAAATGCAGGTTAGAAGCCCAAGGGATTCCTGGCTACAAAAAACACAAACAGAACAAAACCAAACAAACAAAAACCCAAAACACACACAAAAAAAAGAAAACCCAGTGAGGTCAGGAAAGAGGCAAGCTTGGACTTTCTTCAAATAAAAGCCAGATGCAGCTAAGTCTTGTATGGGAACCTCAGAGGGACAGAAAGCAATAAACAAAACGTAATCTACCAAAACAAAATGAAAACCTAAAATTAAAAAGGCTCATGAGCCCTTGGAGGAAAGCATGGAAGAAAGAGGAGCGTGTGAGAGGGTAATAAAGTAAAGGAAATATTATATTAAAGAAATACATAGTATATCAATACATTTTGTGCATAGTCATTTTACATGGTACAGCAGTCTTCGGGGACCAGCTGCAGCACACATAGTATTTTTGGGATTAAGGAACAGGACTGGTCTCTCACATACTCTCTTCTGGAGGGAGGTGTAGGACAGAGAGGCTGGGAAGACAACTGCAGCTGTAGACAAGTATGTGCCACAATCTTTGGATTTGAGAAAGAATGGATTTGCATCTGCTTGAAAATTGGCTTTTGAAACACTTTTTAAATGGAAATTTCAGTTTCTAAATGAATTAAGAATCTGGTCTTTTTTTTTTTTTTTTCCTCAAAAGAAAAGAACTTTTCACATGGAGGAATATTCTCTGGTTAAAAAAAAAAGAGAACCTTTTGACTATCTGATACTTGCTAATGGAAAACTTCTGCAAGATCATCTCTGCCATTTGGGGGAAAACATCCATTTGTCCAATGGGTTTGAATGTAGCCCTTTCTGTGAGCACATCTCTCCAAAGCCCACTAGGAAATTTTCCACTGAATTTGCTGGGCCAGAGCTTCGCTGCCTAGCAAAAATACAAAGTCCAGAAACAGAATATTAGAATATCTGAGAGCTCTTGAGGCCCATGTAAGTGGGATCCTAAAATGACTGCAGCAAGCCCAGCTATCTGTTTAGACTTCTGCATCACCGTTTGATGAAATACACCCTCGGCAGGTCAGCTCTATCTAGAGCTCACCATATGTTCCAAAATCATCACAATTTCAGCACACACAAGCACATGTAAAAAGCCTTTGAAGAATTTAAATGGACCAGTGTCTAATATGGTTGCACCAAAACACTAATCATGAACCAGAACATGTTACCAAAGTATGACAAGAAACTGCTCTCTGCCAATACACACACACTGCTGCAAAACCCACGGCTGTGTAAGCATGCATGGACCTTCCAGTAGAAGACCAGAGTCTGGTTGTGATACACCAGTGTATGCTTAGAAGTGACAATAGTTATTTTCATGTCAGCTTCGTTCCAGTGATACTAAGACCATAACCTGGCTTTTTGGTTTGCTTGAGGTCTTAGTTCTCCATCAGCTTTTAACTTGTGTTGTCATTTACAGCTTTGCTGAACAAAAACTTTCAAAGCAGCATAATGGCAAGGTTTCTCTCAGTGTGCCCACACATGAACGATGACACACGTTGCTAAGTCTCACCAAATCTCATTCAGCAGCCATGCCGTGGGAGGACCTGGAAGAAGGCAACTTATACTTTCCTAATCAGGCTACTATCAGATTTTGCCTAATTTGGTTATATAGCTACTTTCATGCTGTTTAAACAAAGCCCACTTAGAAGACCTAGTACAATAAAAAGGAAAGCACTGGGATGTTCTCTTCTCTGATCTTATAAACTCAAATTTGTGTTTTTACAGATTCTTCTTTTTTTGAGGTGGCAGTATCTGAATGTAAACACACTTCCCACTGTGCCCCTGTTCCGGCTGAAACCAATGACCCTAGGGGGTGATTAATTTTTATGGAAACACCTTATAGGAAAGTATAAAGATATATACATGCAACTAGCTGACCTATATCCGCAGAGCCTTGGAAGGCACATGGCTTGTTATTTCATACAATAGCTAAATGCTTTGAGTTCTGCACACACCCCCTTGACCATTATGTTAGCCAAAATGGTGGGTACCCCTAGGAACCTTCTCTCATTCAAACATTACCATCCAATTGGAAATCCAAGTAAAGGATGTTTTTTTCAACTCTGTAAGTATGTTAGCATGTATCACTCAGGAGGAGTTAAGAAGAGACTGACAACAGAAATGAAGAAACAAAGGACATGTCCAATACAGCCATCTTCACTCTTGTAGAGTCCTTCTTGGTATCATGAAAAAGCCAAGTCACAGAAATGAAGAAACAAAGGACATGTCCAATACAGCCATCTTCACTCTTGTAGAGTCCTTCTAGGTATCATGAAAAAGCCAAGTCTTTCACATCAGTCAAATTTGAGGTTGTCACTTCAATATAGTCACTTGTGAGAATTGTCAGCAATTGCTGCAAGACTATTCACTGCACAGAAAATTAAATAGGTGCTTAAGTGTCTGTAGGATTGAGGCTTGTGTGTCATTTGTTACGTGGAACTTGCCTTTCTTACAATGACGACAACCTCAAGTATTAGTCTGCTTGAAAAATTATGGGAAAGCAATTCAGAAGTGTGACCCAAACTTTGCCCAGAGCCTGACATTGCCTTAGGCAAGCATCCATCTAGTCATCTATCTATCTAAACTCATTTGCAATGACAAAGGAAAAAAAGCCAGAAAGACATGAAAATTATGGTATTTCATAGCCACATGCAGGAAGATTCAGCAGCTCTACTAGGCAGTTTTCCTTGGAAACGAATTTAAGACCCCTGAAACCTTGAGATAGTCTTTTCATGTGCAAATATTTAACTGAGTTTGTTCCATAATAAAATTTCTAGGGGACAACCTTGCCACCCGTGCCAGCTGAGGAATACATTACCTGGTGGGGTTAACAGGGTTCTCTGCTGCAGAAATAAATACATTAGGAGATGAGACACAAAAGGTTTCACAGCTCCTGATTTTCCTTTAATAATATTCCATTAAAAATGACTGAAAGGCAACTCTCCTCCTATAAATCAGGTACCTCACTGATGTCTTTTAGTCCTGAAATGGGCCTTCTTTGGTTTTAATAGCTTCCCTTCCTTCCCTCTCTGTCTGTCTGTCTCCAGATATGGCTGATTTACCTGGATTAGCAGAGACATTGGCTCCACATTCTTCAAAAAGTGCTGATCAGGCTGAGCCGGTAAAAGATTAAAAGTCACACAAATTGCTTCTATCACTGAAGGAGTCTAATTGATTTTGGGAAAAAATCTAAATCATGATTTGCTCTCTGCCAGTTGAAGCCTATCTAGCGGAGGGGCACTGTTTTTAGATGGGCAGGAAAAGTCGCATTTCCCTGGAGCCCATCAGTTCCCTACCACTGCAGTGGGAGAGCCATCTCTCCTTTCCTCCTTATACTTTGCTTTCTTTATATGCTGCCTGAAAGTTGTTATTCGTCCACTGTAAGGCAAGTGGGTCCTACTGAACTGAGGATAGAAATGGGAATGAAAGCGCCTGTAAAGTCCAGTCCTGATACCAATTCTCCCTCAGTTTCTCTACCTGAAAATGGGGGGTGAGGGGGACCTACTGCTCACACAATGTCTGGTAGGTACTAAGAGGGCATCACAAGGCAATAATGCAACAATCTCCCTCCCCAGTCATGAAGGGGGAGGAGAGAGAAAGGCTGAAGATGCCCTAGAAGGCAGGCTAGTGGAGATAGCTCTGACAGTACAGGCTCTTGCTTTTAGGATCAGAGTTATGTTCAACTCCTGGTGCAAACAACAAAGCACAGGGTGTACTGGTACCTGAGGATTAATTGATATTTGTAAAGCACTTAGGAAATATAAAGTACCAACCAAGTGCTAGCTAGGATTATGTCCTAGTAAGGAGATGACTAAACATTCCTCTAACACTTGGGGCAGATTTCAAGCATAACCACATATTCAAATCTTAAATTGTTTTTTAGGCCCAGTTTGCCTGATGGGAATTGTAAATGTGTGCTCCATAGCAGCCCCAAACTCTGCCAGATGGGACACTGGGAACACACTCTCACAAAAATGTGTGCCTCATCGTGTAGAGAAATCACAGCTGCCGCGAAAAACAAAGGGGTGCATATATTTGTCGATCATGCACAGCATATTGCACAGCTAACATCTAGGTGAGGTGGAGTTGCCTAAATGTCAGGTGTGCAGTTAGTCCTTTCCTCTCCCTACTCTGCTAAAGGAGTGAACTCTGTGCAACCTTCATATGAGAAAAACAATCAAACATTTGTGTTTGCTTCTCCTGAAAAACAAGACCAGTATTTCCTAGTCTATTCCCAAATAATGAATTACAACACAGGATCTGAATTTGACTCAGCACTTGACAGAACACATGTATACTGAGGAACTGCTCTAGACTGAGACTAATGCAGACAGAAAAGGCCAGGCAGCACTGCAGGCACAGGAACAGTTTGATCACGGATGGTACAAGTGGTTATCAACATCAGTTTGGGGGAAGAAGGATATTGGCACATAGGAGATAGCACAAACAGAGTAGCCAGGGGAAGACATCACATTTTTAATCTGTGTTTTTATAATGCCTTGCAAAGGAGATCCTGACCCATGAGCAGGGTGCTGAGCCCTATGGGTATGGCCACATGAACACAAGGTGGGAGGACAAAGGCTAATTCGTGCCTTGGTGGAGGAGACACAATTGCCTCCTTCAAATGCCAGCTGCACGTAAAATTGTGCAGGAACATCATGACACTGCAGCCTATCATACTGCCAGGGCTTTTTCACTTAATAGGTATCAACAGCACACTTTATATCAGCACATTCAAGTGACTCACAAATCGGAGTCACATTGTTTAAGCCTCAGAAGTCTCCTAAACCACAAGTCTGCACCAATGCATCTACCCCTATGTTCAGATAGGTAAACTGAAGCAGAAGAGAAGATGTAAAACACCCAAAAAAAAGTCAGTGGCAAAATCAGAACTGGAAAGCAGCTGACTTGTTGTCAAACTAGCCAAATACCATAATTCAAAAGATACATACCATGACATTAACAACTCACCTCTTCCACATACCACCTCTGCAAAAGGTTTGTACTTTTGTTACCCTGGAATGAGAAGATTCAAGATCCCTCGCATCTTCATATCTTAGGTTAATACTCCTCCAATATTTTGTATCTTCATATCTTCCCTACTTCAGCTGTAAATCTTACCAGTATTTGAATAGGAGTCTGTTTTGAATCTTACTGAGCTCTTACTAAGTTTCTGATTTCAGAGTTATCTGGTGCAACAAGTTCCATATGTTAATTAGGCATTTTGTAAAAGAGTATTTCCTCTTCAGGGGTTTAAAGTGGTTTGATTTTTTTTCATGTAATTGCTTCCCCTGTTGTTCTGCTAATAATATGAGAAGTAAATAGGAACAGCTGAGTGAACTTCTTTTTTGTGGTGACTATTTCTATACCTTTACCACAATGCTTCTTATTTATCTTTTTTCAAGAAAACAGTGGTGCTCTTTTTAATCATTGTTTATGAAGAAGCTATTAAAAGACTCCAGTCATTATTGTTCCTTTTCTCTGGTCATTCTTCTATTTCTGTTATTTCCTTTTGAGAGATGGGGTGAGCAAACTGAATAGAGTGTACAAGGAAAGCACGTACCATCAATTTATATAATGGTACTGTATTATTTTATCTATTATTCTCTACCCTTTTCTTAATGCAGTCTCTCATCTTGCATGCTTTTATTTCACCATCACTACAGACGGAACAAATGTTTTTACTGAGTTGCTCAGTCGTGCCTTTTTTTCCCCCTCATTCTTTTCTTTTGAGTGGTTACAATTATTTTAGAATCCAGAAATGAGCATGACTAATTCTAATGTGTTGTTTCCTGAGTGCATCACCTTGCCTTTGCCATACTGCATTTCATTTACTCTTATGATGCTTGCAAATTGCCTCAGTGAGCTCACTGCCAGACCTCCTCAGTATCTTTTATAGGCTTGGGTAACCTAAACATTGCTCTATTATCTACACATTTTTCCTTCTATGTATTCTTTCCATTTTTGGGTTATTAATCCATATTAAACACCAGACATAATACTGCTCAGTGACACATCCGCTGAGCTGTGGCATCTTTTCATGCTGCGAACTAGCTATATATTCCCTCTCTATTTATTCAGTAAATTTTGTTTTTCTTCTTACTTTATTTATGATACAGCTTTATCTCATATTCCATGACAAGTTTGTTCCTTAATAATCTCCTAAAAGAGACTGAGTAAAGAAACAAATCCAACAACCATTTGGAAAAGTTTGCTTACATGAAATTTACTCCTTTCCTGTTATCTCATCTGTTTCAGGCTAGAGTAATTTTAGCAGGGTGAAAAAAAGACACCCAGCTTACATGGAAGTCAGATTGGTTTGACTGTGTCGAATCACAGAAATTGCAGCAAGGTGAAACCAGAAGGGACCTCAAGAACATCATTTGGTCTAGCCTGCTACACCAAGACAGGATCAAATATTCTTTTAAATCCATTCCTGGAGAATATCTGCCTACACGGTTTGAAGAAGCTCTAATGAAAGCAGCTCCATATCCTCCCACCTACACTAACTCCTTCCAGTACATTGCTAGTCCTACAGTTCCAAAGTCTTCTTAGTTAGAAAGTCTTCTTAGTATTTAACCTATTACTTCTCATCTTGGAGATTTGCAGCACAACAGATCAATACTACTTTAAAAAGAACAATTTATAGGAACAAAACTCTTACGTTTCTCTTTGCCTTCCCTATTTAGAGCAAGTAAATTTTTATGGCTCTAGTTCTTTTAACCTTCCTGTGCAGGTCCTGTTTGCTCAGCCTCTTGGAAAACCTGCTGCTCCCCTCTGGCCTCTCTCCCGCTTGTTTACATATTCCTTACAGCATGTTGCCCCAAACAGTAGGCTGCATATCAGCAGAGCCTGGCACGTAACATTCCAGTCCACGTTGCTTAGAATGACACAGAGGGACTGTTTTGTTCACTTCAGCTCAATGTTTTCAGAAGTATTGGTGGTTTTTTAACTACTTCTAATTCATATTTCATTCAGCTTGCCCAATACAAAAAAGAAAATCCCTGGTCTTTCATTTCCAGAATATGACCTTGCATCTTCATAATTTTCCAAAACTCTTATCTCGGTTTGCAAGATTGTCTACAAATATTTGTCAGCAACTGATCAGCCCCTTCAAAAACCCTTGCACATCCTGATGATATACAGCAGTCAAGGGGTCTGCCTCTCTGTGCCTCAGTGTAAAAGTGCTCAATCTGACAAAAAATTTTCAGACTTTTTTTTCTACTCACTCAAGAAAGCATAGAGGGTAGAGAAGCTAGCCAGAAGGGAAGATTAAAATTAGTGCATTTGTGACTGTTTGTTTTAGTACCTTTGCTCTTGACACTGCTTGAAAAAAGCTGGGACAGGTGAGGCACCCCCCCAAACATCCACTGTAGCAATGACAAATGAAGTGGAGTTGCTTAGCCTCCCTCCCATGCCCTTAACCTTCTGTCATCTATATCCATATTTATGATTAATCTATGGAGTGAGGTAGATACAGGTTCACAGTCAAGAACCAGAGATACATGGATATATTTAGAAAGAGGAGAAGGGGGGAAAGAAAGGCAGAATTATCAATCTAGCATTTAGTTTATCAAATCAAGAGCGACAGTCTGATGTGCATTACATGGTTCAAAGCTGCTTAGTGTGGGACACGAGATTCTTTGACCTGCCCCACTTACAAATGACCCTCTTATATAAAAATATGCACTCCCCAGGTATGAGTCTTAATTTACTGTACACAAACCTGCACATCAAACAAAAGGTATGGGGAGCATCCTAAGGACTCCTCTTGCCACTTGCTCTCTATACATGCCCACATGCCATTATGAAGAGAAAGCTTCTAGGTCACAGCAGGGATGTTTATTTCTGAGTCTCTGTGTGGGTGTACCAAGGATATCTGGCACCATGAGCCTGCTCAGCTTAATGCCCTAACATTTTCCAAAGACAAAGAGAGAATGAGCAAAAAGGAGATGCGTTTGAAATAGAGCAATACACAAATGATACTTTCAGACAGGAGCAGCACACACAGAGAGCACGGGAGCTTTCAGAGCACTTGCATGAGTGTGTGGCTTCTCTTAATAGTTTCATCCCAGATGGAATGAAAGCTCACAGCAAGCAGTCCTATCATCATCACACTTCTGTGAAAATGAAAAAGCATTCCCAGCCTTTTTCTTTGTCATACTCTCAAGTTATTCCAAAAGCCAGTTTCCACATGACTCTTACAGCTGTTATCCACCTGCTGACTGTGTTCTCCCAATGCAGGAAAAATGTCTAAAATGTTATAATTTTTCTACCTAAAGGGAATTCCCTCCTTGCTCTAGCTAGGCTTGATTAAGCCCTTGGGGACAACGGGGTAGTTAAGGTAAAAGAGGAGTTCCTCAGTAGTCATATAATCAAAATCGAGGCTTACAGAATTTATCCTAAGCCCATTTGGCCCCTGCACCTCAAGTCTTTCATCACCTTGACCTTAACAAACACTTGTGGTTAGTCCACTGTAGTTTGAACTCCAACCCTTCCCAGCAGGGTCTCTGAAAGAGGTCTGATCTGTGGACTAAGGTCATTTAATTTACAGCCTAGTGCTAAGGTTCTGCAGGTCAGTGGCAAGGCAAAACACTGTCAAAAAAAATCTGGTCCACTGTCCTCAGTGGGAGGGGAGATGTCTTCTGACAGGGTAAAATAGAGAGCAGGTCTCAACATCCTAAACTTTCACGGCTCCAGGGAGGAGAACAGCAAGAAGAGTTTGTACAGGCTGAGAAAATATGAGGATGAAAGTACATTGCTCATCTGGAGTTCATCCTTTCTGTCACTGTAGACTTTTTCAACAGCAAAAATACATCCCCATCCTGTGTTTTATGGAGACCAAGATAATCCACTACAAGGATAAGAACGACACAAAACACAGTACAAGATGCTGGTCAAGAAAACAAGTAAATAATCTTTTCAATTATGTATTTAGTTCACTTTAGCCATGTCTCTTTCTGGGCCTATTCTACTGAATACATTCACTGACCAGAACATTCACAGAAACAGTCAGTGTTAAGTGAACAGTAAAGACAATTTGCTGAAAGCACCTTCTAAACCTAGAAACTAGAATAGATGCCCTGGAAAACCACCTCTGAGTTTGTAACTGTACATTAAGATGCCCCTGTGCTGCTCTGCTAATCTCCTAGATGAAAATTGCTCTGAAACAGGCAATGTACAGCAGCCTTTCCTCAAAGCGAATGTGCCTTTACATGCCCAGAGATTTGCAGGCCTGCTTAGGAGCAAAAACCAGAGATGTAGTCAGAGAGCCATTTAGCAGGAGTTCGCTTGGAAACAGCACAACCTATTGATCCTAGGTCACAAGAAAAAACAAACAGCCCAGACATTACACAGGCTCCTGAAAACAGCTCGGGGAGCTGGGAAGCAGCATCTCCGATGTCCCAAAACACTGAGCACGAGGCAAGAGCACTCAGCAAAAGGAAACAATAAAACTGCAAGCCGAATTACAGTGATCATAGTTCCTGCTTACCCCTGTTAGAAATGACATTGAATCCAAAGGATCCATGAGACAAAAAAACCCTATCAACTTCTAGAACAAATAATACAAAGTAGTTCTTCAGGTGTTTCTTCAGGTGTTAGTACTAAAGCTTGAGATGGAAGGACACAGCACTGAGTTTGGGCTTTTCAGCCTGCACCAGAACACTGCAGAGCCCACCTTGACCAGAAGTGTGGAAAGCAAGTAGAACATATTATATGTAATAACTGCCACCATTTCCTCCAGAATTTTTGAGACTAAGCAGCTCCATCTCTGCTATGTGCATTAACCCTACAAGGAGAGGTGACCCAAGAACACCAATACACAACGAACATCTGTGAGGAAGACATGTCTGTTTGCAGGGCAGGCTGCAGAAGCTGTGCTAATCCCCAGGTCTTTTTGGGAAATGAAAGTCCTTGACTCAAGCATGAATGATACTGGCAAAGATCCCATTACTGTAAAGCTCTCTGCCAGCCAGCCGCCTCTCCCCCTCCCCCTTTTTATATCTCTAAGGTCACTAAACTGCAATTTAGTCATCATTCTTTATAGAGCATGAGCAGATATGAAACATCTGGAAACTGTTGTAGTCTCACTTTGAGATACACCTCCCGAAGGAATTAAGTTGCATAGGAATGGGATGAAGTACTTTTTTACCTCGAGGTCAGTCCGGCTTGAATGCATCCTTGGTACCTAGTTACTGGCTACTAATGCCTCTTGGACAACCAGCTATGAAATGAGTTAGAGGGTCTCAGTACAATTCCCAGTGAGATGAAAACCTCAACCCAAAGATCATCTCAAATAGTCCACTAGACATCCTTCTTTTTGGCAGTGTTGGTGAGGAAATGTGGGCCATAAAAATTTCACTCCTTATTTAATTCCAAATGTGATCCCTCTGGAGATGAACCGTGGCATGGAGATAGGAAAGAAATTTGCCCTGCTGCTACTTGTGCTTTGTAAGTAGGTAACAGCAGTCCCCAAACACATGAAGAAATATTCCCAACCTGATATAAAAATGTATTTACGTAAAAAAAGGGAGTAGAATATTTTTTTCAAACTCTTGCAGAAGCCAGCACCAGCGTCAGTCAAGAGACAGAATCTTCTTACCTGACCCATACTATAGAAAGTTAATTTAAACTTTATCTTCAATAATCTCACTTCTTTTTATTTACTTCATTCAGAGGGTGGAGGGTTAAACACAAGGTGTTTTTGAATAATTAAACGAAGGAGGAAGCACCATGTTACTGACAAAGCTGCTAATCTTCCTTATTTATTAATAGTAGCTGCATTAAGACTGACTGTCCTTAATCCTGGCTCTCACCGTGCAAATTCAGAACATCAGAAATAGAAAAGGCTAATTGAGGCCCTAAAGCCAGGAAGAGAGTCCATGCCTGTGTCAAAAGCTGAAAAGAGCCAGATCCAATCAGCGCCTGGATGTGGAGCTGCCAAGGGAAGCCTTGCTGGCTTGGGAAGGAAGGCCACTAATTTGGGTCTTGTTTTCCGTGATTTGGACAAGCCCCATTCAGCTGGTCTGGTGCCCAAGGTGCTGCATTTGGCACCACATTGCATTCAGGGGCAGGTGTTTTGTTCAGTTTTGGGGAGCTCCAGGTCACCCTTTGAAACACTCACTGCCAGTCACTGCAGCCATGCTTCAGCCCTGAGTGACTGAGGGCTCCAGTGAGGGTCAGACTTCACTGACATCCCACTGTGTGGGGGCCTGAGCATCCTGGCAGCTTGTTCACCTGCCAGCTTTGTGCTTAGGTCCTGACTGCCCTGCAAATCCAGCTGCGGGTATGGGTGAGTTGAAGGCTTTGCTATGAAAGAGCCTGAGCTCTTCCCTCTTCCCCAACACCCTCCCCAAAGACCCAGCCGCCTAATCAAATTCTTTGGCTCAGCTTATGAGCTCTGACAAGATTGCAGCCCAAGGAGGCTCGAGTACAGACTCAGCAATCCTTACTACACCCAACCCAATTTAGCTGTGCTCTTGGTGCATCACACGCACAGTAAAGACCTAATCTAAAGGTAATCATTAATTTGTTACTGCCACAAGGATATGGCAATCAGCAATAGGATGCTGATTGTTCAGATGATAAAGTAATGTATTTCTTTAGTTTTTTAAACAATAACCACCCTTCACAGTTGTAACCTCTTTATAGACATATTGTAGAGCTAATGATAAAAGTGCTCACAAATTCTTTTTGCCCAAAGACTTTTTCACATTATGTAAAATGACCTTTTTGGAACTTAGTGTTGCATATTAAAAACAAAAAACAAAAAATTAAAGTGGAAAAAACCTGAGCAAAGCATTTATGGCAACAACAGAGTCATCATCTCTGTTTGATAAAGGACTATAAACCTTCATGCTGGCAGGCATAAGATGGTCATTAACCTCATTCAGTCAGAAAGAAAATGTCTCCTGTGAACAGGTAATTCTGGTATGGTGTGGTACAGGCTTTCTTGCCCCTTTCTGAATTATTTGGCAATTACTGGAGCCCAGATATTACATCTGTCTAACCCAGGCTGGCAACTCCAATGTTCCTGTGTGCAGCAAATCACAGAGAAGTTCCAACTAGTAACTGAGCAGTGCCTATGGCTCCTGCCACTACCTCCCCTGAATTTCATGTGTGCAGCCCTGACCATACACCCTCCCAATCAGTGCATGCACAGAATATGATACATTTCTGGGAGTACAAAAATCGAATAGGAGAAATAAATCTACATTAAATTGGCCTTCTGCATTCCCTCCTGCATTCACAGGAATGCAAACTGTAGAGTTTACTCTGAGGATTAGCACAGTTTAGCCTCTACGGAAGATGATCTCAGAAAATAAGGCTATTGAAGATGGAGAGCAGGGAAGGTCAGGTACTGGTCCTTTGTCTTTACCTCCACCATGTTAGAAAAGAAGCACAAGCCTGTAACTCCCCTGTAACAAATTTTCCACTTCACTCCCGTCTCTTAGGCTAGCATTTCACTTGGATCTGCATTTTCCCTCAAAAGTATCTCATCCAGCCTTTCTCCAGTGTACGGAGCCAGATACATCTAAGAGAAGTGCCACTTCATGAAACAGAAATTATACATGTAAGAATTTTTACCCCTGCTGTAACATCCTTTTCAACTATCCCTTACATAATGTCAGCTCACATGTGAAGCCAGTGTAATGCAGCAGTGGACCATCTCCAAGTATGAACAAAAAAGTCATCCCCACACTATTCCCTCCTTTTCTCAGCTCCTTTAGGACAAGATTGACATAGTATTTGCACTGTTTTAACCAGCTCTCCTCTAGGGCTAACTGGTTAAACCCGGTATTCCCTCTGGCAGTGACCATCACAAGTATCACTGGCTGCATTTTGGGAAAGTGCTGAAAAAAATGTACATCTCATTGTGGACTATCTCTAACTTCAACTCTGGTGATATTGATCCATAAATTCTTAGGAGATTTGGTTTCCTTCTGGGCTAGAAATACCCTCAGAGCAGTCCCTTGTGGCATATTCTAGTACGTTTGCTTCTGATACTTTATTTTTTCAGATGATCTATCAACAGAGTTATGATGGGGAGGATGGCAGGGCAGAATATCACAGTATATGTGATAGTCCCCCTTTTGGCCAATACAACAGAGAGAAGCAGTTATCCACAGAGTCAAGGTCATTAGCAGTCTGAAGGTAGGACAGAGAGACAAGACTTCCCGTGGAAGGCTGCAGCAGGCTTGGATTCCTGTGAATCAGGCACAATGCAGGATCAATGAGACCTAGTTGCCACTAGGCTCTCTAAAATCTCTGACAGGTGAGATGGACAGCAGCTAAATCTTGTACCTCCTTAAGCATCACTGCCTCTCCAGATATGCAGACAGTGAAGACAGAGATGGCAATGAAAGTCAGGCAGAAGGGAGTGTCTTGTGAAGGGATCACCTACTTAATCTCCCTCCTGACCTCCAAATACTGCTCACTGGCAGGGTAGGATAAGAGAGCAATTTGGATGTGATTATTTTTTCCAGGAAGGGATCCCTGAGGGCTGTTACGAATATGGTTTCTCGGTCCCCTCCCAGCCCTACACCACCTCATCCCCCAGCCAAACACAGCAGCAAGAAGCCAGCAGGTTGCTGCAGTTATAGCCTCCTCTCTCCAGCGAGAGCTGGGGCCTGACAGCCCAGCAAAATGACCCACTTCTTGCCAACTCAGACAAAAAAGCTCCACTTAGGCCCCAGGAAAGTGTCTCTAATAAGGCCATCCGTTAGCTGTGTCGCCCGGACCCCTCTCAGCTATCCTTCATCCCTGCCCTCCCTCCCTGCAGCCCGCCATTAATGCAGTCAGCACGCAGGAGAATGAAGCCGTCAGGCTCAGTAAATATTACCGAGCTCCACACAGGGAGCCCAAGACCATTATTTAGACTCCCAGGTCTTGGGTATGTTTTGATCACACCAATTTAGCACAGAGAGGTAAAAGAAAACAACTGGCTAGTGGCTGTCTGCCACACCTATGTGTGTCCTGGTCTGTGAAATCCCAAATCCCTCTAGACTGGCCAAACCATCTCATGACTGGAAGCCTGGAAGCGCTGATGGCAAATCCTGGCATGAGTGAGTGGGGGACAGCATTAGATAGGTCCCCACCAAAGGTTACTTGAAATACAAGAGGCTAAAACTCATCCCTGCTCAGCCACTAAAGGCAGTTGTTCCAAAGCTTTTGTGTCTTGTGGCTGTGGGGAGGAAATATCTTTTCTTCCCCTTCAACTTGGCTTTCCAGTTTCCCTCACATATGTTTGTATGAGTCTACCTATGTCTCTCCCTATCAGAAATCACAGGATGCTTTCTACAGCTTGAGCTGTTCCAAAACCCCTTACTCCTTAACAACGTACACTTCTCTAAAGCACTCAGCCCCTGCTTTTAACTCTTCCCTGTATTTGTTCCAGATAAGTTCCCTGCCATCTTCTCTTGGCTTTGCCCCACACTAAGCTCGTCTTTCTCCCTCCATGCAGGGAGACATCTATGCAGAGGAGCTAGCTCCTCCTCAGGTCCCACCGTGTACAACAGCCCCGCTGCAAGCTCAGACATATCTGCTGCTTCCTGACTCAGCTCAGACCTCATCCTCTCCCCAGCTCCAGGCTGTTCATGGCCCCTTCTCCCCACTTCTCTGTTCTTGGCTTTTTGGCTGGAGGCTCTAATAACAACCCATTGTTGTGAATTGTTTTGCTCTGCAAGCACTTGAGGTATAGTTTGTGCAAGAAAAAATATCCTCAAGAAAATAAAGTTGTGCTGCACGGTATTTTGAAGGAAAGAGAGGCAAGCAGGTCTCATGAGAACTGGGTATGAATTTACCTTGCACACCCCCAGAGGCACAGGCACAGAAGAGTGCAGGCTGATAAATCCCTTTTATTACCTGTATCTGAAGGCAGGAGAGGAATTTTTTTAAGTCTGGCCAGTCCCCAAAGTGTCAAATCCAAGGGCAACATTTGAAATTCAGTGGTGACAGAGTAAGACAGAGACAGACAACAGTGACCATGTGTCATCAGCCCAGAGTATGTGCCAAAGCCAGGGAGACAACACATCAAACCAGCTCATGGAGCTCCTGATATAATTAAAGAGTCACTAACATCTCATGGAGCACTCTGGGGGAAAAAAAAGACAAAAAAAAAAAAAAACAAACGGGAAAAAAACCTGCTCGGCACAAACGGATGGCACGAATGCTGAGGCAGCAGCATGAAAGCTTAGTTCCTTCCACACCAAGCAAAGCTCTGCATCCTCAAAATGCAGCTCTATTCAGAAAAGTGACTCTGCAAGAATGCCAGGTTTTCTGCACATTCTCCCCTGGGGTGCTCAAGGAGAGGACTCTTCCTTTGCTTGACTAAAATAAACATATGCTATTTTCTCCTGACACTCCTGGAGGAGCCAGCACAGCTCTAGAAGTGGGACTGTTTTGCCAGCAGTACCAGGAAAGCTCCACCCAACTACAGGTTAGGCAGGCTGTAGCACCACTGCAACGAGCCCAGCCTGCCTGTCAAATTTAATTATTGCCCAATCTGGCTTTGGTTGGGAGAAAATGCTGAAAGAAAGGTTGGATGGAGGCAGAACCCAAAACCAGGCACTTCTCTCGGAGAGAACTCCTAGGGATGAGATAAAACCATGCTAAGGTGCATTACTATGAACACAGACCATCACACAGGCTGCTGTCACTGTCCCTTAGCCGGTGATCTTTCAACCTGACCTCAGTACCCTTTCCATTACTTATTCTTCTCACTCATACATCTCTCTCACAAGGTGCTGAGAAGAATTTGCATCTTTTCAAAGCATCTTTTCCCTCCAAGGCCCAGGAAAAGGAGTAAGTCAGTGACTGATTAGCAGACCTTAGCCCAACTCCTGCATTGTGCTAATGGGCTGTGCTGTGTCATGCCAAGGAGAAAGAGCTGAGACACAGCCCCTCTCCTCCTTGCTAGAGCATACAGAACCTTCTTTTCTATTGCCCTACCATCTAGCCTACTTCCTCCTCCTTGAGGATTACCTGTCTCCTTGGCTGATAACACAGATCTTCCTTTTATCAGCCAGCCGACCTGAGGAAAAAGGGCAGCAGAGAAAGAGCATTTAATTTAACCCTCTGATAAGGGAAAAGAAAATTCTTGGTCCATCCAGAAGTACCTGATCTTTCCTCGGATACAGTGGTAACAACATCTTAAGGTCAAACTGTAAATCTTGTAAAACATCTTTGCCTCCTCAAAGTGGTCTTTTCCCCCTGTTTCTTTTCCGCTTTCATTTTTAGAAGCCAGGATATCTGAGGACATTCAACTCCTGCATTGCAAGTTTACTACCTTAGTGGGGAGATGCTTCTCCTGGTCAGGTAAAACATCCAGCCTCCTCACACTACAAAAGGGCAGCAGGCTTATTACTTGCAGGAGCATGCTACACCAGTCTATCTGAGACTCATGTCTGCACCTCCTCTTTCTTGGGAAGGTGATTTGATTGTAAGCCCAGCACTGGAGGACTTGTGCTAAACACGTACAGTGCGTGAATGAAGGGAGACCAAGGAACTAGTTAATGCCAACACATCACAACTTTGGTTTGTAAAACTGATTCCCAGTCTGACTCAGCTTACTCTTTACCACATCATCACCTAGATGCTTTCTTTTGTAAACTTACTGGGTTCCTGAATTTCTGCAGTGGAAAGTCTTTGCAGTATTTCTATAGTGTCCCCAACTCTAAAATCAGGTAGCTGCACCAAAAGCAGTGCTGATCATGCAGTGACCTGGCTTTGCAGAAAGCAGCTAGGGAGAGACAGTTATGCTTGCAATGAAGCAAAACTGAAAACTATTTTTCAGTTAATTTAAACTGCAATAGCCAAAACATGAGAGATCAGAGCAACCCTGTGTTCAAATAGACTTGGGAGTGCATACCCATATCACACCAGCATACTGATGTCTGCCTATGCCCTGCTGTGCTCCTAGAGACAGCAAAAACACCCAAACCACTTCTGATGTCACACCTGGAGAAGACCTAGCAGGATTTTGGCTTAAGTGACACAGTTTCCTTTGCTGTTGTTAGTTGGCATGTGAGGTAGCGGGATGAGAAACTGTCAATAGACTCTGCTGACGACCTGTAGAAGGCCTCTCCACTGCTCTCATCTGACATGGTTTAATTTTGAATTCAGCAAAGCAGTGACAAGGACGTGGGCTGCCAAGGCCAGTCAGCAGCGCAAATTGGGCAGGACAGGCTGAATTGATCTGCAAGGAAGAAACGAAGACGCAGCAGAAACTTTAGGCTATAGGTACCCATGGGCCAGAGTCTGTGGAGAGGGAAGAGAGAGAAATGTGCGAAGGGAAACGAATAGAGAGAAACAAAGCAAGGACAACACCCCAGGAGGGAAATTATTGGTGTCTGGACACCCATAGGAGCTCAGGACCTCTAACCCAAGGACACTGGCTGGCCCAGGCTGTATGGTACATGGACCATATGGATTTCATTGCTGGGATGCAACAGCCATCATCCCTGTGCCAGAAGCTGCAACACAGTAGCATGGGAGGCTGCCCAAAGATAGCTTGTCAGATATACAGATAGCACTTCAGTCAGTCCAGAGAGAGATGCTCAACTCCAAGCTCTGCCAGAGGTTAAGAGGTCACCACCCATCCAATTCCCCACCATACTTATATCCTTGCCAATCCAAACCTGAGAAGGATTAGTTGGAGGGGTCTGTTATCACTACAAGCGTTAGAGTTTATTATCTTATCACTAGGCTAAACACTTAAATCAAGAGTGAAATTAAAAGAGTGGTCTCAGCCTAAATTGAATGCCCTGCTCACTCACATAGGCTGAGGGCCACACCAAGAGTGTGTTTATTCAATGACAAGAGCAGATTTTCCACAATGACAATACATATCTTGTAAAAAAAACAAGCACAAAAAGTGCTCAAACACCTAACACAACCACTCGGGCCAGCTGCTGAGAACACTGAATGAGTATGCTGTCTGATGTTTTCATTATTCAAAAACTAGTACGCTACTTAATTGTCCTTTTTCAGTAGCAGCTGTAAATATAGCCCTTTCTGCCATTTCATGTCAGACAGACAAGAAACCTCAATGATGCTCTATAGAGTGTTGAAACATTCCAAAATTTGCCAAATAATTTCTAGCAAATTACTCCGGAAAACACTGAAAGTTTCCAAAATCACAGAAATAGAATATTTAAATATGGATATTTTGCCAAGTTTGATTGTAATTTTGACCAGTCTTTTCTAGCACCAAGGATTGTCAGAACTTTCTTACTGCCATTTTTAATGCTTGCAGAAAAAAAAAAAAAAAAAGGCAAAACTAAGCATAAGCTGACTGTATTCAGTCATCTGTCTGTCACTGGGCTGAAATTCTGCTCAGATTCATTAGGTGGCTTTCACAAGTTTTGAATGAATCTGATCCCCAGTTAAGCAGAATGATATCAGTAATGCTTCTATGTTATGACTCGATGAAAATGTTTGTACATTATCTGAGAATCAGAATATAATCATGTAATAAGCAGAATGCAGTCCTTGAAAATAAATGCTGTCAAGCAAAATGAAAGGCACACTATTTAGAAACAACAGCAAACACTACTAGTAATACAGTGGTAAGACTGAAATCGTTCAAGAAAAGTGCTCTGAAAATGCCCTTTTCTCTGTATTTTACGACAAGAAATAATAATACTCTGAAGGCAAGGCAGCAGAATCCATGGTATTCTCCATGTGAATGGAGGCAGCAGTTATTGTACTCTACCCTGTAAGAAATAATTCATTTTGCCATGTGTGCTGCTCTTAACAAAGAGAGGAAGCCTCTGTTTGGAAAGTGAAGCATGAACTCTTACTGAGCATTAGCAATATCAAAGCTCACATTCACCACAATAAATAAATAAACCCTCTCATCTGTACAAATATACCACTAAACCATAATTATAAAGCACCTTGCTATGTTTGGTCTCTGCTTTTTCTTGCTTCCCCTGCAGGATTTGAGGATCCATACATGCAGCGCATACACACTGCAATGGGAAACAGGACTACAATTTATCTGACACGGCCACAAAGGTATTAAAGTAACTGGAGTTCATTGACAACAGCAGCACTAAAGGCACAATAGCACAGATTTCAAAGAAAATTAGCCCTTCTGGACACTTCACAGACTCATTCACAGCCCATGCCAACATCTATGCTGACATCTCACTTCTAGTAAGTAGCTCTGAAGTTCAAATTAGGTCAGGTAGGACTACCCAGGCTTCAGTCACACGTGATTTCTCTATAGACAAAACCTCCTCAACCACTTAGATGCTTTTGACAATTCCATTCCACCCACCATATATAACAGACCTGATGTAGTCAGCTTTTGATATGCAAAACTAGTATGGATGAAAACTTTGCAGGGGTGGAAACAAATGGGTAGAAACGTCAGCAAAACATGAGCAACATCAGCAGAATTTGCCCTTGCTATAATGGAAGGAAGAACACAGTTTAGTCACAAAATAATACAAACTTCACTTGTAGTCTAGAAGAAACAGCAAGCCTTAGATTAGTTGTAGGAGGCCTTCCTTACTGCTCCCTTATAACAGGAAATACATGGAGCACCATAAATGCATTGAGGGTAACAAAACAGAGTGCAAAGGCTCTAACTTTATGTTTGGTTACCCCAGTTGATGAAGTTACATCAGGCTAAAATGGGTGCAGATGACTACATGGAAAGGGACCCCATCCTCCAGGCCCTGCCTAGTTCTGCTACCCAGCACAAACCCCAGTGTTGTGCTGTGTGGGGATGTCAGCTGTGAGGCAGCAGCCTATTCCGTGCCCACTGTGACATCTGCAGGAATTGAAGCCATTCTGAGCAACAGGGTCTTGCATTATGTTTGGCTCCTGGAAGAGCCGCTTAAATATTTTCATTAGAGGCAGAGTATTTCTGGATGATAAAGATAATTAAGTGCTGAAAGCATAGCGATCCATTTGACACCGAGAATAAGAGATATGAAGTATTTCTAATAAAAACAGAACCCCCGGTGGGATTTGAACTCACTCTGTGTCGTTACAGTTTGAGGCAAGTGCTGCATCCATGATGAGACTAACACAGTCTCTTTGCTGGGTCTGCAATTTACTGGTCTTATATTGCCTTCATTGGGTCTCCCCTGTTGTTCTCCAAATGCAAAAATTATATACTACTGATCACTGCATGCTAACTTAAATTGATTTGTTCAAATGAACACAAGAGTTATAAAGTTCGGGAAAACCTGTTTTCTAGTTGATGCCAACATCTATAACCTGTTCCCGAATTCATTATCCCTGCTCTCAATTTCCTGTGTGGTTTTTTTCATCAGTGGGTTTAAAAAACACAACCAGACAATCAGGATGATGATGATGGTGAAGAAAGCAGCTCCTGCTCTTTAGATGTCTGTTCCCCCATAAGTAATGTCAGAATGATTAGAGTGTCTGATGTGATGAGAGTGATTAGATCTGTGCAAACACACACAGAGGAGGAAAGAGGCTGGCTTTGACAAAGCATTCAATTACCCAGGTTCTCCCATCACGTCTGGTCCTATCACAATAGGAACAACACTCCCTCTGTTCTCCTGGGAGGGAATCACTGCCATGCCTTTCCGCACCACCACTGTAAATCATGCCATATAGTTCTGTGCCACACAGCTATAATTTGATAAATACCAGAATGACTCAAGGAAATAAATCTACTGGGTTTTAATTATAAGTGTGCTTCTCTAAGTGTGGGGCTGGGGCTGGGTTGTTTTTCAGCTTCTGCCGATACAAATCATGTACATCTGTTCCTTCAGCCCAGCCAGCATTATTCTTTCTTGGGAAATCCTCCACTACTGCCTTACTACCAGGACTACCCTGCCACACTGATTGCTGTCTCAAGAGCACAAATATTCAGCGAAAAGGGAAAGGTTGTTTCCCTCTTCCTACTGCTGTATCCAAAAGTCCTACCCTGAGCAGGGTCAGAAAACACAACAGCGGTGTGGAGTCACCTCTCCTGTAATCTTGATTTCTATTGATACTGCTTATGTTTACAATTTTATCAGTGCTCTGTGACTACACGGGTAGAGTTTTTCCCAAAAGTCCCAGCATCTAAGGTTGGATGATCACCCAGAGGTCTTTCAAGCTTTTCTTTCAAATACAAACATTAAGTTTCTAGCAATTGTTGTTTCAAATGAAAGCTTGTAAATGCACACTAACAAAGTACGAGGAAAACCTCAAATATACTCTGCCTTTTGGTGTTTCAAGACACACTTTTGTAGATCCCATCCATGCTTCTACATAGCACAACCCTACGATTTGTCTTAGGAGAACATTTGCTGTAAGAAAAGGGGATGGAGGTTTGTGCGCGTGCGTAACACGGTGGAGAGAAAAAACAATGCAACAGGCACACATGCATCTTCACATGGGATCATACGTGAGAAACCACATGTGTGAGAGCAGACAGCAATACAATGTATGTGCACCTCTGCATGCACATGGAGCAGCGCGTGTACCAGCAAAATGAGCAGGCAACAAAGGGAGAGACCAAGGGAATCTCTGCGTGTGAGCACACCTGCACTCCCAAAGGTCAGCCTGCTCTCCTCAGATTTAATTCCCTTTCTCGCTGCTACTGTTCAGAAGTAAATGTTCACTTTTTATTAAAAATCAAAAGCAGAGGGGCTCGTAATCCTCCTGACTCCGTTTCTTCTCATATAAATGAAAAGTTTAGCTTAGAGCAATAACAGGTAAAATCAGACTGAAAGCAGAAGCTAATTCTCAGGAGATATGGAAAAGCTAAACAGCATTTGAGGATTGTTTTGTTTGTATGTCTACATTTCTCATTAGATAAATTCTTATTATTATTCATTTTTTAAATGGAGAATTTAGTAAATCCTCACACATTGCAGCACATTTTTGGAAATAATTTTTCAGTGATATAGGAAACCAACTGTATTTTCCCGTTGCAAAGCTAATTCTGTTCTAATGACTGCAAAGAGATGGCACTGCACTAATTTCACAGATCTCACTTATTTAATATGTTCCCTCCTTACTTGGAGTCCCCATAAAGCCCTCTCCCCTCCTTATTCTCAGTGCTAATACTGAAAATCTTCCCTTTGAAGCGCTACCGTGGTTTTAATGATATTTCCCTTATTTAGTGTAACCTTCAGAGCAGGGACCATGTTAAAAATGTTATCAGCAATACTGCCTGCTTAAACTACCAAAAATATAATTGCAGAAGCTGGGAAGAAGGAGGAGAAAGAAACAAAGAGGAAAAGGTTTCTAAGACTTTCAGTTATTTGGGGTGATAATTCCTAGTTTCCTTCTGCAAACACAGACAACAGAAACTTAAAGAAGAAAATGGAGGTTCCTTCCTAAGAACATACCCGCCGTGCTCAGGCTTCAATTAAAACATCAAATAAGATCTAGTGTAATACTGAAAGTGGGCATCACTGCACTACTCTCTTCCTCATTCACACTTGGTTCCAGTGCCTGTTTCACTAGGTTTAAGTGGGCAGAGGTAAGCTCCTCCCTGGGGTTATTGAGGGGCACTGAGCAGATCAGATTTTCTACTCTGAAAATAAGACTTCAAGAAGAAAAATTCACAGTGTGGATCATGCAACACTCAAAATAGAGTTGTGGCAAGGACTTAACATTACCTCTCCAGATTTATCGAGCTTGAAACAAGCTTGAATCCTACCCATGCTGTACCTTCACCTCCACAGGTACAGGCCAAAACATTCTTAGCTTGTAACCAAGAAATTTGCTTGATGCTACACCATCTGCCTCCTCAGATACCTAGTTCAGACATTCACAGTTCTCTGTTCCCCTTGAGATGTCCTTTTACCCTAGCTGTACTGAAGCTCCTTCCTTTTGGTTGTCCCTGTCCCAGGCACCTGTTAGGTTTTGTGTGAAGAAGCCCTGAAAGATAAGCTGAACTGAACTAATTTCCTTTGCAGCTGCCTGTCCTCTCCATGAGCCACTCCGTGAACAGTAACATTCCTTGGCATTATCTATACAGTTTAGGATTTTGCACTCAATTAATTCCCTTCTTAACAGCTTCTCCTTCTCCATCTTCTTCATAAAGACCTCACTTTTATTTTTAGCCAATCCCATTAGCTCAGGACTCACAGACTCCCACATCAAATTTTCTGCCCTTCTTCTCTACACCTTTTTGAGTTCTCTGATGTTGAGAGAGCAAAGGAGATAGAGTGGAGAAGATGACAATCAGCTGGTGTAGGACCTACGCTGTACTGTCTTTGTCACTGATCCACCTCAATTGTCAATCATTAAACTTACAAATTGCTTCACCACTTTTCCCATGGCCTCGTAAGCTGTGAACCTACTCTTTCTACCTGCTGACTTACCTGCTAGAGCAGAGTCAGCGTCTGGACATCATCTCTTCTGAAGGAGCTCTGCAGCAACTACTGTATTATATATCTAAAAAAGGATGCCTCAGAGATATCAGTGAAGGAAATGGCATGGAGTACATAAAGTGGACTACTGACTCTATCAACTCTATCAACCTATCTCTTTGGCTAAAATGCTCAGGAAAAAAAAATCTACTCTCTCCCATTACAACCATAGTTTTCAAAAAAGATCATGAAGAAAGAAGTGGTTGCTACTAACCCCCTTCCATATTATAGCCCACCAGCTCCAAAACTCATCATGGAGGTAGGTCTAATTCTGTTTCTGTCTGAAAAAGTTCAGTTCATCCTTTCCAACTTCCCAGAGGAATGCCCATAATCTTCACTAGTGTTCAGAGGATACTAAGCTCTTCCTGTTGAAGTTGCCATGCACTAATAAAAATTAACTGGGTCAGAGAAGGGAAGAACCATGCACAGACTGCTGATAAACACACTCCCACCTCTGCCCCTCAGCCTCTGCTTTAACACTGAGTGCCTAAGAAGGAGTGGGGCTCTTTTGGGTTTGAAAAGAAATACAACTGCAAGCACATGGTTAAATGCCAGTAAACACTAGAAAGTACATATATTTCTCTATATAGAAGTGAGCATCAGTGAAGAAGTAGACTTGGACTTGAGAGCCAAGAGTAGCAGTTGGGCAAGACTTTGGTACCTATTATCCTTCTGAGGGTTTAACCATCAATTTTCCTGTTCCCCATCTGTGAAATAGTGTAATTTTACCTCCTTGCACGCCTGAGGTGCTCTGACAATGCATTAAAAAGATTGAGAGGTACTCATATACTAGGGCAATGAAGGCCACATGTCTGCTTAAGACAGCTCAGTGACTAACAACTATCAGAAAAGAGATCCCTACAACTAGTGTACGAGACCACCAGCCTCTCATCAACTTCCTTGGAAAGCACAGATGGGGCAAAGGCCTCTTGGAGATTCCGCACCACATAACATGTCTTCTTCCTCTAAGCATAGGCTCATCTGACCCATGTTTAATTCAAGATGAGAATCACTCTGCCTAAGAGCATATCTTAACAAGCTAATGTGCTGGTTTCTCTATTCAACACAGCACAGTTGTTGGAAGGGAGCTGGCTAATCCCATGCCAAGTTTCTTGCTTTGGGGAAGCAAAACAAGAAGTCTTCATGGCAACACTGCAGAAGTCCTAGTTTCACTGATGAGTGGCTAATGTTCCACCAGTTAGATCCCCAGCATCCATGGTTGGGGTAACCTAAGACTAGCTGGCATCACATCAGGTCACTGTCTATTGATAAACATGCTAATTACCCATCAAGAACTGAGGTTAAGACTTTAGAAGCTTCCAAAAGAAGTAAATAATGTCATAATGAATTCACACTAATGGAGAGAGGTATCACCTCGCTTCTAGCTTTCAACACCAGCACCATTTCCCTATCAGCTCTTTTCAGAGATGGGCCCCTAAGGCAGATTACCACAACTACAGGAACATCACCAATTTTCTACACATGAATAATCAGTGCTCAGGAGTCTGCCAGCCAGAGACATGGTGAGAATTGAATCTTATTCACCTGATCTTCACAAGATGCTACAACAGCATTCAGTCACTGGCCTTTCTGGCAAAAGCCCATTAAGTCATTCTTGCAACTCTCAGCACCTATAAAGGCTACTCTCACCAGCCCCTAACCATCTGCCTGCCTTTACTAATGTTCATGACAAATTTCAGGTTTTGCTTGTCTGCCACTGCATATGGAAACCTGATGGATTTAAGCAAGGACTAGATCTATTAAGATCAATGTGCTGTTCGGCAGGTTCAGAAACACAGGAAGCAGATTTATGGACGAACACTAAGTACAGGGGCCTGACCACTTCTTGTCACTAAAGCTCCTGCAAGAATTTTGCAAGAGACAGTGTCTCAGAGCTGCTGGTACCTGGCAGCTTCCAACATTATAACTGTACCTGGCTGCCAGGAGCTCATCCCCTCATTGTTACAAGGAAGTAGTATTGCATTGAAAAGTAATTGTCTGTTGTGGAACAGCTATCCATTTCTACTTCAGCTATGAGCCTGGACATTTTGTCAATCCTTGCATTCTCTTTAAAAAGTGGGGGTTTAGTACACATTTATCAGGCAATCAGTGATACACAATTTCTTAAAGGAAGAAGGATTCTGTCCACCCACTCTACCAGCTAAATTAGTTTAGCACCAGCTTAATAGCATTTGTGCAGTATATTTCCTGTATGTGTAAGCAAGAAAGGTGTCATTTAAGGGTGCTGAGGAATTCAATTATATGTAACAAGACAGCTTTCTCTCAGTTTCACTTACTGTTACTCAGGGGCTTGTCTTTGTGTGTGGCTTCGTTTTTAAGGTATTCTTACAGATAGATTTATGTTGTGGCTCTGTTGTGCCAAGAGCTTTCCACATAGAGATCAACACCTGATTTGAAGGGACAACAACTGAAAGGAGAGAAGTGTGTGCCTGCATGCGTGCATACATCCATGCGATTGGGCGTTTGAGGAAGCCAAGGCTGAGGAGGAAGAATGCAAAGCTGAGGAAAGGGAAAAATGAGATGGCTTTTCATCTCATTCTCAAAGTCTCTTTTCCAGGAAGATGTATTTCCAGTTTTCTACCAAGACCACAGCTCATGGCCTCCACAAAGATGATGGGGGTGGAATAGAGCACAAGAGAAATGCAAGCCAGAGGGCTCCGTCATTCCATGTCCCCAAATATGCTCTGTTCTAACTGATGTGCAGTATCTGGCTATGTCCTGCTAAGAGCTGCTACTCAGGCTCATGTATGACTTTGAAAAATACATTTTGTTCTTCTGGAGCCCTCAAGGACAATAATAAATAGAATGAAAACAAAACCACCCCGACAGCACTTTAGCGGGTGTCCTTCACAGGCGTTACCAGTGTCAGCTGCCCTGGGATTTCACCTTCACCTGAAGGGAAGCCTGTTTAATCATGCGACACTATAGGAGAAGAAGAAAAAAATGTTTCTTGAAGGAACAAAGGAAGGCAAACTTGCCCCCATCCTCATAGTTTTGCCAAGCATGATCACAAATAACACACTGCCTGAAATCTGCCATATGCTAAAACATCACTGTGACAACAAGCCTTGAGGTCTGGCATTACTGTAAAACAGTAACTGACAATAATTCTCTCTGTCCTTTGCTGCAGAGATGCTCATTATTCTGGTCCTTTTTTTTTGGCAAAAGGAAAGTCAGTGGGTCAGTTGGACTGCTGGAGTATGTGAGGTTCAGCAAAGGTCATCACAGAAGAGCTGCCTTGGTTGTCCTGTTTTGGTTTTGCAGCCTTTGCCACAGGAGTTGTTAGAGGCATTTAGACTCTGATTGAGCCTCATCTTTAACAGTTCTGTACATAACTGGTTTCTTTTCAGTTCTTTCTCTATGTTTTTCATTTCTGAGTTATATCCTCAAGCAAAAGATGGGCACACAGGATATTTTTATAAATTGCCTTTCAAGAAGTCTTTGACCAAGTATTTAATTTTAAAAAAAAAAATTTGTTTGAAAATCAAAGAACTCCTGGGTTGGAAATGTAAAGTTCTCTCATGGAGAACAAGTCTGTACAAGACAAAAAGCAGAAATGAAAGAACAATGGATCTTCCCTTAATATGGTGAAAACGTAACAGCAGGAATGCTGCTGAGAAGTTTGTTATGACCTGCATAGGCAATACATCAGCTAATGCACTGAGAAGGAGAATGAAATTGTGAGAGACCAACATCTACTGATAAAGCAAAATGATCATATCTGGAGTATGAGGAACAAAGGATCCTCACAGTGCTAAGAAGATACACAGCAGCCTAACATACCACAGGAAGAGTTCAGCCTTGACACAGGCAATATGTGTTGGGAAAAATAAACCATACTCCTCAGATATCTTAGTGGGTTGTAAAATTAAGTATGGTCAGACAAGAAAAAACCTATACTTACTGTAGGCAGATCAATGAAGCCTTTTCTCTGAGGTACCTCAATAGCAGGCCAAAACGTAAATGGAACATTAAGATGTAAAAATAATACTTGGTGAAAAATCACTCCTGTGCAGAGGCTCAGTTAGAGGCCAAAGCTCCAGCAAAATCTCATCTAAGCCAACAAAATACAGCTTACGTTGGATTTAAGTGGTGCCTAGACCTTGTGTGAGTCATTTCTCTCAGGGATGGGTGAATCTCACCCACTGAGAAAAGTATTAATGCCACTGCATACATCAAGTCATACCTTCAGCTGGAAGAGTGTGGCTGGTCAGCTCTGGAGTTTTTCTTAAAAATAAGAGTGAGTAAAGCACACAGAGAAATGCAAATGATTAGCATCCTGGAAAAAAATTGGGATGGAGAAGATTTTAGAAAACAGAAGCTGTTTAAAGAAGGAACAGTTGACAAAGCACTTGAAAAACGCTAAAGAGCAGAAACAATGTAACTTGGCTTTCTATATATGCGCACGTGGAGAAGGGGTCCCTGTGTATAGTCTCAGATGGCTAATAAGGGATGGCAACACATTACATTAAAGGACTTTAATCAGATAAGACATTTGTAGACTAATTTAAGAAATTAATTGGTACTATAATTCTCATTTTACAGGTTGGAAACTAACTTGTAAACAAGAAAGTGAACTGGAAAATGCTAAACAGCAGCCTAGTACTGAGTCTTACGCCCAGAACCATGCCTTCCTCACAAAACACATCCATTTAACCACCTTGGGGGAAATCAGGTGTGACCACAGCAGCGAGGACGAGAGAGGACTCTCTCAAACCTGACCCAGCCAGCATCTAGCCTAATGCTTATCTCTGAGGGGCACCAGCAGCAGATGGGCTATAGAGAGCAGCAATCCATGGTCACATCCTCCAGTAACTTTTAGAAGACCTTTAGAATCTGTTTGTGGTTGCTATGGCCTATGAGCAGAAGTTCTACACTGTAATCCAGTTCATTCTGAACCTGTTACTAGTTCTTGCAATATGGGTACTCAGTGAGGCCTTCTCCATAACATTCAAAATTTTGTAAATGCCCATTATAGCCCTCCTTTTACTGTTTCTTTTCAAAGTAAAGGAGTTAAGCCTATTCCATCTCTCCCTGTTGGCAGATACAGAAGTAAAGGAAGCAGCACGTCAAATTTGTACACACATAGATAGGGGCAGGTAAATTATGGGAGGAGATGAGCAGCAGAGAGAAGCCACTTTCTAATCTTTCATCTGAAAGAGTGCCTGCTAGACCTGTGATTGGAAACACATTTCTGAGCAGAAAGCTACATTGGTCCCTATGCTGGCCAATATGTCTAAAGGGGTATGGGAGGGAGCACAGGATGGGGACCAGACACAGAAACGGATCAGTAAACAGTTGAGACATATAGCTATGCCCTCTGGCTTACACATTTCAGTTCTAAATCTAAGCAGCCTAATCTTGTACCAGAGTATTTTTTTAGTTTGCTGTGCTTTCTTTTTTCATACTTTTATGTGAGACACTCACACAGTAGGAATATGGGTACTTGTTTTCTTTCACTCTGGAAACACAGAAGGGAGCACAGCTCAGTAAGCAAACAAGCTCTAAAAGGGTTAGAACAAAACACAGAGGGTTTCAGAGTGGTGAGACAGAAGCAATATCTCCATCTTTTGTGTTGACTCTTTCCTGTAAAAAAATAGACAAAAATGTGTCCCTGGGCCAGATTTACAAACTTGAGCTGAGTGATACCAAAATAAATGTGAGTCAGCTCTGGGTCAGTTACAGGAGGAATGCCTTTTAGAAACAGACATGCAGACTATTGGCACGGTACATTCAGCTAGGATTTATCCAAATCTCAGGAGATTTACATTCTACATTTGCTTCAAAAGTACAAAAGCATCCACACCTTACAAAAATGATACAGCAAGTAAACATGAAGAAGGCTGAAAATCAGAGCGAGTCATTCTCAACAGCCAGGCTTGGACAGAGAAGAGGAAAACAAGTCACAGCCATTAATGTTAAGCGGTAGTGACACCTTCTCCAAGTCTCTAGGGGATAGCAAAGTTGTTGTTGTGGAAGAAAATGGAAATAACCGGCCCTGCCATCATTCAGAACAGGAGCTGTGCTGCTAGGAGCTGTCCCACTCCCTCATTAGAAGCAGGCAATGGCTTTTGGTTTTCCCAGTGGTAAAGAAGCTGAGAAATGACTTTGTGTAACCTTTGAAGAGAGTACACAGTTGTGGGAGGTAGTGTTTTCCAGACTGGAAGCAGACAAGGCCCCTGGCCTATCCTTAAGAAATCTCATAGAAGTCATGAGCATAGGTGATGCTTGCTTCAGCTGGGTACTGGCTGCAGCCTTAGCCTGCTGAGCTGAGGTCCAGAGTGCCCTGCTACAGAAAGGATATTCAAACCCCCTCCTAAACTTTCATTGTACGGGAATGCCACTGCAAGAATGGTGACTTTGTTCCACCCCTGAGTTGGCCGTGTTTCAGCAGTGAGCTAAATGGTTTGGGATCCTCCTGGATGACACTAAAAAGTGCTATGGAAATGTCAGCTATGAGTGAAGAGTTTCTCTATAACTGTACAGCCATTCTATAGCCATATGTTTCTCTCCAGGGTTGCCAATGACTGGGTTTCCCCTTTTGAAAAGCTATGTAAACACATGCAAAACCAGGCCTTTACATAATACAATGGGGCGTATCGTTCATTAATGTGCAAATAGGTCGCTCTCCACTTGCCCTCCCACTCGCTTCCTTTCCAGCTAGCTGCAAGCCTGTGTAGCAAGAGCTTAAATGTAAGTCACCAATATTCCTGATTTAGCACAGCAGGGAAAAGACATGACTTTCAAAGACAAGAAGGATGAGTAAAGCACGATGTGTTCTTTCTACTCTCTAAGCTCCATCCTGTTAGATTAGGGAAAAACACAACCTGAAGTCAACAACCCATGGGCAAGTAAAACAGGATCAACAGTCCAATGACACCCATTATCTGCAGGGACTTTCAAGAGCCATGTACCTCCACATGATTTACAAGAACCCTGGCAAAGCCCCATGCTGCCTGCACCACGTTAGGCCTAAATTAAGCACTGTGAAGTTGAAATTAATGTGGAGTGCACTTCAGATTTACGTGCCCCAAGCAGTAGTGCACTGCAATGGGATAGCAAACCAAAGACACAGACAGAGGAAAACGTGTCCTGAAACAGATGTTAAAGATAAAGAAAACGGGGGCAGTTGCATTGTGGATTCTCAACTATGACCTCAGCAGTTTTCTATGACATAACAGAACACAGCTGTTCCCCAGCCATACCAGAAAAGTAACGGGGAAAAAAAAACCAAACAAACCAGATACAAAAGAGGAATAACAAAGAGGACAGAATTAACACTTTTACATGTACAAAGTGTTGTACAAACATTAGCTAATCAATCAACTAATTGCCTAATTAAAAGGGTCACTCAGAAAAAGGAGATAGTGAAAGAGAAGCAGGAAGATGTGGGAAAAGCAGGAGGGCACTGGGACATGGGCTGCAATACGTGCTCCTCTTCAGCCAGGCCACATTATCCCAGGCAAACTTGTGCCAAATTGCCATGACAATAATTAGCCAGAGTTCCCTGACAGATCATTATGAGAACATTAACAGGGCATTAGCAAGAATTACCCATTTTTCACACATTGATTAGGTGCCATTGCTGGTTCATTAGAGTATTGGCTTTTAATAGCCCCCCTCCAACTAGCAGAAGCCCTTGCTTCTCTCCCCTGACCACTCAGCACAGATCCAAACCTCTTTAACTCCGACTAGGGAGTCGACCTGGCCTGTGCTGATCTGCACAAGCGTATCGCCATATGCTGCATAGAGGGAGCACCTCATTAATCTGTCCAGGTTGGGTAGAGGAAAGTGGTGCTGTGCACCATAGGCAGGAGTTAATCTTCCTCCTGAACCTATACTGCTAATGGGGGGTGGCACAGGGAATGACCCACTCCCTGTCCAGAGTCATCATTGCCTTATAGCACGAGGGGCCAGCTCTGAGAATCTTCTTCCTCTCTATGTCCTCTTCAAACCCCACACTAGGAATGATGTTTCTATGTCTGTCATTCCCAAGACCTTTCTGCCATACCTGCTGATGACTCTCTTCCATGTCTGCTTCCTGAGCTGCTACCTCCCATCCCACACTTTGATTGCTTCTACTGAAAAGCAAGGATGTGCACCAGGGGAAGTGGTACAAAGCATGCTCCAGGGAAGTCACAGAGGAAGGTCAGGTCAAGAGGATCATTTCTGCTGCAGGAGTCAGGTGCTGTACTGTGTTTCTGGCAACAAGAACAAAACTAAACTAAAAAGGGAAGAAAAAAAAAAAGGAGACACGTCTGAGGAATCTTTCCCCTCCCTTTTCTCTTAGGTCACATCACCTGTCCACCTACATCCGAAATACGTTTCAGTTGAGTCATGCTTGGGAAATATACAGCAATCCTCTTAGGTGCTATTATACAACTGATTAAGTCTCCCTAATACAGCCATGTACAGCACAGATGCCCCACTCAGACCTGGGGCACTCCTCCCACCCAGATCCCTGACTTTCTTTGTGAGGCTACTTGTCAAAACAAGGCAGGCTGTAGTGTGCAGTGTGGGTTACTGAGGTGTCAGGAGCTAAAACTTTTGCAGAGATGGCTGGATTACAGGACAGCTGAGTGGGTGTATAAGTCAATGAGTGCAGCCCTGCAAAGCTGAGGACAAAGCTAGCACCCTTCAATGCCAAAAGAAATGAATGAGGTAAAGCAGAGAGCAAAGAAGGCAGGAAGGTTCACTCACTTGACACTGAGAAAGCAAAGGAGAAAGTAAACACGGTAGAGAGTTAGAAAGACAGGAGAAAATACAGAGAAAGACCAGCCTCAGAAGGGGGTTGTGTTGCTAGCAGTATCTGAAAAATACTGCTGGGAGATGAATGGGACAATGCAGTTTATAGAAATGTAGGGAATGGGAGGGGGTGTGAAAGCTGGATTAGAAACATCAGCAGGACTGTCTAAGGTCAGAAAGGCAAGGACAAGAAAATTCAAAGGGGACCTGATAGGGCAATGCAAACAGAAAGGCATGGCAGAGGAAAAAGGGCAGCTTTAGTATGCCAGAGAAAGTGAGCTGGCTTTCAAGCAAGAGAGGCAGAAGATGTTACAACAATCAAGACTAAGGAAGGCTAAGGCATGAACAAAGGTTCTTGGTGTTGAGAAAGAGATGAAGAGAGGGATTTCCTATAGCTGGTAGAAGAAGAAAGATGGTGGGGAAAATACAAGGGAGAAAATAACTAGGTTCCATATTACAACCGTACGTGACTGGGAGGATTTATTTCATCACTTGGAGTGATAAAAAGACTGAAGTGACGAGAAATCAAAGGAAAAGACAAGCAGCTTTTTAACACTATTCAGCCTGAGTTGTGAGCATTTGTTGACTGAGATCTGGGGAGACAGTGTGTGACAGGTCAGAGTGTGTAGTATGTCTAGAAGTTGCTTTAGGTGGTTGAACCTGATACAGCAATGTGATCATCTGCAAAGCAGACATGAAGCACAAAGCCCTTTGAGATCCACTGTAGTCGTGAGGATGGTGCACTGGCAGACAGAACATTGTGTGTAACTCAAAATTGGAAGAAGAAAGTGGAATAAGGGACTGTGCTACATAAAGAAGTGAGCACCAGGAGAGCCCTGTCATTTGCTGCAAAGAAGCTGATTGAGGCACTGCACTGTCCGTAAAGCACAGAGGATACATTAAGGACAGTTTTGTGGTAGAACAAGAGAAGAGAAGAATCAAACAGCAAATGACTATACAATCAGTTCAGAAGTAAAAGAAAGGGGCAGATCAGTGTACTGGGTTCCTATTTAGTTTCAAGCACAGTCCCACGTTCATGTGAGTCTATGCTGACAAACTTGGGGAGTCAGAAGACTACTTTGAGCTCAGGGGAAAGAACCAGCATGCTAAACATAAGTAGTATAAGACTGGGGAGTCTTACACTCTCTTAATGGGACACCTAGCCAGTTATATGGCCTGAGTTAATCATAGGGCCACTGAACAAGGGACTGCAAGTTGTCCTGAGGCCAAGGGTAAACCTGCCAGCTATTCTGTTTCCCTCCTCTGAATATTAATCAGGAATTCACCTGCTATTCATGAGAACCCTCTGGATACTACTGGACCCTGGTGAACAAAAGCAGTGCCTTCATGTTTTTCATATAGGATATGTCTATGCCTGTGATTACAGCAGTGCAGTACCATTGGAAATCCTTCTTCTCTGCTACTGCCACTTAGACAAAACATAGCACGGGGGGGATAGACATGCTAGCTCCCAGCATCTCCTCCTCATCATCCCTCGCAATGAGTTAACCACAACATAGTTAGCAAAGTGGGATCAAAGTGTCCCTCTGAAGTCACCAAAGCGATACGGCAAGAAGTGCTCCTTGGAGCAGGGCTGATGAATGCTGGGACAGGTGTGCTGACAGGTCTGAGCACAGCGTGTTGCTGAAGGTAAATCAAGGCTGACAGCCAGTACTTTTACCTTCTCCACCCTTTCCCTGGCCTTTAAACTGAGCCAAATGGAGTGCACACAGGAGGACAAAGGACAGGAGGATGGGTGGGAGCAAGAGGGTGAGTATGGTGTAGGAGGAAAGAGACTGAGCATCCCTCCATGGCAGCAGGTGGGAATTTCAGGGAGTGCAGCAGACGGGAGTGAGCTCTGTGTTGAGTGTAAATCCACAGGAGGCAGGCAGGGCACCGGGGCTGTGATCCTGACCTTGGGCCAAGGCAATCTGCTTTTTAACTGGCGCAACTGTAATCCAGTCTGTGAACAGATGGTACGGACAGGAAAAAATACAGGATACAAACGTAGGATCTCCAGTATCTGTTCCAAAACCAGCCAACCTTCAGCAGGAAGGTGATTAAAGAGGCAAAAAAGTAAGGAAAAGCCAGGCAGACTTCCTCTGGCATGACTGGTGAAGTTGGAGCCTGGTCCCAAAGGACTCTATGGCTTGGTGCTCTTCGGCTAAAATTCAGAAGCCATCTCTCAGACAGTCACTGTTTCTAAGGGATGATGAACAGGAGGGTTTGTTTGCTATTCTGGCCAATCCTCAGGTCCTGTACTGTCATACTGAAAACTTGCACTCACATTGTTGCTTCCTGTCCTAAGGCACTGTCAGGAATCTTTTGCTAGAACAAGCCCACATATAAAGACATCAAATAGCAGGGAAGTGACACAAAGCCTTAGTGTGCAGAACAAAATTTGCAAGGTACCAGCATATTCTAAGCAGCAACAGACCTGAGAAATCCTGAGTTCAGATACTACAAAATGTGCCAGAAGAGTTCAGACCTGGCACTGAATTTTGCTGTGAATACTCTCTTTCTAGTCGGTGAATTCACACAAACCTTCAGATTGCTGCCTTCTCAGTAGCTTACTGGCATAAATCTGTGCTGTCCAGGGTCACTGCACCTGGTATCCCTGCTTACCGGCCTGGGTCATGGAGCCACTGGTAATTAAACTGAGTCAAAATTGCTGTAACTCAACCTACTTCATGGGCTCATGGGTTTGGCTCAGATTTCAATCCTGGCATCCACAGTTTCAACAGTCTGAAATGTATTTCTGAAATAGATAATAAAATAATAAAATATGGATGTGAACTACTGTAGTTGCTGGTATTAAAACACTGACACTAGTATACATTTGGGGATCATTACCGAGTACTAAAAGAAGTACTTAGCAGGAAATATATAAAATTAACCTACTATAAACAAACAGTTTTTATATTATCAACACCCAACAGCAGTGTGATATGTGAAGCCTCAAAACCACGATTCTTTAGAACACTAAACATGCTTCTAATGAGTTTACCTGGTGTCCTTCCACATCCATTGCAGAGTCACCCTTGATGATATGCCCGACATGCTCTGCAAGTTCATGCTGACAGGCTATGGGCTCTGAAGTAAGGTATTTTTTTTGTAGCTTTCTGAATTTATGATGCATTCCACTACTTGGAAGAGGCTTGGTTTTCAATCATAACAATTCACTCCCTGCCCTGGTCTGCAAATGTGCCTCCACTAGAAGTAGTATCACTCAAAGTACAGAGATTTGTTCAAAAGATAATACTTTGCTTTTCTGCAATATTTTTGCTACAGTGATGTTCACTAACGTGTGCCCATGAATGAGCCTTTCTGTGAAACAGAGAAATCCTGTTGCCTTCATATTACTGTGGAGGAAACTAAGGCAGGGAGAAAGCACACGGCCATTTAGGTGGGAATAAGGACAACAACACTGATAGGTAATCACTGGCCAGGGAAGTTTTGGTTGCCTCATCCCAGGAAGTGTTCAAGGCCAGACAGGATGGGGCTTTGAGCAGCTTGGTCTAGTAGAAGGTGTCCCTGCCCATGGCAGGGGGATTGGAACTAGATGATCTTTAAGGTCCCTTCCAATCCAATTCACTTTATGATGACCATATAACTCCTCTGAACTCAGAATAGAATGCAAGCCCCACCAGGAACAAGAGCAGATCCTGCTTTGCTCAGAGAGACCTGTCTACATCCTATGATCCAGGCATGGCAGAGTGGGTGCTACCGTCTCCAACTTAGAAACAAAGCAGAATTTGCATTTCCCATACAAGAAAAATGCACGTGCATATGAACGCTTAGAGACAATAATGACACAAGTTGGGGAAGGTATATGGTATGCTTAAATATAATCCTGCAAATGCTGCTCTCGACTCTGCAGCACCCCCACTTTTCCAGCCCCAAGTTTCCCAAACCTACCTCTGCCAATATTCCTCGTTCCTGCCCTGTGGCTTCTAGACATACCAGTCTTGTGTTGCTCTGCCAGCATAAGACTGGGCAGTGCTCTGACAGTGTTCCCTCATGAAAAATGACAATTCCAAAACAAATGCTTCAGCTTAATGGATGTTAGGCTGCTGTAATTTTGAGTCATTAAACTTGCAACTCTGACAAACACTCTCAGTATGTTCTTTCTAATTACCAGGACCAAGCAGCTTTAGACAGGGCAAATTCAGTACGCTTTCACATTTCTTTACTATAGCCTGACTTCTTGATATTTTCCCTTTCCTCCCTCCACTCTCATCCTAGCTCTGCTTATTTATTGCACTAGCAGTGCTGTTATGCCTTGCAAATCCTTTTGCAGAGAGACATCCCCTCTCAGCCAGAGTTTTAACAGAGAAATTCGTCCCCCCTTCCTCATTCTTTCCCTGCTCATTAGCTTTGTTAAGCGCTTTTGGCTGTGTATGTACAGCAGAATTTACTCTGACTAATGGTGATCGAGCAGGAGGACATTGACATTACTGCCTCTCAGCTTGCTGGGATCTGCTCTTACTCAGTGGTCTGTCTGTCTTAATTCCCTCTGACTTTATTGCAACCTGTTTGTGATTTGAGTCTCTCCTCCTTATCTGTATTTCCTTCCTCTTTCTACTTTTATTTTCTCCTCTCCATCCCTCACCTCTCTTGAATCTCATCCTCCAAACTCTCTGAAAACACCCCATTGAAGAAGCTGTTGTTTGGCAATTGGCTCTGCTGGTGAGTTGATGCAAATGCATATGCACTTGGAGATGTTAGAGCAGGGACCATCACTCACTCTCCCTGCAGAGTGCCTATCTCAATTGGAGCACACTGGACTCCTCCTCAAAACACAGAACTGCATGGACCAGCAATATCAATGCATCTACTTGTATGTGATAACAAGCAACAACATGGCTATGTTCAATGTAGAACAGTCCCTGACAATAAAAGATGTACAATTAACCATTAGGCTATTCTGCTTTTCTGCCCCACTTACTCCTCATTCTCTCCCCCACTTACTCCTCATTCTCTCTCATTTCCAACATGCTTTTAATTTTAATATCTCTCTTCTCTTTTGCTTTTCCTCATCCTCTCTCTGCTCCTCTTGCTTTGTTCTGTTGCTCTTGGAATCTACCTTTCTCCCCCTTGGCCAAGCATACATTGAATATCACTGTCAAAAAATAAAATAAAGACCTCAAGGGTTGTGAATTATCTGTCCTATTTTAATAATTAAAGATGAATACACACAGCCAAGGCAGCTTAGGCATTTCTCTGAACAATCACATTATATCAGAAATGTCTTGCATTGCCCCTAGTGAAATACATCAAAGAAATTCCCACCCCTGTATATACAGCAGTTGTCCTACTCCTTCCCTGAGACCATTCAGCAGCCAGTCAACCTGGATTTAATTGGGGACTATATATTTGCTTTCAATGGATAGGATTTGATGGGTTTTGATAATTTGCAACTTACAGCTAAAGAAAAGCAGCTTATTATTAAATTCAAATAAAATGAAGTCCAGCTGCCTGGATGCAGATAGCAATTACAAAAAGCCCATGAGGCCTTCTGGAGATCTTAACTTGTCCAGAGAACATTGTCTGAGAGAGCAAAAACCCGTGATTCGGATGAGCTGCAGGCAGCAGAATCTCAAAAGAGTGATACAGGTTATAGGGTGACTTCAGAAAGCACAAGCCCAAATGAAGAGAGGACTGAGAGAACCAAGAGATAAAAAGAATGGCAAAAGGTTTGTATTTTGAAGAAAAGGGCTGTCTAGTTTTTAAAAGCATCCCAACTTCATTTGACAGCAAGCATCATGCCCTGCTCCACAGAATGACTGGGTTAAATCAGAGAAGGAGGAGAGTGCAGGACTTGCCACCTCCAGCTACTCAAAGCATGAGTACAACAGGAAGAAAGGAAGAAAATGAGTTATAATGAACTTTCATTCCCTCAGGGAAGAGCAAGAAGCAGAGACTACATGCCCGGACAGAAGCATATGTCGTTTCAGAAAAAAATACAGAAGAGAGGAGAAATACTCCTTTTAACCTCTCAGTTGCACATGGACCAGCCAGAATCTATCTCTACCCACAGAAAGGGCCAAAGGAGACTTCACAACTCTGCTCTTTGGCTGCCACACGGCCCACTGGTGTCAAACAGCAGTGCATCTAATAACTTGAATGTAAAGGCTACAGGCTGCAACCTACCATGGAATGCACTGGGTCTAAAGCAGAGGAAGCGGTGCACTCCTTTTTCCTAATCCCTGCCTCCACAAAGGCATTCATGCCTCCTGCAAAATTCATGCTAGGCCAGCAGCAGAGCCTGTGCAACAGACTATACGCCAGCCCTCACGGACTGCTTGGGAAAGCACATGGGAACATAAGTCACGCTCAGCTCCTTCCTTGCTTCCTCTTACCATCCCCTTCTCTGACATTGGATCAGAAACCATTTCACAGCCTCTGCACCTTCTTGTTACGTGACATGTAACAAGAAGAGGAACGCTTATGTTTCACTGGCATTGCCAGGGATGAGAATACTTTGGATGTGAAGTTCAGTTCACACTGAGTAAGGGGGAAGTTCGTTTTGCGCTAGCTCCAACAGCTTTGTTACCAAGCCCTGATCCTGTATTTGTGTTGGTTCTTCTTGTGTCATTATTTTTCAGAAGAGAAACTGCAGATCAGGCATTTGACTTGTTTGGTTTAATTCATCCAAATATCTTAAATGTGTGCAATGGTCTGGGTCATTTTCTTCTCAGTCCAGACAAGCTTTACCTGTTATTTCCTACTGATTGCACAAACCAAAAGCAGGACTGAAACTGCCCTGACGTTCAAAGCCCCAAATCTGAACTTGCCTCACAAACTGTTCCCTCAATTCCACACGGAGAGTTCAAGGAAACAGATTCTTGGACTGTGTTCTCTTTTTCTGTAACTCTCACCAAGAGACAGTCAAAAAGGAGGGCACTGAGCAGCAGGACCCCAAGAAAATGGGTGAGGTTGTCTGAGTTGAGCAACAACCTTCCCACTACCCAATCCTTCACCTGTGTGGCTGTGGTGGCTCTTGCACCCCTTCTGACAGCCACAACAGCCACATTCCCCACCCACCATACTTTCCTGTCCAAACAGGGATGCTGGGGTAATGGAGTGTTTGTGCATCCCTCAAGTTCAGCCCTCACAGACCCCATCCTTAGGACTGATGAAGGGGAAAAAAAGTTTTTATGGCATGACATAGAACAAATGAATTTTTCTTCAATAAATCATTTTAGAGAGACTATTGACTCTAGGACCTTTGAATGCATCGACCCATTCATAAAAATCTCATCTTTTCTTCTACCCTGTATACTTGCCTTCCTTTCCCCTGTCACAACCACTACACTTCATTTTCTTTTCCTTTCTTTTTCTGTTTCTTTTTCTCCTTTTTTTACCATTTTGACCCTGTAATCCTATCTTAACCTTCTAATCCTCTCTGCGGTTCCCTCTTCTTCCCTGATCTCAGCTCTGTATCATTCACAGGCTGCCACACTGACAGGAGAGAAAGAACAGCAGATATTTACTGAAGTATTACCATAAAGATTAAAGCTAGTAAATACCATAGCTCTCTCCTTCCCTCCAGCCCCTGGCCTAATGAAAACACTCTGCACTCTTTCCCTGTTCTTGGAAACAAAATGACAAAGCCCTATAATCTCTAAGGTGGAAGAAAAAAAAAGAAGACCCAAAAGTGATTAAAAGGATAAAAAAGAGAGCAGAAAGGGAAATAGAAGTGGGAATAATATTATTTAACACTTCTATAGGACCTGACTGACGATATTATGCCGGCCAGCAGTATATTGTGCTTTCCATGTGTTCCCTTTCTGTCTGTATTCACTTCTTATCCCCAACTCTTGGAGCACAAGCTCCCTGAAGGAGGATTCTCCTTTTTGTTCTCTGTGTGCTCAGGGCCAAGCAAAAAGGGATACAGATGCATAGCTCTGGCTTGCCTGGCCACAGCAGGAATAAACAGAGCTCAAGGCACTTCACAAGGGATATAGCTATCACCAACCCCAGGCTGCGAGGAGGACAACAAAAGCCCAGCAAGCTGGGGTGACTCATGCATGGTTAGGGAAGTGGCACTACTCGAAGGAGACTTGGACAACACGAGTGCTGCCTGTCTGCAGCCAGGACATCAAGAGAAGTGGATGAGGGGAGACCACCGGAATGACGGAGAGAAAGTAAATGGAGAAGCTGGATAAATGAGAAGAGAGAAATGGAAAAGAATGGGCAAGGAAAGGTTTAAAAAAGAAGTAAAACTAAAATAAATTGAGAATAAAAGATAAAATGAGAAAAAGAGACAAGAAGTTGAAAAAGAAAGAGCCCAGATATGTAGGGCCAGGGAGTATGGAAGAACAACTTCAGCACATGGAAACAGACTGCTTGAAGCAGGAAGAGGGAAAGATTTTGTGACAGCAGGAATGCATTTTCCTTTTGAGGCTCAGCCTTTTCAAAGTATAAATGGAATACTGTGCCACTATAAACCAGACAACTATACGTACAGGCAGGAGAGTCGGCCAGAAGACAAAGATCAGGCCCTTCCCTCACTCAGACATGTTCATCTTCCACTTGCTTCACCATCTATCCACACATGCATGCAGAGACAAGGGGTACCACAGTGAGGCCACAGGATTTATTGGCACATCAAATACACTTGAGTTCTGCTATGCACAGAGCTTTATTACAGAGATAAAATTACAACAACTGCACAGAAGACAACTCTGCACACAGTAGCTCAGTTCTGACCAAGACACAGCAACAGATCCTGAGCAGCTTGAAAAAATAGTCTTTTCTGTGCAACAACAAGCAAGCAAACCCCACTTAAAAAATCAACCAACCAATCAAAACCAAACACAACCATAACCCCAAATGCAACCTGCCTATCTTTTCCATAGATCTAGTCAATGCAAACAATTAGAAAGAATAGCTTGACATCATCACAACTTCATCTTTCTTCACATGTAAAATTCACAACAGTATTATTGCTGCTGGACTCCTCTGTCCAAAGAAAGGGGCTATTTATTCACTACTGATAAAGCTGATGAGTAAACAGGTGGATGTCACCCTCTCACTATGCAGTGAGAATCATGCACTTGCTCGGACTGCTTCTATCAAAAGATCTCAAAGCACTTGATGAATAGTTCATTAAAGCTTGGCAGCACCTTTGGGAGGATGGAGAAGGAACAATGAATGATCACTTCAGTCTTCACAGAAGGGCATCTCCCTTTAGACTTGAAAAGCAGAGCTTGTTAGCAGTGCACAGATGCACCACAAGACAGTTTAAGGAAGCCCTGAAGAATACCTCTTCATGTTAAAAGCACAGAGGCAATTACAGGAACCTAAACTAAGGTGAAAATCCACCAAAATGAAATTGGCCAGAAGACAATAAAGCAACCCTGCTTTTCCCAAACATTACTTAATACCTGTCATCAATAGATGTCAAAGCACTTTTTTGAAGGTGTTAATTATTTTTATCCCTATCATATAGTAGATAAAGAAAGGGAAAGCAAGGAAGGGGAGACTGTGTGCCCAAGTCCACACAGAGTGAGAAAGAAGCAGAGCAGAGAACAAACCCTGGGTTTCCCAAGCTTGCTATCCTATCTGGTACACCATCTCCCACATTATGCCTGTGTCCATTGCATCTGGACACATCTGTATTTAAAACTGCTGAGGTGAGACTTATGCATCCAGCTAGCCAATAACCATCCGAGATTACAAGTCCACAGATAAAGCCTTCATTGTGTTCTCACTGCAAACCACAGATTCCCCTCATCAATCATCATCTTCCTCTGTATCTCTACATAAGGCACAGTACAGGCTTAACAAACACCTGCTACCAACACACCAGCATTCCCACCTGCAAACATCTTAGCTGAAGAATATTGTAAAAAGCAGGACCTGAGCCAAGTGCCACTTAGGCTTTGCCTCACAGGATGCTTCAAGGCAAACTGCAGCAGTGTTCAGGGGTAGCAGCACAAACAAACTTCCTCAGCTTATAATGGTTTGCTTTTGGGAACAGGGTGGGAGCACTGCTAGGAGGACCTGTAATCTTCCTAGGGATGTATTGTTTTCCCAGAGATGATGAGGATTCCAAATGGCTTTGTGTTTCCATGGCAGTGGTGCAGAAGGGATCCTGCTACAGAAGTCTCCTTTGGACAAGGCTGGAGTGCACTTGGTGGTCATTAAAATTTGTTTTCCTATTATGTCCACAGTGGAGAGTCAGGCAAAAAAGGACTGCCTGACAGAACTGCACTTTGTGTCAGGGAGACCTGGCAGGCTCCAAGGTGCTCCTCCTCCCCATTATTTAATTCCTGTGAACAGAGGTTTTAACAGAAAGAGATGCTATTTGAGACAAGGCTGGTTGGAGAGATAGCCAGGTCCTTGGAGTTAGTAATTAATTACCAGGCATTCTCAGTCTTATGACATTAACTGCTTACCCTTTTAAATAGTAGTAAATTGGAGATACGTGTCTAATTAGAGTTGTAAAATGCTTTGGAGGATTGAACAGAGAGTGAGAAGTTACAGAGATGGAGTGGGAGGCAAACTGCTCTCTGTGAGGAAAGGAGTTGTGGGATGGAGGTGATATTGTTACTATGAAAGGCTGTCTTACTTTTTAATGTCCCCCAGTCCTGGTTATCTGAAGGGACCTCCAGTTCTGCCAGGTTCCACAGCTGCATGCTCCCAGAAGAGGGGAAGCAGGTAGAGTACGGGACATGCACAGGATTGATTTTGTCCTAGAAGGTCAAAGACAGACCTTGAACTCTGCCACTATTACCAAGCTAGCAGTTTTTGTATTTCACACACTACAAGAAGGCATATCCCCATCCACTCCAAAGATTTTGGGAAGTATATTGGTAAATAGGCTGTATTAGACACATACTAGGTTGGTATTACTTTTAGGAGATTAAAAAATCCAGGGGCTTTTACTAAAGAGACATCCCTGGATTTACTGTTCCTCAGAAACAGACCTAGAATACCAACTGTCTCCCTCACTTAATTTAAACAGGGGAAAAATAATAGAAAATAAGCTATTCACTGCTGGATTTCTGTTGAATATCAGGTGATCTCAATCTCTGCTACCAGCAACTTATTAGAGTGTATTTCAGGTCAAAACCACACCAAGCAGTTACCCTGTATTTTGTGCAAATGCTTTTCATTTCCACATTTCTACTCTCAAGCAAGCTCTCTTGGGAACTGAGGTCAGTCACATGGTTTAAGAAGTTTGTTACAAGGCAAAAGGACTTCTTGTTTCATATGAAATAACACAGCTCAAATAAAGTGCAACTGAAATAATCACAGTGGTCTAGTAAGTGGTCAAGGTAACAGGCAGGCCCAAAAGAGTTTGCTCTAAGGGAGCACATATTAAATATTCTTCCTTTTCTTTATCTGATTTCTACAGGTACATCTTCATTCACCAGCCTTCATGCCCATTTCTTCCTACCTGAATACTTTTTCTCCTACTTCATTGTCTCTAAAAAATAATCTAATGACCTTTGAAAGAAGCTGAAGAGGGTGTTATTCTAATGGTGTGCAGAATGGCAGAGTTCTGGGGATGCTCCGTGCTTTGGTGCAGCAGGAGGATGGGTTTCACAATGGCTTTTGTCAGGTGGCTTTGGGTTTCCTCTATTAAAAGAAACTACTTAGTATCTTCTGCCTTCAAGGGACTAAATATTGCAGACAATGTGTTCCTTGGGCAATATCTTTTGTATTCTAAGATTATAAATAAAAAGACTGCTTATAATCAAAGATCACTTGACAATTTGCAAAGGCAAGAGTGCAAAGACAGTAGTCCTGTCTGAATTCTGATTAGTTTAATTACAATCTGCCTTCCAAAATAGTCCTTGCAGTTCCAACTGGATGTTTCCTTGTCTTGAACCTACTGCCATTTGCTGTTTAATACTTGCAGGGTTCCACTTCAGAGGTGACTGTGCTTGAGTGATGAGCAGAGCACAGCAACCTCTCCACAGGCACATTCTTACACCGTTACTGGTGACGCCCCACCACAAAGATTCCAAAGAAGGCAATAAGCCCACTTTTAAGAAACAATTAATTTTAAGAAAAAAAAAAAGGAGAGCATGGCTCCACGAAACAAGACACAAATGAGCAGTGCATCGACTCAGTTTACAAACAACTGAGAAAAAGGCATTCTGCTAGGCTATAGCCTGTCTTAAGCAGGAGCACTGACCAAGCACATGATGTCAGGTGATGCACGTTCTAGAAGGAATTATTTAAGTTACCTTGTTGGTTTCTAAATTAACTACAATAATTCAGAAATTGAGATTCATCTATGGCAAATTCATAAAAATCCTCAGTTCAAAATGGGAAAGAATCCAAATATAGGATGCACTGAGACAGAGAAAAAGCAAGCCTAAGTGCAGTTACTGTACTGCAATACAGTGTCCCATATCAGGTCATCCTATCTGCAAAAGATGCAATAGAAATAAAAAGGGTTCAGGGACAGGTGATAGCAATGAGTTAAAGGCCTCACAAAGTTTTGGTAAGAAGGGAGATTGAAAACACTGGGGCTTTTTGCTTCAAAGAGGAAACAAATCAGTCTGGAAAGTGTAGGGATATATAAAACTATGAAGAATACAATAAAGGCAAACACCCTGATAAAGCTAGGGAGCATCCCATGCAACTGAAATACCTATTTGAGGCTAGATAGGACTTGCTGCTTTCCTACTACATGCAATAATGTGCGGAACTCACTGCCACAACATGCAGTTATACTATTCCTCAAAGAGTACAACACAGTTACATGAACTGCAAGAATATCAATGATCACTTTATATATGAAAATACCTCCTCATGACCCCTTGCCCGCAACACCAGTGATGTCAATCCTCTTGCTTCAGACTACAAGCAGAAAATAATCTGTCCAGGACATACAAATTTCTCCTATCAGCAAGTTATTTCCATGATTCTGCATATTTTCCCACTTAGGAGGTTTTTGTATTTTCTTATATAATGCAGACTTACAAATACAAGATACTGATGTAAAATGGTTTTGCTATCATCTGCTGTTTCTTAAATTCTTCTGTTTGGGAGGAAATTCATATATGCTAAACAAGAGTCTGTTTCAAAGGCACTCTCTCTTAAGGACTTCTAAGTGTTCAAGCAAGAGAGGAAAATGATCATCCTACTGTTTTAATGAGTTCATGGAGGACCTGAAAAGAAACTTCCCTTTCAGATGGCTTGTGTCCCAGCAGCTAAAAATTTCCCCCTATATCATATCACCCATAGTGACTCTGAGTAGTCTCCAAAAAATGCTGCATCTGCCATTCCCTGACCAATCAGATCACTCAGTAAACTTCTAGGGAAAGACAGCTTGTTTCAATAGATTTATAGTATCAGTGCCTGAAAGGGCCTGCCACAGACATAGCTCCAAGATTTACAGGTCTGTCATTTCCTATGACCCCATCTAGATCTTTCCAACAGAGCTGTGTGAGCTGTTACACACTTTGCAATCACCTTTTTGGATATCCTGCTTTACTCCTTTCCAAAAAAGTGAATAAGCACATCAAAACCTAACAGAATACTTTGCACTGCTATCTGTAGGTTTCTCCTCTCAACTTCCTCGCTTCCTTTACAGAAATACATGAATGCAGATTCCTCCTTTACCAGGATGCTCATTCTCTGGACTAGAATCTCGACCTCACTGAGGAGGACATTCAGGTGCAAGCATCAGTCATTGATTTCCTTGGAACAGGAAAGAAGTTGAGTGTTCCCTCCCACAGCCTCATCTACACTGAATTGGAACTGCCAAGTTCTGGCCTCTCGGACTACAGCTGAGAAAAGATGATTTCCTGCTTTTACATTACATTAGGAGACATTCGTGTGATATCCTAATCCAGCAGCCACTTAGGTAGCATAGCTCTGAATAGGACCTATAAACTGGAGTTCCAGCCTCCAAAGAGTTTGGTCACCTATGCCTGGCCACTAATTTCCTGAGACAAATCTCCTTTTTGAGCCTCAGTTTTCCAGTCTGCAAAGTGGGGGCATTAATGGTGACTTGTCTCAACGCGGAAATTAATTAAAATACTCTGAGGTTCAGAAGTGGCAGGGACTACTGAGCTAAATAATCTCAAAATAATTCCATGTGCTCTGGCATGGATCTGACAATTTATCTATGTATGTTTTTAATGGAAGTTAACATTTTCATTTTCTCTGAGCATATTTTAGGCTCCATCACATAAAAGAAAAGTCTACACAAGGCACCAACAAGCAGAATGCACAATCATTAATTTCTGCAAAGAAGCCTTGGTGTTTGCAAAAACACTCCAGGTAACTCAATAAATTAGAATAATAAACACAAAGGAAACCAGAGAGCAAGCAAGGACAAGGAAGAAATCACAAACATAGGCCAACAACATAATATATAATACAACAGCAGTTCAAACCTGGCCACCGTGAGGCACTTGGGGAGCCTCTGCGAGGCACACATGAGGTGGAGGATATCCAAGTCCTGGATATCTGTTCCTTATTAGTCCTTCAATCTCATACGAGCAATTTTAATTTAAATATCACTGTGCACATGCCACAAGGGCCTCTCCTCACAATGCCCGCAGGGAGATCTCCAGCTGGCAAGCACAGCACAGCCCCTGTAGCCACAAACCCCAGCAAAGGAACTTTTGCTGATGCAAACACAAGCCTCAGCAGCAGCAATCAGTGCCCAGGGCTGAAATGGTGCTGCAGCAGGGGATGTCTAGCTGCCATCAGCAGGACAGTCTGATATCAGCTAGGGAGATGGAAAGGGCTTGTTCATCTGCCCACAGGTGTTAAACAATACTCTCTGCCTGAGGGCAGGGAGCAATTGTGCCTCTAAACTGGTTGCTTTTGGCTCCTTATGTAGTCTGAACTCCTGCAGAAGCAAATTAACTCCAGAGAGGAGCAGATGGAACCTTTCGTGCTGGAAAGCATGTTACTTTCTTGCAGGAATGTCTTCTTGCTCTTAACACGCCTATCTGGTTGATAGTAATGGCAATACCTCCCACCCCAATGAAGTTCTCCTGACCTGAGACTCCCCACACCAGTTCCACTGCTGCACCCCTATATCCCTTGTGCGGCTCCAGACCTATTCCTCAGCACATCAGGCTTATGCATCTTAAGTGCTCACTTCTGTAGCTACTCCTATTTCAGTCCCAAGTCTCTTCTGAACAGAACGTGCAATTCACATAAAAATTATGAGGACAGGCAGAAAGGAATTAGGTTGTGAGGAAAGATTCAGCCAGTTTGTTCCATTTCCACCTGGATCAAGACCTGAACCCACAGGAAGCCTCCAGAGGTACTTTCTGCTGCAAACTTACTGTGACATTTAAGAGACCTCCCAGTGAGTCCTGAGAGTAGAGGGATGGACTTCTAGGGGAAAATTCTGTCTTTGCCACACAAGGAACTGGTGCTATTTATAACAATTCCCGCTGTCCCCAACTGGGCATGAAGACAATCAGCATCTGTCCAGACCCTCAGGGAAACTGCAAAACCAGAGATGATGTATATATATCTGTGCAGTGTCCCCTGCTACAGAATGAAAACGTCAGGGTGAGCTGTAAAGGGCTCAGGCGGGGTTGGGGAGATGAGGGGCTCGGGAAGGGGGCTGGAAGAAGGGGATGGTACCAAAGGGGATGGGGTTTGCATGCGAGTGTCTGTTACTTGAGATCATACAGATGGTTTCTCTTTAGCTGTGGTTTTGAAAAGCCCCCTGCCTTCTCTGCTGGAGGCCCTTTCCTGCCAGAGCCAAACCTGGAGCTCCCAGACACAGGAGGAGAGCTCAAAGCCTCTGAAAACAGAGACTGCATTATGCTGGAGAGCTGGGAACTGGAACTCTATACAGGTAGTTTTGCACACTTTATCTGTTTGATCTGACAGGGCAAAGGCAGGAGAAGCACTCTGACCTGGTCCCCCTGCCTGGCCACTGGTTCCCCCACAGTCTGCCTCCACCATCCCCTTCTATCTGCCAGCTGCTCCCCTTTCTCCCACCCTGTCCCACACAACAATCTGCTGTTTATAACTCCTTTGGCTTGAAGAGAGGCCCTGCCTGTTTCCCCCAATTCCTGCTGCTCTCTTCCTGCTCATACAGAAGTTTCCTCTCCCCTGCTTTCCCCTCTAACACATCCAGATTCCCTGCAAGGAAAAACTCCCATGCTGCAAGGCCTTTCTGGGGCATTGGTCTCCTGTTCCTCTCCACCACCCCAGCAGCAGCCAACACATTTGTTTTCTTGCTCCATTAAACCAGTAAATGAGGCAGGATTAGCTCAGCACCATGAGCTGGTGCTCTGAGCCCAGGATATGTCTCAGCACAAGAAGTAACACTGATGTCACACAGGAGCAAAATAGGGATTTGTGTTTGGCACCACACTCTTTTACACCCAGACACTGAGGACAGCAGCTTCTGGAGACCAAATCAACCAAGCTAATGTAGCCTGCAAATGTTTTGGGGTTTGGCCAGGTGACCGTGCTGCCTTCTTCGAGGCCACCCACCCTGCTCCAGGAGAAGATAAATCAGTGCAAGGCAACATCTGCCAAGATATTGACTTTGGCTCTGCTCTCGGACTGCCTGCACTTCAGAGATGGGTAATATTCAGCTTGATTATCTCTCACCGCTGAGAGGAAGTTTCTCTCAATGCTTAAAATCACTTGGATGAGCCAAGGAGGAATCGATCTCTGGAAGAGAAATGCTGACAAGAAAACACAAGTCAGAGACAGGATGAGAGTGGACGATGGGTGAGCAATGGAGACAGCCTCTGGCAGCTTGCCTGGCCAGGTTAGCAAAGGCCTGGGTCACTACAGCCAGAGAATGATTAACACCAAACACATTCCTCCAAACTTTACATCAGGCCCCCTCCTTTATGCTCTTTCCCTCCTTCTCTAAATACCTTTTCCTCTCTTAAATTGCTCCTCGCCCTTTTAAATCATCCTTTCTCTACTCTCCTCCTACATCCTCACTGCACCGGAGTTTTCTCATTGCTCCACATCTCTATATGTCACCTAGTTCACTGCTTAAGGCATGACACTCAGTAGTTGCGAGGCTGCCCCATTTTGTGCTTTATGTCACATGCCTCTTCCCCAGTGGTGAAAATCCCCAATAGTTCTCATAAACTGTACCACATCCACTCTTCGGGTAGACCCTCATCCTCACAGGCTCATATACCAACTCAGAAAGTGATGTCACACCAGTAGGTGACATTTCATTAGCAGAACATGCTGACAAAGCCTCATGAGGTGAGCATTCAGCAACATCATCAAACTTTCCCAGGATAAAACACTGAGCCTTTGACTTGTTTTTCCCTATCACACTTGTGGTAAAATATTCTCTAGGTCCTGTGGCCCTCCAAGGGCAGCAGATGAGAAAAAGATCTGAGTCCCTATGAGAAAAAAAAAAAATCAGTTTTAGGGATAGTCTTGATTCCTACTTCTGTTTGCCAGATAGTTTAAATGTCACATGCTTGCACTGGATTGGCACTGATTACAGGCTCCTTGGAGCACATCATGCTCCTGGGATGGAAGGGAGAAGGACAGCCACAGCAAAAGAAATGGGTAAGGACCTCCTGGCCAAACTCACTTGGCTTCTTGCTGAGGCACTTCCCTGAACCTTTCAGCTGTGTTTCTACCTATGCTCCTGTAATTCTCTGAGCCTGAAGGCTGCACTGAATCCAGCAGCGGAGGTAGAAGAAACCCAAAGGAACCATCTAGTCTGTTCTACTCTGTGAAAGATGGATCAGTTCTACTTCGCCATTTTTGGCATCTGTCACTCCTCATACATGTCTAGTCTGTCCTTATAGCCCTCCAGTGATGGAGTTACACAGCCTCCCAAGGCAATTTGATTCAATATTTTGCTATCTTTACTGTTGCAGAGTTCTTACTGACATTCAGCCTGTATCTCTTGCTACAGTCTTAAACTATTCCTCCTCACCTTCTTCTGCGGAAGATGTAATTCCTTTCTTTTGTATCTTATGTACCTGCATGCTGTTATGCATATCTCATGCCTAGTCCTCTCTTCTTTAGTCCTAACATTCCCGTTTCTATCCATCTCTCCTCATGAGTATGCTGTCTAGACTTCTGATCATTCTCACTTCCCTCTTTGGGATTACATCCAACTGGTCCACATCTCCTTAGAAGCATGAAGTACTCTAAATAGACATAGGACTCTGCTGCAGTAGATACAGTGATCAGCGAGCAGCCAACACTACCACCGAGGCAGGAACACAGCTACAGCAGAACACAATGATGATGCTGGAAAGTCTGCTGTGTGCCCTTCTCTCTTTGGGAGTTGGATGCTGTTTCCACTTTGAGCTCCATGGGGGGTAGGGGGAGGGGTGGAAAAAGACATTTAAAAGGCTATCTGATCTGACTATGTCCGAAGTCCTTGACCCACCTGGCCTGCAGTTAAGCACTACTTCCCAACTCAGGTAAGAACAAAGCTGCATGTGTTCCTCCACCTTGGGACACACTTTTCAAATTGATAGACCTGCATGCCTCTGACTCATTGCCAGGACTGGAGACCAGCCAGCAGAATAGGAAGGAAAGAAATGCCACTCTAAAGGCCAATGAATACGCAAGAAGTATGTTACGCAAGAACCCCTGTGGATCCCCTTGTCCAGGTAAAAGTCCTACAGATGGCCCATCACTAACCATGGTTGATGCAGTGGGGAGGATGTGTGGGTGGACAGATAATTTGATATTTAGCTGAAAAACACTAAAATGGCTTTAATGCAGTGCTAGGAAGACAGATTGCCTGCAGCACCTTCTGCTCCTGATTATGGATGCCAATCTCAGGTCGCCCTTAAGTGTAAAAGCAGCCAGGATGTGTGAGTTTTCACCAAAGCTTCAGAGTCCCAGTCCTACAAAAAAGGTGTACCACAGGAGGATAATAAAGGGTGACCAGCACTGAGGAATGTCCATGCTACAGCATAACAAACATGTGGGGCCATCCCCAAAGTACTTGGAAAGCTTCTCCTGCAATAGACAAATCTGGCTGAAGTGATCATAACTCATGAGCTAAAGTCCTGATGCTCCTCTTTAAGGTCAGAGAGGTCTGGCACTTTGAACACCAAGGACTTTCCCTAATATTGCACCACCATTGTCTTTTAAATGCATTTGCCTTCTTTGCCACTTGAACAAGACAATCTCAGGTCTGCATCACAGCACTATCTGTCACCCCGCGTCAGATACACACAGGAGCATCACACAAGAGTTCTCACCCAAGAAAAAGCTACAACAGAGGGAGAAAAAGCCCTCAGATACTTCCAGGAGTAGAATCACAGTACACCAGGAACGCACTGTAGCATGTTCCTGTGCTGACAGCAGCAAGGTAGTTTCCACAGCAGCCTGGAGCCTCAGCTCTTGCCTGTCAACCACCTCATCAATGAATGGGTTCTCCTACCACTCCAAGTGTTTCCAACTTGGACTGCAATTAAAAGCAGGAGAAGCAGATCACTGGGATGCAACAGGCATCCAACTGCATTCCTCCTAGGAAAAGGAAGAGCTTTACTGGTGATGCAGCCCCACTTTTTAATAGCCCTTCCCCACACACCCTTTCTAGGAGCGCACAGAACATAAAGGCACCAGGCATTCTATGTAGGAACAGAAAATAAATACACTGGGAATACTCTGCAGGCCTGGCCTGGATACAAAGTGCTGACTGAGTGACCATGTCCAACAACAGAGCTCAGTCTGCTCTATCATCTACAGCAGAAGAGCCAGAGCACTGCAATCACTGTGGTGCACCTCCATTCTTCTCCACTTTTCCTCCAGGCCTCCACTCCCTCTCTCAGGTTAAGAAGGGACGGAAATTTAAAGGGAATTCAGAGTTGAGCGAAAAGAGAAAAAGAAAAGGAAGAGGGAGAAAGGGCTGGAATCAGGAATGAGAACATGTGTTGGAGAGGGGTGAAGGGGGAGAAGGAGATGGGTTGAGAGAGAAAGCAAAGGAGGGAGGGATGAGATGGAGAAAGTAAGAAAGATGTGACAGTCAGCTTCATTGACCAAGGTAGCAGGCTGGATGGGGGAGTGTGCCAAGGAGAGTTTGCTGTGTGTGATTTGCAAGAGGGGAGACAGGAAAAATACTTCAGTTCTGTCTCTCTGACAAACTTATCCATCCTTTCTCTCTCACTGGACAAATCTCTGCAAAGACACTCTTCCCTTTCCTTTCTGGCAAGAGACAGCCAAGGATAGCAGTAGAGGGAAGGTGGATAAGGTACGGCATGTGAACAGCTAAAAAGCTTTGGGCACACTCTGGGTCTCAGCAGCAGGTATAACAACAGGCCCTAAGGAGTGGGAATATCTGGTGAAGGAAGCAACTCATTTTCTGTTCCTCATTAGGATTGTATCTCCTATTATTACTGCGCACATTTAGCACGTTCTAAGGGGTACTACCCCCATATGCTGTCCTGAACTCTTTACTGCCCAAAACCATGTCTGCCTTACATAGCATGCAGCTGAGAAACGCAATATGAAAAATGGCTGTGCATACTTCTTTACACTTTCTGTCTTGGGGTTGTGGGCTTTTTTTGCCTTTCAATAAACATGAGGCCAGCACTACCTGGAGCCTGCCTCCATGCTCCCCATCAACAAGCTGATTCATTTCAGACAACTGCCATTAGTAAGCAAGTTGAGAGCGAAAGGAACTATAAGGGGGCTGCATTTTCTTAGCTCCTTATCCCAAGGCCCATCCGTGGCTCATCCACAAGGTGCCCACTTGCACCTATAAGGCCTGTCTGCGCACACAGCCAGCACCCCCACCTCAGCTCCACCACGCCCAGGAATGATTTCAATTAAATAGCACTGTAATCCAAGAAACAGACAAATACACATGTGCATGTATGGTAGGTGCGTGTCAACAACAGTGCGGGTACGTGTGTGTCATTTTTCCATAGTGGCTAAAAAGGACTCTGGAAAGCAGCTTGCTCCCTGACTTTTTCTCCAGCCCTGACTGCTTCTCTGCAGTGCTGCCAGCCAGCCACCCCAGTGGTCACTGGCATGGGGTCACTGGCAAGGTGATGACAGCAACTGGCTAGGGCAAGTTAGCCAGTCCATCCAAAAAGGGCTCTTTAAAAGGAAGATGAGTGATCTGCTATGGATGAGGTTGACCACTGTGGTTGTGAGGACCTTCTGCTGCTCAGGGAGTAAAGAGAGGACGAAAGTGTGGGTGCCCCGTAAGCTGTGGGGCTCGGAGGTCATCATCACCCCACTGTCAAGAACAAGAGCCCTGTTAAATGGGGGTCTCACACGAAGTTTGTGGAGCCAGTCTGGAGAGCTGAAGATGGGAGAGAGCCTGCCTGAGAAATGTCGGGGGTTCTAGAATGATCACCTCTATTTAAACAGTGAGTCAAAGGCTAAGGAGGCAGCAGATATGAAAAGGGGGGAGGGCAGGCTGCAGCAGTCCCTCCCCATCGCCTTCCACCAGCTTAAAATCTCCACTGCCTTTTGATTCAAGGGGACAGCTAATAAACGTGCCTGCATTGAAAGGACAAATGTGGCCCACTAATTCACAATTCATACATGCCTCTGCTCATACAACAACGAGGGCTCATATGTCCCTGTCCCCAGGAAGCCCCAATAAACAACTGCCTCAGCTGGCGCAGGCTCCCTGCTCTATTGCTGCAGGGATGAAGACTACAGATCATGTTATATTGTATTTGGCAGAGAGGAGACAATAATTTTTCAGGGAGTAATCACTCTTCAAATCTCACTTTTCTCCAAGCTCAGAGGACACCCTGAAACAGATGGGAGTTTCCTAGCATCCCTGTGCTAGCTGCAGCACTCAGGAGTTGCTACCTTGTAGGAGTGGTGTTTTTCCTCTCCTCTTGGGATTTTCCAATTCCAGCATGCTTATTTGTGCCTGATCCTCTCTGTCACATGCTCTCCTTTCTGTTCTCTGACAAGATGAGCACGGGGCCTGACCGTGGACAAATTCCTGCTGACTCCAGCTGGGAATCTGGGTTGGGGGTGGGAATGGAACTTGCTACAAAGGAGCCGGTGTGAAGGAGTCAGCTAAGCATTGTCACTGCAGCTCCTCTCCTCCAAAGAAAAAGAAAGAGATAATGATGTTGGAACTTTTTAACCTTTCTTTTTCTGAGCTTGATAGGCTTGGCCTGAGGCACCTTTCCTAGCAAAAACAGGCTGCTGCAAGATTGATTGGTTGGGTGCAGAGTTTAAAGGTAATTTTCTCTTGTCACATGCACATTAATTATTGTGGGTCGAGGTGTGATCAGCTCCACATCTCACTTTTTCAACTGCTTTTATGCCTAGGCTCCTATGAGGGCTTGCAAGAACCATGTCCAGTGCTCCCTAAGCAACAATCAACATAAATATGTATCAGGTGCACCACAGGCATACACACAAAGTTAGTGTCTAGTTGTAAGGGGAGGAAGGGGCACATGCCTGCAAATCTGTACAGACAGGGACTTCCAGCTGCAAAAGTTGCAGCTAGAGCCTTGTTTTACTCATCTACGGACCTGTTTAAAATGTTCTGTCCATTGAATGAATGCCAGGGCAAGGAAAACTCATCCACTCAGATTATTCACAAGGGGGAGAGAAAAAAAGATGCACATGCACATACACAAAGGAAGCACAGCTGCAGCCAAAGTGAATTCATTTTTAACATTCATGAAAATATTCACAGAACACTTCAGTGCTATTTGCCTAAATTTTGCTGTTTGGAGTAAACACTTGAGCCAGCGCAGGCTGTATGTTCTAGGGAGTACTGCATCAGGGATTAGGGGTGGCTGTTGGATCCAAGTCACAGATTCACACCGTGTCCCCAAGTACATGTGACTCCCTTACTTTAAGGCACAGACTCACAATCTGCCACCACATAGTTTCTGACTTTCGGTCCTTGCAAAATGACTTTGCAAGTACCCACAGCCACCGCATTCCCAATCCATCACAACTTTATGCAACAAAGGCACGTGTGTTTGCCAAATTTATGCACAAAAGCAGTGGCAAACAATACAGCTGTGGCATGAGCCTGGTCTGGGGGAACAGACCCCTTGCACCTCCTCTGCTCTCTGCATCTCTCTTCTCAACTAATTCCTTTCACTGGTTTCTCTCCCTGTGCATCCTGAGCAGTTAACACAAGGGAAAATGTTACAGCACACAAGGGAGACTCAGCTGAAGCCCTGAAGACAAGAGCTGTGTGCGTTGTCTCTTCCTCCTCCATAAATACAGCTGAGACGACGACTGGATAATTGGCTAAGTGCCTGTCAGCTTAATAACAGAGAGAGACAGAGAGGGAAAAAGAGAGATTTGTATTTACTATTCAAAGTCATGGATGCTGCCTGCCAGTGGATTTCAACATGGGTTTTGTTTGCACAGAAAGGCATGAAAAGTGACTGGATGTGCAGCTCTGAGTCATGGTCAAGCTGGAGCACCCTTGGCATTTCCCTTCCCCACATAAATCCAGCGGTCTTCTAGGAACTCATCAAATGCAATGAGAAACCATTCAAGCATGCCTGGGCTCTTAAAGGAGGATGTGTGGGAGACATGTCCCTCTGCTCTTTGAAAGTTTTCACCACTTCCGTCTGCCACAGAAATGCCAATTTCAGAAGTGAGAGTGGTTCAGACTGCTACTGGAAAGGGACAGTATTGGCCAGATCTACCTGTTGAGCCTTAGAGGAGGAAGATCCTATATTCTCTTCACTTGCTGCTTTCTTTCTTTACAGCTGTAGCAACTGAGACATACTGAAGCAAAAGGACACTTCCAGTGTTATTGATGGTTACTGAGGTCCAGGATTTGGAGAAAGCCACACAGACCTCCAAGTAAGCAGACCCTTATCCTGTCCATCCGGCACTGCTGCCTCTCAGTTTCAAGTGTGGCAACTTTACAAATTATATGAACATTTGTCCAACTACACACAAGAAAACGCTTCCCATTTTTAAGTGGGAGCAAATGTAGGGAAATGCATGCTTGCACACAGGCACATGCAAGCATGAACCTCCCAAATCTTCATACAGATGTGCTATTGCAAAATATCTGCCGAACTCCAGCCCAATCTGAGCAGGCTCACTTCCATCAAGTTAGCTAGGACTGAAAAAGCCCAACCCCAGTGAAATCAATAGAGCTGCGGCAGGGCTATTTCTCCTCTCTTTGCACAGGGCTGAGCAGTGTGGAGGCACTCTGGGATCATAGCTGGCCTCTCCCACACAACCAAGTTGCTCCTAATAAAAATCTGTACAAATACACAAGCACAGGGGAGACTGGTTGTTTTGAAATAGCTATTTTTGAAATAGCTATTTTAAAATAGCTGTTTTCTAGGCAGAGGTGAAACTCATCATTATTAGTTCCCATTACTTACCATAAAACCAGGCACGTTAGATGTGCCCGAAGCCTGAAGCAAATGCTTTGGTGTCAGATTCAGCTGAAAATCACATTCGTTTCTTCTTCAGCAAGAGAACAGTAAAAGAAAACTCAGTAAATTCCTGACTTCACCTTTGTGCCCTCTGTTGCACTTACTCCAGCAGAGCAAAAGTTCATACAAACCAGAGTGAATTTTAATGGACAACAAAACTAGGCACCTTCAATGGAAATGGCTATATTCAGCCTCACAGTAAGCCTGTTGAAGTCCTGTCACTGCATCAGAAGTGAGCTGTGGCCCAGCAGCTCTGTCAGAATCAGATGCCTGTGGGTCTGGATATAAAGGGCAGGTATGTGTAATATATATTTTGAAAACTTATACTTATGAGATGGTAAATTGCAGTAACTACATGCTATTTTAAGACTAGGTCCTTCCTCATGACCTGCTAGGGAGGAGAGTGGAGTGGAAGAGGTACCAACTCTGAGACACTCCAGGTAACACGTACTACTATATAAATTTTAATGCCAACTAAGTAGGAAAACATATGGTACTTAGGTACAAGCTGAAGTGTGTGTGCAGACTCTGGGAAGGAGGTTAAAGACATACAGTTTGATACTGTCTTTCCTCCTCCATCTTTCTGAGTGCAGATTTACCATACAGTGTTTTTAAACATACATAATTTCACCAAAGAAAGCCTTTCCTTTTCCAATTTCCATTCCACCTTTCCTTGTGATGGGTTAGTCCTGCTTTGCTGAAAGCTCAGTATCACAAAGGCCCCCCCTCACTACTGGGCAGACCCTACAGAAATACTGTGTCTGCATAAGGAGAGATGCTAATCGCCAGCCTTTGTCCACATACATATCGCAACTTCCTTTATCATATGTATGCACACACACTCACATATCTATGGATCCATGTGTGTCTTCATATAATGGCACCATCTGCTGCCAGACCTGGAAGTTTTGCAACATCATCTGTTACTACATTTATACATTTTTTATTTTTTATTTAAAGGAAAGCATCAGCAGAGTTTGCACAGATACCAATATACCCTCTCTTGACACATGTACGCTAGATTTGATAATGAAGGCTTTGTACAGACCAGAGAGAGAGAAAAGCACTTGGGACTTGTAGCCAACAGCAGTGCAGATGAGGATATACTGGGGAATCCTCATGTGTCGCACTCGCTGGGTTGTGGCATGGCTGAGACGAAAGGCAGCCCAAGTTAATGGATGGGTCGCTCGGCTGGGTGTGCCTGAGCCCTGCCATGCAACCTTGGGCGAGTCCCCTCACCTCCAAGCACCTCCTGCCCACCCCCAGCCTCGGTCCAATCCAGCTAATAGCCTGCCTGCCCTGCAGAAGACAGTGCCTCTTTTACTCTGTGCTCGCGCATGGCCCTTGATACAAAGGGTCCCTCAACTTAGTGGTGGTCTTTAAGTGCCACGACAATACCACTAATAATTAAGGTTACAATTTTACTGCCAAGACTGTATTATTATGTAGCATTATACCTTTGAACATGCCTATTCTCATTTCTAGCAAAGGGCTGAGCTCACTGCTCCCTGTTATAAATCATATGCTAATTATAAGTGTGATCTGAACAGCTTTTACTTTTCTTTTAAAATGACTGTATAGGGCATAAACTTTGTTGTGATGCTGTGTTGCTATTTCGCCTGAGGTGCCTTTGTCCTCTAGCGTAGCTCCATGTGTAACATATCAGCAAAATACTGGGAGGCCAAGAATGAAGTTTGCATAAATTGCTTATATCGCAGGATTATACCAACAGCACTATCATTACTGCTGGTAATTTGATTCTAGCCCACCCTTTGACACATGTAACTTGAAGGAACTAAGTACCCATTGCGATGGAAGTTCCTAAACATGTTATCAGCCTGAAACTTCACATTATTTAAAAATACCTGGTAAAAATTAAAAATGCACACTCAGTTAAATGTTGGGGTTTGTCTCTATGTCAGCATCAGATTGATTTAATTCTTGATGAAAAGTTGATGCTTGGAAAAACTCTGGAGCAATGAGCCAAATGCCGGCCTTGGCGAGATCCCAGCTCTCCAACAGGCTGAACATCATCTGAGCAGCGCTCAGCAGCTTAAGTCCTGTATGAGTCACTTGTACCTCTTTATTAGCAGTCCCCGGGAATCTGCCCCAAAGACAAATGTGGTATTTCTGGCAGTGCCCTTGGGCTTTGGTGGATTTGTACTGGTATAACTGAGCAGATTGGAATGGGGATGTGACCCATTTTAGTTCAAGCTAGTGACAAGCTCCATTTCAGGAGTCTTTAAAGGCCAAATTTGCACTTCTGCCAGGACTACTAAAAGCCCTGGGCAACTCGCAAGTCCCACTGACACCATCAGAATAGTGCTTTAAAGACACTTTGGGGTGAGCTGCTGTGGTGGTTCCTGAGGGAGCTGATCTTTTCCCCCTAACACGCAGTAGAGGTATATGATACCACAGCCGTTTTGCTTCTAGTCCATCTTAAGGGCCAAACACAACACAGAAGCACAGTTCCCTCCCTTCCCCAGTTTGCAGCAGCTGCCCTTCATTACTGCACATGTCCCAACTTAGCCAACCTCCTCTTACTTCTCATCCCCTCACTAGGTTGTGCGCAACAGAGCACAGGGTCCCTGCTCACCCAACAAGAACAGAGTAAATTATGTAGGAAGGGATGCTGGAGAAGATTTGGGGTTGGGGACTATTTTCCTTTCCCTATTTTAATTAATTTGGGACATATTTTGGAGATTCTTTTCTTTTCCTCTTTTTTCCTAATGTCAAGCCGGGAAGTTGCAGACAAAACCTGACAACCTCATGACTGTAATTTTGTCAGCAAAACATCGGCAGGAACTGCAGCCCATAATTCCTTCTCAATACTCAAAATAAGGTTCACTGTCTTTCTTTACTTGCTGAAGACAGAGTTAAAAAATGAAACCTTAGAAAGTCTGACAGTGTCACTAATACACAGTGTCATCTTTGAAGCATCCTACTTTCTTTTCTTGGTTGCAGCTGGACAAATACTAGCAATTCTGCTCAGCCATTATCACCTGTTGCAGCTCTTCAGACCCCTCCTCTCTTTTCTGCGTTGCTCTAAGGAGTGCATCATTACCCTTTTCTCTATGGATAGTCCATCATGAGCTATTTTTATTCTCCCTGCAATTCCCTAACTTCCCCATGCCAAATACTTGCTAAAAGTCATCAACCTTCAGCAAAGCCAACAAATGAATCAAATCTGCTGCCAAATCATTTAGGAGATGAGCCAGTTTAGAGTTAGGGACATTTTTTAATAGTCCTATAGCGAGGGAATATTTTAAATGGTATAGTTTTAAAAAGTCATCTCCAAACTTCTCAGAATAATTCTATTTGAGTAACAAGCTGCAGATGAAGCTTCAGAGGAGTGGCTTCCTTTAGGAACATTAGGGCTTATAATAAACCATTTTTCTCCACTTCATAGATCAGTCCACCCACCCATTCTTCCACCTACAAGTGTAACCCTATATACAAATGCATAAGGCCCCAAAGGAGAAAACTCATTCAGAATATCATCTAGAATATCTTGGGTGCTTTGCTGAATGATCTGCATCACAATTCACAGGAACAAAATGTTTTTAGATATATTATCACTATGTACACTGCTTTTATTTCTCTCCAACTGCATATCATTTTTTCTTCCTCCTACATTTTCATTTCCCTTCAAGCTTTCAAACTACAGGATGGAGCTACTGGGCACTGGTAAACTGATGCTGCACACTCCCTCTTCCCTCTGAAGCAGATGTTTAGCAAAGATGGGTGATATGATCCATGTGTAAAAATCTTTTACCTGTCACTCTGTGGAGGTAAAGATCTGCTTTGAACACAGTATAAATTATCTAATTTTTTTCCCCATCTAGCTTTTTCCCATCCATTGTTACTAGTGGATCTATAGACAGGGAGAGCAAGACACTGGGAGTTTTTCAAACACAAGGCTGTCTTAAACTGAGTTATGTTTTGGGGAGTCAAGGAGAACAGTGAGGGGGAACCTAGCAAACTAAGACTTGCTTTAAAATGGAGGGAATGAAATGTTATCCTGCAGGACCTCAAATCTATGGGACACAGGGAATCTCACACCTTTCAGCTTCATTTGGCAATTCTGTCTCCCAGCACATCCTGGCTTCTGTCTCACCTCTGAAGGAGGGCCTGAGATATCCTAGAAACAAGGGAATGGACCCAGGGAAAAGTAGAGGTGACAACTGCCCTTCCTAAGAAATGTGAAAAGCATATAGCTGGCCAGATCTGCTTAAAGAGCCTAGGAAGGCAGTTGAGAGACGTAAAGCCTGTGCACTGGCCACAGTCACTTCTGACAGAAACACAGCCTGCCAGGAACACAGTATTGCTTGGGGCAAGCCATTACATGGCTGGGTGGTGTGCTGCTCCTGCAGACTGTGTCATTTGGCACACATCTGGCTGACACAGCTGGATCATTTCACTCAGGTGTTTTATTTTAGTGCCTGACATAACACTGGCAAGCCACACACTATCACTGAAACCACTCTCCCACGCAGCCCTGTTGAGCTGGTTGATGAACAAACGCTTTACACACAGCACATGCAGGCACCATCTCCACCATCCGCTTAGCCCTCTCTGCTGCAAATGCAGCTTTAGCACACAGCGTCTAGATAAACTCAAAAGCTCCAGGGTTAAGTGGGAAATAGAAATCCAGTGACCCCTGTCTGGGCAAGGGAGCTTAATGACTTGTCTGCTGCTGTATGTACCAAACGTATGCTGGCAAACATCTGTCTGAGCAGCCCCTCCAAAATAAATGATTGATGGAAGTGATTTGCCTTTAAAAATGGGGTAAGTCAGCTGGGAGTCCTGCTAGAAAAGGGTTAATGGGATATGTGAATTGCTAGTGAGTGGAAGGGAAAGGAGAGAAGCCAGAGTCAGAGGCAACACCCCTTGTTAGGTGTTTACCATGTCTAATCTAAACCACTTCCATTGCATATGCAAGGCAGATGAATTACTCTGTAAATCCTATTACTCCATGTGGATAAATCTTACATTTGAGTTAACAAGTCTGGAGAGCTGGGGAATGGAAGCTGCTGAATGGATATTCCAGGATCAAAACAAGGGAGCACACGGGAGCTGAGAGAAGCGATACGCGTAAGCGCACTCACACATCCCTCCTCTAGCATCCTTCTTCCCTCTATCATTAAATGGGAGGGATGCAGGACACAGGGGATTGTGTAGCAGACCGTTTGGTGACATCCAGCAGGATTTATTTCAGAGAAAGAAAACTTTGTTGCTGCTGTTAGCTTTGCTAGGGGATTGCTCCCTTGATGCTTCAGGGTTTGTGCGCTATCAGCTGTTCATACAGATCATAGATTTATTTTAAATTACACCCAGTAGTTTTATAGCCATGACCCACCATGTGTGCACACACACACAGACACGGAGAATTTTTCGTCACTAGGGAAGTTACTGCAGGTAAGTTGAGCGAGACAGAATCTGAAAACAAAGCCCCCAGGAAAAAGACTACTGCAATTTAGTTATTTGGGACACTCCTAACTGAAAGCCCAAGTAGTGTCAGAACTAGCTTTAGAAAGCCTGCACAACAAAACCAGAAATATAACATTCAATACTGCCAGTGAGCAAGGTTTCATGTGCAAAGACACCCTCGTTACAACCAGACACATAGGCACAACATACACCCATTTATTTTAGCCCTGCAAAAACATCAACACACTGAAAAAGATACAACCTTCGGAAATGTTGGAGCTCCTACACCATGTTTTCACCAGTCTTTTCACTACTCTATCCATCTTCCCTCTCCACAGGGCATAAAAATAAATAAATAAAATTTAAAAACCCCAGAGTTTTCCAAAAGAACTTGCCCAAGAGTTCTGGCAGCACCAGGGATAAAGTTTTTGCATATGTACAAAAAGAAGCATGGGAAGATCAATGGAACATCTGGCAAGCACAGCTGGATCCCTTTTCGATTTCTCTATTGATATTGCAGGGCTGGTGGAAAGTGCACGTTCACAAGAGCTGGTTAACACAAGCGGATCTTCCCCACCGAAATTCTTTTGATCCAGAGCACTGCACAGAGGAGAGCGGTGGCAAGAAGTATTCAAAAGCTTCACAATTTTTTCATATTAAAGCACACACATGCAGAGCTTGTTTGTAGCAGCTGCTGCTACTGCAGTTCCAGAGGCAAAATAACACACACTCTCACAGAGATATATACACACAAATATGTATCACATCACATGTATATGTTGCATACATAGAAATATAGATACACAGAAGCAGAAAAGTTGGCAAGATGCCCTACCTGAGGATGGCTGTGTCCCCTTGCCTCACGGTGATGTTATCGGTACCTCGGGTAAAATCCACGCTGCGGACTGGCAGCCCTGTAGGGAGAAGGCAAAGCAATCTCAGTAGGACCAGCGGTAATTGTTTCCGATCAGGCTGAGCCCTTGCTACCATGGTTGGTCTTGTCGAGTTTCACTGTCTGTACTTGTCTCTCTCTCTGCCTGTGTATGTAGACAGATAGATGTAGAAAGAAAAACAATAATAATAATGTACAACTCTCGCTCTGATCGACAGCTCCAGAAAGGGGAGGTGATTTCACAGTCCTTCTTAGCTGCCACTTTCTCTTGCTCTTTTCAGTCTCTTGCTGGCTTCTTTCCCCACCTTGTCTTTTTTTTTTTTTTTTTTTTTAAGATTTTCAAAAAAGAAAAAAAAAAGTCTTAGCACAGCCTTCAATTAAAAAAGAGGGGGAAAAAAAAGAAGCAAGAGGAAAAAGTCAGGTAGCAAAATAATTACAAAATAATAACAATTAAATCGACCCGTTTAGAGTGATGTAGAGAAGTGGGGGGGAAAAAAAAAAAAAAAGAAAATGAACAAGAGGAATCCTGTGCCGCGGGAGGGGATGGTCCTGTGGCTGTGCAGCCTCCAGCCCCGCGCTCCCTCCTAACCCACTTTCCCAGGCGGAGCGAGGGAGGGAGGAGGAGGAGGAGGAGAGAGAGAGAGAGGGAGGAGGGAGACACACTCGTGAGACGGCAGCTCGGCACCACAGCGGCGGCGGCGGGCGCGGAGGGAGCCGCCAGCCGCGTTCCCCATCCCTCTCCCGCAGGCACAGCCCGCCCCGAGGCCCCCGCGCCCCCCACCCACTCTCGACGGGGAGCGGGGCTGCCCTGGGGGGACCGGGAAAAGGCGGCCGGGCCGGGCCTCCGGGAGCCGGACGGTGGCTGCGAAAGGAAGGGGAGGGGAGCGGGGCACTGCAGTAGGGAGAGGGGGCTTGTGAAGGGATGAGGGCTGGAGGGCAGAGGGGGAAGCCACGAAGGAAAGGGGAGGAGGGAGAAGCAGAGAGGGAAAGGGGATGGGAGAGGAAGAGGGGGCTGAAGAAAGGAGGAGAAAGAGAGCGCGAGCGGGAAGCAAAAGCAGAGAGGAGAAGGCAGGAGCAGCCGGGAGATGCTGAGCAGGAGGGAGGCACAGGGAACAGGGCAGAAAGAATGGAGGAAGGTACGGCCAATATTATCCAGATAAAATAGTGAGGAAAGCGGGTCTGTGGCCAAAAGTGGAAACAACTTGGTTTAGCGGCCTGAAGACACACGCTAAGTGGTTTACAGAGCAGCACCCGTGGCAACTGCCTCTGCACCCTCAAACCTTGCTTCTTCCCCTCTCAGACTTTCCGCTCGCCAGATAAACAGTTGTTCATCCCTCCCTCCCACCTCTCTCCACTCAGCCCTTCCCGCCCCCCACCTCCTTTCCCAGCCGGAGGGACGGAGCGGAGACAATGCCGGCATTGAGCTGCCCGCGGTGTGAATGCTCGGCCTGTCCTCCCGGCTGCCGGCGCCCGCAGCTGAGCCCCGCGCCCGCCGGCAGCAGCGCTGCGCACCCGGGAACGCTCCCGCAGCCCACACACCACCGCCACCGCAAAGAGAAGGGAGATTAAATTAATGGAGAGGAATAAGCTGTGTGTATTACTGCTGATGCCTGCCTGCCATTCCCCCAGCCCGATCTCTGCCCTGCGGGAGGGATGAGAACTGTTCCTAGGGATGCTTCGCTGGTGTAACCCTTCTGCAGCCACAGCACGGCGGGGCTGGGACGGGGAAGCAAAGAGGGAAGGCGTGGTTTGAGAGGGGTCCAGAGAAGCAGGTGCAAGAACAGCCATGGGAGATGGGCTGAGAATTGCTGTCCTACGGGATCACAGCGCTGCTACGTGTGTATGCAGGAGGGGAAAAAAACACTTGTACGGTGCCTGCTTCACCTCTGCCCCTGAAGCCTTGTGGGATACAGTGGGCACGAACTGGAGACACGTAAGGAGTGTCACTGTGTTATAGGAATGGCCACATGGAATCAGATCAAAGGTCCCTCTAACCCTTAATTCTGTCTCCAAGTGTAGCCTAAAGCCAATGCCTAGGGAAGTACACAAGCAAAAGGGAAGCACTGCCCCAGGGCACTTATCTATTTCCAGTGATTTGTGGTTAAGGCATGTCCCCAGCCAATGGCACTGCCTTTGTAGTTGATGGTACTTGAATGATTTTCTTCTTCCAGGAATGTGTCCAGTTGGTTTCTGAAGGCCTAGAAACCGGCCCCTGCAGCTTTGGTATGGAAAGGCCACATTGTCTATGAGCACTTAAACAATCCCTGCAAGTGTTAAAGGCACAGAAATTAAGGACTAAGGTCATGACACTGCTGCTCCAGTGCCATGCATGCAGTGGCAGAAAGATGACTGCTTTGTATTCAAGCCAAAAAGTGAGGCGAGTCAGACACTTCCTCTGCGGGAGACTTGATGCAGATGGCACCAGAGGGAAAAGAATGAGGAGCTAAAGAGGTTAATCCACACACCAGACCAAGCTACTGCAGACAGAGATGTCACCTGACAAGGATAATGCTCTGAAGAAGACCATGCTGCTGACATCTGATTTCTGACTAATAAGCACCACGCTAGGGCAATGGACAGTGAAAGGGATGAAGATGCCATCAAGCTGCTGGCATGCCAGAAGATGGGTATCACCAACAGGAAACCCATGCACTCCTGTGCCAGAATTATCATACAGCTAAAAGACTTGGTCTCCTGTGAAGTAACCAATGAAAGAAATGTACCACTCTTGCAAACCAGTGTTGCATGGATCCTTTTTACAAGGGTCTCCCACATATGTTTCATCTACATCTAATAAAAGCTATTGTATGATAATTAAATGCCAGTGGAGTAAGGAAAACATATTTGTCGAAGATTAACTATTATGCAATGCAAGAAGCATCTGCCACCCAACTGCTAGAGCTCACTAAATATTTCCTTATCTCAGAGTATTTACTTAGGAGGCAATAACTATCCAGTTAAATCTAAATTTAATGCTTAGTTAAATATAGTTCATAGAAAGTGGTACCAATATGTTTTATACAGACAACGACAGAGGGGGTTTCAGGGAGGGAGCAGGGAGGAATCCTGTCTCCAGACTCTAGTAACATCCTGATTTGAGATGGGACTGCATGTGGCCATGCCTCCCTACAAAGAGGGGTGGATCACTGTGGACTCTGAGCCCCCTCCCAGCTAATATGGCAGTGCAGGGGATGTCTTCACCTTCTTCTGCATTTAAACAATCCTCATTAGAACCACCTCAGCATAACTATTTAATAATAATAATAATAATCATAATAAACAGAGAGATGAGGAAGAAATTCCCTGAGGGTCTCATAAACCTTGGGAAAAATAAAACAAAAACTAAAGCTGATAGGTCTTATTTGCTTTTAGAAGCATACAGAAGCAAAAGGAACGGTTGCCTAGTTGTAAAAGGCCAAACAATCAGGAATCACACAAATCCTAGGAGACCACCTCATGAGTAAAATGAATAATGTTATTTTTGTATGTGTTCCCAGAAGAAATAACTCTCTGGACCCATCTCCCCCTGCTGGAAGCAGATAATGAACAGCAGGTCTACTTTCTAACTGTCCTACCCTCCAAAAACTTAAGGACAAATTCAGGTGAACAGTTAGAGCATGGACACCACAAATCCCTACTCCTGCCTTTTAATGCCATTTATCAATACTCCTGGTAAGTGCAGGACTGGCAGGTGCAGGTCAGCCTGGCTGACCAAATTTTGTCACTATGCAGCTCAGGAATGGATGGGGCAGCACAAGCCCAGCCCTACAGGTACCGCACCACCCTCCTCCAACACAAAACATTTATACCCTCTTCAAAGGGAACAGGGCGTAGAACACCACGCTTTGATGAACATGGGCTGTATGGCACAGCCAGAGACATGATAGAAAGGCTTGGATGACAGGTTCAGGAAGGTGTCTGTGCTTCCACTCTGTGAGTGTGGGATTGCTCTTTGTACAAGCTGGGAGGAAAACAGCAGCATGAGCTAACACAGTCTGGTTAGCCCTACTTTCCCTGTGAGAGAAACATTCTGAAGACATCACAGTGTGGATACTAAGCCGACGGAAGGAGAGACCCTCCATGCTGGCCCTGGATAGACAGCCTGTGCTGAGATAGGCCGTGCTGAGATCCTCAGGGATGGGTACTCAGGTCACCTCTGCCTACCTGTGTGGGAGCTCAGTTTTACAGATACTCATGGATTGACACTGGGAGAGTGTGGCTCTCTGCTTTTCATGGAGAGTCAAGTGACACTGAAAGCATGGACTCTGTCCATGGAGTCTGTCCACAAATAGGAATGGTTTTTTGTGGGATTTTTTTTTCATTTGATGTGGCTAAATGCAAAGAGAGATCCATGGAAACTTCACTCAATGCCAACTGCAACAGCCATCTGTACAATGTGGATGGCTGCCCTCTAGGAGCTGAAATGAGGCTCATGAACTCACACCACAAACAGCCACAAAACAGCAACTGTTCTCATTTGACTTTCAAGCACTACCAACTACACCAAAACCAGTAAGCTGATTCCAAATGTTGTTGGAATCTGGGAAAAGGCATTCTTAAAAATACAAAACTGCTCACACCAGTCTCCAGACCCTATCATGACCAACGCAATTGTTTTAAGGGGACTGTATCATGGCTCTGTCAGCAGAGTCTGAGCATCTAGGGACTTTATTTAGGGTATCTGCAACAGTGAGCAAAAACATATGATGTTTTGTGAGCTATAATATGTTTAGTCAAGATACACTGCTGTACTCTGCAGCAATGCCTGCTCATAGCTTCTCAGCTATGAAGAGAAAATGCAATTTTGCCGCATTGGCAGAGGAGTTATGGAGAGGAACGAGGAAGAGCCGAAGGGGTTTCACCACATGGGGAGGAAGATTAAGAGACCGTGGCAGGACAGTGGTGATCTCTTCTTCTTCTCTTCATTCCTGTACTTGCAACTCTTACATGCACACATTTCCTCGCTGATGTGCACAGGTGGCATCCCACTACAATTAAGCATCTACGTACCACTCTCCCTTAGATCCTGGGATAGAGGGAGCCACAAGAGCAGGAGAAAAGGAGGAAAGGCAGGGCTAGAAGATAAAGTGAAAATCATTTGAACACAGTAGATGCCTCAAGAGGAAATTTGAGGAGAAGGTGGGCTTTAAAGGGTAAGTGCCCTTCTCAGGTTCCAAGAGTTCCTATAGACCATACTTTTTCCATTCCTTCAGCTACACCTCTCTGATAAAGTGGCCTCCAACTATGCCAGATCAGAGTTTTCTGGAAAGAGCAAAGAAATAATTTCCATGACACAATTAGAAGGAAGTCTGCTAAGGACAGGATGCCATCTACCAAACATGATCCTGTGCCGACTGGAACATCAATGCCACTTATTTATATACCCAAGGCACTTATGAAGGACGTTATAGGAAAAAATTCTGCGGGTTGAGAAAAATATATGTATAAAATGGTTTTAATACTAGAAGAACCCATTCCTCAAAGTGCTTTAGGAAAGCTATGGTATTTATGAATATTTTGCAAGTCTATAAATTAAACTGGCTTTTGATACTGAAAATCTGAGCCAGCTTAGGGCCAAGACTCACATCCAGACATATAATGCAACAAGACCAAGTTTCTGCTGCAGTAAGGACCTCATTAGGTAGAAGGATTTACTGCATTGAGAGCACTCAGATAGGCCATAACTGCAGACGATAACGTGCATGCACAACAACTCTTTCTAAGTGTGGCCGCTGACGTGTAACAGAACTTCCTGCTGTACAAAAACAATAGCTGATTTTCACAAATTTGTGACCTTGTTACTATGCAATCGATCTAGTTCCACAATTGATCTCCTTGGTGTGGACAATTTAGAGGTCAAGGGCCAGGCTCTCAATTGCTGTAAGCTGATGTATCACCACCAGCGTCAGAAGAGCTATGCTGATTTCCACCACCTAAACACAAGTTGTGAAGTTCATCTTCTTCTGCGCTGCATGGGTAGAAAACTGTGTTATAACCTTTGAAAGAGAAAAACGTGTTTGATTGGATAAAGAGCGTGCTCTGACTTTTCAAAAAGTTTCACCTTTATTTAAAGACCAAATCTGAAGGCTGGACAGGAGGAAAATAGTATCCTAAAGATGCCTTTTCTCATCCTATGACCAAGCAGGATTAAAGAATTAGCACTGCAGTTGTTCTGTGGCCTTAATTACTGGTTGTTACCACAGCAAAGGCTTGTAGAACTACTTAGCCATTTGTAACAGGGTCCTTCCTACTTGAGAGGGATGAGACACAGAGAGTGCTCCTTTTCTGACTAAAACAAAAGTTGCCCTTCCAGCCTTATGTAAATACAATAGGAATAAAGGTTGTCAGTAGTATCAAAAGTGTCACACTGCTTTTTCCCCAAAAGAAGTGACATTAGTGACACACCATTAGCGACTTCCTTACTAACACCTCAGGACTGGACTCTGCAGCTACTGTTTGCCGGAGGGAGTCAAATCACTTCAAAACCACGGGAAGCCATACTGCTCCACCACTGCTGCTGCATGGCAGGGAGCAAAGCTGCCTGCCATCTCCCAGCCCAGTCCCCAGTGGGAAACTGTGTGACCTGTCCACACAAGAAAGGCTGGCTCATGGCTTCAGAAACAGGGAAATAGCTGATCCCAGTTCAACATTTCTCACGGAGCAACCTGTATTTTTAAGTGGGGCTATAGGAGTTAGGCACGTGAATCTAGACAAGCAGTTAATACTTCCCACTGAAGACAGCTTCAAGATCTCTTTTTATATTTGAGAGTGAACTGTTGCCTCACAAATGTCACATAACACTTGATGAGTTAGGCAGAGCCAGAGTTCAACCCTAGAGGTCTTTAAATAGTTTACTTCCCATAGGAAGGCAGTAGCATTATCTGCTTAAATCCAAAAGCTATCTCCCCAAACTACCCTCCAAAACTTTCCTCAGTGCTGGAGAATATTTACTGCCCTCAGCACAAGTAATTAGGATTGACTTCACAGAAGGAGACTAAAATGGTTAACAGTCCCTCCAAACAGAGAAGCAGAGATGACCCAGAGGTTGGGAAGTTCTAGCAGGAATTGGGAGATACACAGTCCCAATTTCCTCAGCGTATTTGGGTAAATCACTTAATGAGTCATTCACAGAGGTACAAAAAGTTAATCTCCCCAGGCTCTCTCTGCCCTCAGAGAAGTAATCTTCTCTTGAGGGCACATCAGAGCAGATGTCTACTTTAAGTGTATAAAATTGCCCTGTCTCTCAGGGTGTGTCAAAGTTTCCAGCTACATAGCAGAGATCCTAACATTAGCTTCCAATAGTCTGAAAAGTGTGAAGCACTGAAGACTGCAGGGTGATCTGACACGATCTGACACCACTATACAGAAAGCCCCGGCAAGACACAATCTACAGAACATGCCAGGCGTGACCTATTTCTAGCAGTACTCTTTAACAGGCCCCAAAACAACTGCCTGGCAGTTGCAAGGGATGTAGATCGCTGCAGACAGGAATTCTATACAACTAAGAGGTGGTCAAACCTGTTCTGCTGAGCCTTGATGCATATTTGATGGCCTGCTCTGGCATGGAGTTCTCAACACAATGCTAATGGATGAGAATAATCATTCTGACAGCAATGATCCTGAAAAGAGCTCCAAAGTCTTGCTGAAATGATACATGTTACACATCCATCATTAGCAGGGAATTAATTTTATTGTGAAGAACAGAGTGCAGGAAGGTTGTTGTGCCATACATTTTTTTTGTCGATTACAGCAGCTCCAACATAGCTTTTATGAAACCTAAACTGAAGCCTTCGGGGAGACAAGAAAGGTTCTCAAGATCTGTGATGCTATCAGGAGATCAGGCACTATCAGAAAGCCTCACATGCAACAAACAGGGAGAGACATTTTTATGCAGAAATCTGGAGAAATGTTCCTTTGAAACTATGACCTGCTTGAATTCAAGCTTCGGAAAACACTTCCAGCCATTTCATTGTTTTCAGGTCTGAAAATGAGGAAAACACATCTTTAACATGTCCAGATCTTCAAGATGAAAAGCCAGGAGAACTCTCACAGACAAAGGCTCAGTTAAAACCATTCTTACAGGCTACAGGTCAGAGGTGTCTCTGCATCAGCATTTGGAGTTAGTGCCTGCCTAGTCTTTCAACATATACTTTTTAATGTTTTGCCTTTTCTTCTCATCTTTCCCATATTACTACTCTCCTCCATAATCCTCACCATGATATTTTCAAGTTTATCTCCCTTTCCTAGGTTGCTCCCATGCCTCATTTCTGTCATCCTATCCAGCTGCCTGCCTTAAGCCTCAGAAACTCACCCACTTCTTGGGTTCAATGACTGACTATCACACCAGGTTAAGAATTTTTCCTGTTGTTTTAACCACAAATGTTATTTCCTTCATTATCCAGCCACTGAACTGAATCATGGTTTTCTCTGCTTAAATGGTTGCCTTTTGTTAAATACTATCTCTTTGATACATTATGTTGTATCTGTTGTAGTCTTATTGTGTACCACTTTTGTTTCTAGTCCAGTACTTTGCCACAAATGCCCAACATCTGATGCCAGAGAGGGAAATAGGGTGTTTTCAGCAGCCTTTAACAGAGCTGGCAGATGCAAGATAAATACGATTGTCCTGAGGATGAGCTAGACAGCAAAGAAGTAGGGCCAAAGGAAGGCATTTTAGGTCTAAGTTTAAGCATATGCAGGGGGGAAGTAGAAGTTATGGGACAACCCCAGATGTACATACAGACTGGGGAATGAGAAGCTAGAGAGCAGTGCCATGGAAAGGGACCTGGAGGTCCTGGTCAACATCAAGTTGGATATGAGTCAGCAGTGCCCTGGCAGCCAGGAGGGCCAACCATGTCCTGGGGGGCATCAGGCAAAGCATCACCAGCCAGTCAAGGGAGGGGATTGTCCCACTCTGCTCTGCACTGGGGTGGCCTCACCTGGAATATTGTGGCAGTTTTGGGCACCACAATATAGGAAAGATATTAAGCTATTAGAGAGTGTTCAAAGGAGGGCAATGAAGATGGTGAAGGGCCTTGAAGAGAAGCTGTGTGAGGAGCAGCTGAGGTCACTTGGTCTGGAGAAGGCAAAACTGAGGGAAGACCTCATTGCAGTTACAACTCCCTTGTGAGGGAAAGAGGAGGGACAGGCACTGATCTCTTCTCTGTGGGGACCAGTGACAGGATCTGAGGGAATGGCCTGGAATTGTGTCAGGGCAGATTTAGGTTGGCTATTAGAAAAATTATCTTCTCCCCGAGGGTGGCAGGGCACTAGAACAGGCTCCCCAGTAACTGGTCACATCACCAATCCTGTCAGAGTTTAAAAAGTGTTTGGACGATACTCTCAGGCACATGGTGTGACTCTTGGGGATGGTCCTGTGCAGGGCTAAGAGTTGGACTCGATGGTCCTTGTGGGTCCCTTTAAATTGTGATTCTGTGAAGTTGGAGGGACCAACAGAGGACCTGCCCACCACGAGATGCAGGAATAAGGTGGCTTCTCAGGGGGAGGAGGCATTTTGCAGGAGATGATTTCACCAGGTGGTTATGTCAGACAGGACCAAGAATTTCCAATTCTACATTTGGATGCAGTAGCCATACAGCTGTATGGCTTGTGGGTTTCACTGCTTGCAGCAGCAGGAGACCTCATCTCAAAACCACCCTGATTCCATTTCATCCCAAGTCATGTTTAAATCAGCTTGGATAAGTTGAAACAAACCCAAGTGTGGACAAACTTGCAAACTGCTCAGATGAAGCAATACCTATCACAAAAAGCAGTACTTTTCCAGGGACAGGAATTCTTCCCTGAATCACTGCTGCTAAGGCTGGGCTGAGTAAGGGACGCACACATCCTGAAACAGTTTCCTAAAGCAGAGGTTTGAGGTGGGCTATTTATAAAAGCCTTCCAGGTAAGACTGAAAATAGGCACTTGTTCTCCTGGAGGGGCATAAAATCTGTATGGTAACATGACCTGGCTCAGGCCCTGAAGTGCCAGAAAAGGCATCCCCCCTTTACTGACAATTTAGTCAGCTCCAGCAACCTCTTAGATCCAGCAGCTGGCAGGGCTTTATAAAGCAAAGAGCCCACAACCTGAACAGGAATGGAAGCATTGCTTCCTGTGAAACCCCTGGGGGGTTGTGCATAGTCATGGCCTTCAGCAACACTTTATTACCTTCTTAATTTATACAGCAGACCAGTATTTTTTAAATAATGTAATGAGCCTGCTAGCTTCTTCCAGCAGGCAGAGATCAGGGAAGGACAAAGAGCAGGTTGGTCAGAGTACTACAGCAGCTAGCTGAACAAAGGCAAGTGATGTGAAAAAAAAATCACTAAAGTTGGATCAGACCAGAGCAGGGTAAAAAGAAAAAGACCAAAGATAACCTTTGATGAAGAGATGGAGCTCTGAATAGGGCACTTAAATGCTTCATTACTTGCCCTCTGATAGAGGAATGGACTGGAAGATAAACTCCATGTACCACACTTATTGCACTTGGGTAAGGCTACCTCGAGTGTCCTCTGAGAACATCTGATTACTTTTTAGCCAAAGTCACTGTCCATAACACCTTTTCACCCTATTCTTTCTGTCTGCAAGGAATCATCCTGTGTTTGCCAGACACCAGTGGGAATCCAGGGGAGGCCTGAATTTGTGAAATGGAGGGCTCCAAGTCATTCAAGTATCTGCTTCTGAGCTTTTGGTAAGCAACCACTTTCACATACAGTTATGAGAAAAAACAGTAAAAATGGTTTACCAGAGATTGAGTGTGTAGCATAAAGGAGCTGGCAGGAAAGCTTTTTACAAGCTTGAAATGATAAAACCTGCTGCCAAATGCAAGGAGTTACCTACTGATGTGGTGAGGATCTGAGGAAAGAGGAGCCTAAAGCTCAAAGAATTTTCCCATTCAAGTTGTCTGTCAGTGTCTGAGATGTCAGAGGCAACCCTGACAGGTAGTGGCCCCTTAGATGAATCTTGACCCTGACATAATCAAATGAAGCTTTGCCACCAGTTTCTGGGGGGCTACAATTTCACCTCTTGAAGTCTGCCTCTCTCTCATTCATGGTAAACTCCTCTTGGCTGGAGGATGAATGCAACACAAAGAATAAAGCAAACGTGGAAACTAAGGCACACCTTCAGATTCACGTCAATTTAACTGAATTACAACAATTTTCCAGTAAGCTCATTGCTCATCAAAGTGAGGAACAAACAGTAAATCTGGCTGGCTTTAAACAGACCCAGCATAAGCAAATTAAGTGCAAATTTCTCCTGCACCCAGCTCATTCAGGACACCCCTGTTCTGTCCATCAACATGCCCTGGTATTCCTGCCCGCTCTCACCATCTGCTGATGTAGCTAAGTCCTGAAAAGAAGAAGCTGCTACTGCCCATGAATTTTTAATGTAGCAAGGAAAAGGCTGCAGGAAGAAGAATATTTGGTGGCATTTACTCTCTATGATCAAAGCCATTTGATGTCTCTTGTGTGATATTATTAGAACACAATATGAAGTCAAAGCAGTGTTCAGACTAAGGTCTCTATTCAAGAAACATTTTCTGCAGGGGAGAATGCAAGAACCAATGCCACTAGAAAGCCCCCATTCTTACAGCCTCTCTCTGCCTGTGTTTATCTGCAGGGCATCACATGACAGAAAGAACCAAGCAGGTACTTTAAGTCCAGTACCCTCTATCACAAGTGTGGTGCTAAATGGGACATCCCCACTCACCTGTGAATGCTTCCCATCACCTTAAAAGCACTTGTATGGCCAGCAGTAAGGGACACAAGTCTAAAGAGGCAACACGCTACAGAAAGCCGTATTTTAGGTCTCTGCTGTTACAGGTATTTGTTAATTAAAATTCACAAACACAGCAGTTACTTCTGTACTGACTGTGTGCTTGTACATACCAAGCAACCACCGAAGAGAATGTAATGCCATGGAGAGAGTTGACATGACTTGTCTCTGTCCTATCACTAGCTGAGCCAATCCACCAGTGCCAAGAGGCAGATGAAGACCATACAGGAAAATCTGTTAAGCACCCAGAAAGGAGGAAGAAAATTTTCAGCTAACAGGAGAGGGGTACTGGGGTTCAAACAGATTTGGCTCTTTGGAAGCATGGATTAATTCCAGACCTTTCCTTTTCTTTCCTCTACTAAAGGACACAACACAGTACATATACTAAGGTAAGTTATTGAAATGCTTCTTCCTCTGACTTCAGACAAACTGTCTGCATATCCTTGACAAACATGGATGCATGAGAATATTCCCCTGGGAAATATCTCCACTAGCTGAATATGATGTAATTACAAATTGTCCAGTCTTATCACCATCATTCCATCAACAATAACACTCAGACACCGAGAGGCCACACTGATCAAACTCCTAGCCACCAGCAATGTACAGATCACACTCACTGTTGGTCAAGAACTTTCTGAAACAAATCCATCCACTGTTAATAAGTGTTTGATGAGTGCTTCGTGAAAAGCCAATGCCTTGTTCACAATATGCCTCTGATAGTACTGAGGATGCATTGGTCACACCAGCTGAAATTTTCAACCTGTATTCCATGGCTTAAAGATGGAGATATCTATAAGTAAGGGTCAAGGTTCAAAAAGGAGTGAAAATATTTGCTCATTGAGTCACACTGCTAGTACAAAACTCTTGGCTGTTCACTGTAAACCATCACACCAACACATTTGCTCTAATACCACACAAGCGAAGACAAAGGAACCACAAGTGAAGCTCAAGCGAAATTTAAGCATTTTGGTAAACATAATGTCTGTAAATGAATGCTGAGAGCCGTTATGCAAATGTTTACATAGGTAACAAGAAGCCTCTGAATGGCCCTTGTTGCTTTTCTTCTTCTGAGCTGAGCTCCAAGAAAGCTGGGGATAGACTTTTTACAAGGGCACATTGTGATAGGACAAGGGGGAACGGCTTTATACTAAAAGAGGGAAGGTTTAGATTAGACATTAGAAAGAAATTCTTTACTGTGAGAGTGGTGAGGCACTGGACAGGTTGCTCAAAGGAGCTGTGAATGCCCCACCCATGGAAGCGTTCAAGGCCAAGTTAGATGGGCCGTTGAGGAAGGTGTTCCTTTCCATGGAAGTGGGTTCGGAACTAGATGGTCTTCAAATCCCTTCAAACCCAAATTATTCTATGATTCTATGACTCTGTTAAGGGCTCTGTACTAGACAGCTCTTTCTATGCCACTGTGCAAATCAAGCACTACTGAATGAAGCAGAGAAAGGCCATGAACACTCAGAAATGTCCAAAGAAAACTGCAAGAAATCGACATTTAATATATAATGCGTCTGCAGTCCCTCAAAGCTCTGTGGTGAGAAAGCTCCACGAAGCAGAAGTTCTGTTCATATACAAGAAAGCAGGAATGTGTTATGGCTTAAATCTTTGGAGTGAAGAAGGTGGTTTGCTCTTTACTGACACAGAGAATTTCACAAAGGATTTAGGTTTCACAGAGGGTGAACTCTCCCCACTCCACCTGCACAGCACAACAGAGCTGAGGGTGATGTACCAGGCATTGCAAATCCATAAGGAAAGAAACTGCTTAGTTGCTTAGTGAAGGAGGGTCAGGGTATAGTCCTTTGTGGAAAGGGGCATATGACACCATCATGCCCCGTGTGTGCATGAGTGCAAGGAAGGTGAGATTGGCATACACAATATTCCAACCTACTGGGATGACTGAAAAGAACAAATACAAAGTTTTAAGCTTCATGGTCTTTTTGTCAGGAAGCAATGCTTACAACAAGAAAACAAACCAAATCAGCTTAGATAGAAAGGGCAGAACCACCCATTTTTCACCTTGAAATCAAGACTTCCTTATAACTTCCAGTATGATTCTTCAGCTTTCTAAAGATTTCCTCAATATCAGGAGCCAATCCTAAAACACACTGTTTGAGCACCTTGGCCAGGGCAGACTCAGTATGTTGATGACTGAGGAACATACAGTGTACTTTTAGTTTACTAGATGTATTGAACTCCCTACAGAAAGATTCAAGATGTCATCAGTATTGGACAGATGACCCTTAGCTGTGCAGTCAAGAGCTTTTACAATGTGAAGCTGACGTCCATTGTTTCTAGTTCCAATCTTTCCATAAAGCTGACAGTGTTTGGATAGGTGTAAGGGAGATGGATGGGGTTAAGTATACAGAGAGAAACATTTTGTGATTGGAATGTGATTATTGAGCTAATTAAGCTCTAATGGCAAATCCAAAAAGTATGTACAAGCTGCTCAACATTGTCTGATTCCCTGAATCCAGCAGCTCTTATCTTCCTCGATGTCCTGGTTTCAGATGGAATAGAGTTAATTTTTCTCTTAGTAGCTGGAACAGTGCTGTGTTTTGGATTCAGTATGAGAATAATGTTGATAAGATACCGATGTTTTGGCTGTTGCTAAGTAGTGCTTCCCATAAGTTAAGGGCCTTTTCATTTCCCATGCTCTGCCAATGAGGAGGTGCACAAAAAGCCATGGGGGAGCATGGCTCGGTTTATATACAGTTTTTGGAGTTATCCAGAAAAGGGGCTGATTGCAGTTTGGGGATGGGTTTGGCATTGGTCCATGGATGGTGAGCAATTGTGTTATGTGTGCATCATTTGTTTTTCCTTGGGTTTTATCTCTCTCTTCTTTTTATTACTATTCTTATTATATTTTATTTTGTTTCAGTTGTGGGACTGTTCTTGTCTCAACCCATGAGTTTTACTAATTTTTTCCCCCTCATTCTCCTCCCCATCCACTGTGTTGGTGGGGGGAGGTGACCAGGCAGATGCATGATCCTTGGCTGCTGTCTGGGGTTAAACCATGACACTTGATTATTTCCCCAGAGTGGAAGAGATTGCCAAATAATAGCATTTCCCTGAAAAATGCAAAGCTGTTTTGATGACTCATCTGGCAGCTACAGCAACTACTTCATATTAGTATTAAGTCAGAATACAAAACTTTGGAAAATTAAGGTAAAGGGAAATAGAGGTTAAGACTAGGAAATGTTTCAAAAACACCCAAAACCAACCAATCAACCAAACCAACCAACCCAAAACAAACAAAAACCAACAAAACAACAAAAAACCAAAACAATAAAATAAAAAAACCACAAACCCAGAACAAAATAAAAAAACCCTGAAGCATTCAGTATTGTTTGTAGATTCCCTCCATTTGTCTTAGATCAGCCAGAGAAATGATTAATGCTTTCTCATTATTTTGTAACAACATTTGGAATATAAGCAGTGAAAAGTAAAGAAGAAAAACCAATGTAAAAACATTTCTTATTATTCCCGCATCAGACATCTTCAAAAAAAAAAAATACAAAAAGCCCACAGTAAGACTTATATTGAATCAAAAGAAAGGAAAATCCCAATTAGGACCTGCATTTAGGATTTTAACATGGTATAGATGTTCTTTTAAGAAAACTATTCTTACTTCCTCTGTTCGTACTGGGATTTAAGAAGCACAAAGAACATGTATTTAGCTAGCTAATGTGTATTAACAGCTTAGCACAAATAAGGCAGTCTGCTTCCATGATGTATTAAAAATCAGTGAGTTAAACCTCAAGCTACTTCTTGCCATTATGCTTAACATATGTTAAAATCATACTGCCTTGTTTTCATTAGGCTGTTAATACATGCCCCCAAAGACAGATTCACCTTAAAGCTCCCATGAGAAAGACCCAAAGGTTTAGCTCTGTTGGCAAAGCCATATTATGTTGACATTCTGCTGATGCGGCTGTAACATACTTCCTATCTCTTCACTCCCCCAGTAAACACTCTTGGCAAAAAGATTACAAAGCCAGAGAGCTGCACCTGCACTTTGGCTACAAAGTAGTGTCACATTCAGCATCCCATTTCCTCATGCCTACAAATTAGAGCAACAAAGGTCCAAAGCATCGACCTGATCCCGGGCACAAGAAAGTGGAGGCCAGCCCTACCAGGTTGGCAGAATTTCATGTGCTGCGTGTCAATTCACACAGACAAATTGAGGCTTATCCTGAAATTGTCTTGCTTTGGTTCGTGACTTCTGACCATAGGGTAGGAAAGAAAATGCTACCTGTCCCAGTACCTATGTGAATCCACCCTGATTTTTCTTTCCTAAATTAAAGCATTCCATAAGATTTCCCCAAATCTACAAGTTACTTTTACATGACTTAAATTTAGATTTTCAACATTAATTCCAAAAGAAAATTCCTTGCCTCTGAGGTATGACAATGCATTAAATATACCCGCTGCCCCTTTAGAAAAACAACCTGTCCCTATATATTCATCACTTCCATTGTGCTGTTTCTGTGGGCAACTTACTGAAGGAGAAACTATATTCTTTCTTCTGCCTTTTTACTTGCTCAGGTGGGACAGTCACCTGGATGTCACCAGGCCAGAGACCTAGTTGGTGAGGCCTACTGGTGCCTAGTCAGCCACCAAACCACCATGAACAGAGTAAAAAGGTCCTAGTGACACATTCACTGTGTGTACTTCCTCTGCTTTACAACTGACTCACACAGAGAACGACCAGGCTCTCTCCAGAACAGGAAAAATAACTACATATTATCTCTCTAAAAGCCTCATAATCCTCAGGCAACAACTGAGTAGTAACTGCAGTGACGGGCCAAATCTTTCTGCTTCATATTAATAAACCCCAACACAATATTACTTCTTGCTGCATCAAAGGTTTTTACATAAATGACCTTTTTTTTTTTTTACACTGAAACAAAGAATACATGTATGGGAGGACTTGGATGTTAAAGACTTTGCTTAGGTTTCCATTTGGTGTATCATGTTTGCTTTGGAAATAAATAGAAAGCAAACAAAGAGTGCCAATGGGGGAAAAGCAAATCATCTCTATGCTTTAATGGTCTGACATGTCATTTTCCAGACCTTTTTAGATACTTTCCAGAAGAAAGTATCTTCTCCAAAAAAGCCTCACTGTTACCTTTTTTAAGGAGACCAACTGCCCAATGTCAGTCTTAAGAGTCACTGCTTGCCTTATGCTGACATAGGGACACACAAAGCCATGACAACAAAAGAGAGATCCACCAATGCCAGTTATGCCTTCTGCAAGTGCTTTTTCTCTAGATGGTATAATGCAATTATGAAGCACTCTGCACAGTTTCACCTTACTCCCATAAGTTGCACAGACAGAAAGAGCCTGCTCCAAAATGTGGCACGTCTGGAACTGAGTTACTCACTCATGTCCACTGATGTCCTTACTCTGTGGCAGCTTCTTATCCCTTGAGGAATGGCTGCTGTGTGATCCACAGATGTCCTGGTTCATAATTGGGTTGTAGATCAGGTCACTAACAGTTGGAACTGCAAGGTTCCTTTCCCTCAGTGACATCATGGCACTGATAGTTCTACCATGACAACAGAACACACTAGATAGGCTAGTGCATATTTGTATGCCTGGTCCTAAACCCTCCCTTAGAATATGCATTAAGCTGCAGCCAGCACTGCCTCGCCAGGTAGTCTATCTTTGCTGGAGGACCTTATGTAAACCCATCAGAGTTTTAGAGGGTAGTTTTGTAGGGACAAACACATTCCTCCAGTGGAACCATGAGGTTCCACTGACATGACACTGGCCTTGCATGAGCATGATGCTTTATGGGGAGTTGTAGCACAGCCAGGCAGAATGGCTGAAAAGAGGAGAGCACTGAGGCCTTTAAACTACAGGTCCCGTGACAGCCAGGGGTAATGACATGTAAACAAAGTTTTTCTGCAAACTGGTTGAATCAAGAAGTTCAGTGTAGTCTGACTGGAAATAAAGTACTTCATTTAGACCTTCCCAGAAAAAGAATAAGAAGTACTTCAAAAAATAATAAGAACAGCAGTAATAAAAGAGGTGAAAATCACACCATTCCCAAAGTTTTGGAAACCATGTTTTCCATTTCCATTAAAATTTCAGAGAGTTTTACTCTTGCTAGCAGGTCCCACTATTTTATCCATAGTTTCTAACAATTGGAGCTTTGCATCTCATCTCTTCATTACCAACCTGATAATAACATCCTGTACAAATGCAGACAGATTTGAACTTCTATCAGAGAATTGTAGCAGCTGCTGAGCAGGGAGAGGATTTTATTTTTTTTTCTTTCTTTTAAAACAATTAAAAAGAAGTATCTGACTGTTTCTATGAAAACTGTGGACTGGACAACATCTTTCAAAAAAACATCACTGGCTGAAAACTGGCAGTCACTCCATCAGTATGACAGAATAATTAAAACCAGTATGACAATAATTAGCACTTCTATAGTTCTTTTCATCCATGGATATCAAAGCACTTAGAAACAAGTGCAGCTACCTCAATTTTTAAAGCTGAGCTTAGAAAAAAAACACATCAGAACTTACTCTGTGTGGAAAATTTCAACAACTTCATCACTATTCATCCTAAGTTAGAGAAAAGAGTTGAAATATTTTTTAAAAATTTCCAAAATCAAAAATGCTTTAAAAAGTGCCTCGTTGATTAGGAAATTTTGGTGGGACTGATGGAACCAAGCATTTTGTCATTCTGAATTTAGTGCATTTTTTGTTTTTTGAGTCTCTCAAGAATACATCTGCCTTTGGGAAGGGAATGCCTCCTGGGAGCTGTAGTTCATGTTTTCCAAGAGAACTTGATAGCTCTATTAGTTAGGCACTGCCTGTCCCCATCCTGCCCTAAGGCTGGGCCTGCCTGTCCTACTGTTCTGCAGAAAAACATCATCAAATGCCTTACTGCCTCTACTGAGCTTCTGAATGGGAAGCACTGACTGCAGCAAGGAGGGATGGACAATTTAGTGAAGAAGTAAATACAAAGCTCAATAGCCCCAATGACAAGCTTTAGATGCCAGTCCAACTCTCCTTCTATGAGTCAGTAAAGCATCTTACAGTAGGTTTGACTTTTTGGGATGAGTTCAGGTCAAGCCTGTGTACAGGGAGCTGAAGGAGGGATTTTCTGCTGCAGCTGCCACCTTGGGTTTATATCTGCAGCTGATATGGTCGTCATGTCCACTTGTTTCAATGCTTTATTTGTGCTCCCCTTACACACACACTGGGGCAATTTATCTTGGTGGTCCCAATTACTAGGATACCGAAGGGGGCACTTTGATCAAACAATACCGAGCTGATTAAACTTCTGCTGTTTTCCAAGACTGTGCCTTTAATGATTTCAGAGCCACAAACCACAGGGAGACTGCAGGTTCACGAGGGAGAAATCAAGGAGAAGCAGTTAACATTGCTACTAATTTAGGTAATGTTACTAAAACCAAAGTAGATGTTTGCAGCCACAGAGCCCGTGGCAACTGAATAGTATCAGGTTCAGCTAATTATTCATGATTACACATACAAGCAACTCAGTTAACTCTTAAAACCTAAGCTGATAAAACAGGATGGCCAGATGTAAACAAACATCACCCTGGGGAAAATCAGGTCAAAGTCTACCCTTACAAACATGGCTTTTACTTGTATTTTAGTGTACTATACAGATCTTTTTTTCACAGATGCTTCTGATACTATGTCTAACTGTAAAACCTGACATACATTATGGTGACTCCTTCCCCAGTTGCTTATTGTATTATCCATTTACACGTGTGTCAGATGTTACTACTCAACACCTGAGTTACACATATAGAACAGCTTACCTCACTCAGTGAAACCATCCAAAACCAATTCCAGCAAACAACCAAAGCATTCTTGCATTTAAATAAAGAAACAAATATTTCTGGATAAAAGCCTAGCTTGTAAAAAGCCTCTCAGGTCTATATTTCTTTACTTGCATATTTGTACAACCCGGCTCTACCTCTAAGCAACATACTCCATCACCTCAAATGTTGAGAGCTGCAAAGGAATGGAGGAGAAAGAGAATTGCTCTGATGATGACTTGGGACTGACAACTGATCTGGCCTTTTTCAGTTGTAGGACAAAGTTTCCAGACACCTTTGTGAGTAGGGGCAGGTGGATGGGACTATCACTCTTGAAGGCTATCCACTCTGTAACAAGACATGTATTGAAAGCAATTTGAAAATCTTCCTAATTTCTAGATTTAACAAGTGCATGATGCCTGGCTCAGACGTTTAGTTCTCAGTTAAGAAACATGGAGTGGGTGCTGATGCTTAGAACAATCTTTTATATGAAATGTATACATTCCTCTGTCAAAACATAAATAATGTACTGGGACAGTGTCACCTTGTGGTTGTTTGCTGACATAGCGGCCAGTTGAGAGGGGATACTCCCTGTACCTAACCCCCTCACCCCCAGAAGCCTTCACTCAGGAATGCCAACCTTGCAAACTTCGTTTGGGGTGAAACAGGACCTCCATGATCTGTCCACTCTCCACCCTTCATGCTGGTGTTAGCAGCTTTTGCACTAATGTCTCGAAAAACCCTCGCAGAGGTACAAAGGCATTAAACAACCTGGACAGCTCTACAACTTGCACTGGCTTCAAAAGTCTGGAAGAGAAAGATAGGTGAAGAAGGAAGCTGCCAAGTTCCTAAATGGGAGCTGGGACTTTGGGCAATAAAATTCCACTTCTCCCTTTTTGAATCTCCTGCCTTGCAAGGTAAATTCAAAGGACTGGCACTGGATTTCAAAAACTGTTGTGCAGAAAGAGGAAAAAATACAGCAGTTAGTACTAAAGCAAGAAAATTCAGACACCAAACTGTGTTCTTAATGGAAAACTAATGGATGTTAATTAACCACCAATTGACAAAAAAACATATTTACTGTAGTTTAACAGCTCCGCAAATAAGCACAAACTCATTTACACACGTTTAAAGCTAAATAAATACATTTGCAGTCATTGGCTGCTTAAGTTGATTTTCAAACTGTCCCTTATAGTAAATATAAAAGGGTACATTTGGTTGCAAAAGTTATTGCACATTAATTAAACATCAGTTCATTGCAGAAAACTAAATAAGTTAATGATAAATGACCTCTTTCATCAATACTGGTTTATTACACAGCTATTAAAAGCTGTACACAAAAATGAAGAAAAAGCACCCTGCGATACAGCTCTGTCTCTGTGGTGTCACCCACACCTTTGCAAAGCTCTCCCTGATTAGGGAGGGGTTCCCCAGGCACTGTGCACATGTGAGGAGGGCCTGCGTGACATGCAGTAACATCACTGCAGACAGTGCTCTAAGAAGCAGGTTTCTTCAGTGCAGTAAGCATGCAACAGGATTTAGAAAACTCATTCTGAGCAGAAGGCATGGGATGGAAGACTGTGTGGTGACACTTAGGAGGAAAGGTGGTGTGAAGAATACTTGCAGAGTTTTCATTTTGTGAATTTATTTCATTCAATCCTGTGAACCTTTCATTTGATTTCTTTTTCTGGCTTTCTCAGTTTGGAAAATACCACCTTCTCTTCTGCTACCACATTTGCTGTCCGCACAAAGTGGTTCAAGAACTTTCTCTGCAGCTTTCACCATGATCCCGTATTCCTTCTCTTGTCCTGTTCTCAACCTGAAGGCTGCTTCTAAACTGCATCCATATATGTTGCCCTGAAAGCACTGCACTCACTTCCCAAAGGTCTGTAACAAGGGTTAAGCCTTTAATGTGTGTTAAATGCTCTAAGATCCCCTCACAGAAAATGCTGGACTCAAAGAAAGGATAAACACCACCTCCCTTTTGTGTACTTCTTATAGGAATGCACAGCATAAACCCAAGTCAAATGGTATTTATCCCATGTTGCTTCATTCTCCGATGCTGTTGCAGAACCCTCCAGTGGAGGGAGCTTAATATAACTAAAAAAAAAGCTTTACTGCCAAGAAACTGACTTATTTAAGTCATTGTTCTGTATTTATATAAAAACAACAACAAAACCCCAAAAAACAAACAAACAAATAAACAAAAACACAACCCAAAAATCAGGAAAGGAGAAAAGGAAATAATCAGCATTCATCAAATGGGGAAAGTCCAGATCAAGCGGTGAAGAAGTGTTTTCAGACTTTGAGAGAATACAAATAGTGTGAAATAGAAAACACAAATTAAATTAAGAATCATGAAATTTTCTCTGTTTGCACAGCTCAGGCAACACTGTCTGGAGCCAATTTATTACCAGGCTCCACAACAAATAAGCTCACATGATTCCCACACTGAAATAACCTTTACTCATTTTGCAATAAAACAACCATAGGGGTCTGGTAAGCAAAGATGAATTATAGCTGCCTGTCAGAAATAATGATGATAATCCCTCCCACTCCCACAACATCTGAGGATTACAACCACCTTTGCAGACAGCACAGCAATCTCAAATACACAATGCAACCTAACAAAAGCATGTCTACAACAGGTTTTCAGATGGAGAAACTGAGGCACAAGCAGAGGAAGTTTATCAGTCCACAGCCACAGTGTTACTCGGATCCCTGTTCCCAGCTTGGCTCAGTCCTTTGAGGGTAGAAACAATTCCACTGATTTCAGTGGACTCCTTTCGTTTTACACACTGCTGTCACCATCTCAACAGATGGACTGCAGCTGCACTCAGGCTCTGTGATTTTGGGCCAGTGTTCTCCTGTGCTACACAAAACAAACTGAAAGAGCTGAACAAAATGGGATTTCCCCACTCCAGAGTTTGCAATGGAGATGAGACTGCAACCCTTTGTGTTTGACTTGGTAATTGTGCCTGGCTAGGGTGGATCTCTTACTATCTGGCAATCCTCATGGATTAAGGACCTTGATGGCTGGGGTGAGTCTTCTCTAATGTTGAGGGTATATGTTGCATTCTAGTTGTTGAATTTATGGAAGGCCACAGGCTGATTTACCTCCTCCAAAATGTGCAATTTCCCCCTCAGCATAAGAGGGCAACACCCATAGTTGTGAGAACTGAAGCAAAAGCCTACTTTTAAGCCCTTGCGTGTGTGTGTGTGTGTGTGTGTGTGTGTGTGTAGAGCTTTGCCTTTGGTAGAGCCTTAGCACAACAAAATTCTGGCTAGTCCACATCGAGTTCCTTCCAGGCATCCACAGGCTTGGCTGCAAACCCTTCTCTCAGATAACCCAGACCTTTCCTAACTGTGGCCCTACCTCACTTCCAGCTTTCCTGCTGAGGCTATACCATTAATAACAAGAAGGAAGCAGAACAATAGCAGCGCTTCCAGGAAAGTGATACCTCTGCATCTGGTGTACTTTGAAGGCACTAGGCTATTCTGCGTTCACAAGGCACAACTCACATGATGTCTGTCAGCCAAAGACATCCAAGTCAGTTGTGCCAAGCTGCCTTTTTCTTCTCAGTTACAGACAACTGTGAAGTCCCTCTCTTTTCCCAGATGTTCTTGCATGCTTCATTGCAAAAAAATAACTATCTGTCAAAACCACCCGTGCCCGCTCTCAGGGAAACAGTAGCCAGGGGCAAGGTGTATGGGGGAGTGTCCTTTTTAGAATCTGCAGCCTCATTAAAGTAATTGGCATCTGGACTCGATTTTGTAAGCTCAGTGCCAAAGGGGCTGATGTGGTAAGTAATGCTGTGGAGTCAGAGCCAGAAACTGCATAGCAGGCTTCTGAATGCGGTCTCTGGCAAGATCTATGCAATGAAATGACATTATGGCTTTGCCATACATTACATGTAAATTAGAAGAGGTTGGCAGCCATGCAACTGGCATACCATAGCAGCAATCATCCTTACAGGATGTAGAAGGCAACGCTATTCATCCTCAACCCAGCACAGCATTGGGAAAGGGAAGGACAATGCTCGCACAGTACACCTGCTTGCCTCCTTTACCCTCTGAGTGACCTAATGGGGTGGAAGGCTCTTACCAGTGCACAGTCCCTGGTGTTCCTACCTTATTTTTCAGCCTTACAAGAAGGTGATTATTTTTTTCCCTACATCTGTCCAAAATTCCCTTCAAGTGTCTGCTGTTCTCTGTCTCTGATTCTCCCCAAGTACCCTTGCTTTAGTGGCAAATAATGCAGGATATGAACAACAAAATGTCTGTCTGCAGGTGCTGAGCAGTGATAGATGCAGACAGCTGGCTGGCCAGCCAGGACTTCACCTGTGTTGCTGTTGATGAACTACTCTTTCTGTACCTTAATTGCTTTTAATGTTTCCCCCATTTAGGCAGGTATCTTCTCCTCTTTAACCTTTTGTATTTTCTCTGAACTGTTTGGTCTACAGAATCTACAGCCAAGCTTCCCAAAATCATACAGCATCCTCTGATGACAGAAGACAGGTGCCAACCTCCTAGTTCCCTATTTTCAAAGTGATCAGTACTAATAATTTGGAGAGATGTTAATGAAAGGGGCACTCATTCCTGCCATTTATTATTTTTATTGTCCCTATAACTGCAGGGATTCACAATTTCTATGGTGCAGAGAAACAAACTAAGGCAAAAATACACAGAAACCTAAGCCAAAGCTCTTGTTACAAGATTACAACAAACTCACCCAAAGCCAAATGTCATCTTGATGTCAGCAATTAGGTGAGAGTGATGGCACTTCTTGTTCATGTCTTTCTGCTATGGTACTTCCACTATTCTTAGATCAGCCCACTAAGCTTACCAGAGTGGCTCTTTCAAACAAGCAAGGTAGGTTCCATTAATAAAGGATTTTAATATGGGTGTTGGAGGCTTGATAATTCCAAATGTCCAGCCTGCTGCCCATCAAACTTGCCCCAACACACCATGTCTCACTCTGCAGGGTTTCACAAGGCAACAGTCCCAAATGGTTCCACAGGCTGAGCACAGTCAGATACTATCACGCTCCAAGACTCAAGTTTGCCATTTGCAAGACAACCCAATGGCCTTTCAAACCCCCAATTCTCTACAAGACATCACTGAGGAATCTCAAGACAGAGGGAAGGCGGTAGTAAGCAGTCTGCAAAGAACTCTATTTTAGATATTCGCCAGGAACATTACCCTGTGTGTTGGATTAATGCACCTAATCATCAAAATGTTGAATCTGATACATCTATCCTTTTTTTCCTACTGCCTGCAGTGTTGCTGACTACACTAGAAAGCAATATTTTAGTCTAAACCACTTTAGGTCTTTAAAGGACCTCTGGATCAAGTCCAGCTCCTTGCTACTGCAAACAATTTCATTACCAGCATTTTCAAAACCTGCAATAGGTAGCAAACCAGAGGGCTTAAAGGAGTAGAAAGGAAAGAAATCCCGCTCTTTTCTCATGTCCATGGGAGCCCTGTTGCCTTCTGGAACAGCTAACAGAATAGGTAGCTTGGGATGCTATTTCTCAGAAATAGCTTGTGCTATCTTCTCAACCTCTGTTTCCAGTCTAAGGGATATCTCATTACAGTACCAATGATGGGGGCAGGGAAGCAAAGTTCCTCAGATAACCTCCTCCACTTCCAACAGTGTTTGTGTCTAGACTTCTGTGGAAGGAAAAGGGCCCCTAAAAGGGAGCAACAATCAAAGTAAGCTTAAGTGAAGAGTTATGTTGCATTAGTGAGACTGATAGAACCAGAGATGGGGATAGCCCTTCAGTAACTAAAAGCAGTGTCTGTTTCCCAGTTGAGATATGTCTGTGCTGCAGAAGTCTATAAAAAGAAGTATGAAGTGCCTGTGTTTTACCTTGCCACATTCATAAGGTTGGAGAAGGGAACATCAAAAAGACATGACAGGCGATGGCTGAAGAAGTTAAACTCCGCTTAAAAACTGGTTGAGTAGCATTTAAAGGTAATATTACTAGGATAAATACTTGTCCAGTGGTCAAGTGCGAATTGTGAATCAATCTCTGAAATTATGTGCAAGAGTGATACTCCGTGTGGAGGGGTATATTAGGTGTAAATGTGGAAAATGGGGCACTTTGACCATTCCAGGCAGTAGGTTGCCAGACAGGGCCATGGCAGATGTGATGTTCTGGAGTCATGCAAAATGCAGAGACTACTATATTGATACACAGCAGATGTTACGGAAGCACAGAATATTCAAAACAGGTGCATTACCTTTATAAATATTACATTCACCCTTATGGCTTTTTTAGGGATTATATCCTTGGTTCTATAGGTAAACCAAAGAAAGTTTTCTGCACATCATGACACCCTGCAGAGGGCTTAACTTTCTCATGCAGAAAAAAAACAAAAGTAAAAAAGTCATTTAACTTTTGACCAATATCAAGCTAACCATCAATGCCAAAGTCACGAAACAATATGAGCTCCTGGCCAGACTCAAACATCTCTGACTTGAACAACCTGCCAGAGTCTTTTTGGGAACATAAGCGCTACCTGCATTGTGGAACATAAGAGTTTTTCCCAGGATCCCAGTGCATTCCCAAGTCATGACAAGATACCCACACATTATATTGCTTTCCTCTGTTTGATTTTTCTGTTAGTTCCTTTTTTTTTTTCTTTTCCCCCATGGAAAGGACAGCCAGGCCAGCAAGCAGATGAGATTCATGGCATACCTGGGCCAGGCAGAGGGCCACAAAATGCATGTGTCCTGAAATGTAATTAGACTTTGACAACCATCTGCAGAGCTTTGCAGATTAATATTATTTTAAGTTAGGGAGCTGATAATGATGGAGAAGACAGTACAGAACTGTTACACAGCATCAGTTTTGGTAGATTTTGGTGGCAGTCAAGATCTTGCCAAGAGTTGAAGAGCCATTTCCTCCAGCAGCACCTAGGCCAGACTTGGGGTCTCCCCTCGGATTGCTTAGCCATGGATGAATCCATGGATTCTAGCGGGTACGGGCATGTGGCAAACAAACCAACCTGTTGGACTCAAACCTACTCAAAGCCTTCCCGTGTGCCACACATTGTGTGGTGCCTGAGTCATCACTTACAAGTGTTATTTCCACAGGCTGCTGTTTTCCAGCTGAGCTCACCCTGACTCCTATTGCTGCACCAGATACCCATGCAAACAAAAGCTTTGTCAGACACGCAAAATCTACCTTCCTTATTGCCCATTCCACATTATTAACTAGATACCCACATCAGCTAAGGAGATGTATTTTCAACCAGTTCCCTCTCCAGTCCTAAGATTCTTCTGAAGTTCATTAACATTTGTACTGTAACTACTGTTGAGATTGCCACATTTCCAGTCAAGATTTCAAACCAAATGAGGTTACCAAATAATGTCTTAATAGAGAACGCATGGTAATTTATATATTGAAATTAAAGATTAAACCTTAATCTTAATTAAATCTCACAAAAGTTCAGTAAAGCTGCCCAAATTATAAAATATAAAAAGATGTATTGATTATTTGAGAAATGGAAATCACATTTAATAAATACAGAAGTGAGCCATTAAGGGAATGGAGAGATCAGAAAAAGCACTAACTGGTGATTAAAAGAAGATAAATATTTATTAAATGTTGCTGTGATTTATTAAGCTGTGTTGGGCTAAACAAATGTAATTTGATATCTGAATCATATCTCATTCTGATACAGTCTTCATTAAATCTGAAGTCTTGGCTTTAAATGGATATCATATGTTCCCTTCAGTTCTTAATCTCTTTGAAATATCAGTTTGATGCTGTGGAAGACATTGAAAGTCACAGAGACTGAAGTCTCCTGCGTATCAATGAGGTTGTTTTGCACTACAGGTGAGCAGTCAACTTCCCATTCCACTGTGCCTTTTTATCCAGGACCTGCTGCAACTTTGCACTGTCCCTTGGTGACAGGGCAACGTTCGGATTTTAAAGCCATTCTGTCAAAAGGCCAGACAGGAAGAGCATGACTCCAAATTTCAATCAGTCCTCCAACAACCAGTCTGGAGGTCTGAGGCAGAACACCTTTGCTGGTTTTAAAGAGGGAAAGCTGACTGTTACACTAATGCAGTTGCTGCCCAGCCGAACATAAGTGGAGGTTCTGTATGAGAAAACATCTAACCCCTTCATATGCAGTAATTAGTCTAGCACCAATTAGCTGTGGATGCAGCTTTCCAGTTGAGATGTTAATCATGCAGGAACTCAGAAATTCATTCTTCCAATGTTCAGAGAGCAACCTTGTCTTGGGCCCCTTGCAGAGAGAGGTAAGGGTCGGGTAGGTCATGGCACTCCATGCGCTTGAGGTGTTTGGATAAGAACATTTTTTCAGTTAGACAGCAAGTTCTCTCTGTCTTAAATGCATTCTCACACACTCTTTTCAGCCTCTGTTTAGAAGAGGAGATTCTTGTCGAAAATTACTGGCATAAATGAATTGCTGCTGATAATTAAATTTGCACAGAGTTAAAATGAAGTGCCAGCACTCTTTTCCAGTGCTACACTTAGTTATAGACTGTTAGTGAGAGTCATTGCCCATTCGCTGTAAACCTGAAAAAAGGTTGTATGGAGAAGTAGCAATTGACTTCCACAAGTTTGCCTGAATCTGAATGTTGCAAGAGCTCTAACTTCCTTTCCAATGCCCTTGCTTGCCTCCACAGGAAACAAAACAAAAACAAACAAACAAACCAACAACAACAAAAAAACAAAACGGAAAAAAAAAATAGAGAGAGAGGAAGAAACAATGTGAAGTCCTCATAAATTGGAGAGGGGAAGAGACAATCACATACTATTCCTTTTGCCTTTTCAGGGAATGAGAAACAAAATTGGACTGAACTGGGCACTGCAATCAATCACACCAAAGTCGGAATGCCACCTCTCATCTGTAGTATCTCCTTTTCTGCAATCACAGGAGTAAAGGAAGTACAGCAGTGGGACAGACAGAAGTAGAGAGTGGCCAAAGCCACTTCAGATCTGAGAGGACTTGATGTTTTGAAGGTAAAACCCAATCATGTCTTTTGGAAGTGGTTCTTACTCTTTACTGACACAGGCACTCTAGTGAAAGCCGGGTCCAGCCTCAAGGGCCAAGGGGATCCATTAAGCCAGATTAAACATCTCTTTTTATTAAAGAGCAGCTGTGAGAGATGCCTTTGCATTATATGGTGCTTTCCTGTAGGAATTTCATGATAGGAAACTTCTGGCACTTCCTCTCCCTAGTGCAAGCAGGAGTCAATCTAGTACAAAGTAATTATTTTCAATGTATTTAGCCAGGAAAAAAGGCATGACTTCAAAATCCTTACTATCAACACAGCCAAGCAGGTTCCTCTTCTGGAACTCACTTTTGGGTTGAAAACATGAGCAAAAAGTTCAAGCCCCTGAAGCAATTGTCTTGAAAAGTTTTAAGCTACTGAAGATAGCGGGTTTAGGACCATAACTACAATAAACACAGCAAATGAATAAGAGTCTTTTGGCAAGAATAAACCAGAATTGCAGAGGCGGATGTTGCCAGTGAAAAGAACAGGAAGGTAACCAAGTGAAGAAACAGCATGAGGAGGATTATCCTTATTTGGAAGCAATCCATTCCAGCAATAAATTAAGCCAGGGATCTCTGCATCGGAAAACAGCAGGGCAACCTATTAAGCTAAAGGACAATCTGCTTTTCCTGTCACCTTTGAGCCTTGACTGAATGGTGAGAGACGCAAACACACCAGAGATCAAAATGCATGTTATTTCAACAGCAGTAATGGTCGACTGCATGTTACAGAGACGGTGAAATTCTTTCCATGCACATTCCTAGAAAAAGTGCCTGATCTTCAGCGACAGTATTGCTGGAGTGTGATGGCAATAAAGATCAAGTCACAGAAAAGGGCTTGAGTGGAAGAAAATTGATGATTTGCATTTTATGGTAAAAACATAGTTGCTTTTACCCCAACTGCTGGGGTGGGATCAGGTGAAATACTGAATGCAAACTGGTGAAGCTTTTCTCACAGCGGTATTAGAAGATATAATGGTAAAAGAGAAAAAAAATTAAATGCTATACACTTTTGGCTCAAAGGGGTCTATGGATCTGCCAACTTGTAGCACATGACATTGTGTGCATGCTGGTATGTTCCAGGGTCACATTTATTGCAGGGAAGCAGCATCCACAATTAAGGGATTTCTGAGGGGCAAACACAAGCTGTCTTTCACAGGGGTTTAAACTATAGAGAAGAAGATTCCTAAAATGAACACACTGTACAAAACAGGGAGAATACAGCTGAAAGAAGAGTAGTAGCAAATCTTAAATATATATTTTCCATGTGCCTAATATGATCAAAAAGAGAGAGATTATTTAGAATCTGGATGGTGTACCTCTGCCCTTATAGGTGGCTGTTCCAGCTATCAACAGGATGACTTGTAATGCCTCTTACTCCCTTTCTGAATAACAGACTGGCTGGTGAGATTTATCTTTACCTCCACTACCAGCTGCTCTTCTAGTCAAAAGGCCCCAAGAGCTACCCTGATGGAACTCAGAGTTGACATGTCACTCCATCTGGTCTCCCAGTCCTCAGCTTTCCCAAAGAAAGAAGAGGTACCCAGTGATCCCAAACCATGCACACTCCATTTGGTGATGAGCACAAACAACCTTTACCTGACAGATACTCCAGCTTCCTCATGTTCCCACTGTGATACTCACGCTGATGCAAGACTTTTTTTTTTTTTTTAGAGCTCAAATTAGGCTGACAAACACAAACAGACTGTGAAAAGGGCAGACTGTCAAAAAAGGTTCCTCTCTTTTGAACAACACTAACGCAACAAGTAAAGTAATTCCTTGTTGTAGAGTTAGCTCTGAAGTGAACTCTCAGTTCCACAGTGCTATGACATCTGCTTTTCTCAGCTCACTTGGAAGTCCAGCTGGCACTAGCAAAATGTCCCAGGGATGCTACTCGTTTCTTCTCCTTCTGTTGTTAAAGGGACCCTAGGCTCAGCTTGTGCTCTTCTGTCCAGGGCAAAACACTTTGTTAATCTGCATTCTGTTGCCCACAGAAACTATTCTGAAGGGGAGATGCCAGCATCAGGTGAATAAGTCATACATGATTCCTGGCTATGTTATCAGACCTCTCATGGAATATTTTCTACCAATGATAAAATGTTATTGCTGCCATTATCAAGCAGTTGGTCTTTATCTGTCTACCCATGACAAGCCTCGTTATTCAGACAGGTCTTGGGACAACTTCAAGGGGAGATCTTCCCCTCCAATGTCAAATACACCAGTTTTCTAGCCTTTTTTGATCCTCTTTTTTTCTTTCAGCCCCTCCTAAACTGACTTGCAAAATAGATGAATGTGGCCCTCCTCCAACAAATCTCAGGGAAAGAGCTGAAGGAACCCTGCATCATGCCATGTCTCTGACCTTGAACTGCCACAGGATACGCCTCAAGCCTTCAATCTAAATTTTATAGGGCAAAGGCAAGTTCCTGATTTTTCCATACTGGTCTTGATAATTACACAGAAGAAGGAGACATTCAAAAGTTAAGGAAAGTGGGCAAAACTGCAAAGCAAAACGGCTGAAGGAGCTGCTCTGAGCTGAGACTTTTATGGCCTAATCACACATACATTCTTTTAAAACAGCACAGCAGCTATGCTTGTCTACTCTGTGTTACTCAGCACATCTAAAATCCTTGGCACCTCAACACAACTGGCATGTGAGGGCTAGTAACAATTGCTGATTTAGTATGTGCTAGCCTTCTCTCCTTTTAATGAGCATGTCTCACCTTCCTTCTGGTGAACGTAAGGGCACCACTGTCAGAGGTCTGGGAGCAGGGTGACCTGCATGGGAGAGAGCAGGGACTGCCCTGTGCTGGTCCCAGTCAGTACCAACCCATGCTGCCACTGTGCCATGGTCAGTCAGAGGGCCCTGGTCCCACTGCCCCAGCATGGGCAGGGGAGGATGGGAGCACAGAGGCAGGGAGCTCTGGAGATGACACACAAAAGGAGATTTTATAAGAGGAGGTACATCTTTAAGGTGACTACTGCTATGAGTGGATCAACACTGAAGCAGGGACCTGTGGGTCCACAGCTGTGGAGACCTAAGGCAAGCAGGAAACAGGTGAAGAGAAAGGAGCAAGGAAATAAAAAAAAAAACCCAAAACAGGAAAGCAGAAGCAGCAGCAAGAAATCATCATGCACCAGCCCACCCTTCTGTCTCCTGTCACCTCATTCTAGGGACTGTCAAGGTCACAGTGAGCATAATGCGTGGCAGAAAAATTTAAGGGGGTACAGGGAGATGTCAGACAGAAGCTGAGCCTGGGGCAGGGAAGGAAAGGGTTTTCTTCTTGTGTTTGTTTTGCTGTTTCCTTTCTTTCCTGTCCATACAGAAATCAGTAATTAAAAGTCTATGTTAACTGGCAATAAAGGAAATTTCAATAGAATTCGCCAAGTGGAAACTGTTCTGCCCATGACAATGGGTAGTAAGGAGGTAAGGGAAAGTATTTTCCCCGAGTGCAGTATAAGAGCCCAAGTAAAGATGGAGGCAGTTACCAATGATTGAAGGCAGCAATATTGTGGGAGCATAGTCTCCAGTGGCACAGCTGCCTCCTCTCTCAAGCTTGGTTCTAGCCTGAAGCTTTACTTCAAGTGCTGATTGCACACAAAGATTTAAAGGACAGTCATGGTATTGCTTTCAGTGAGCAAAAAGATAAGCTGCAGTTGGTTGGAATCCCTCTTACATAGATTTTTATATTTCTCTTGTCTCAAAATTTCTCAGGGAAGTTCATCGAATTTCAATAGATTGGAAGAACAAAGTGCACCTCATAAAACTCTTCAGGTAAGATTTATAGAACAACATCTGCCATTTTTTTCATATTTGATGCACATGGAGATGGTAGAGCTCCTACTGTGGGTTCCTCCTAAGTCCTGTTGTGTTTTGTAAGACATGATAGTTGTGATATGACTTTGAAGATCAGATGATGGAATCAGCCCAACTCCTTGCAGATGCCGATGTCATGTTTTTAATAGCACCCCCAGATCCCTGAAAAGGAACTAATATATCTAAAACCCAAACTGATGAAAGGAATCCTGGAGAGAACTTCATCATGGAATAGATGAGTGGCAAAACACAGTCAAGGAGGCACCAGGTGGGGGCAATACAGAAATCATGCCTCTGCCCGTTAAAAGATGCCTTTATTACATACATTATCATTACTAATCTACAAGTTATGTGGGTTACAGAGATAACTGATCCTTTCCCCTTCATTCTAGAAAAGCCCACTGACATTCTTCAATCCCTCTACACTTATCCAAACAGCAGGCACCCTAAATAAAACAAGAATTGGCAGATAAATAAATAAGATTGTTCGCCTTCCTTTGGACAACTTCTAAAAAGTTGTTGGCATGTGAGGGTCTATAACATTTGCCTGAGATAGAGGATGTTTTGCACCAGTGCTTGCAAAAAAAATGTAGGGAACTCTACTAATCAGTTTAGGGTGAAAACAAGAAAATCAAAGGAATCTGAGGGTGATACTGAGAGAAACTTAATATAATAAGCGTTATTTACTTCAGCATTCAACATAGCCATCCTTCCAAATCTGCCAGCATCAGGTCTTTAAGACTCTCACTATGCCAACTCCTGCTCTCAGTGAGCTTAGGCTTTATTATTATACTCATTTTACAAGTGGAGAAACTGAGGCAGTGACAGATGGAACAAACAATAACTATTAAGAGAGAGGAAGAATCCAGAGTAGAGAGGCAAATCCCTTGCACGTAACCTGATGGACTCTATCAGAACTTAGTGGGTACAAATGTATCCACTGGATTTAAGGACCCTGGCAAAACCAGGGATTATTAGATTAGTTTAGCAATAGTTAAGACTTAAGAGAGCTGTAGGGAAGAAATAAAAGCAATCTTACCCTAGAAACATCCCTCATAGCTAGAAAAGAAGAGAACAGCTATACCATGTAAGGATCAGAAATAAGCAGAGAAAGAGAAACTATTAAAAGTCAAGAACTAGCTGGGGAAAGGACACATCTTGGGAGCATAGCAGCTAGGTTTGTCAGTGGGGCTGATGCTGGATTTAACTAATTCATTCCTAAAATTATGGGCTGTACTTTCAAGGAGGGTGACTCTCACAGTACAGGGGTAGCACTAGGTCTCCCAGCTGCTACTGGAAACAGGACAGCTTGATCACACCCCACTGCCTGAATCAGGAAGGAGGAAATTCAATCCGCATGGATATCAACAGGAAACTACCAATAAACACATTTTCCAGATGAGAACCACATTATAAATAATAGAGTCATTGTTTTTATACACTTCACTAATTATTATTTTCATCTCTTCTTAGATCCATTAATCTCTCCAATATACCTATTACCAGAAACCTCTGGCACATGCTATTAGCATTGCTGATGCATTTAAGTGCACAACTGCCCTTATTGCGTTGTCTTTCTCCGCTTTTTTCATGTAGGCACAACCCATAAGATTTGGTTCCAGGTTTTGTAAACATTTAAAATTTTTATGTATTCTGGCTATTCTGTTCTTCCTGTCACCTCTTTTATACACACAATTTCATGTTCTCACCTTTATTCACAGAGAGAGAAAATACTTTGCAGACATTCGACAGCAGCTTCAAGCCTTTGCTGTTCAAAACATACCGAATTTGGGACAGGTACTCTATTTCACCTCTAGGCGTTATCCTAACACTATAAATAAAATACAAAGCATTGCAAGGATTTCAATATCCTTATGTTTCCCTCTAGACTCTTGAAACTATCATCTGAGTTTTTAATAATCTACTTACTTGAAGTTTTGTGTCACGTCACTCTTCAACTGGTTCCCCTGGCAAGGTAACAGGCTTGGTCTACCCAAGTCACTCAGAATGACTGAGCCACAATAACCAACACTGGTTGGAAAAAACCTCTGTTCGAAAAACTATCAAAATGCAAGTTTGTGAAAATCAAAGTGTCTGCAAGTACGTGTTAATCTCATCAAAGCTTTGGATGGCAGAATACTCAATTTGCTCAGATATTTTCCTAGAAATTAATTTCCCATCATCTGTTTGTTCTTGCCTTTCCAACTTTCCATCCTGATTTGTGACTAATTTTTATTTTTATACTTTAAAGAAAAAAACCCAAACAAACAAACAACAAACCACAAAAATTCCAACTAGAGAAAATTTTCTATTTCAGAACTTTATCTAGAGCACCTACAATGGGAGCCAGTAGTCCTTATTGTGCATTCAAGAAATTAGCTGCTACAAACAACATTTGCTTGAGCCTGATAAACTGTTTCTCCAGCCCATATGCTGCTGCTGTGTGTGTTCAATTTCAGTTTGGATAATTCAGAGTAATCCTATTATAGAAAGGCACAAACCACAAAGTTCTGTTCCAGATGACATGTCAAAGTTCAGTGGCACTTGCAATCAGGACGTCTAACTTTGGTCCAATTCTGAGACAGTATTGATTTTGTTTCTTTCCTAAAGTAGAAAAAGCATGGCTTTGAGTGTCTCTTCACTGTGGTATTTTGGAGGCTGACACATGCTTATGTCTTTGAGACATGAAATCTGTCTCACTGAAGGTTCTATCAGAACTGATATTTTGATAGAGCCCACACACATCTACACACATTGCTAGTCTGTGACCTTACAACATTTTTTCCCACATAGAGACAAAATTTATGATATCCCATTGATTTTTCCCAATCCATTTTGATTCAGAATTCCCATTTTACACTGTTGCATATTTATATTTCCCCCCCCATCTGTCCCATTTCTTTAAAGAATACTTAGGACTGGCAATGTATCCTAGCAGTCTCAATAAAAAGAAGGAAAAATAAAGATTTCTTGTGCTTTGATTCACTATGGGAATAACAAGAATACTAGGGCTTATTGCTAGGTACACAAACAGACTGAGCAAATACAATCAAGTTGGGTAAGGAAGCATTTGTTATCCATATATTATATTTTCATTAGTATAACTAGAGCCCCCTGGCTCCCTGCTCTACAATTTAACAGGAGGGCAGATAAAATCATTGTAAATTAATGCAGGGAAAATAAAACCTCAGATTCCAGTTTTCTGAGCCTCCTTAGCTTGGCTGTCTCCTTCAGTTCTCCACTGTCTCCCATGTTTTGTGAGTTTCTGTCAACTTATTTCCAACAGCATTTTTAACAGATAGTACGCACTATGAGACGAGGGCTATGTGTGTGAAAATGTAGTGGTTTTATCCTACAAGCTCAGAGCAGATGTACCTACATTGATACAAAAGAAGGTTATACTAGTGCAGATAATTTCCATTCCTGCACAAAAGGAAGGCATTCCAATACAAATCCAGCCCAGATGGCACAGACATGCTCACATGGAGGCTTGTAGGACTTCAGCAGAGTGTGTGTAGATCAGGTGTTATTTGGACTTCCCCAGCTGGTATCAAGTCACTGATGAAAGTCACTCAATTTCATTTTGCTGAAATTATGCTCCTGCTTTGAGCATTACTGCTTGACTATTCTTGCCTTTCCATGCTCTGTTTTGTTTAGGCCCACACATATTATTCTTAGTGATAAAGATTTCATTTTCAGTTTTGCTACCACCATTGGATTTTATCACTTGTTCTAAAGGTTCCTCAGAATTTACTAGCTTTCCCATGGCTCTATATCAGATTTTTTTTTTTCTTTTGCTTCTAACTGCATGTAAGTAGGAGTTTCCTAGAAACCAACTCTCCTGCCTTCCTGCAGAAATTCTTTGCTATTCATTAAGCAGCAGTTGCAACCAGCTAGAGGGAGAAACTAGGCAAAATATATGCACTAGTTAGAGGGGATGTCTGCCAGGGGCACTCCCTAACCTCCCACCATTTTTCATCAGTGTAACCAATAACCCTGCATAATCCTGCAGTTTACACGAAAGAAAAGAGTAGAGGTATTTAGATCCTCAGTGTGAAATCCACTGGTATACACAATGAGTGCAGATGTGAGAGTGATTTCAGGCACATCTAGGTAGTTCACTCCTGAGGAAGAGAGGTAAAGTAGCTTTAGTGCCTTGGACAGCAGCCTAGGAAGACCTACGGTCTTTGCTCCAGCACCACAACAGCTCCAGAGGAAGTCAGCTGCTAAAGGATAAATAAAGAAGACTCTGACCCAGGAAACTATTCACCCAGCTTTTACTTCACCACATCAGCATTTTCTTATTATTTGGATTTCTATCCAGACACACACCACCTTTTCCTCCAGCTCTGCATAATGGGCATTAATTGGGTCCCTCTCCATTAGCCTGTGAAGTCCCTGTGAGATGAGGCCTGTCCTGTCACTGGTGTGGAAACACGAGTTTCACTGGAGCTACCTGAGCCTAAATAAACTCCTCTTGTCCTAATACAGCCTAACAAAACAGAAATAAAAGGAAAGGAAAAATAAGGGAAGGGGGAAACAAGGAGGAATAAAGGAGGAAAGACATGAAAGGTTCTGGAAATAGCTGGAATTGTTCATGCTGAGCCATCGGGCCCCAAGATTTGAATAATGCATGTTCCATAAATCTAAGTGTCCCCGCTTGCCACGTTTTAGAACAGGGAACAAAAATAATAGCTACTGTCCACACTTATCACCAATAATAAATTACAGGGCTCCTGTGTGTGGCAGCGATTAATGCAAAACGCAACCCAAAACACATAACTAAATAAATAGATAGTTTGACTTTCCTGGGGGTTATCTCTTTCCTTTTCTACACCCCTCTCAGAGTCTCCTTCCAGCCAAAAATTATACTGGGAAAGACCCATCCCTACGGAGCATCCTCTTCAGACAGACAGGCAGACTAACTCATGGTTATCTTCAGAATATATGCCAAGGCAGTCAATGGAGTGTATGCACCTCTGAAAACAAGAAATGGCAATGCACTGCATAGATTTTGGTTCTTCTGGAAGGTACAGTATTCCCAAAGCATCATCTCCCACTTAAAATACGGCACACACTCATGTATGCACCTCTCCACTCACAAGATTCACACTGCTTCCCTGAGGTCACATTCAGATCTACATTGATGTGTGTCTATGAGGGGCAGAGTATCCTTTTGGCAGCAGTCCCTCTCCTTCAAATAGTAAGAGAGTTCTGGGATGCTCTTTGGCCCCAAAGTAGAAGTATTGGTAGCAGGGAAGTCACTAGAAAGCAATGCAAGGATAGGGCACGAGGATAAAAAGGTTCTACAGAAGGTCCCTTGTAGAACTAGTCTTTACAGCGTAAGACTTCCCTGCAAGGACTCTATTGTGTCCTCATTTTCACCCGGACTGGGAATTACAAGTTCAAGCAAAGCTTTACTCTTCTTTACCCATATTTGCTGAGTAATGATGGGTCACCTTCACAGGGATAAGGGGAAGAAAGAAAGAAAACTCAATAGGCAATACAGAAATAAAAAATATTTGGTCATGCAAAGGGAAGGTGTGTGCAGCTACACAGGTTAAGTATCCACTTTAACATTATCAAAAAACTCTCCAAACAACCAAAACCCAGCCAGTAAAGAAATTTGTCTCTCTCAACTTTAAAAAGATAGATAATCAGGATAATAGGCAGCCATTAGAAGTCCCTGAACACTTAAACAGAACTGTAATCAGAGCTAGACCATGGCAGTTCACAGGTAACTGTACCCTATTCCCTTAGTATTTTAATTCTGACACACACAATTTTAGTGAAAGGTTGTTTTTCCTTTCACACTAGCTGCCTTCAGTGCTTTACCAGTCTTTTACCTCTGAGGGTACTGTGATCTGTCTCTAGAGAAATCTCTCCTAGCAGAGGCAATTTCCCCTTAGAGAAGCCATCCTTGTTTATAGTATGGGCTTCTGTGTAAAGCTACCCTTGGCATCCCCCTTTTGCAACTGTGAAGCAAGAAACAGAGCTGGAAAGGTCACAAGAAGCAGAATAAACCGCAGGAGAGAGGCTACCAAAACATCTATAAAGGCAGCTCAGATGAAACTTGAGACTCAGGTACAACACTGTTATATGACCTGACCAAATGTCTGTGCTACCTGCCATATGCCCTTTTCTTCTTGCTAGGGCCCTGTGCCCTTCTCCAGCACACCAGTGTAAGTCTGCTTGCTAGACTGGAGACATTCCAATTTACAAAAGCAAAATAAGAAAAGAAATTGTGTGCTCAAGCCACTGAGGGTGAGGTAACTCACAAAAATGAGAGCAGGGGGAAAAAAAAGGCAGCTTATACACAAAGCAGACACTATTATACACTATTATTATTATTACTATTAGCTATTCATTACTCATATGTTAGCATTATAGTAGGATCCAAAAGCCTCATTCAGTATCAGGGCTCCATTGTGCTAGTCTCTATGCAAATACAAAGACAGCCAGGAAGAGCTCACAGTCTAATTTAAGACAAGACCCAGCAGGTGAATGTAAGAAAAATTGGAGGAAGGGAGGGTAGGAAGACCAAGCGATTTCACAGGCTAATGGTACATTGCTGAATGCTCATTCCTGGAAGATCTGAAAGGTTATGGCTTAATAACCCTCAGGGATGCTTCTTACAGCTTAAATCTCTGACCTCCTTGGTAAGAAGCAGCAGCACAATAATATTTCCTTCAGTTAAGTGAATGTCTAAAATGTGCTTAATCAGTAGTCCATTAACTCTCCACTTGCCTCATTAATGTGTCTGTGCAGCAGGTAGTTCTGTCCCACCTTTACCATGTTTTTTTATTTCTTCTAGTTTCAAATGCTGCTAAGCAAGGTGTAATGCCTTGGAGTGCCCTCCCTCCAGAGGCATTTTATTTCATCAGTCCATATGTTTTAAACATATGGCACTGTCCCACCACAGGTTTTCTTGGAATTAAGAGGTCTCCTCTGCTATCTGCTTTACCATTACACATTAACAATTCTTAATTCATTTTTTAATTATTTCTTTTTTTAATGACAGATTACTTCTTTTTTTTTTTCTTCATTTGTGGAACAGTGGAAAGAATTCAAGGATATTACTGGGCCAGCATTGGTGCTGTTGGCAGGTTAAGTCTTTCCATGCCCCTCTTCAGAGAGTATCTATTGCATGGATCCCATCTGTACAACCTCCATGATACATTCCATACTGTCAGTTAGACTAATAAAATTGTGATCTAGGCAACGAATAAAAAGCAGTCTTTACATCCAATTGACCTGTGCTCTGTTTAAGATTTTGAGAAAGATCAGTCCAACTACGTCAAACAGAAGGCCTACCTACTCCTCCCACCACTTTCAGCAAGTCATGTCAGTCCTAATCTTCTTCAAAAGATGAAGTGAGAATAATATTCACTTTTCTTTCATGGCCATTAAAAATTAAATCAAAGGTGCACATGAAGTTTGAAACTGAAAAGCACTTGACATTCTTAAACATGGCATGAAGTTCAAAGCAACCCTTGATGAAAATAGTTTGATATACCCTTTTTTTTTTTAGATGATATTTTGACCCTTGCATCAAAAAACTGTTTACCCTCTAGGTCTGTGGCATACTGAGTGTGGCTCACAAGCACTCAATATCTAAAATACAAATATGCTTTAGTTGAAAAGTATTGTTTTGTTTCTGTGCAGGATTTTCTCTACTCTTTCACTAGGAAAAATCAAAGCAACTTCCAGTAGTAAGGCAATGATGTGACTAACATCTGTCATGGATCATTTTTTCTTTTCCTCATTTGTTCCCCTAGATCAACTGCAGTACATTTGAGAGAGGAGGAGGATTACATGTTTGTTTGCTTGTTGTTTAGTGGTTTTTTTCGTAGCAGCTCTTTCACGTGTTTTGCTGATTTTATACATTAAAACAGTACTCACCGAGGAAAGGCAGAGGAAGTGCATTACATTTGGAATAGAAGCTTGCAAGACTTTCAGTGGCCATTCATCCCATGGCTGCTGACAAATTAACAGAAACTGGTTATCTTATACCCCAACCAACTCTAAACTTCCAAGAAAAACCTCTGCTCTGCCCAAGAATCAGAGAGGTGAGACATAGTTTGCACCTTGACCATATGGGAGGTGTAGTTGTTCATATTTCAGGACAAAGATCAAAACCTTGATTGTGACTTGATGTTACACAGCAAAAGCAAAGTTTATTTGGTTGCCTTGGCCTTTTCAGTCCTAAGTAAGCAGATAAAGCTTTGGTCTGGCCCCTCGCTCACATTCAACTCCCAGCCAGCTGTTTTTGTCTGAGCTGCCAGCACAACCAGGGGCTAAAAACTTCTGTCTCAACTAAAGAATAATGGAGTGGGAGACCAGTCACCTGATTAAATTTACGGTTTTCAAGAATGCCAGAGATATTGACTCCTTTTCAAGTATCTCAGTTGAGTTCTCCGGTAACATCCCTGGTCAACCATTAGTTCAGGGAGCCACATGGATTAGGCATCCTTAAAAGGTCTAGTTTGATCAACCATGACATGTGGATAACTTCAAGTAAACCAGAGCTCTAGATACATCCTCTTTCCCTACAGAAATTGGCATAGGGGATGACTGCCTGCTATTTATACCCAGGTTTACCTCAGCTGAGCGGCATAAGCAAAAAGTCTGGGCATCTTAGATGATTCAAGAATGAAGAGGGAGAGAGACTGACTGACTGAAGGATAAATCTGTTACTGTTTCCATTAAAGACTCTTCCTCTTAAATCAGATACTTTAATTTTGTGCTTGAAATTTGTATAAGATAGCTTATACAAAGTTTTAAGTTAGCTTCTGATAGGTCTCTGAAGCTCTGATATAGAGTATGGTGTGGAGAATGCCACGTTTTATCTCAGAGGTCAGGGATTTTCTCACTCTTTGGTGTCTATCAAATAAAAAACCAGCCCAGTAATCATAAGTCTTCAATTTTTTTTCTTTTTTTTCGTTTTCAAGTTTTGACTAGCAAAACAGATCTACCCACACAGAACAACTGGCAGGACAGAAGCTTAAAATATTCTTTGTCTTCACAAGCATGAACTAATGAATGTTTTCTCTTTGGTAGGCTCTTTCTCAACTATTTTCTTTGAAAGCCAGCCAGCCTCTTTAGTCCATGAATTGGGTTTGCTAATTTGCAAGAGGTTGGAATCATTTCTCACATTAAGAAACTTAAGATAAACATGCTGTGTTCCCCTTCTTGATGGTTTCTTTAATCTATAATAAATGTAATTTTGGACTCAAAGTCCTTGTTTGGGGGCAGAGCTATTAGAGGCCAGCGTGGAGAAATGGACTTGCAGAGCCCACACTTACTAGGTTAGACAGGCGGCAAAGAGCCTGGAAGTGGAAGTCAGCCCACAGGAATTGGGCACTGAGGCTCAGAGATGGCATTCTGGGAAAGTGCACCTCTGTAACCAAAAAGGAAGTTTCAAGCTTCCCTCAGTTGTGGGCAGGCTGCCTGAGGCAACATGGATCTCTATAGTCCAGAGTAGCCTTTGGGAAACCAAATAGTGCATTATTATTCCCTTATGGCTTTTCTTCTCCTCCTTGCTTTTTATTCTAGCTTCTTCTTTTGTAAGGAAAAAGGAGAAACTAAATGTCATAGTGGTTTGGGTTTTTTTTGGTTTTGGTTGGTTTTGGTTGGTTTTTTATTTTTGTTTGTTTGTTTTTGGAAGAACCTAAGCCAACCACAAGGTTGGATCTTAGCAACCTGGAACTACAGGAAGAGGCAAAGCTAAACTTTATGCCCTGGTTCTTCAGGGCAGCTCCCAACATAATTATTCTTTGGTATATTTTGTGTCTGGAGAGTACCGATTTTTTTTCTTGGACTACTGCATTTCCAGAATTTTTCATTGTCTTCAAACAAGAGTCCCAGAGGACAGCCTGGACCTATGGTGTGCCTTGCAGTACAGGCATTCAGACTGCTGTGGCTTGCTTGGGGAACTCACTAGGCATTAGAAAGACTTCAGAATTTCTTTTTTCTGCTTGCAAAAGGGCAAATGCCAGCTTGAAAGACACAGATTCCTATAAAAGCTCTATTGCTTCTGGATATACTACACCCTGGCTCCAGCAGTGCTAAAAAGTAAAATAAAATAAAATAAATCAAACACATTAAGCAGACTTTCTTGTCAGGAAACTAATAGCACAAAGCCAGTGTTCCAGGAAAATGAGAAGTACTTTAATTATGTAGGTCTGTTTTAAGAGCATTTCAGCATCTTTCATGCATAACTTAGTCTGCATCTCAACTTCTACCTCCAGTGGCTTCATTACACAAATATAGGTAGAGAGCTTGGTCTTCTGCAGTGTTCTACAATTGCTCCCAGGAACACAAAAACCCCTTAACTTTCAGCACCTTTGCCAATATCAGGCTGCTCAGAACTGTTTTCAGGTAAACCAGCAAAGGGGTTATAAGCTTATTAAAAAGAGACTTCCTTTTCGTCTATGACAACTCATCTTATTTTTCTAAGTAGCGTAATGTAAACAAAGTTGCCACTCAGTAACACTATACATGCAGTAAAAACACAGGAACATACTGCAAGAACAGAGGAAGGCACAAATGGACACCACTGCAAATTTCACACAGGAACGTACACAGGTGAATTCTCAGACCTAAAATTTTGTGTTGTGACAAGCTAGGACATGTAACAAGGGGAAAGAGTTGCAACAGGATTTAAAAAATGAGAACAAGAAGGAATAAAGCAAAGCCACGCAGCTTATATGTCAAACACACTCAACAATTAAACCATGAGATTATCTGGAAAATATGTCAGAAAGCAGAAGAAGGGTCAGACTGCAGATAAAAAATGCACTGGAGGACAACTTCTAGCAGCACCCAACAGAGACTAGAGGACTCTTCAGATTTCCACTTACTGAAGTGATAATCCTTATGGTTACAAACAACTTCTGATTTTCTGGTTTTCCTTTTTTTTTTTGTTTTGTTTTGTTTTGGTTTTTTTGGTTTGTTTTTTTTGTTTGGTTTTTTGTTTGTTTGTTGTCTCAGAGCAGAACGTGGTGTCTATCCCAGTGCAGCTCTACCTTATTCCTTTGAAAAAGAACTGAAATAACAGCTATGATATATATCAGCTACTCTCACAGGTCTCTGTGGGTATTGCCTCTGAAGCTTAATTATGTCAATTTAAGCGTCAGTGTTGTTAACTTGTTTTCAGCCATTTATTTCAACAAAAACAGCTGTCTTCCCTCGAAGTTTCTGACTGTGGACAGAGCACAAATAGAATAATTGACAGTGTCCTCCCACTCCAACCCTGGAGAGAAGCCAAAGTAGGTGGGGGCTTGAATAAGGAAATCTAATGGTAAGTGCATTGGTATGGGAGCCTGTGATACTGAGCTGCCATGAAGCATTACAGATGCTGTGTGATTGTTCTGCCAGTGTACACGTGCTGCACGCTGATGGCTGGGTCTCAGAGCAGAACGTGGTGTCTGAACACTTGCTGACCCTGTACTGCTTTCCTGCTTGCCCAAGGGCTGGAGGTCAGCCCTGGTAGTCCAAAGCTCCCATGCAACTATTTGGATTCTGCATGCTGGCTGGCAAGTTTGTTGACTAGGCAGCAAGTAGATATTTAATAAATCCTATTACTCACTTTGCCTGAACTTGCTGCCAAGTATCCTCACATGTTAAGCTCCAACACTCCTATGTCCAGTCTCCCAGTAACCCAAGGCATAAGTAATGAAAACAGTCAGGCATCACTTCTAACATTCAAAGTGGTCAGGTGTGAACACTTGCTGACCTTTATGAAGACCACTTCATAGATTAGATAAGGCCTTTGTCCCATTCTAGAGAAGAGGAAGATAGAAAAGAAAAAGAAAAACAACCCCGAAACAATTCAGTACACTTAAGCAGAGGAACAGCCCTGAATTTCTGCAAGACAGTGAGCCATCTTCCTTGTACTGTGCCTGCACACTGCCTAGCACCTGCCTGCCCTTCTTCCTGTAGTGGTAATACAAATATACTAATACAAGAGGGTACTAAAGGCCAAGTAATCCCATCAGCTGTGCTGTTCTACAAGGCATTGACTACAGAGAGCAAATCAGATGCATTCATTCTGTTCTGCACCAAAGTTCAGGTGTCCGTCAATGTGCATCAGATAAGCCCAAACTGCAGTGAAGGGAATGGGGCCTACCTCAGTCCTGATATACTAGAGCTCACCTCCCTTCCTTCCTTCCTTCTCCCAGCATGGGTCCAGGTAATTAATAGGGTGACTGGCACTAAGATACTCTTCTCCAACTTCACTCAGATTTTTTGTACCTTTTAAGAAGCTATTATAGCCAAAGGCCCTGGTAACATAATTTACAGTAGCTGTTCACTAGATTCAGAATTTGAGGTGCAATGACTCCTCCAATCCAACATAATTCCAGCAAAGGATGCCCGCTTGCATTACACGATAGGCTTTGCAATTCTAAGGGTGGAGCAGTCCCAGTGGTTGTTTTTGAACAACTCTGCTCCGCATGCAGTTCTGACAAGCGAAGAGGCTTAGCTGCCATTCTTTCTCATCTGGATTTGCTGTGTCCTAATTTTTCTACTGGATTGGTTTGTCCCAAACTAATTACATCTACAAAATGCATTCTTTAAGCTTGTAGATGCAATGGAAATAACTTTTGTGCATCAACAGTTCTGTTAGGTGGGGTCATCCATTGTCAGTGACAGACAACTCCTGTATTAAATCAGATTACATGGTTTTACAAGAGGACCAAGCAGAACAGAGATCAAGCACTTTCTGTACTGATTTTCATAAAAATGTATATTTTGGACTTGCAGAAAATAATTCAAGTATAGGTGATTTCTCAGGAGACAATAACATTTAAAAAGACAAAACAAAGTAGCTTGAAAACAAACCCAAGTATTTTCATTTTGGCATTGACTTGAAAAATTAATCTCTCTATCTAAAGCTCTTGTTGAAAGATATTAGCCCATGCTGGCAGGGCAGATGTAGGAGACCTCATTGTAGGGATATTTCCAGCTGATGCAGAGTTGAATCTGATGTCAGTGGATTCCCTCTGCAGTCCCCAGTGTAAGCGGAGCACGGGAAGTGAGACAGGGTGCAGCTGGAAGGAACACTATTGCTCTTTGGCTCAGCTCATTTGTCACTAGGGGCCCTGGGGCCCTGGCCAGATGGCAGAGTTTAAAGGAACTCAGGCTAGTATTACCTCAAGTTGCTTTTAAATTATACATGGAGGTTAGCATAGGATTGACTCCTAAGCCAAGGAGCCAACCAGCAGTTCTTTGTTAACACCATCCTCAGCTGCAGACTCTGTCCAGAGTGGAAAATCCATATCTACGAGGGTATTTGTGCAGCATGCCTCTCAGTCAGGCTTGAACAAAGGGGAAAAATCCAAGTTTTCATAAGTTGACTAATTTCCCTCACCAAGTCAGAAGCAGATTTGTGCCTCATCTTTCTTAATTCCCTTTTATATTTTCAGCCACAGAGTCTTTTCCTTACACAGCTACTGAAGTCACTGCACCTGCTGGAACAAACCAAACCTTTTCAGAGCTGCAGTCACAGAAGGTTGAATTTTATTTCCTTTCAGTCATGGAAAAATATTCAGGATCACCACAGCCAACTCCAAACAGACAAAAAAAGTTAAGAGTCACCTTTGCAGTGAGGTGGTTTAGGTTTATTTGGCTGATTTTGAGGATTAGAGAAAGTAAATAATTTCCAGTTCAAACATGCTGTAGTTATTGCCACAGAATTTTAATGCTAATATCAGCATGTCTTCTTAATTTTCCTTTATTTTTTTAACCGGGGTCCTGAACTTAATTCTTCCGAAGACTGGTAACTGGAATTTTCATCCAGACATTGTCATTCAGACTAATGGATGTTATAGCACTAAGGACACAGAGAGTGAATTAGGGGGGGAGAGAGGGAGAAAAGCTGTGCTCTCTTTTATCTTTTATCCCAAAAAACAATGTTGTCTCCTGGGGTGGGATGCAGAAATACATGCTCAAAACTGCCTGGGCAAATAGGAAGAGGGTCCTGACCCCCAATACCTGGGCCGAAGAGCTAGTGATGGCAGTGTAGGGTATGTGTTAAGTGGGAAGAAGGACCATGGAACTGCTTTGAACGTGAATTTTACCTAAAGAGCAAAGAGAGGTCTCTTTGTGTGGATGTGGAGTCTCAAGTCAGCTTTCTGACCTGAACTTCTCACATTTAAGCTCAATATTGTCCCTGTGCATGATCCTGCATTCCACTAAGAAGAGACAGGAAACCTAGAACCTATTTGCTTGGTGCCTGCTGAGGACTGTCAGGGAGGGATCCATTTACCAGTGCTTCTTATAAGAAGTGAGGTTTGAATGAAACGGGCCCTTGGTGCAGCAGGAACAAGTGACAGGACATGTCCACTCCAGCAGGAAATTCTGTGTGGTCAGCTATGGGTAATCACATTTGACTAAGATCAACCTGTGCAGGAGCTGTAATAGGACTGTATGGGATTAAAGCACCACAAATATTTTTTTGTTCTCTATACAGCGGTAGACACATATCCACAGGGTTTCTCTGAAAACAAGTGAAAATCCCATGACCACTGGGTCACCTTCATGTAGAGTGCCTTCTGCTTTATGCTTGATCCCTTCTCTCACCTGAAGATTTCAGCTAGCAGAGATTACATATTTGCCCTTCCTTCCATGCAGCAGCTTGGAAACACAGCTTATTGTCAGCACTGCATTAAAACAGAAGAAGACATGGGCTTGGGGAACAAGTATCCCAGAAGATAGAGAAGAGACTAACACTTGATCAGTGGAGAAAACACACTGTTCAGCTTTTCAGAGAGATATCTTTCTGCAGGCTATCCTTTCCTGCAGGAAGCAGGGGGTAGGAAGGGGCACTCATGTCTCTTGGGAAATGCAAGGGGAGCCCCACGGACACACTCTCAACAGAGAATAAAGAACAAGGGGCAGAGAGAGGAGACCTATAAAATATAATCCTCCCAAGTGGGACTGACAGGGGGCATTTATTCCTCAGAGTGATATTTACTGCCTTCCCACAATGTTTGCACTAACTGGCAGCTCTGGCTAGCTAGACTGCTGTGTCAACATCTGCAGGTGTGAGCATGGGGCTATGTGCAAGGAAAAGGAAAAAGGAGAGAAAGGAAAAGTATTAAAAGGAAAAATGGTTTTACTTTTTGGTTTTTTATACGTGCTTTTTACCTTCTGCAGAGTAGAAACCTTTCTGTGCTGATATCAGGAGGAGATTCCTAATGATTAATTGATTTTGCTGTCAAATGTAGAAAGTATGTGCACGAGCCATGCATAAGTGAGGGGTACTGGCTATTTTTTTCCTAACAGTAAAACTTCTGTTTTCTCCCTCGATTCCCAACAACCTGCAGAAAACAGATGCACAAACAAGGAGAGGAAGAGAAGCAAACAAAAGAAGTGTAAAAACCCAGAGACATCAGAAACACAGCCTATCCTATTCCCCTAATTCTGGGGAAGTACACAACATGCCTTGACCTTTATAGGTTTTCAGGCTTGAGTGAAATGCAAAGGCTAAAAGAACCTTGTGAAGCTTCACCGCTGCCAGATTACAACTTCTCTTGATGCACTTTTCCCAGCAGTGCTTCTTGTCTCACGCTGCCTCACACATCTCCTAACAGAAGCACTGTATTTCTTCATCTGGGATTGCAGAAAATGCTTCAGGATGAAAATCCCACGTTGTTACCTCCAGCCATGCCATGAACACTGTTCTACTCATCACATTAACTCAGTTGCACTATTCAGACCAGCAACAGCCTACTGCAAAGAAGTAACAGGATTTCTGCTTTGCTTTCCTTCAGAAAAATGAAGCTCCAATTTAATTTTTGCAGACACCCCTTAGGAGCCAACCTGGTCTCTTTTTCTGCTACTTTTACAAACAACTTCAACCTCTGCTGTTCCAGCAATTTTGTACTGATCCTCATGACACCTCTGGCAGGTAGAACAGAACTAAGTGATCATTCCTGGAAAGCCAATTACTAAATCCCCAAAACAGATCTTGAACATGTAGGTGCTTGTGACAGTCATAAAACCTCCACCTGGCTTCTGCTCCAAAGCCAGTTGGCACCTAAGGTGATTCGATTGGTGATCTTTATGCTCATACATTATTGAGGCCCCTATATTACTGCAATTAAACACATGTGTAACCATTTAAAACTGGCAGATGTTCAGATCTTCCTTCATAGATATACTCTGGCTCAATCTGCATGCAAGATACTCTGTCTCTGCCTCATCTTCTTGGTCTTACAGGCAGTGCTCTAACATTTCCATATTTTTAATAAGGATCCCCATCCAGAGGCACCTTGACACACTTAAGAGGCAGGCTCATGCAAACCTCATGAAGTGCAACAAGGTCAAGTGCAAGGTGCTGCACCTGTGTTGGGAAAATCCTGAGCACAAATACAGGCTGGGTAGAGAATGCATTGAGAGCAGCCCTGAGGAGAAAGACCCAGTTCTTTTTGACAAGAAGTTGGGGTGTTGGTTGATGAGAAGCTCAACACGACTGGCAACGTGCTCTAACAGCCCAGAATTCCAACAGTATCCTGGGCTGCATCAAAAGAAGAGTGTCCATTAGGTAAAGGGAGAGCATTCTCCCCCTCTGTTTTACTCCCCCCTCTATTTACTCTCCCATGAAACACCAGCCTGGAGTACTGTGTCCAGCTCTGAGGCCCCCAATATAAGGAGAATATGGACCTGCTGGAAGGAGTCCAGAGGAGGCTGACAAAGATGATCAAAGGGCTGGAACACGTGTCTCATGAAGCCAGGCTGAGAGAGTTGAGGCTGTTCAGCTTGGAAAGAAAAGGCTCCATGGAGACCTTACAGAAACTTGGATAAAACAAAGTATAAAGAAAAAAAATGAGACCTTTTTTCCACTGACAACTCCAGATTCTACATTTAGATTTATTGTTCAGTAATAGAAGACAGGTATTTTACATTACATTTTTGTAATATTGAATTTGTTAAAAGGAACATTCTATAAAGAGTTAACTATAAGCAGATGGGGTTTTGTCATAAAAATAAGAGGGGGTAACAACAGCAAAAAAAATCCAGATTCCTATAGAAGTAGCAGTCAAAGACTAAATAACCTCAGATCTGTTAAAAATTGACATATGCTAACTTCCTAAGTGTACATTCTAGATGATGTTTCTGCTTCTCTAGAAATGGCAAGGAACTGGATGTCATGTTCCAGACTCATTTCAGCTTCTTTAGTGCAAGGTTTGGAGGAGCATGAATCCAGAACAGAACTTAATCAACAATTACCTTCCAGCTCCTTCAACCAAAGCCTCACTGTCTCATTTTAATGGTTGAAACTATTATGCATTTATAAAGTCCCCAACATCTTAGACTAAATAATACTTATATGCTTCCAACTCTTCTTCTGGTTTAAGAGAATGCTACAATCCCCATTTTGCAAACAGCAAGATAAAGTTCCAAAAAATTAAAGAAGTCATCCAAGACTTAACCAAAACTATTACAAACCCAGGTCTTCAAAATCTCAGTTCATGCCCTAACTACCATATTCTCCCACCCTACTGTGCAAAGTCTTCTACAGGTACAAACTTATACCAGATAGGCAGCAACAGTAGCTACCTAAATATTTAGTATATCTTCTTTTCAGTTCCTTTCTTATTTGGTGAGTGCACATCCAATTTTAAGCTCATCCAAATATGGGAAAGCAGGATAAGAAGAGGAAAAGGAAGGGACAGCCTTCCTGTCTTAAGATTTTATATAAGAAGTGTCACAGTGCAGATGCAATGGATGAGGCTACAGAGGAACAAACAAGGTTGTCATTGAAGAAAAATGTCTAAAGAGTGTAGGGTTCCAATGTTGCAGGGTTTAAGCTTTTTGGCCTTTCCTGCAAATATACTGTTCAATGGAGACAGGTTTCTCTTGTGGAAAACCTTCATGGAACTATCAGAGTGGATAATTCCACTTAGTGAAAAAAGAAGGAGAGGGAAAACAAGCCACCCTCTGTGCTCTCAGCTGATGTTTGAGCTTCTAAGCATTTGCACTTGAAAGTCTTTAAGCACCTTTGAAGTTAGATGTGAGAGATTTTCAGACTGCTTTCTCTACCGATGGTTCTGAGGACCCCAAATTTTACAAGGTGGTTTCTAAAATAAATTCCTCTCCATAACATCCTCAGTTCACCCCACTGAAGTATATAACCACCCAATCCTTACAGTCTTCTCTACAATACTCCTCTCCCAAAACTTCCAGAATCCAGGTACACTATGCATGAAGTCCTTTTCACCCTGGAAGTCAGCAGAGGTAAATATGCATTACCCTACATTTCAGAAATTTTAAAGTTGGTCTTTGGGATAAACTTTCCTCTTTCTAATGAGTCATGAGAACACATAGACCATAATGTCTGAGTACAGAATGGTGGACAGTGAGAGCCTTAAATGACACAAAACCAGTAGGAGTGGTATTCAAGCGATAAAACTCAGTCATCGAGATCTAGAGTTGGCCACCTATACAGATAAATCTGACATAGATTTAAAACACCTCATTCTAAGAAATAACTGTTCTATGGCCACATGGCATTCAACACCGTGAGTTACTGAATTGCCAGTTCTATTCACTGAGCAGTCCCACTGCAGTCTGTGTCTGTTGCTACCTCACATGCAGGCTTTTCTTTCCCTTCAGCAGGCTAACACACTAGGCTGGTTATGCAACACAAGTCACCTCTTCAAGCCCCTATGCTCTTTTTTGCACCACAGTCGAAGAGCAAAACAAACAATTGAGCCAAAAGGACAGGACATCTATAAAATTATCCCACAGCCTTGAAAATTTCAGCCTTTGAGTCTCTCGTCCCCTGCAGCAGAACAAATTCCAAATGCCCTCCCAGCGCTGCAGGGAGGAGCATTAGCCTATTGGTAGGTATAGCCCACAGTTTCCTTTGCAGAACCCAGCTGCGCCGAATAAATAAATCACCTGCGGCCATTTATGTGCAAATAACCTGTGCCAAGGGGCCTTTTGGAAGAAAAGCTTCGATCTGTGCTCACAGCAGCTCTGGCATAATGGGAGCAAATAAACACGCGTGCCGTCCTCCCCGTTCTTTCCCGCCCCCCCCACCGCGCTTTTGTAACACAGCACTTTGCCTTGCTGTGTTAAGGCTGAGAAGCAGCATTTTGCATTGAATAGTCGGCTGTTACAGAGGAGAAAGAGCCACAAAGTGCACTTAACAAAACCCACCCTCTACTCCAGAGTTGGGACGTTAAAACCAGAGATGAGTGAACATGTCTCATTTCCCCATCTGTAGCCAATTCCCTTGACAGGCCCCATTAAAAAGCCAACCAATTCTGGCACTCCAGCTCTCAGAGGGGCCCTGCAACACAGTTATTAAATAAAGTACACTGGCTTTCATTGTGGATGGGGATTGCTTTAACATAAGTGCACCACTTGGAGATTAAGGGGAAGCAGAGGCACAGAGGGTGTGAGCCTCTGGATTATTTCACTACAGGCACCCACTCTCCTCCACTGCTAAAGTCAAAGCCCTTCCTCTGCCTTCACAGCTCCAGGCTCTTCTCGTTTTCTTTCAAGTCTTAACTCTGAACAAGCTAAATTCAAAATAGTTACACCAGTAGTCTCAGGAATCTCATTCCTTATAGGTCTTATACATGTGCTCTTACTATCCACCAGGAACACTGATTGCAGGCATACATGTGGGCTCCCATCCAGCCTTTTCCCATTTAGTTTTTTTCCTGAAAGCTGACTGGATTAAAAACCCAAACAAAACAACAACAAACAAATAAACAAACCAAACCCAAAGTTTGTTTTTTTTTTTTAAATTTTCAAAACCAATTGTACTTTGGCTGTGCTCTTGTCCCTGATGAGTCTGCTTTCCATGAATATTCTGGTGAGCAAATTCTTAACCAATTCATTCCTGGAAATATCAATTACCAGAGGACATGCAGCAAGAAAGCTAATTCCAGACTCCACTGGTGGGTGCCCTGGCGGATTGCTCCCCTGACTCTCTTCCCTGAGTAGGATGGCATGAAAGGTACCCTGAGGCCTCAAGCTGCTTTGGTATCCTTATAACAAATTGTTTGTTATTGGACCAAGAGTCATGCATACATTGCCCAGGGAGTTTCAAATCAAGAGAAATCATCTTGGCAGATTTCAATTTGTTATCTGTGACTATTTCCAGCTGGGTATTTGTCAGGCTCACTGATATTCATTTCCCCCATGAACACCAAACCACCACTACCTTTTGTCAGTGCCAAAGGTTTCTCATGGACCTGAATCCCTTCCCAAATGGGAAGTTGCTGTGTGTGTTCCCCTGCTGAGGCTGTGCTGCTGTACAAAGCAAGGTCAAAATTTATCTTGCCTGCCTAACTCAGGTTTCTGTTAATTCCTCACCTAGTGCAGATAACCCACCTCCCCTCCCTGTCACCACCAAACTACATGGCTGTACAGGGCAGGAAAAAGTACGGGAAGAGAACTTCATTTGCAAAAGCTGAAGGTTCTACATCTGCCCTACCCTCCAACACAGCCTGCCAAACCAGGCCACCAGCAGCACAGCCTGTTCAAGTCTACAGTTCCCCCACTTCCCTAAGCACACATGGATGGGGCTGAGGCTTTATCCACAAAGGCAGGGTTAACAAACTTCGAAGGGGCCAGGCAGTGGGAGATGTGTTTGCCCTCCTCCCTTCCCCAAAGAGCATACCACATTCTACTTGTAATCACAGATTTATCAGGTTGCTCAAAACACTGCAAGATGACTGGGGAATAAGGACAATGGTATCTCTAAAGTATTTTCCTCAGCTGAAGCTGATCCCATATCCCTACCAATATTCCCCTAGGCAGAGAGGTTCCTAATGCAAAATGAGTATGGTTAAAGAAAAAACAGTACATAAAAGTAAAAAATTTAGCTTTTAACAAAGTACTTTCAAACCTTATCAGTGTCAGAGTTGATATTTATTTCAAGCTTTTTTTTTCTTTTTTCCCCCCCTCAAATGCTCAACAACAAATATGTAGACTGAAAAAAATAAAAAAAAAAATAGATATCCCAACTCAGTGTGGGACTAATAGCAACAAACCCCTGGAAGGCACGTGTGATTCAGTTAGGCTTCACTGATTCACTTCCAGCCTAAGCAAGCATTACAGAAGCCACAGCAAACTGGGCTCTGCTATCACTACTAGAGGGAGCCGCATGACTTCCCCGGTTCCCAAAAGCAGCTAAAATTCTGCCAAGAGAGTGTCTTCCTAATTTGCATTATCTTGGTCATTTACAATTCATCCAAACAGAGCTGGCAATTAGTGGTTGTTGGTAAACTCTGCAGTGAGCTCCAATCAGCGCTTTGCTGTTCTGGTACTCTCTATTTACAAATTCCTTCAGTTATGGGCATATTAGAAAAGCAGTTTTGACAGCTTCTGTCCCATAAAGTTACAGTTTTTCCCAATTACAGCAGATAATGAGAAGACCCACCTCACTAAAACATACAGTCCTGTGACCCGAGGACTCCCAATTTGTGGGAGAACATTGAAAACCATGAAATGCACATTGACTGAACAGGTGCAGTCACCAAGCTGACTGAGCTGAGGCAAGGGGTTGATGCAGTGTTTTTTAGGAAAATTAAACTACCTCTTTACTATAGGTGCAGAAAAACCCATCTTGAGTCATCATGGAATCATCTAATCCTCACCTGGACAAGCCTATGACAGCTGGGAAGAATTATTCAGGGCTTCTCTTCCAAGCCCTGAAGCCTGAGTAGTTGGGAGGTAGCAGCAAGACACAATGCAAGGTAAGGAGGGAGGAGCAGGTGGGAGCAAGATGGGAACATCAATTGTGAAGGGAGGGATCTAGTGCATGTCGAGACATAAATGTAAGTAGACAGAGCTCCTGCATTATCTAACCACTGCCCTCCTCACTGTGCACCATCCTGCACGGTAGGCCTTTCACTGCTGTGAAAGCCTCTCCTCTGTGTGTCCTGCCTTTTGAACAGCCTTTTTGCATCTGTCTGCCTCATTTACTCCGCCTCTCCATCCAGTTCCTCTCCTGACAGCATCTCTTATTCTCCTTTGCCAACCAAAGTTTTTCTCCTTTTGATCTCATTTCTCTCCATCAAGTATTTAGGATTCCCACTAGTAAGAGGTGGGCAGTGTAATGCTACAAAACAGCATTTCAGAGCCAGTTCAGATTTGCCAGCTCAGAGCACTACTGACTGAAGCAAGAAGCACTGAAGAGGCTCTCTTATATAGTTGCAGAGACATTTGCAGTCTTCTAGCTTGGATATGATGGAAGAATGTAATTTCCATATTCCTTTATTTGGTAAAGAGTTTTTTAGCTTTACTTGTTGCCCCAGAATACTGGTTAAATTGCTGTGTAAAAGCCACCACTGCATCCATCCCCAGAAGCTGCTAATTCCCAACAATAGCTTTGAGATGCAGAGGACTAAAAAGAGTGTGTTTAGATAAAACCTCTGACTGGCTTTATTTCCTTCACCCATGCTTTATCTGAGACACATTGCATTTTGATCTCTGGTTATGTGCAAACAAAGAGGTTTAAAAGATGAGGGAAGGAAACTAGTTTGTCTAACAGTGACTGAAACTGGACACAGCTGAAATTACAGTTTTATATAGAAAGCTGATGAGGAAACTGCACAAGGAACTACATAAGCCAGCACAGCTACTGGCAAGCACATCACTTTCTTCACAGTCACAAATGGTTCGCAGGACCCTCCAAGGCCACAATTCATTATCTTGTGAAATGTTTCATCCATTTTCACCATGCTATGAAACAAATGGAGCAGAGAGCCATGGATCACAATGGAGCCAGCACAGCACAGCAATAGAACAAAAAAATTCCTTATACTACCTCCCAGCCTCCCTTGGCCTGGCTTCCCCTGTCCTATGCACATCTTAAAGATAAGCCAACACAAGTACTATAGCTGAAGCCTGGAACAAATGCAAAGACTTATTTCTCATCCAAAATCCAATACAACAATTCATCTAGAGACACTGCTTATACAAACACTGCCTAGAGGCTGGGCAAAGTGAAAGCTGCCCTGGTTGTGCCATTGTAGCCAAAAACCAGAAGCCACATGGCTGTGATGCTATTCTACTGTCCACAGCCTACAGCCCCTGTGACCAGCAATTCAAGCATGAGCTTCATTAGTCATCAAAAGCACAGGGCACCTGGTACTGTTCCCACCACTCCATGTTAACTCTGGGTTTCTACTGGACCCATTTCCCCCAACCATTCCCCACAAACATGACACAAAGCAGCAGGCCAAAATCTAGCAGCTTTCAACCATGCCAGACAAGATGAGGAAGTTAAATGCCTTCAGTCTCCTGTGCTCAGCTGCAATTAATTTAAAGTGGTCTGGAGAAAGATGAAAACTCCACCTTAATGGTCAACTGGTGCATGAGAGAGAAAATGAGCCATTTCATGGTCCCTGTGGTTATCATCTGCCACAAAGCATAAGATTTGATTACCCCTATCTTAACACATAATTACAAATGGTCATAAAATTATCCAGGCCATTGTTAAAATGCTTTTATAATAATTGACTTGATGACCTCCTGTGGCAACAGAGGCTGTAAGCAGTTAAAAAAAAAAAAAAAAATCAAGCTTATTCTGCATTAACATACCTGTGCCTTATAATTATAATATCCTACAAAAAAAGAAAGACTGATACATGGATATCCTTTTTGGAGTAACATCAAAGGCTGGCACTCCAAAGAGGATACAAAAGAATCCCAAAAAAACGAGACAAAATCACCTGTGCACAACTTGGTGGACAGTAAGTCATGGCAGAAGCAGAGTGTAGTAAGGATTGCTGGAAAAGGATCAGGCGCATTAGTTTCCACAGGAAAAGTGCCAGGCCAGACCTCCACAGCTCACTGTCCTAACAGTGAAATACAACCTTGGTTTTGTCATCTAGAATATGTACATGAAGATCAGTATTGTAGATCCTAGGGTAAATGTTGTATTTCTGGCTAAGTTGCTGACTTTGTTTCACTTGCCCATTCCTCATCTCATCCATAAAATGGGAATTAGGGAAACTCTATTTCTCTGGAGCACAGGTGTTAAAAAACAGCCTACACTAAGTGCTAGCGATAGAGCTGTTCATACTGTACAGATGTGAAATGGATTGAGCTCCAGCTGCAAGGATTTATACTGCATCTTGTAGTATTGGAGCTAAAACATCCATTTATTTCTTCTGTGAACCTAAACCTACATGTTCCTGCCTCAGCATTGCTTTCCATGCATATTCTGGAGATGTGATCAGAGTGCAGGTAGAGTTAACGGGAAGATTGAGCAAGGACTTGAGGCAAAGCTTTCTACACTTATCTCCCTCCTCCCTTTCTCAGTGGTTCCCAAAGAAGCAAGGGGCATATTTTGCCCTTTTTTTTTTTCCCCCTGTTAGCCTGAACTGGCTGTACCTTCCCATGAATTGGCTACTCCTCCTGTCAAGGCAGCCAACAGGAAGAATCCAAGCCAAAAGCCAAATTCGGAAGCAAGTCAGCGACATAGGGCTGTCCTTAACACTACTGCAGGTAAAAGGTGTCAGGTCCACCCCTTCCCTATAGATCTACAGGCCTAAGTGCAATGACAGCAGCTTTAGCCACAATTGCAAGTGTTATTTGCCCAGTCAAAAAGACAGTGCCACACATTCCCTATAACTGAACAGAAGATCAGCAGCAGCATATAGAACTATGGGGAAGAGATAAGAGAGGAATAAAAAATTTGGAAGTGACACTGAAGTCACAAAAAGCTCTGATCAGACTTCCTAGAAACCAAACACAACACAGGTGCCTTCTTACTTTCCTTACCTACCACCTTTCCACCTCCATGAGACATTGGTCTTACTAGGTGGCCAACAGTACTGCATAATGGAAGTAAGAAGCATCCCAGCATCACAGCTGGAGTCAAGGCAGACGCATATCCCTCAAAGCCAGGCATGTGAAAGAGGCAAAACAGTTCTTGTGCAAGTGACAAGATAGTCACAAAAGTCTGTTCTGAACTGAATAAATTCATGCTGACTCCATGAAATTCTGAGGGATCTATTTAAAAAACAGAGTTCCCAGTTCCCAAGCCTGCGCTTGAATCACAGCAGAGAAACCACAAGGCAGAGGAAATCTTCACAGTGACAAATGGGGATAGAAAAACCCAAAGACAAGGCAGATTTGTCAAGGCAGTAGCTGACTGGTCCCCAATCCTATCAGAGATGTAATTTGCTTTGCCCTCCCCTTCAATTTGTGTTCCTAAGGAATCAGCTATCACAGGGTGCTTACAGTGTCCTGGTTGCACCCGACACCAGATTCTCCCAGTTAACCACAGCCCTACAGGTTATGAAACAGCCCGAAGCAGGTCACTGCATAACTGACTCATGCAGCTGGATTCATCATGGATGTACCTGGGGAAAGGGACTTGGAGGGGGGTAAGGGTGGAGGGTAAACTTGAAGCAAGAAACATAACATAAGGAAGCCATGGCCAGCTCATTAACCCTATGCCAGGTTACCATGTGGGATCTGGTGGGTGCCAGCATAAGGCATTGCAGCAGAAGCAGAGGGAGGGTGCCCTACATGACTGTAGGGGCTCCAGAGTGACAGGAGGGGAGAGGCAGAGCTTGTTTTTTTTTTCCACAGAGAAAGAAGATAAGGAGAAGGAAAAAAGTTTGGCAATAATAATTTTCTACATTTATGAAGAGCTGAGAAACTTCGCCTGCTCAACAGCCATTTCCCACTGAGCTGTCTCCCCACTGTGAGGTTTCTATCTCATGCCTGACTGACTCTCCTCTTGATTTCTAGTAATTAGGAGCTTTCCAGTCTACCCAGAAAAAAAAACCCCTCTGCTTGAAACATCCTTCTTTTCAGGGACCAATTGGGTGCTATTATCCCACTGATTTTTAAAAACCTGTGGCTGTACATTAGAGATCCAGGTGGTAGGTCCACACTACTTGCTTGTCTTACCTCCATACATTTCCCCTTCAAATTCAGCCCTTGCAAGGAAACAGAATTTATAATAAAATCCAGAGGGAAACAGATAAATCAGAGCATTTCATTCAAACACTGAGACAGGACATTGCTCAAGGAAGATAATTCATCCGCCCTCAGCAATGGAGTGATGAGAATCACTACAAGCACCCTTAGGAAACCTCTGCCTTTAAAATAGTCTGTATTTTACCCATGTGTGTCCATGTGTGCCTGTAATAAAAATAATTGCTGCTTGTAATCATTAGAGATGAGCAAGGCAAAGGCTGTGCTTTTAATAAGCCAATATGGATTTCATGTTCTGCTTGCTGTCTGAGCAACAGCAATTGCTATTTCCTTTGGAGATTGATTTTGCCTTAGGCTTGGTCTTAAGAGGTTATCTGATGGATTTTGGTTATTTGGGAAAAGGGGACAAAGGGCAGGCCTCCCTTGGAAGTGAAGATAAAAATGTCTGTGTGCACATCCTTTTTGCAGTTCTTTTGGTTCATTTTTCCATGAGATTTCAAAACAGCAGCTTGAAAGAAAGAAGGAGCTAGTGGCAGGCAAGATGGGGTTACAAAAATCACAGAAAAGATAGTTCTCTCTACAGACCCTACTCTCTTTATGGTCTCTGTGTTGGAAACGCAGCAATGCTGTAAGAGATGAGGTCATATTTGGGGGGCCAGGCTGAGCCATCCTGAACAGTGAATTCTGAAAATCTGAGTCCTGCAAGTCTCAAACGCTAAGTGGACCAAAAGTACAGCATCCAAAGCATCCAAAATTGCAGACCACTTCAAGTGCTTCCTCTTCTGCAGTGCTGTCAAGTATTTTTCCCTCATGGTCCTGGTGACCTCCTAAAGCAAAGGTGACTACTGCCAGGGCTTTTCTTGGTGCAGGACAGTACTGAGAATACTGAAAATTACCCTGAAATTACCTAGACCTGTGCAGCATGTGGGAAAGTTCTCTGAGAAACAGCAGCCATCAGGCTTTTCCTTCCCCTATGAAGACATGCACTTACCCTCAGTAGGGTTCAGAAATAATAGTGTTCCAGGTTTGACACATCTGAATTTTCTTTTCATACGCCACACCAACTCTCTCATGTTACTGCTGACTTTTACCTTCCTATTCCATAATGAATCTTAAGTGATTTTACATCTCCCCTTGAACACATTAAAAGAGGAAATTAACGAGGAAGAGGAGAAGAAAGAGGAGAAAGCGTAGGTGTGGGAAAATGAACGACTTTAGATGACAGTTTGTGTATGTTTTTGTATGAGTGAAAATACATGAGCATAACTGGAAAGAGGTACAAAAGAAATATGTAATAAAGGCAGACAGGTTATCTGTCATTCAGCCTGTCCTCCATTAGTTTCCAGCTCTCTCATCCTTCTCTCCTCCTTTTCACTAAACTCTTTTTATTTCTCCTCTTTCTAAGAAGATCAACGGAACAGTTCTCTCTTTGTATAGGAGGGGGTAAATAAAAAGAGGATTGCAGGGAGGAGGGGAGATGGAGTAGTGTAGGGGGGTGGGAGATGGAAACCCCCAAACTCTCATTTATCTACTGGAGCAGAGAAGTGAGGAAAAAAGCTCACACCCTTAAGCTAAAACAAATGCTACAGAAACAAATACTCCACTTGTGAACTGCAGTGTCTCTGCCCAAATATGTGCAAGTGTGAACTGCTTTCACATGCCTCAACCTTTCCTCTTAGCTGCAAAAACAGAAGGGAAAGGCCCCTGGCCAGTGGTTTGACTTTTACCACATGACAAGCTGCATTGGCTTTGATGATGGAACTGATAACAAAGGCACTGCAGATGACAAACACTGTGGCAGCTCAGGCTTCTGCTGTGATGAATAATCCCCTTGCAGAGTTTTAACTCATTTATTTTGCCAAATCTTGTTCATAAGAAGAACTGCTGTGCGTTTGGCAACACTGCACGTGCTAGAGACTGGAAGACATTGGAAGGCAACTGGGTGAAGTGGCTATGGGTGCTAATGATTTTCTGGAGTTCCTGACAGCACCTTCTCCTGGAAGCAGCTGGGACAGGGAAGAGCTGTGCTCCTGGATCTAAGGCAGCAGGAAACTATAAATGCAATAGTTTTACACAGCAAGCTTTGATCACTTCCCTAGTGATACAGCTTTTGTGCAGTGGCATATGTTCTTTATCCATTTGGGACCAGAGCATCCTACAGCTGCTGTTTTTACCTGCTCCCTGCTGCAAGAAGCTATGACTAGAGTAGCTGGGAGATCCCCACTGAAAAAAAATACAAATGGCATGTTCCATCCTGGATGCCATAAAAGACTTTTTTTTAAAAGAAAATAGTTTTGCTTATAAGTGTAAAATAATTAATCTGCATGTTTTTCAAACTACTACTGATGCAATGGCTTGTTTATGCAAAATAGTTAAGTGTACAAAAATTAAATGCATGCCTAACTTTCCTCTTTTCCTCTTGCTGACAGCTGGTATGGTTTAGGATTATCTCATTGGTAGTTTGCAGTGGACATGACACCCCTGTGATGTAATTAATATGATATATTCAGTAATAATCTTGCACTTGCAGTTCAGCCAGTGATGGCTTTCCTCTGCTGCAAAGCAACTTACCTTAAAAAAATAAAGCAGCCAACAAGAAGGTGATGTCTCCAGTTATTTAATTGGTAAAATTACTAAAGTATAGGAGAGCCAATTTTTAGCCTGAAGCAATTAAGTGGAGCTCGTGAAAACACACACTTGGGCTACTACAGAACTGTATCAGAAGATGGACAGTGACCTGTAAGCTCTGATGTCAGCCTTTGTCCCCTGTTAAACAGACTGTCATCGAACACTAGCTACCCAGGTGAGTGACATGATAAAGAAACACAAACCAGAGTCAGACAAAGCTCTGTGTAAAGATGACAGCTGCTAAGGTTCATAATGTGGTTAAGGTTTTACATGTGTACGTAAAGGATCTCCTTAGAAAGGGTCATTGCACTGTTACTGCTTGGTGAAGGAAGTAAGAAAAAAGGGAGAAGAAAATTGACAAAAAGGAAATGACTTCAAGTTGTGCCAGGGGAGGTTGAGATTGGACATCAGGAAGAATTTCATCACTGAAAGGGTGGTTAAGCATTGGAAAGGGATGCCCAGGGAAACAACGGAGTCACCATTCCTGGGAGTGTTTGAGGAATGATTGGACGTGGCTGTGGTTTAGTTGACAGGGGTGTTTGATCAAAGGATGGACTCAATGACCTTGGAGGTCTTTTCTAACTTGAGTGATCCTATTCTATTCTATTCCACTGTAGGATACTAAGTGTGGAAGTGAGAGAGGGACTTGCTTTCCGGTCCCCAAGGAAACAAGCTTTCCTATAACAGTGGTGAAGTAAACAGGCATCCCTGAAGAAACTTACATCCTTGAAACATTCATTTATATTTAATACTCGAGTGTTTACAAAACTAAAGGTGAAGGCCAGCATCCTGCAGTGACTTTATTTGCTTAGCATTATACTTGGTGTAGTCTCCATGGAATCACCACCTCCCCCCACATGCCTTTTGGCACCTGTCCCAGGGGCAGAAGGAAATGTAGTGACAACACAACAAGCAGAGAAGAGCAAGTCTACCACTTGAACAAGAACTGACTGTATCAGATACAAAGACGCTGCGTGCATGAGCAGAATAGTGCTGGTGTGTGCACTGGGAGAAAACCAAGCAGTGTTTTTGAAGGGCCTAGATCTCCTCAGAGAAAATTATTAAATAAATAATAAGAAAATTTCCCTGTCTGTCAGAAATTAGTTTAAGTGATGTCCCTGAGGAAAAGGCATCTGTTTGAGGATTATTTGGCCTAACTGAAAGAAAAAAAAAAAAAAAGAAAAAGAAGTAGAGATGATGCCAGAAATAATGGCATGAATAAGCATGCAGACACGCTGTAACGTTGGTGAATGTAAAAAGTTGCTGCTTTGGCAAAGGACAAGAATACTGTTTAGATTAGAAAAGACGTCAAAAACACTCCTCTGAAAAACACAACCACAACTCTCTTCTTTACAATACTTATTTCAGGCAAAAGTACTATTGTCTCAAAGGCTCATGGTCAGGTCTCATGCTTTTATGATCTCCTGTAGCCACTACTACTGAGCTTTTCCCAGCACAGACCCGTCTGGGTACACTGGCAGCTGCCTGCTCCCTGTAGGTGAGAACCTCAGCAACATCTCTTGATCTTTGCTGGGGCACAGAGGGAGAAGTAGGGAACATTTCCACAGGCCAGGGTACACCTAGCTCCTAGAATCAAATAAACAGCTTGTTGTCTCCACACAAATCTGTGCTGTGGCATGTTCCCTGCCTGATTGTAATCACTGTATAGCAACACACCGCCTGTGGGAAAGCCATATACCACTCCAGCAACTGCTGCATGCTTTCATGGCTGGGAACTGCCCTTGTGAGATGATGCCAACTCTCAGCCTATGTCAGAAAACACCGAGTCATGTAGCAAACGACCAGCAGTCATTAGCTAAGTCCAGATGGAAACACAGGTCTCGAAAGGGCTACCTGGATCACTATTAGCATCTAGAGAAGAGGCCAAGGCTCTGAAGAGTACCTTTTTCTCACAGTCCATACCAGAAGCCTACATAAGAGGCTATAATCAATGAAAATGGTTATATGGAACAAGTATACAAGATAAGGGGAAATCACCTATGTCCCAGCATTGGCAGAAAACTCATTAAATCAAGATGCTAAGGCTATCCCGTTATGTTTCAAACTGGTATTTTATTTCTTTACATAAGCATGAAGGGAAACTGACTCCAAAACACCATTCACAGAATCTCTCATTTGCATCTTAAAAGGGACAAGTCTGTCTGTTCTGCTTATTCTGTTCTTTAATTATCCTAATGAAAGCAAATGTGAATCCCCAAAGGTTTTGTCCCTTTCTGACAGATTGCTTTTAAACTCAGAGACAAGGGAGACAAGCAGCCATCAAACCCCTTAGTTTTTTACTTGCACATCTGGTGAAGATCACCCTGGTATCTTGTTCAATGTGGACAATATGTTGTAGCAAGAAGAATATACAAGAGTTATAATTTTCTGCCAGGTGAAAAGCCCATGAAAAAACAGCTTAGGCTCCAGAAAAAATGAGAGGCCAATGGGTTCAGGCCATTTTAAGATACCGCCCTTTTAAGATACTTAATTTATTACAGGATGACCATCCTTCCATCCAAACAGAGCATTAGTTTTTTGGTATGTTTAAAGATTCCCACACAGAATCAGTTTAAATTGCATGCAAAGTGAGAGCAATAGCTTTGTTTCATACAGCTCTTTGTGAGGGGCACTGGTTAAGTCAAGAAGCCAGGACTTGAGAGACCTGAGTCCTTTTCCAAGTTCCACAACACATTTGCTACTTCCTTTGAACGCACTCCTTCCTCTAAGGCAGAGTATCAGAAGACAAACTTTCCTCCTACAAAGAATCTGTATGACACCTAGCAGAAAGAGGCCTCTAGCTGCTACTGCAATGTAAATAATAAATGAGTGAAATAATAAATAGAAATAAGACATTCTGTTGCAAACAAAGCCAACATATTAGTGAACATGTCCAGTTCTTTTAAAGCATATCCAAACACCAGTCTAACACAGTGTCTCTTTCAAAGCTCCAGAGAAAGCAACAGAAGTCTGCGGACAGCTCTTTTCCAGCTTGAAGCCTTCCGAGGGTTCATATTGATAAACAACTAGAATTGTGCATGTAATGGTGCAATATCATCCTTAATTGCTTCAAATTCCATTTCTGCTGCTTAGACCTAGGATGCCTCAGCCTGCTCTCAGCATCACCCATAAAAACTCAGTGGGTTTCATTACAGCTGTGGTGAATTCAACCAGCAGAATTTGCTTCATGCTGCTCTGAACAAGAGCACCACCTGCAGATGTTCTAGTTGTTAACCACCCTGTCCAGAGCCTGGTGGGTATTAGTATCTGTGGGGAGGAATGTGGTTCACCAGATAGGGCAGCACTGCAAGACTCACAATGCCTGGGTTCTCCTACCAGGGCACCCACTGAACTGAAGCAGGAATGAGAACAGCCTGCTTTATTTCTTCATGCCCTCATTTTCTACCAGTTTACTCAGACCACCTCTTGTTGCATGTACATGGAACAGGAATCTCACCTTGGTTGAATGCTCTGGGTGCCATCACGGCCAAAAAAAAAAAAAAATCACCTCTATTCTGTTTGAGGCAAGGTAACCTGTTTAAACTTTTGTGTACACACTGCTGTCCCAAGTGACACCATAGGATCATCCAATATTCTGATAATAACAATGAAAACACATTTTAACAGCAGCTAGATGAAAAACAAGCATGAAAAGTTCCTGTATTTATGCCCTTGTCCCCTCCACCTGGGCTGTGTTGAGTCAGGATAAACCAGTAGCCAAAGAAGAATCATGAATTTCACTTTCTGAAAAAGAAGGGACAAGAATGATTTCTCAAGTGTAAGTAAGCCAAGAATGAGACCGAGGAAAGAAGACCAATAGGATTTATTTGTAATGACAAGTGACAAGTGATCACCATAAAGATATTCTTGGAACAGAATCCTGCTAATCTCTGCTATAATTCTAGTCCCAAATGGTTTGGCTCTGGCAGTACTTCTATAAATGATATATGTGAAAGCACTGGGTATTGTCAAGAAAGAAGTTTTGCCCTGACAGTTACATTTTGGACTCATTGGGTTTGCTCATGCTTCCCCTGCTCCACCATCCTCCCCAGTCTGCTTGTTGTTGTTTTCTGGTTTTGTTTTGTTGTTTTTTTGTTTTGTTTTTTTAATCTAAGGTCTCCTGCAATTAGTATTTAGAAAAGAAAATGTTTATAACCTCTCGCTTTTATCATCATTAATAATGCAACAAATGTATTGAATGTGGGCAGACTTTTCAGCAATCCGTAGTGCTCTCCCCCTCTGGCTCAGAAAATATGCACCTCTTGAGAGAAAATCTATTTCATTAGAGACCTGATAAAATGCCTGGAAATGACAACATAAATAAGCATTTAAGTGCTGCTCCCTCTTTTACTCTGAAGTCTTTTCCAGCTGAGAAAAGCGAGAAAGAAACTGTAGTGGGATGGAGGGAGAGAGAGTTGATGAATATTTGATCACAATTGTCTTAAATAAATGCTTCTCCCAGACATACCCTCTTGACATATCGACTACACTGTTAGTCTCACCTCTCTCACACCATCTTAAAGGCAAGTCCACTGTCAAGGCATTTTGACAACAAATCAAACTGAATGCTTCCTTTCTTTTTACTTCTCTCTTCTCTAGTGTATTGTTTACATTGTTGTCATTTCTTTTCTCTCTTTCCACCACCCCTTCCCCAAATTGCTTTGATAGGTAAACTAGAGTCCCTTCTCCAGACTTACTGTCTGCTATGACAGTGGTTTGAAGTGTAGGTTATGGTACTGGTCAGAGTGCCTAACCTTGCGTGGCTGTGCTGAGCTCCTTTATGGGAGTCTCTGAGAAGAAGATGCTGAGGCTGGAGGTGGAGAACAAGGGAAGCAGCAAGACAACTGATCAAGGTCCTTACCTCAGACCTCCACAATCCCTCCATGCCTTGCCTTTGCCCAACGATGGCTCACAGAGTGCATTTAAGTGTTAAGCAAAACTGGGTACCAACACAAACTGCATTCATCTTGTTGTTTGTTCACAAAGCCCTCCCTTCAGGATCAGCAGAACCAAGAAAAGAAAGTAAGTGACTTTGGCCTGGGCTGAGATTTCTTTCACCCACTGAAGCACCTCTCAAGGAAGCAGTATGAAACAAGCCCTCAGATGAAAACAGAAACAAGACAGCCCTCTCCACAACAACAAACAAACCCAACTCTCACATGTACCTGTGCAGAGATAGGGAATCCCTGTAACACTGATCTCTGGAGTGCCTTTTGCTTCCTTGCCAGGCACCTCACTAACCAAATGCAGACTTCACAAGTTTACAGTTGCTGTGTCAGTGAAGCAGCTCACCACTCATTTTGCAAGCCAGGCAAAGTAATGCAATCGTGAAGACCAAAACCAAAATTCACCGAACTTTTTCTAGTGACTAAGTGACAGTAAAAGACTCGCAAAGGGTACAACTAGCTCTTTTGGGATTTAAAGTGTTCTTGAGAAGCCCATACATATTTATTTTTTTCTAAGCTAAAGAATATATTAGTTTTTCAAATGCCTTCTCTGAATATGCACAAGTTGGCAGCCCAGATCCCTACGGATCTTGTTTCATTAAGCAACCACCAAATTCCTTGTTATACCTCCTACTTGACTAAAGTCACACAGGAAATCTATCTAAAGCAAAGACCCTTACACAAACTTTTAAATCCTAAACTGAAAACCACATAGTTTGGGGCACTTCTCCATTACTACAGCTGACTCAGACTGTAGCCACACAGATACAATAACAGTTTTCCAAGTTGAAGAATACAAGCAAAGGAAGGAAGAACAGCATCTAAAAAGAGCTGAGGCTAAGAAATAAAGATTTTGTGCAAGTGATGTCTTTGGAGTCCATGTTAAATGCTAAGGCCATGCCATTCCATGAATCTCTTTGAAGGTGATAAGTTTAGCTGGATTATTCAGCTCTTAATAGTGGGAACTCTGTGAGGAACAGCAGGTTACAGAGGTCAGCTAGAAGGTTACTGAGGTCCACCTGGCAAACCTACATTGTGGAAATTAATCAGAGGGGTCATGATGGCATTACAGAGGATATTCAGAGGCAGCAGGAAAATTGATAGGTTTTTCATATCAGTAAGACAGACAAGTCTCCTAGTTAACAGCAGGCTATGCAAAGGCCTCAGCTATTATGCAGCACAGAGAGTCACAGCCCATAGCAGAAAGCTGTCAGGAGATGCCAAGCAGAAACCCATTGTTTAACCCCAGACAACAACTAAATACCACACAGCTTCTCACTAAATATTCTCTCCCCACTTGGGAGGAGAATCAAAGGAAAAAAAACAAGCCCTAAACCTTGTGGCTTGAGAGAAGAACAACTTAATAATTGAAAGAAAGAAAAATATAATAGTACTAATGTTAATAATAATAATAATGAGAAAGAAGGGAATAAAAGAGGGGAATAAAAACCAAGATAAACAAGGAATGTACAACACAATTGTTCACCACCCACTGATTAATCACCGACCATCCCTAAGCACCCATCAGCCCCTCCTGGAAAACTCACACCAGTTTATAAACTGAGCATGACATTCAATGGCATGGAATATCCCTTTGGCCAGTTTGGATTAGCTGTCCTGGCCCTGCCCCCTCACAGGTTCTTGTGCACACACTTGCTGGCAGAGCATGGGAAAATGAAAAGTCCTTGATTTAGGGTAAGTAGTACTTAGCAACAACTGAAACATCTGTCTGTTATCAGCATTATTCTCATACTGAAATAAAAACACAGCACTGCACCAGCTACTAGGAAGAAAATTAACTCTATCCCAGCCAAAACCAGGACACCATTCAGAACAAGAATTGTAAGAACAAGTTCAGGTGGAAGTATTCAAACCAAAAAACCCATCCTATTTGAAATGCTGTTGATAGCCCAGCTCCCCTTGAAGCACAGAAATAAGGGAGGAAGCAAGAACTCAATAATGCTGTGTCTAACTTGTCCTCTGAACTTCCAGCTCTCATCTCTACCTCATTCTCTGATAGGCTTCTAACAATCTCAGCCCTGACCACATCCTCTTTAAGGGATGTAAAAAAGTTTTAGTAAAGTTTAATTTAAATATTTAAAGGATGTTAAGAGTTATGCTGCTATGTATGGTACCATGAACTCTTCTTTGCAAAGTATCCCTATATGAGTAATTTGTATTCATTTATGGAAAGCAAGACCTCTTTGTCTTTTACCAGCACACTCAGATGCAGTAGCGTCACACTCTTGCCAAGCTTTTTAATCTAAAGAAGGGAGAGGGAAAAGTTTGCAAGTTATTGCAACAGCTGGTGGTGGGGACTAGAACAGCTCCACATCCCAGCCTGAACTGAGATTGGCAAAAAAGAGGCTCCAGCACAAGTCAGAGGAAGTCACACTGCAGAAAACAGCACATGAACAGTTTCAAGAGGGAACAGCCTTTGACTGACACAGCCCTAGCACAGGCTGGTGTACCAGGGACAGAAAGAGGTGGAGATGTGATGTCTTCCAGTGACTAGGCAGAGATACTACATTTCTAAAATGTGTGCACACTTCACCTTCTATTCTGGTTTTCTTCTGTAGGAATGCCATTTTCTGGAACTCATACTTATTGACCCAGCAGAGTTTTCTGGCCTGATCCTACCTTTCCAATTGCTTAGCAAGGCAAGAACTTACTAGTCCTAAAGCACAGGGACAAATCCTGGAAAAAAGAGGAAAAATCCAACAACTGGTGTAAATCAAATTGGACTATGAATTATATCTGGCCTGTAGTCTGCAAAAGAGAACAATTGTTTTCTTCCTGGATGCTGGAAATCATGTCAGTGATTTCTTTGTAGGACAGAAATTAATATGTTCTTTTCTATTTCTTTCATTCCCCTTAAAAATCCAACTGTTCTTGTCTTGGAAGTAGTGGCACTAAACTCCTTATACTGTTCAGCCCCTATCAAGAAAATCACTTAAAGCCAGTTTCTGTGCTGAAACTCCAGTCCTATCAATGGATGAAAAAGGCCAGATGAACCTGGTCCATTAAATCTGCTCTAAGAGACAGCAATGAAGAAAGAGAAAGAAAAAAGCCAAACCAAAACCCAAACCAAAAATACCCTGGCACAAAGAGCTTGGTCCTAGGGGTCACAGCTGCACATTAACATTTCCACCTTAATAAAAGCCTTAATCAATCTTCAGTATTTAGCACCTAGTTTCCACTTGGCACAAAAGAGAAAAGAAAAAAAGAAATATGACAGAGGAAGGTGAAAAGGGAAGAGCAAAAAGAAACAATATTTTCTTTATATATTCATGGAATCTTTTCTCCAGCAGATTCTTGGGGGTTTTCCCTCTCTTCCCTGTAAGACAGGATTAAGCAGCACTGCAGCATCTACTGTCAGCTTGAATTCCCTGCCTCCCAGAATGAGTACTCATAATTAAAAGCTTAGCTCAACTTATCCCTCCAGTTCCCCAGGTGAAAAGTCAAGGCCTGCATTTAATTGCATATATGTGTGTGCATGTTTAAAGCCAAAGCTCTGAAGAGAGATGATATTTGGGGGAGGGGAGGAGAACAGGCATAGAGGTATTTGACACAGTCTCAAACAGGGAAAAACAGGAAATGGGAAGAGAAGGAGAGCAGAAAATGAGAGTGCAATTTCTCCTTCTATTTCCCTTTAGTCCCTAACCCTCCTATTAAAACCCTTGGGTTCCTCAATGGGAACAAGTGATGCACAGAGAGGTTTCTCCTATCCTTGCACAGGCTCTGTGGTTTATACCAGGATTTAATTCATTCACTAGGGCTTGGCTGTGGGAAAGGCTGAATCAACCTTCGTTCATGCACAGCACGGCAAGCGTGGAATGCTACCTACATGCAAGTTTATCCCTTGCTGTTCTGCTTGCACAGGTGTTGTCAATCCCAGGCCCTCCTGCTTTGGCTTTAAGCAAAGGTGATTAGTCACAAGAGGGAATTCCAGGCACCTCTGCTAGGCCAGGTGCTGCACCAGCAGTGAATGTTAAACAGTGTTTCAAGCCAAGGTACAATAGAATTGTAAGCTCTCCAGAAAATAAAGGCATTTTCTCTAAAGTGGACATGGGAACTGGGCTAAAATCTTTAGAATGCAAACTAGGAAGTGACACATTTCAGTTCCTAAGCAAATAGATTTGATTCAGAGGTTACCACTGCACATCTTATTTCTAGCACTTTGGACCCTCTCATGCTGATCTTCAAAGAATAAAGAGAGCTGTTGAGGATACTTTTGCATTCCTTCAAAGCCCTCTGCCTTCCACCAGACCATGAGGCCACTTCTACCCTTAGAAAAGACTGAAGCATTCCTAAAAATTTTGCCAGGCAGGCCATACACAGAATCTTACAGAGTCATAATAATGTAACTGCAACGGGTAATTGAACTTGGAAAATAGTTTGCACCAAGGAATTTTGTAAGAGGGCAGGCAGGGTCGTTTCAGCACAGGGTTTACATACTTGATTCAAGCCCACAAGGAGGAAGACATCTCTTGCAAAAGCAATACTACTTCCAACATTCCCAGCCAGCATCAGGTCTTTAGTTCTGTAGTGCTACCAGTGCAGTGCTCCACTGTGAAGTCTAATCTGATCCACCACTATTAATGTCTTCCAAGTAATTCAACCATAGCAGCAGCACATATTCTTAAAATGCACCCCATAGAAGCATCAGCTTAGGGGACACTACACCTCATATTCTTCAGCATCTCAGTACAGCAGCTTTCACCATTTGATAGCAAAAGTACACCAAGTCTGTACAGACCTGTCCTGCCAGGATGCTCTTTAGATCTCTGACAAGCACTACAGTCATGCCTCACACCATGGCTTTAATAAGCAGGAACAGGTCCAGGTCCACAGTTATTGCCTGCAGTTGCTGCTCCCCCACAACTATAAGTTGTTGTTAGGCCAGGAGCATAAGCCAGGTCTCTAGGCAGATCTACCTGCTTTAGAGCACCCTCCAGCATGGTCCAAGGTATGTAATCCCTCACCTGTGGGTACCTCCCAAGAACATTTCTTCCTCTCTCTGATGCTACCTTGCCCCTTTTTATCATCTCAGAACACTCAGCCTATTGGTCAGCTTACCACATGCTCTGTATTCTTCTGTAGAGCATAACTGGGCCTGAGAAAACCTTAGCGTTCTCTATACATTGCAATCCATGGGTAACAAGCTGTCACCAGTGAGCCCACAGGACTTCTGAATTTAACTGTTTCCTTTCTCAGTTTCTGCTTGTAAAAAGAGTCTTGAAATAAAAGCCAGCCTCCCCAACTACTGCTTTACTGTCTCTGGTGCACCCCTTCATTTCGGCTATAACTGGTTACCTGCTTAGTGCAGCTACATAAGATCTTCCTTCCATTAACCCCTGCTTCCCCAAAATTATCTTTTTTTTTTAGCATTTGTAATATCACTAACCTCAGGATTTTCTTCTTTCATCTTTGGTTGCCAGTACTCTGAGAAAGCATCAGTGCCTGGGAACTAAGTCCCCCAAAAATTCAGAACAGCTCCAAGTTCCTCCCTGAAGTCAATGGCAGGAGACATGAGCATGCACCACTGTATCTCTGTGCTCACCTCAGTTACTCAGAGGAGGCTGGGTTTCCTTGCACAGCTGTTGTGAATCAATAAGTAGCAAGGCACCTTGATGAAATGGACACCATAACCTAACTGAGCCATCTAAGACGTTTCATCCCATTTCTCATCCACCTTCCTCACTATTTCCATGTGACACAGTGCAAGGAAAATAAATACTTATGAAAGTGGGGATCCAGGCAAAGCCTTCTGAGCCCTGAATTTGTAGCTGTCCTGAGCACCTGTCTGTCAGGGGCACTTAGGTTTCTGCTGGGAGGTTTAGTATGCACGTTAATGGGCATCTATTGAGCCCAGAATGTTTTCTTCTTGACTTGAAAGCAATGAATCTTGATGCATCTCTATGCAGCTGAGGGTAGAGGGGGAAACAGAAGAGCAGGACTGAAACATTGCAGGGAAAATGCAAAGTAGGTGAGGATCATAGTAGGTAAGGATATACTACACTATCTACTATAAACAATATCAGCATATTTACTATATGCAATACTCTTGTCATTAAGACTGCTCTCCACATAGAAGTATATTTATAGTAGTGGCTCATCTTTCTTTACATACAGCCTGATAGAGCTATTAGCATAACCATTGTGTTATCACTATGTAATCACTATTAATTATTACTGCAGAACATCCTATGGGAGTACAGACATGCTATTTAATAGTTAAGCAACCAGTCACACAGCTACTGCTGCCAATATCTTACCAAGTGTGAGTGCTTCATGGATTCCACCTCCTTCTGACCACTTGTTGGATGTCTCTCACCACTCTCATTCCTCACACAGCAACAGCAATTCAGAGGAAAGCCTGGAGGCTGTACTATAAATATACACATGGCACAGGCAGCCACAACCCCTGACTACTCAGGAGTGCTCCAATCTGGAGCACTCTAATGTCTTATGTAATTGCCTTGTGTCCAGGCAAAGAAGCTCCCGCTGAAAGTGCTCCCCCATCTCATTAGGGTGGGAGCAGGTGCTGGACGAGTTAATGAGCTTCAGCTGACAGGTGGGCACTGCTGTGCCTGCAGCAATTGCCCCTTCCTTCTGCCCCCTGCCTCAGCACAGCCCCACTACATGCCTGCTGCCCAGAGAAGAGCACTGGCTGGAGAGGCAGTTGTAATACAGGACACACTTCAGTATTTAAAATCAGTCAGATGTCTAAGGAAGTGTAGGGAAAGGAAGGTTAATTGCTTTGCTATTGCTTTAAAAGCCACTATGTCCTCTGCTACTTTGATACACTCAACTGCATCTCCTGTGCCTCAGACGGCCAAAATGTCAGCTTCCTCTCAGATCATTCCTTACTCTTCTGTGCCGTAAACAGGGATTCATTTAATTTACAAATGTTTTCTCCTCCTTTGCAATTAAATATCTTAATTGGAATAGTTTTTACAATGACTATGCCTTTTCTCTTCAGCAAACTAATTTCCTGACAGAGCTCAGAAAGGCAGAAGCCTTCAGGGAGTTGCTAGGTCTGAAAGGAATAAGGGCACTATGATGCAGCCTGGTCTCTGGAGTTTGGGGGTCACTTCTGCCCATGCTGAGAACGAGAGACTGAGCAGATAATGAACCTCCTAAGGAAAGGCTTTCTGACTGAAGTCCCTTGGGACAAAGACAGCTCTGCAACAGAGCCAGCACCCAAGCCCTTCTTTTTTTGTCCTGACAGCTGGGAGACATGCCTGGCCGCTCATTATTGCTTAACTTCCATGCAGTGCAACTTCTCCCCAGCTTTTCCGACAAGCAAAGCATACACAATATAGCCATTAGCATTCTTTTTCCTCACCCTGAAATCCCATCATAGCACATCTATCCCGCTTCATCCCTCCTTTGGTTCTGAAGTGTTTGCTGGATTGAGTTTCAATTTCTTCTCACTTTCCAAAACCTACAGCAATTTCAGTCTCTCTGTCCTTTTCACCTGCTTGACTTTACCTCCTAGGATTTCAGCTTCCTCCTTTCCCCCATGCTTCCCACTCAGTCGTGTCCCTGCCTGTTTCTGGACCTCATCTCATAAGTCTGTGCTGCCAGAGCCACTCCCTTCTTCTTCCTATACAGATAAAATATAGGAAAGACCAGCATGTTTAAGAAATCCGACATCTGAAACATTGTGATACTTGAACACCAAACTCCCAGTGACATCCCATAACCCTTTAAAAATCTCCCCTATGCACTATGAAAATAGAGCCACCAACACGTGGCCACCCTCCTTGTTCTCCCAGAGTGCTCTGCGAGTCCAGGACCTTTTTCAGATTTGTGATTGTACCTTCTGTGCTTACACATAACTGAGCACGTTATCTGTTCATAAAAAGGAACACCAGATGATGTGTTGCTGCTTGAGCTGAGGGAAGCTACGACAGGAAAATAGACAGCAAAACTTTCTAAGCCTATGGTGGGAGTCATCACCATCACCAGAAGCTCCCTCACTAAATGCTCAAGCTAGATTTCCCAATATCTTCCTATGGGAAAGGGCTCATCATAATAATTTAAGTGATCTAAAGAAGCCTTTACTTGATCACTCATCCTTTCTGAAAACTGAAAGTTGTTCCCCACCTCTCCAACTGGTGGCTGTAATATAGACCTGCTCCCCATGACAAGCCTGGGCTTCCCCTGCCCCAGCACACCTGAGGATGTATGCACTGCAAGGTGGAGCTGAGAAACCAGGGCTACCAGCCCCTTGAAATGCTCCCACATCAAAACAGCCATGACCACAGAGTACATCAAGACTTCTCTGTTTTAAAATGATTTTAGATGTCCAATATAAATTCTCTTTGATACAAGAATAAAGTGCTCCAATCCCAGTGGCATGTAGCAGAGAAGTGCCCAAGGCCTTCACAACAGGTGATACTCGTGCACTGTGCTGTCCTCTGCCAGTCTCCAACAGTGGAAAAACGGGTAGCTTTTCCCTATTTGCCTTCCCCAGGTGAAATCGGGTGCCCTGAGGGACCTGTTCATAAGAGGAACGTGGCGGTGGGTATGGTGGCTCCCAGGATGGTCTCTCTGCTGCCGTGGTGACAGCCGGCAAAATGAAAGGGCTGTGTGTCCCTCTGAAGTGACAGTCCTGTGTTTGTAGTACGGGGAGAGCGGCTGTTCTGCCATATGCTGTGGGGAACTGGCATCATCGCCTTCAGTTTTCGTGACCCTTTCAGGCTTTTTCAAGTTAGTTTAATTAAACATTTTTTTCATGTTTAATTGATCACATTCCAGGTCTGAAGAAGCTTGGAAACCTCCCTTGCTCACAACACTGTGATCTGAACTTCTCCCCAGCAAAATCCCAGCCTCCATGTTTGGTTGTTTTTGGGATCATGTGTCCCAGTAGAGGTGAGGCCTCAGAGTGCTGGATCCTGTCCAGGCCCCTGGGGGAAGATACTCTCACAGATAATCAGAGACTTCCATCTGAACAAGTAAAAGAGGATGAAGAGAGACAACTGGACCTATATGAGCCCTTGAAGACCACACCTCAGCTGCCAGCATTAAAGAAAGTGAAGGGCCTAATGCTTGCTCTGGAGATGCAAACCCAAGAATGATTCATTTGCCTTCATTGTCATCACACCCTGAACGGGATGCTCCAAACAGAAATACTCAGAATACCATGTAAGGAAGGGAAAGAACTATACTAGTGCACACCTTCCTTTTCTAGGTAAAAAACCTAGTAAGAACAGTGGGGTCAGGAGCTGCTTTGAAAAGGAAGTTTCACTCCATTGTTCCTTAATGATGAAAGGGTAAATTCCAGAAGGCCATATGACATATACATTATTCACTCAGGAAGAATAACTCCTGGTGTGCACTCTACATTCATAGGGCTGCAGGAGCCATGAGCTGGAAGAGAGCTCCTGAAGGCAGAACTAGGAAGGGAGCAGGAGTGTCACATAGATAACTGACAATGCATTTTACAGTCTTATTTTGCATAACTCCTGATTCCAATACTGCAGCCCATTGGTTTAATTTTCACTTTAACAGAATAAACTAGATTTGTTCTCACTCACAAAGCTTGTATGGGAATAAATGTGTCACTTAGATAAGTCATCAAAAACAAAGTGCTCCATGGGAGCAGTGGATAACAATTAGTGAATAAATATTGAAGAGGACTATAGAGAGTTGTATGGCAAATGCCAGCTATTTCCCTGAGACAGAAGACATTAAAGCAGTTCCTGTTGCTGGGGTGGCCTGTTATTGCTGAGCCTCACTGTTTTTTGAGGAGTGGCAACTCCAGGCATCAAGGCACAGGGTATCAAACTTGCTTATGTACCAAGAAAGTAAGGGCAGATAAAAGGCAGAATGACACATAAATGGGAGAGCCAAAGGCAACTTCAAAATGCTACAGCATAAACTGCAAATGGGTATGCTCTGGGCTTTGTTTGGCACCACCACAGAGGGCAGACTAGTTTCTGTCTCTAAGCAAAATACTACCAGCACCAGTCAGGGCACAGGTCCTCCCCTGCTCCATGTGTACCTCCCTCTGGATTCTCAGCAACATTATTTTGCTGCTGTTGGAGAATCCAGATTTATGTCAAGTAAACTGAGAAGGAGCACAGAGTTCCTTGGATCCGTGCAGCGATGCCAGTTTGTATTATTATGTGGTGTTTTCCAGTACAAGCCATAGCAATGATTAAACATAGCTAAATTTATTCATGGTGTTAGAGTTTTACTCTTGCTTCCTTACTGTTGGGGGAACATGGCTGAATCCACCTCGAGGAGAACTTATACTGACCTTCCCTGTGATACAATGTTTCTTCATTCTGCAACCTCCTCCATCTTTGTCTTACTTCACTTTTTCATCGTTAGTCCTTGTTTTTATCAGTTTTATGTGGGGTTTTTGCCCCGTTTTCTACTTCATCACTATGCCAGATATTCCAGCAGGAAAGCCATGATGTACCCTTTCATTTGTGACATGAACTCTCCAGTGAGTTGGATGGCAGGGAATGATTGACTGGAAGAGGTTCTTGTGCTTCCTAATTATGCAGAGATTCTACTCTATCTCCCAGTAGCCTGCACACTTTCCACAGTAGGGTCTTTACATAGAGATAGAGAAATCCCCACTACATAGTGCTCTGAACCTGTTTCTTCCCTTCTGCAGCAGTGTTCCCCAATGGCTGAAGCAGGTTTGACTCACTAGTCACAAGCCCTTGATGAATAAGCTGATCTGGACTGACACTGGCTCTGCAACATGCCATGTCATGTGCCTCTGGAACTGAGACTTGGATAGGCAGCTAAGGCCGCCCTTGGTGTTGGCAGAGTGGCAAGGATGTAGCAGCAGCCGTGAGGCAGGGAAGGTTGGGAGAAGAAGAAATTAACCCACTGAGATGTAGCCCTTTTGATCTTGACATATTGGCACCTGGGAGATGTCTGGCTTCAAGAAGGAACTTGGACTGAAGACTAGAGATCCAACAAGCAGTCCTCTCCAACCCACATTTCTGTGATTCTACATGCGGCCATCAAACCCTCTCTTTCATGTCAGTGCCCATCCAGTGGCTAAACTGGATTGCACAGATGGTCTGGATGTCTGCTGCCAGGAGTTACCAAGCCCATCACCAATACCAGAAGTTCGACTGCAGCCAACTACCTTCAACCTGATTGTCCTATTTGCCAAAAGCTTTAAAGCTGCAAGAGCATACGTTTTAGTTGCTGAAGGCACACAGCTCTGAATAGATGCATATGGGCAACACAGAAGTCTAGGCTGCTGCCATTTTCATTCCTCTTAATACTTGAGATAGATACAGCAATGATAGCATAGAAACACATGGTCATACTGTACCACCACTTTGAAATCAGAGCTAAGATTTGGTCTTTTTTAACTTTAACATCTACAAGTACATGCATCCAGATAAGAATTTTCCTAAACTTAAGGGTATTTTGAGGAATTGTTTTGATCTGGGTCCTCACATATTTGAAACCAGGAAAGTGCTACTGTTTTCTTTTTCTTGCTGAAAAAGAACATCCCATTCTTGCTCCCATCGGGTAAGAAGCTGCTCTTCTGTACCATTTCCTATCTAGGACTGACTAATGGAAGCCATGAGGGTTGAGATACTGCAATTTGCAGTCTGCTAAAAACCAGAACATTTCTCAAGGGTCTGGAGACATCAGCTGTTTCTGGAATCAGTGCCTGGGGTTAAGTGCACATTTGTGGGCAAAGTGCTTTTATCTTTGGATTCTAGTCCAGTCTTTTTCCTGGACATCTGTGCCTGTGACATGAGGTGTTGGAAGGAGGAGGAGGAATGCAAATACTCAGCCTGTCCTTGCAATGTAAAAGACATCTTTTGCATATTTAATGGAATCCTAGAATTATGGAATTGCTTAGGTTGGAAAAGACATTAAAGATCATCTATTTCCAACACCCCTGGCATGGGCAGGGACACCTTCTACTAGATCTGACTGCTCAAAGCTGCATCCAACCTGCCATGAACACTTCCAGAGATGGGGCATCCACAGTTTCTCCGGGTGACCCATTCCAGTGCCTCACAAAGAAATTCTTCCCTATATCCAACTAAATGTGACCTTTTCCAGTTTAAAGCCATTCTTTCTTATCGTATCACTATGTGCCCTTGTAAAAGTCCCTCTGCCACTCTCTTGTCGCCCTCATCAGATACTGGAAGCTCCTATAAGGTCTCCCTGGAGCCTTCTCTTCTCCAGGCTGAACAATGCCAACTCTCTCAGCACTCACAGGAGAGGTGCTCCAGTTCTCTAAGCATCTTTGTCACCCTCCTCTGGACTCACTCCAACACGTCCATATTACTCTTATGTTGGGGGACCCAGAGCTGGATGCAGTACTCCAGGTGGGGTCTCACAGGAGCAGAGTAGAGAGGCAAGATCACCTCCCCTGATATGCTGGCCACTCTGCTTTTGATGTAGCCCAGGATATGCTTGGCTCCCTCCGATGCATGTGCATACTGCTGGCTCAAGTCAACCTTCTTATCCACCAACACCCTCAAATCCTCAGGGCTGCTCTCAATCCATTCTCTGCCCAGCCTGAATTTGTGCTTGGGGTTGACCAACCCATGTGCAGGACCTTGTATCTGGCTTTGTTGAACTTCATGATGTTTGCATAGTCCCACCTCTCAAGCCTGCCAGGGTCCCTCTGTATGGCATCCCTTCCCTCCAGTGTGATGACTACAACACACAGTTTGGTGTCATTGGCAACCTTGCTTGTTATTTATCCATCTTAACAGGGAAAAGCCTCTTTGCACCTAATCATCAGCAAACAGCAGCCACTGTGGCTTTTATCAATAAGTCAACTTTTAGTTTGGTCTGTAATAAATAAATAAATAAATAAAACAAGAGACACACAGAGAGAAGCGACACAGACGGTATAATTTTCAAAGAGATTTTTAAAAACACATTAAAGAGCTTTTCTTCACTTTTTTTTTTTTAATTTAGTGACAGTCTAGGAAGGAGGAGATGAAGATAAAGAAAAAAAATAAAAAGAAGATTTAATGAGGATGAGAGAGAGGCTGAAAGGATGTTTCCTAATCTGAACAAGCAGTTAAGGAGAATCAGGACGGAGGGAAGGGATGAATCTGAGAGATAAGTATTGGGGATGCATTGAAGCAGTGAGGGTAAGAGAAGAACAAATACAAACCTACATTAAGAAATTAGGTCCAATCTGACAAAAAAAAAAAAAAGTGTCCTTCTGCTATCTCATCTCAGGGCAGGCCAGTGTGCCTTCCTGGAGCTGGGGGTAGCTGCTGTGGAATGCCAAGATACCACCAGAAAGACAGCTGCTCTCGTCTTCCTTGGAAACAATCTTCCTTAAAGCAGGAAGCAGTGGAAATCTCCTGAGAAAGACTGTTCCCTTGGTGCCTCTAAGCAAATCTGGAGTTTCTGATAAAGCCAATTGAATCCCTAGCTGTATAGCCCAAATTTCATGCTGCTGGCCACAAGTAGAGAAAACTTGCTGCTACTTGCAGAAAGGATGGTTCTGCAGTCAAAGCAACTGATGAAGATTCCCTCTATGTCTTTAGTTTGCTGCATGAGCTGGGCATATTACTGTGTCTTTACATGTCTGAATTTTCCTGCCTCTAAAATACCAAAAATTTATAATGCATTCATATTTAATCTAGTTACTTTTACTAAAAGGGGTCTGAATTTTTCATCTTTTTCAGATGTCTTCTGCTCTTAATGTGAGCTCTCCGCTTGTAACTGAAACAGGTAGATACTAATTTCCTGCAGCAGGAAGAAATAACTTCTATCCCTGCAGTGGCTGAGCAATTCCAACACCTGCATGTGCTTCATAAAGACTGGTGCTGACTGGCACAGATTTGTGACAAGACTCCCCAGCTTCATGGGGAACATGATGACCCTTAATTTGCTCCCGTTTGCAAAGTACGTTGAGATCCTTAGATGGAAGGGGCTATTGAACAGTAAGAATTATTTGCTAACACTCAGTCCCTCCCCTGCTACTCTCCTTCCCCTCAAAAGACATTCCAGACTTCTTCCTATTGTGAGCTCTGTTTTATTTTTTAATTTCCAGACAGCTGAATGAGATAAGGGCCTGGAGGGACTGATTTACAAAGGGAGATTAAAAATGCTAGATATATACAGTTTAGTTAAATGATGGACACGATAACATCTTACAGGAATCTCATTTTTTTTGTGAGGGACAGAAGGGGAGGAAAAGAAGGAAATGTATAGCTCTAAGCTTTATTTTGTTTATAATTTGCTTTTATTTGCACTCAGTAGGAGAGACACAATGGCTGCCACAAGGGTGACATAGGAACACAGCACCACCCTGATGGAAGAGGTATGCCAATATTAAGCAGTTAAATTACTGCATGAAGATAGTTAGCTGGAGAGGGATTAACACAGATTCTAACACAGCTAATGACAGTGGAGAATGAAAATTTGGGGCTTGGATCCTGCAAAGTGCCCACACATAGTAATCTGAAAGATCCAGGACTTAAACAGAAAACCAATTAAGCCTGACGACAGGCTTAGGAAAATGAATTGTGGAAACAGCTGCAAAATATCATAGATCAGTAGTTTACAAAGGAGGAGTGGAGAAAGGAAACAACATCACATTAAGTCCAGCAAGGACTCGTGGAGAAATACCATCAGGAGCCCTTTGCACAGGAAAAGAAAATGGCAAGTTATCTTCCAGTGGTTTATTCTTACAAGAGCACTGGGCATCAGGGGAAAAAAAAAGTAAGAACCCCAGATGATCTGTAGAACCACCAGTATCACGCTGAAACACAAAGCTGATCTCTCTAGCTCCGGGGGTCCCAGGACTGCAGAAGTACTGGGGCTGCTAACCAGCAAAGCCATCAAAGGGCAAAAGGGATTTTGGGTAGTGGTCCCGGAAAAAACAGGTGAGTTTCCAAGAGACAGAAATTTGAGACGTCTAAACAGCAGTGTGCAGTGTGTCTGTAGGGCTCCTGGGAGGAACACTGAGAAGAGGTAAAGTCTCTTGGGAAAGACATAGAATAGAATCATAGAATATGCTGAGTTGGAAGAGACCCATCAAGATCATCAAGTCCAACTCCTGGCCCTGTGCAGGACACCCCAAGAATCACACCATGTGCTTGAGAGCATTGTCCAAAGAAAGATGATGCTGAGCTTCAGGACACAGAGCTGGAAAGGGAGATTTTTGTGATCCCTGCTAGGAGTGCAAGCTATTAGGTGCGTCCTTGGACTAATCCTCACACTGCAGCACCATATTAAGTTCTGAGCATTCATCACTGCAGAGTGATAAAATCCTCATATTCTCTCCCAACCTCTGCCACCATGCAGGTCTGCTTCAATATGAGATCTGATGCAGGGCATGGGGAACTCTCTCCAAAATGCCCTCAAAACTTTGACAACTTCAGTAGAGACATCAGGGAGCCAACTGCAAAATGACAATTCCCTCTGGAAAAGGGAAAGGGGTCAGTTTAATGAAGAACTAAAGGATGGTATCATAAGAAAGAGCAACAAAGCAAGGAAAGGCCAGGTCTGGTCTCAGTATTTTTCTGCACCGTGAGGACCATACTGGGGTCCTTGTCACAAAAGCACAGGAATCAGCTTTGTACAAAGATGGAGTCTACACTAGAGCCAAGCTTTAGTGGCTATGCTGTGAGAAACCCTACAGAAAGTCAAGCATCCTTTGACTTATCAGGCCCAGGTGAATGGGCTTTGCACTGTCAGCAGAATATCAGGTTGCAGTGGAGTCTGTAGCTACTGCAGCTGCAGCCCTGCCATTTCTGTAGTCACCTACCATGGGGCTACCTTCTCTGCTTGATAATCCCCTTTTACTGGGGGATGTCATCAAAACCCTTGAAGTGGGGTCCAGGGGCGCACAGTACCCAAAGTCACACCTTGCTGGTTCTCTGCACCAAACAGCCAGCTGGACAGCTGGCACAACCCAACATTGCAACAGCATCTATTTCACCTCTTTCCTGAGCAAAGGTTATGCCCATTGTGCACTGCAAGTTGGCTTTTTTTCCAGAAGCCCCACACACAAGTGATCCCATAGCTTGAGTCTCCAAGGAGCAGAAACGTTTCCTGAAGCAGCAATAGGCAGCTGGCAGGTAGAAGTGATCACTGCGTGGCAGATGAGATTCCACAGCACACTGGAGATGGAAATATCACCTTAACAAGCATGGACAGCCCCCAATGGACTATAAAATTCATTTGGTGACTGAGATAATTCAAAAGAGCCAAGTGGCACAGCAATAGAAGCTGGAACATATAAATTTAAATTCAGAGAGCTCTGCAGTGCCCTAGCAATAAGTGACAAAAAAAACCCCACCCACACAGACTTATCCAGACCTGTCTAAAAGTCACAGTCCAGAGACCAGAGAAAGTTGCACAGAAATTGTGTTTTATAAATGAGGAGGAGGCCAAGGGGAGTAAATACAAGAAAAGTGCTTACACATTTAGAGTCTGTTCATCCACAAATCCAGAACGTGTACATGTGCCATGGCAGCTGTGCTCAGTATTGTGCAAGCAGCTTTTATTAATCACATTACCCAGTCCCAAACTAGCACATATAGGAGGCTAAATATTGTTCTCTATTATACCAGAGCAGGCCGGTTCAAGACAACAATTTCACAGTACCTGAGTGTAGCTGAGAGGGGATTATGGCAAACCTTTATTCTGGTTTTATGAACAACACAAATTCTCTTGTCCTTCCTCTCTTCTGTCCCCACTGGGATTCCTCCCTGAACTGCTCAGAGAGTTCCTCCCAAAGCACTTCCCCCCCAAGGAGTTAGTTTGCCACTTATAAGATGAACAGCCTAAAATTGCGATAATAAAAACTTTATAGCTCTCCATCATGTTCATTCATGCTAATGTTCCCTCTCACTGTGGATATAGCAAAAACTTCAGTGGCAGAGAAGAAACAGGAGGCTTCAGATGGCATCACAGGCATGTTTTTCAGTGCTGTAAAACATGGCAGTACAATACTTTTACAGCAGAAGGTGTCCATCAAGGTCATTAATGCCTGAGAGAGGAGACACAAGAGCAGAAAGTTGCTGATCGATGATGTGTCATAGTTTGGAGATGGAAACTGCAGTAGACATGATCCATACATCTCCATGTCCCCATGGGGAACTGTCCTAATCTAACAAGGCAGGTGTCTTCATGGAGAGGCCCCAAGGGCAAAAATGAGGTAGAGATCTGGCAAGTGACATCAGCTGCAACATGGAAAATTGGGGGTAGAGCTGATCTCCTTGTAGCACCTCAGTGCAGAGGTGAGGACTCCTGAGGCTTGAGGGACCCGGGTGGTACAGAATGCTAATTAGCCTTGATGAGGGAGGAAAGGGACACTGGCTCAGATAGTAATTCATTATAGCTAGTCCACCAGTCAAGTGAGTCCTTTGTCAGAGTAAGGCAGCCGCTCTCACTGACAAAACAGGCACAGGCATTTTGATTTCCAAGCTCTGTGAGTGATGGCAGATACCACACCTGTCCCCAGAGCTTAAAAGTTGGGATCTTCAGCACCAGCAAAAGAAGCCTTTATCCAAGAGAAGTCATTTTACTTTTTAACATGTAGCAAGGGCAGACATCGAAAGGAGATGACAACTTAAAGAGTGTACAGGAACATCTATGAGTTGAGTTTAACAACCACTGTTCTTTTCCTCTCCCACACAACTGGTCTGCCCAGAATCAGACCTGACTGTGATTTATTATTATCTCTAATTTTTTGTACAGAGGCAGCACAAGGGAGCTGTATTTGCAGAACAGAAAGGCACTACGATAAGTATTACACACACAAAAAACAAAGATACAACCCCTATTCCAAGCACATTACAAATCAAGTGCAGATTTGAGACCAAGATAAATACTGAAGTGTGATTCACCTGAAATCACCATTGGTTTTAATACCTGCCTTTGTTAAGGAATAGAAAACACTTGTGACATTAGGGTTAAATACAGGTTTAAGGAACCACAACCCCTTTTAAGAGCAGCTGAAGCTGGTGTGGAAACAGCTGAAGACACCTTTTGTAGGCATTTTCTGCCCTGTCCTTTGTCTTTTTTTTCCTCTTTTTTCCTACCTTTTTTTTCATCCTAATAAGGGCACTTGCAATGGAAACCAAGCTCTTTGCTGCTTCTGAGGTCATTTGCCCTTGCTGCTTATTTCACTCCCCACACATCATCAGCCACTATGTGAAGTGAAGGTGCTGTGGAGCAGAGAAAATGCCACCTCCTAGGAATGGAAATGGCACTGCATCACCATTCCTCTGCTTATGAAGTACCACTATTTCTTTCTTTCTCTTTTTTTGTTTTTTTTTAGCAGGGTTTGTCCTGATCTCAAACTACCTGTCTCAGCTACCCCTGAGATCAGACTTCAGTGATCTCAAGGTCAAGCTGGTCAACTCAATCTATGTACAGGTCTGACTATTTGACTTAGTGAAGTTTTTACTGGACATTTCAATCAAAGCAACTGTTAGACCTGTATTAGGTCCTTTTACCATTAAAGCTTGATTTCCTAAACTGAAAAAAACAAGTTGCACTGGTTAAAGTCATCTTTATACCAACACCTGTTATGGACCTGGAAGCTGCATCAGTTTAAACTTATGTAGTTCGGATAATCCCAAATCTTCGTTCACAAAGCCAAGCCGTGGTGATGATGATGATGGAGTTCAGATAATATAACTAAAGCTTTACAAAACCTGTGATCTTCCATGCACTTGTATTTCCCTGCTGCATCCTGTTCACTGAGATCACTCCCAGCCCTATTCTGCCCCATAGGATGAAATAAAGAACGCTACTTTTGTGCACAGCCTGTACTATTCCTCTCTTGTTGATGGTGGTGAATTGCATCAGAGGATAGAACTAAAAGAGTCGTGAACCGAAGCAAATTCTCCTCGGCCTGCAGTCCCAGAGAGCTTCAGCAGGCAATAGCCATGTGAGGGCTTTTGCAGGACGCATGCCAGCTGCTGACCCAGAGGACTCCCACAAGCTGTCCCCGGACAACCGGCACCCTCTTCAGATGGTGGCACAGCCCACTACCATCACCCTGAGGTGAAAACTTGCTACTGCCAAACACAAGTGTCTCTTCCCAGTCTGCTACACAGCTCCTCTTGGAATGTGACTCTTGCCTATTTGCACAGGAAAATTTAAGGCTGAGCTAGCTCTGCAGTTCCAAGAGATACAGCTGTGTCCCTGCCCTTGTTTATGAGTGAAACAGGCACCCAAGGTGGCCAGTGAAGAGCAGGATGTACTCTGAGCATCTTTTGCCTTCCACATCGGTGTAATCATCCCCCCACCATTGCCTCTGGCAGGTGATTTTGATAGAGGTGTTTCTGCAGTGTCCACTCTGGGACTGCGCATTATGACAAAGCTTAATGGGATTCCACAGTCAATTACTCCTTACCCATTTTTCTGCAACAACACCATTGCACAACCGCTAATAGGTGAATTACAGGAGAGAAAGGCCTTTGCTTTGTGTAGGCAGGAGATGTGTCATTTGGCTCTTCAAGTGTATGGGAACAGAAAAGATTTAATTTTTCAGCCTCTCCCTTCCCTGGCTCTTCATCCACCATGAGATGAAATAAACAGAAGGAAGATGGGCTTTTTGTATAAATTGGGGATGTATGACTGATAACATGTTATCTTGTCAGCTGGAGACACCTGCATGGCAGGTATTTATGCTATCAGAAGGGTTCTAGCTGGTGAAATACAGTTTGGTGCCGATAAGGGGACCCAGGGACTCATGGCGCCAGCCCCATGAGGACAAGGGGATTAATGCTGATATTTTTGCAGCTTTCTCTTATTAAATTCTGATTCCTTTTGTGAAGTGAAAAAAAGAAGAGGGGAAGAGTGATTGGTTTTAAGCAGATAAAAGACATGTGGGGTGGGGGTGGCTGGTAGAAGAGGGGCTGATGAATGGGAACACAAAAAGCCAGGGGATCTCTTGGGAATAAAAGGAAAAGTATTAAACAATTTTCTGATTTACTAGGTCTTCTCTGTCAGGCAGGGAATCAAAGTAGGGGGATTGGGTTTGGGGAGTTCCTGAGAGTACAAAGACACAGTTATATTAAAAGCAGAGCTAAATTATACTGGTGGGGGAGGGGGAAAGAGCCAATTTTCTTCATTTGCTGGGATTTTTAAACATGCAGCACTGCTGATGTTTAGGTGCCCAGCTCACAGCCAGCCTACGGCCATTGGCTTCTGCTTCTTGCCCCTGGCAGGACCTTCTGCTGAGCCCCTCAAAATACTCCCATTTAGGATAAGGCTTCCTCCAAGCAGGCAACATACATCAGGTTATGGCAAACCTATGTGCAAGGCGTCACCAACTGAAGTACGTGGGGCAGGAGGGGGAGCACTGGCAGACCTGGTGTGGGCAGCCTCAGACTGGGAGAGCCAGCATAATTTCTGCTTCTGAGCATTTTCAGGATTAAATCCATAGGTCTTTCTTTTTACATGTATCTTAGAAAAGAATCCTTTGCAATACTCATGAAAGAAAAGCCTTAACAACTTCAGATAAGCCCAGGTGATACTTTGCAGATTTTCCAGGAATTTCTCTAGGGCTGGAAAATCATTATCAAGAAAACTGTGAAGGAATGATCCCACGCATCACAAGCGTCAGTGGAGAAACATACCACATTAACCACATACACTGTGTGCTAAAAGGGTTTCTATCAGCTGCAACAAGAATCAACATGCAAACACAAAAAGATACTGAGAAATCTTACAGCAAGAAAGATACAGCAAATCCTTTTCTAGGATGGGAAGGTCTGTGATGCAGACACAGATGGATCCTTTTGGCTATATGATTCTGTTTGTGGTTCTCGGGGCATGTATTATTAATATGCTACAGAGTTTTAATTAGAGCTGAGAGATTCATTCATTTTGAATAATTTATCTGATTAATTTTGCCTTGCTTCTGTTCATGAATTGTCCATAAGCAGTTTGTAATTTTCTCAAATTTATTTGTCATTTGCAATTATTTGCTGACTTGTCTCAGTAAATAATTCTCAGCATATTGTTTGTCCACAAACTGTCCCCAGATAGTCGATATTCAAAATCAGAGCTGAGTTAGATACACTTTTGTTAAATATATGCAGTAAATCCCATTGAATGTTTCTGTTTTCTGGGTAACCTTTAGGATCAGGCTTCCATAGAGAATACTACTTTTTATGAGTTCAAATTTTGCTTCCTGCAAATAGTCTCTAATATTTACATAAAATTCACTGTTCCCATGAACATTCCTGCCAGTCAATATATTCACTACAATACACACAGAAGAGACCACAAAAGGAGTGTTTTATAGTTGAAGCAAATAGTTCTTTTGTTACACCGTGCCCCAGTCTGTTCCGAGGGGACCTGACTGAAGGTTTGTTTAGTTTTGGTTTTTTGGGTTTTTTTGGGTTTTTTTTGCTGGTTTGTTTTGCTTTTCTAACTCTCCTGGTCAGGGGTTATGTTCTCCCTAAGTCACTCTCATCCAAACTGTGCTGCATACTGAATACATCTTCTTGTGTGCTGGCTTTACCAGCCTGTCTCAGGAGTCTCCACTGAGCACAGGGCACTGGGTAAGCACCATCCAACCAGAAAGAGTGACTGTCACTGCTGAGCATGCCAAGCAAGTCACTGCGTGCTCTGTCCTGTGCTGCCATCAAAAAAACTTGAACGGAAGTGCCATACAGCCAGGCCCACTCATATGAATGAAATGAACCCCACTCTGCGGCAACAGGAGAAGCTTGCCAGCTCTGTATGGGATCTTTCCTTCAAAGTAATTGAAAGAAAGATCCCCTATGATTCAAAGATCCCATATTATTCAATGCATATATATATTGTATGACACCAAAGATAGAAGTTTCTCTGTTTTCAGCGCTCAAGTACCAGTGTGAATAGTAAAGAGCATTTTTCCATAATTACCAAGTACCCTTCTTTTGGTAGGTTTGAATTATTAGCTTCTAGCAGGGAACTGTGGAGAAACATCATTGTCATCCAACAGTAAGTGGCAGAGTTGTTTATTTTTAAATCAAATTCAGTGATGAAGTCTCACATATTTCAGTATTCCAGAGCAACTGGGACAGCACAGGTAAAAGTACCCATTTGTGTCACCTAGTCCAGCATCAGTGGAGACTGGACCATGTAATTCACTTCAGTGGTTTTTTCCTACAGCCTAGTGCAGGCTGGTTTTAACTATTGCCAACAGTGAGACTTTTACTTAATCTTTCCAGGCCTTCACATATTTCAGCTCTCAGTATCTGAGTTCTTCCAGGCAGCTTCCATCTTTCCTTTCTCAGTGCAATTTTATTGCTTTATTTATTACATTTGGGGATGGAAATATCCTGGCATGCTTGTTGTGCAGGTACATCGAGGGCATCATACCACTTGCCAGCTCACCAGACCAACAGCTTCCATGTTTCCGTTCTGATCTCTGACTAGACCCCATGTGTCCCCTTTAAATCCTCACACTTTCCAATCCAAGTTCCACTGAGGTCAGTGCCAAAAACCTATGGTTCTTGGTGAGTCTCAAACATAACTTCTGATAGTTAACGGCTCACACATCTTAGACCTCAACAAACCAAGTGCTGCTGTTTCCCTTGCCCCTCAAATCAATCTCCCGACCATCTGGCTGCTCCTGCTGCTCAAATTTGAACTTTTTTCAAGTCTTCCTCTGATGTTCTGCTGCCTTGGAGACTAGAATGGGCAGGGAATACAATTTCCTTTCTCTGGATTCACTATTTGCATTTCCTAGGGTCTTGTGGGTGTGTATTAACATCCTATAGAGCTTTGTGGGTACATGCAGTATTAACAGCCTATAAGGTTTTGTAGACATTCATTATTAACACACAATAGAATCTGTGTAGATGCATTATTAATACCCTCTTAGCTGGCAAGAGAATGGTGATATTTTCATATGAGAAATGTAATTGTTTAATATCAAACAGTATTATTTCAAAGATTTAATTGTGTAATTGGGGTCAGTAATCGCTTGGTCGTTCCCAGAGCAAGATGAACTTGCAGGGTAAAAGATTTAGTGTCCTGACAATAGAGAGCAAATTTTAATATTTCTGAAAAATTGAGAACTATTAATCCTGGCATGTGTTACTCTCAAACACAGTGAACTGATAAAACTTTGATCTAATTTTCTCTTTGAAGGGGTATTGGTGGGGTGTGGGAAAGGCTGTTAACTGTATGTGGCCTGCCACTGGAAGCACAGCGAAGCACAAAGGATAGCCACATTCAGCTTCACAGGACCCCTCAGATTGTGCACAAGACAGATACTGCGAGAACAAACTGTTCCAGTCCCACTGTGTTGGAAGAGGAGGGAAGACAGAAGTGGTTTCCATGACCACAGGCAGCTTCACGGTCATCTCTCAAAGGGATGCTATTTGCGTTTGCACCCACTGTGTACACGCTTTCCTGTTTCGGGGAGTTCTAGCCAATATTTGCATTCCAGATCAAGCAATACACGTGTTAGTGGATGATGAGATGCATACATGCGAGTTGCATCAAACATTTGGGTAATTTATCTGTGTGAAGCTTATGAACTCTGTTTGATACTGGGAGCTTGAGTATTAGTGGAAAACTTTAAGCTTTATTTTAAGGAGAGGCTCTGACACCTTCTCTATTTTTTTTTAATTTTCTGTTTTGCGTTTTTCTGTATCCAAGTTGGACTAAAATTCAAAGCAGATGACAATGATAACAAAAAAAGCCCTTTAAATTTTCATGATGCCCAATGGAGCATAAAAGAAAACCAAGTGCCTGCTGCCTAAGGCAAGCCAGTTTTCCACCTCAAATCTAGGGCTGGAAGTGAGAAGCAAGAAAGAAAGAGAGCACCTGACTTGGTGAGGCAGAAGTGGGGACACACTGCAGAGGTAACCAGTTACTATAAAAGCAAGAGTATTTTCTCGGTCATTTGGAGAGCAAGGATGGTGAAGAAGGTGAAAACAGAAAGGCCGCACAATTTCTGTGATAGGCACAGGATCACAGTGTCTTTGGATGGCAGCAGGGAAAGGCAGTGGAGTAGTGGGTAGTGTATTATTTTGCAATACTTAACAAATTACATAGAAGTGCTGGTAAAGGGAAAGAAGAATTTAAGGAATTTTAATTTAAATTTAAGGAATTTCTGAGTGTTTACAGTTGTGTATAACTCTGTTTTAAGTGACATAGGTCCCTAAGGGAGGGGTCCATAAACTCCCTCGCCTACAAAGCCAGAGGTCTGGCAAAAGGTGGGCTTCAGCTTTGAAGCAGTGAGGATCAGCTCAAGGGCTTGCAGCAATTGGAGCATAAGGCTCAGCTTCTGTGGTAAGAACAAAAACTACACCACACAGGGCAAAGGGATGAAAAACAAATGAAGCAAATGGCCTATGCAGGCCAAGAGCATAGGCCAAGAGAAGCTTACAAATATATGAACCCAGTATGTCTGGACACAGCTGCAGCAGTCTGGCATGGAACAACCTAGGAAGCTATGTCAGGGCTATACAACAGAGATGAAAGAGCAGATACCAGCTTGTAAATACAGATGGGCTGCTTAGCTTTTTACAGATGTGGGCATTGCATTTGCAGCCGAGCCCGGGGATCTGCTAATGAAAAAGACTATCTGAGAGGCAGAATATAATGAATTTATGATAGTGATCACTAGGCACTATGTGTTTTTCAGACATTCAAAAAGAAAGAGCTGTCCCTGTTAACAATGTTTTAGTATCTCCTTGTTTTTAGAATATTCTCTAAACAAACACAAGAGCAGAAACAGCTTCTTTCTCTTAGTCTAACCTCCCCTTTCCCAGTTACTTTGGCCAGATAAGTAGGGATAGCCAAGATATAGACCTGTACCTGAAGTCATCTTGAAATCCAAAATTCAGTGACTAGGAACCAAATTTGGTCAGTCTCAGTTCTACCTAAAAGCCCTTGCTAATCACTTCTGGATATGAACTTTTAAAAGGTTTTAGTCAGCTACAGAGAAACACAAGACTTAAAGCAGAATTTAAGCTATCTGTATCTGCTCAATGTATCTAGCCAAGCTAGCTAGACATGACAGTCTTATCTTAATCTGAAAGACAGAAGTGCAGTTTTGCCCAGCTTGAATGACAAAAAATAGTAGACTTTGCAGCCAAGACATTTGGATGTGGGGGAAGACATGTAGGTCATATAAAGAAGATTTTTTTTTTTTCTATTCCCTGTGCAATGCATATAGCATTTATTTTTGCTTCCCACAGATTACAGGAATAGAGATACAGGATATTCCATGAAAGAGAAACTAACACTTGCAAAGCAGGTCTTTGGAGCCCAGAAGGACATGCTAAGCCTGGCTCTGTGATCCCAGATTCAGTTTCTTCTGGGTACAGTCTGCCCTGTGGTCCATTAAGTCAAAAGCTGAGACTTGCTGCTAAAAACCAGCAGCAGCTCCTGCAAAATTCTGCTCTGCCTGTTCAGCCTGGAGGTCTCACTGCTCTTTCTTCAAGTGATGCTGCAATTTACTGCTTTCCCTGCATACAGTGACTGCTATTCTCTGCTTTACTGAAACAGCTTCCTCTGGCCTATGCCAAAGAGCGCGTTATTAGATCAGTAACTCACTCCTGAACACAGCAATCCAGGTATGCCACTCCCCCTGCCTTTGCCAAAAAAAAAAACCAACAACAAAAAAACAAACCCAAAAAAGGCAGTAGAGAAACTAGAAAATTACTCCTGCTCTAATTCCTTTCCAAATGATGTGAATGTCAGATCCAAACCAAAGCCAGCAACATAGAACATGGAGGAAATCTCCTTTTGCTATGCTATCTAAAGCAAAACAACTAACAAGGCATGCCAAGGCTACAAATTCACGGTGAAACCTAATGCTGTTAAAAACACACTTTGCAGTGGGACAGATGGTGGTTTTATGCAGTGCTCTGCATTGAGGAGGGAGATTCATGGTGCAGCAGGGATTCTTCAATGGGCTCAGGCTGACTTATCCCCAGTAGAGTCCTGGCTTCAGTGAAGGCTGCTTCACCATTATTGACAGCATGTGACTGCCCCCTCCCTTCTCTCCCCAGCTCCACTGGCAGGCACTGGAGACATGCTTTGTTCTTCATCTTGTCTCTATATCTCCCATTAGGACCAGTCAAGTCTCTTTAAATCATTTCTCCCCACTGTGCATGTGGGTATACTGTTTCTGTGTCCACAGTTGGTGCATGCATCTGCGTATGAACCCAATGTGGGCTGCATGTACATCCACACACAGACACATGCACAAGATGTATGCAGTAATTTAACTTTCTTATTCAGCTGGATTAAATGTGCAAAGCCTAAGTAGCACAGACCTAAGTCTGGTCTCTTGCCCCATAAAGACTCATACACTTAGAGGGTAGGTGGGCTGTGAAATCATATCACTGGAGCTTTTTGAAGAGGCAGAAGAGATTATAGGACATGAGGCTTAAATATTTTCTCTAGAACTCCAAACCCATCAGTATGGCCTACTTTTCAATCCTAGGAAAAAAACGCTATTACAAATTGTTATCAATGCAAAGGCACCTGCACCTCCTGTGCTTGAACTGTGGGGGATTCTTCCTAACCTCCCTGGTCCCCAGACATTAATCTGGCCCTCCTTCCCTTGCTCCTTGCAGGCCATCATGAGAGCATTTCACCGTGCTCATAGGAGCTCAGTAAGATGCAAAATATGATAAGATGGTAGAAGAGAGAAATAGACACAAATTTCATTCCTGAAAGGGAAACAAGAAGAGGGCTGTAGCAAAGCTAGATAATAAATAGGTTTAAAATGTTTCTGTCTAGTCTTAGTGTTCACTTTTGTGCCTACTCAAGTTTCTTAGAATGATGGGGGAGGTAAGGAGGACAGGAAAGGCAACATGTACACTCTATAGAAGAACCAAAACTCCAGCATGGTAATCAAACTGCTCAGGCAAATCTGTCGACATAGGAGAAAAACAGAGAGGGAAAGAAATGAGATGGGGGAAAAAAGTTAGGACTAACAGCAACATTGAAGAGGAGCAGTGCAGAAAAGAGATGAGAAACATCACAGGAGAGAAATGACTAGCTGAGGACTAAATGTATTAAAAGAGTAGATTTATAGTCTAAGTGGTCACACAAGTCTCCTGCGGGTTTGATAGTAGAGTAAACCTGTCATGGATACAGACTGGTTCTGTAGCAATGCAATCCGCAGGAAAAGCTTTGCTAATCCATCCAGTCCCCTGCGTGATCTCCAGGATGCTCATCCCAGTGCCAACCCACAACAAAGTACAGCAAAGAGTCTGTGAGGACCCTGCTTGGCCTGCAGAAGCAATAATGCTGGGAAAACTACCTGGAGAGACAAGAGGAGCATGTACATGCCGTGCCAGGCAGGACTATCTGTGAGTCACAAGTGTGACTGGGACATCAGCTGGATGCAGCAGTCTGAATTCACGAAGTGTCATCCAATTTCACCCCAAAATCTTTCCTCTTCTTGCTGCTGTGTTTTATTGCTGCTGCTCCTAACAATTGAGTGCCAAACATTTAGAATTATGTGCCCACTGGCAGCCGCTGCAATACAATTTATTCAGCACACCAGTAATCCTGAAGCTGGCCTAGCTTGTAGTTTGATTTGCACAAAGCCCAGGACATATATTTCCCAGTAAATTCTTAATGCACAAACCAGTTTAAAACCCAGCAGGATAACTAATCAGGGCTACCACAAGCCCTCCTTGCTTCCTCCACAAAAACACTAGAGTCGACTGACACCCCCAGGTTAGTTTTAGTCTGGTCCATTTCCTCTCTCAGCACAATGCATCAGCATGCTCCCTGAAAGCTGGCATCTCAGGCATGGAAACCAATTCTCCATGCTATCTGCAGAGGTTTGGTCATGGGATGCTGAAAGCTTGAATTCAAAACCCAATGAAGCTATTATAGCTATAAAGAGGGAAGGAGGAAGAGCTAGGGAGAAAAAGACAGACACAGGTCTATTTCTGACAGGGAAGCAGTCTTAAATACCCACATATCTGAGAAGGGAATAACTGTCCCTGTCTTTTGCTAAGCCATAGAGACATGGTCTTCAGTCTTTGCCATTCCCATTTTAAAAGGAAGACTAACACCCGAAGTGTGAATCACATGCTGCTGTTCCATGGCCTGAAATAAAGGAAATGAGAAAGTACTCAATGTAGTTGCATTAACTGCATTTGTATATCATAGTGTGCATACTTACTAACATGTGGAACTCACATGTGGAACTGTTGCCTGGGAGTACATCTACAAAGATTGAAACTCTTTTCCTTCTATGCTATTGTCTTATGAGAATTTTTAAGATATGAATAAAAAAACCTTCTAGAAGTGACTGTTGGTGTGACAAAAAAACCTCATTCTTCCCAAAAGTTTCACTATCGAATCTCTGCATGCGAACAGGGATTTAATATTCTCTACCCTGACCATCCAGCAATACCACCAGCTCATACCTTGAAGCACTGTCATGGTTTGCTCATCCCAAACTCAGACCAGAGAGTATAATAAAGATGGCACAATGTTTTTGTGAGTGTCCATATTGCCATTTTGGATATGAAGACAGATCTTTGCATCACCTCATATTGGATCCACATTTATGTGACAGATTGGTTCTATGATGCAGGAGTTCAAAGGGAAAGGGGCAGGAGGTTCAACACACACATGGAAGTGGCAGCGCCACCTAAAGAAAATACAGGGGACACAGGTGGAGGGAGCAGGGGACACAGGTTGAGAGAATACTACAAATTCTCATCTCTCCATGACTGCGTCAGTCAACTAAATCATGAGAGAGGACCACATGGCCTTGAAATGTGCAGGGAGCTGCAGTTCATCCCCAGCTGTACCCACATCACAGGCTGCTGTGATAAAGCAATTGCTGCTGGCCAGGAGACAACTTTCTACTGACTCACCCATCAGGCATCCCCACTCTTGCTGAGCTCACTGGGAGCTGTGATGCAGAAGGTGAGTCACACAGAAGCAAGATGGGGCCAACCAGCTGACAGGTTGTACCATGCTTTCCAGAGAAGAAACAGCTCCTAAATCAGTGGGTGATTTCAGAAACTCAGCAGTGGTGGCAGCACTTGCTGAGATCATCAGAGCTCTCTGAACTGAGCTGTTTTCTCCAAAAAGTGAGAGCACAGTTATCTCCACAATAAAAAAGTGGCATGGTGACATACCACCTCATTTCAGCTTCGAGCAGCAGCTTCCCCAATAAAAAAGTGTGAATTCCTTAACTCTGTGCATGTGCATGCACAGAATTTGTGCTTCATTACACCCCTAAGGGGCTCTTCTCAGTGTATGCTGAACTGTGTCCTGGCAGCAGAAGCAGTAGAGAAATCGAAGCTCATTCACTTTTACCAGAGGAATTTCAGTGAATGATTATTTAAGAATGTGATAATATCACAGTACCAACAGAGAACAGTCTGTAATTTGCTAGGCACTGTCAAAGCACTAAGGGAGAAACAGCTCCTGTTTAACTGCCCACACTTTAGTAGCCAGACCTGACACTGTTTGAGTGAGTTATAGACATATTTCATTTCAGTTACCTGTGTTTTTTTGCTTTCTTTCTATGATATCTCTGCCTTGCAATAGAGTATTTGCATCCTTAATGCTTCTCTAAGGCAGAGGCCATTTCTATATGTCAATGGTGAACTTGGGCAGTAGGGGACTAAATGACCTGTTCAACATCCCACAGGCTATGTGGGACAGCAGGAAATTGAACCCTCATCTCTCAAATGTCAAGCAGCCTCCTAATTGCCACCTCTTCATTCTTGTACCTCTCATCTAGTTTATACAAAACAATCAGGCTGCTCATTTCCTTTGTGAAATGTGGAGGCTTTCATCCTGCAATCTCCCTTCTTCCCAGTGCATATGATATTTACCTTAAAGATGCAAAACCCTCTGAACACACGTACTCCTCATCTGATATCTGGACATTGCTGGAGGCCTGCTCTGACGCCTTTACTTTCTCTTGTTGTCCAGGTGAAGATAACATGAAAACAGAAAGATAAAATTGCAACTAGGCAATAACCTTTTTAGTAATTTTGGGTGAAGATTAGGTCCTGCAAAGGAGATGCTTCTTCCAGGGCAGCCCAATAAAGCTGAGGGAAGTGAGTCAGGTCCACTCTGACTACCTTATACTGGTAGTCCCTTCGCCCCCATATATCCCTTGTGCTTTTTCTCCTGCCTTCTGCCCAACACTGAGCCTGAGCCTCTGCTGCCTGCTGTGCACTGCCATGTGCTGCTGACTGAGCTGCTGGGCACTGTAAAGATGGGCTGGCATTTTTTGTTCCAAGGCTTGACTACTCACCTCCTATAAGAGTAAAAAGGCCTTATCCCACAATAGGAGACTGTTCAGTGCACATCCAACAAAAAGAGATATCAGAAAGGCCAGAACAGGCCCAATTAACTCTTTTTAAGCATTCAACCACCAACATTTTAAAAGGCATTAGAGCTCAGCTTTCCCTCATGAATTGTAGGAGAGTGAGGGGGAGTTATGCCATCAATCTCAGTTCTCAGTGAAGTGGATTTACTCAGGTAGCCCAAGACTTCCCATCTACCTGTGCAAATAAAGTCCTTCGTAACAGTATCTTGGGTCAAAGGTCCCAGTTGATGCCATTGGCTTTGTTTTCAACATGCACCTTGCATTTAGGCTGCTTTGTGTTCCTTCCCACTGTGCAATGCAACAGTTCTTTATGAACAACAGTCTACAGAACGATGCCTGCCTCCTTCCCTGTTGCTAAAAATCAGAGATGGAAAAAAATAATCAAAAGTCACAAGGAATGACTATCCATTATCAACACCTGCATCTTTTCTCAATGTTACCTTCATCTCATATCGGACTATGCTACAGCGGATGGGTACCTGCTACCTACACCCTAGCTCTCCTAAGTACAGGCATTTTTGGAATAACTCCTTGGACTCCAGGGAGAAACACAGGACTCATACAGTCTCTCTGTCCCCGTAGTCTCAAATTTACACACCCATTCCATGCCTGCATTACTCTTATCTACTCCCACACAGCTGCCCAGTCACACACCCTTCTGTACCACCACATGCAAATTCAGGCATGCTGTCATGTTGCCATATACATGTTTTGCTTTCCTGTTCTTCCTGCATGAAGGTGTCTCTTTCACACCATTTGCACAGGTACCGAGGAGGCACACTAGTTACCATCATGTTAGCTGAAGACTCCAGCTCACCCTTGAGCCTGAACACTCCATTTGCTGTCAACACCTTCAGGTGCCTTACAGTATTGCTCAAGCTTGGTCTGTGCTGTGTTGTTACTGAGAGATAAAGAATCAGTCTTGGCTGGGAGGAGAAGAGGGATGGTTCAAACCCAAACCCTGCCCAGACAGTCAGAGATAGCTGATGGCCATGTCGGAGCTCATGCTGAGGCACAGAGCACAAAGACAAGGACTGATGGAATGAAAATGTCTTGCTTGCACATCTCTTGCATACTGCTATTCCTCCTTTGCTAGTAAATATGAATTTACTGTGGCTCCTGCTGAATGTCACTTGTCTTTAAATGTCTCTTGACGGTACTCAATCCCTCATCTCTCATGGTTAGGTAGGAGTGATGAACGAGACACAGTCATCTCTGTTCCAGCCCTACAGTGTACTACAAGAGGGAAACAGATGGTTTAATATATTCTCTTTCTTTCCTTTTTCAACAAATCCTGGTGCTTGCAGAACTGCTAATCTGCCAGAGCCCCAGGGGGTAACTTTTAGTCCTGCCCAGATAAACAGCTCCCATCCCATATTTTCCACTAGCCTCACACTGTTCATCTTCATTAACTCTCCCCTGGAGGGACCAATTCTATAGAGTAAGGAGATGAATAAGTGTCTACTACCATTTTGATGTTTGGTCTTTCCAATGAACCTCTCAGAAAGGATCGGTCCCCTTGCATAGGTCCACCCTGACTAATCATAAACGGAAACATGCAGACTCCCCCTAATTTTCACATGGACCAGTTCCTCCCATGTGATGCTGCTCTACAACATGCAGTCTGTCACAGCAAACTGCACATGTGCTGACATGGTTTTTCCCAGCCAAACCCACAGAGCCACAGTGACAACAAAATTATAGAACAGCCTGGTCACTAAATTACCCAGCAGCTATGAGACAAGCCTTCTGAATTGCCTTGTTATTATTTCCCTAATACAGTCTGTTATAGCATCTGGCAGTACGGTGTGTTTCGGGGCTAAGCATGCAATAAAACTGTGTGATTAGATAGTTAACTGTCTTGTGATAACAAGGTAGGGATTTGCAACCAGTTAAAAAACAGAGAGATTCTCTAACAGAGCAAAATCCAGCCAGGAAAGCTCAAACTTTAGGCTGAAAGACACAACATCACCCACTCTAATAGAAAATCCCATGTGAGATTTCACTGGTGGGTGAGAAGAGGGGCATAAGGGTTGGGGTTTTTTTGTTTGGTTGGTTGGTTTTTTTCCCCTTTTTTTTCTCTGTTCTTTTCCAATGTTAATTTTCCCACACTGCTTGGTCAGCAGAGAGCAGTGATTACCTCTGTAAGGCAGAATGGGGGAGGTAGCTTACTGTGGTGAGTCCTTCAGGGAGAATGGCAGGGGCCTGCACAGCTCTAAGTGAAACTCCTGGGGACCACAGCTACTAGAGAGCCTCCTGTTAGACTCCTGTGGTTGTGGCAGCATCATGTATTTATCTGCTGGGGACTGGGTGCATGTGGATTGACAACAGATAACAGTCTACTCAACCCCAGCTGCTTTCTCTGCCCTGTTCCACAGAGACATCAGATTCCCCTCAAAAGAACAAGTGGTACCCACAGAAGATCATGAGTCCTCTTCTTAAAAGTGGAAGTCCTGGCCTCAGAGTAGGCAAAGAAGGTGTGATCAGGCTCACATAAATTAACCTTTGCAAAACTCTTTCAGGTTCTAATTACTGGGTAGCATGAAGGACCAGGTAGCTACCATGTAGTTACAGGAAATTTGCCATGTAATTTGCTGTGTAGTTGGATACTAGGGATACTTGTCAGGTAATTACTATGTGGGTCAGCAGAGATGTGCAAAGGTTTACCACACGTGAGAGAGGACTTTTACGGAATCAGAGTAGGGGGCAACCTGAGTTCTCACATCCCTTCCCTACCTGCCAGGAGGCATATACCATGTCCCCACAAATGTCCCATTCATTGCTCTTATGATGGAGCGTAGCTGGACAATGGGTTGCTTTTCTGTTACTCTCTGTGTAAACAAACCACAAAAAAATGGTGGTTCCTACTCCTACACACTTAATAGGTCAGGCTGTCTCGTAAACCCCATAAGAGAATCTTCACAGTTGGGCCCCAGCACAGTATAATTTGAGACTGGATGAGGCATGAGACCTTTTCACTCATAACAACCTCCAATCACAGCTGAGAACCCTTGCCTGGTATTTCTCTCCTAACAACTGCAGATTTTGGTTTTCACATTTTATTGAAGCAGCCCTTTGATTTCTCTCCTTGTTCCTTTCCCCTGGCTCTGTTAACCAAACAGGTAGGCAAAGCATACACAGTCATTTGCAGTTATTCCATATGCAGCACTGGGACAGCTCTGACCTTTTTCTGTTTGTGTACATTCTGTTTGCATGTGTCCAGAAAAATGTGCTCCCTTGCACCTCATACATGCACACACTACAGTTTTAACTTTGTTCTTTCTCTGCATTTCCCTATCAAAACAATTTGTGAAACCAAACACATCCTTTGTATCAGGAGTAGCTTTGTAAACCTTAGCTGACCGAACGTGCAGCTGCTCTTGCTCTTTAATGGAAATGGGCTTGAATCTTCAAATCCAGTCATTTTCTCCCGCTCACATGTTCACACAACTCTCAGACTCTGTTACATCTATGATAAGCTAAGCCCCAGTCTTAGACACCCTCCTCCCTTAATGTTGGGGTACCTCAGTGTTTTTATCTACTCCAAGCAGCCCTATTTCATGTGCCTCCCAGAAGAGAGATGCTCATGTCAGATCTCAAAGCAGACCTACCATGGGAGAGCTCAAAACTAGCAGTGGGCAGATTACTTATTACATACAATTTATTTAGCAGCTTCTGTCTTTTTTTCCCCCTCCTGCTGATAGATGGTCTATGAACAAACTTTTATGCATTTATTATTGTTTATTATTTATTTATGCAAAATTGTTCAATGAATATTTTACAGGGGCAAATTTCAGTCTGTGTGTTTGTAATGAGCTTTCACTCGATTAGAGAATTCTGAATATTCATGATGTCTAATTGGCCATCTCCGTCACATGGTATTTTTTTCTGTCCCTTTACTGGAAGACTGAACTTTTATTAACTACTTCCACCCGAAGGAAATTTCTTCTCTGGACTGAAAGGATGAGAGTGACTGGCCTGAAGCTGTCTTTCTGAAGCAAAAGGCAGCACCATCCACCAAAGGCAGGAGGCAATAAATTAGTTTTAGAACACCACAATACAAATGAAGTGGATGATCATATCTCTGCTAAACAGCTAAAACAATTCACTGAAGGAAGTCAGTCAGACATTGCCACAGGTGGCCCCTTGCGCAAGCCAAATTATTGTCATGAAACACACAGCCTTAAACTGGGATCTATTCTGGCTTTTCAGTTCCTGGATTAAAGATCACTACCACTCATACCACTCACTTTGGTTCGTGTTATTAGCCAAGAAAAGCCAGGCAAGTCTAGAAGATTGGTTGCTTCTCACACAGAGAAGCTTGATTTGCTATTTTACATAACTCCCAAGGAGATCAACAAGGAAACCAGCTGTAGGTTCTTTGCAATGTCTGTATGTCCTTTTCCAACAGTACTAACAATCACAACTGATGAACTGGTTTTTTTGCTAGTCACTCCAGCAGCCAAGTCCAGCTATAGCTAAACTCATATTCTTGCTGAAAGGTCATATGCTGATTAGAAGTGATTGAAAATGTGCCAAACAGTGCAAACCATATCTAGTAAAACAGACAATTCTGAGGCTATATCTGTAGAGCATAAAACAGAGCTTTGTATGGATCTGCAAGCCAGTTTTCATACCAGAAGCAGTGTCTTAGTGCAGCAGCATCCCAGCCATGCTCAAGGAGGCTTTTTTCTCTGCAGGTTTAAGTAGCCAAACAGTACTAGTGCAGCATTAGGTTATTAATGTCTTGGCTGGGTGTCTTTGCATATTACTGCTATTTACTTGTAAATATAGTAGGGCTAAATTTGGTCAAGTTTAATGATGAAGGCTCCTCTTGAGTTAGACCACAGTCCTGGAGCTCAGTATGGACTCCCAAAGCCTGATTATCATCTCATCCCATTGTGGTAACATCAGATAAACTGCTCCCTAACCATGGCTATCTCTTCACTGACTATAAGGAGCCTGCAGCCAACATGGCTACAGGCATTTGTGCTGTAAGCTGCAGATAATTAGTAATAGACAATTTCCCTCATTGTGAATAAGAGGTGGAAACTACTAAGCTGTCTGATGCTCAGGAGTAGGCACAGCAGAAGGAAAACACTTTTGAACTCCAAAGAGTATGGTGGAATCTCAAACGAGCATCCCATTTACTTGGTGATATGCCCAGAGTACCAAAACATGTCAAGAGGGAAGGAGAAGGGCAGGGGGGCAGAACTAGGAGAATTTGTGGTATTGCCTTGTATACAACTTGGTCATTTCAGCCTTTTCTTATGCAACCCTGTTCATCTGGAAGGGTCACATCAAACATCAGAGAAACTGGCTTGCTGAAGGTGCTAAATTCTAGACCATCTAGTTCTATCCTTGGTTCTCTGCTGCAGGATGTGTGTGTGCATGCTTGTGTGTCACAGGGCACACACAAGCACCTGGAGAGCAGTACAAGATGGAAAAACCCTCTGAGTCTGTGGACTGTGGTGGCATTCAGAGCTGTTGCTCTTTTCTAAAAGCCACCTCCAGTTCTACTGCTTTAATTCTTTAGTGTGGGGATAGAAATTGAACTCATTTTGGTTGAACATGGAATTGAATGCAGGAACACAGACAATAAAGTGCTCCAACACTCTTTCCTCAATCAAAGAAATTATATTATATTAATGCAAGGTAGCTTTACCTGTGTTAAAGTCAGGAAATTTAAAAAATGATGGTTCCCACAGCAACCTTAACTCACCCATGTTGCACATATCTAATAAGGCAGAGTTAACAGCATACACATGAATATAAAATACTACTCAAGCAAATCTCAGCCATCAGATTGCATTAATATTAATTTGTTTCTTTTAATAATAGATTGTCCCATCATTGCTTTCAAGAGAGCTTTTATGAAACTATTTTTTTAAGTTAAGATTAAAAAAAAAAAGAAAAGAAAAAACAAACATATTTTATTCACATTTGAGATTTTAAAGAACTAACATTGTTTCTCCATATGAAGAAACTGATAAACAGTTGGGTAGAATTCAGTCCTTGTTTTTAACAGTATTACAGAAATTTCAGCTATGGAGTTTTTAATTAAAAACCTAAGTGTGATTGCAGCCAGAAGAGACACGATTCAATTTATTGAAAATTATACGAGATATTAGTCTCCTCCTTCACATCCTAGGTTTCCTTTATTTCTATCACTGAGCTGAACTCTCTGCTGGGGATAAGTCACGTCATTGATGGGTATCAGCCTAGGACAGAGTTCCTTCAGGGCTATGCTAGACTCATAGCCGAATTAGCAGGATCATAAAACCATAGAATCATAAAATCAAGTCAAAAAGGACCTCAGTATGTCACCCAACCCAACATCTGACTAAATAAGAGGCTAACTGATATTAGTCCAGGTTGCTCAAGATGTGGTATGTGTCTTGAAAGTGGTTCTTTGGTACAGCCACATGAAGATCAGTGTCCTGCAAGGCACAACCGAAATGCAATAGCAAAGCTGTGTGGGGATTCTTACCCTAAACAACTGGAGACTTTGGAGGTCAAGATGCCAGTTGTGATATAACATGAGAACATTGGCAGCTGGTGTAAATGATCATCTTTCAGAACTTGTCTTACAGTGGGTCTAAACTCAGTGTAACTGAACGCAAATTGTACCGAGAGATTAGGACTCAGCAGGCACGGCCACCTGGGATTGCTCCTGTGGCACTGCAGAGCTGGTTAGACAGCCCATGGCAGGAGAGCTATGGGGGCTGCAGGGGAACCCTGACTGAGCAGTGTAAAGCCAGGCACTTTGCTCAGCACCCTGGAAACCATGGTAGTTCTTTCTATAGGTGTCACTGGCACCGAGGTGACCAGCAATTTCAGCAGCTCTCCGGCCGAGAGCCATGGTGTTCACAACCCTGCGACCTGATCTCACTGCATTCCACAGCAGTACTCGGGAGTCACTGCAGCACCAGGCTCTGCTCTTAAAAGACACCCTCAGGCACAAAGAGAAATGAATGAGCTCTAGGAATTCAGCTGGCTCCTTGAGATTCATTCAGTCAAGGAAAAAAATATAACCTCTTTCCTCCTAGACTCTGACACCTGACTCAGAAATGAATCATCAGAAAAAAAAATCAAGCCAAACAACATCCTAGACTGTATGTCTCATTTTGACTTTTTTTTTTTTTTAAAGATAAATAACCCCCTTAATTTGATTCCAAAGTCCTTGTAAAACAAGCTCCTCCAGCCTCCTGTTTAAACTTTATAGCTTCTCGTTTAAATTAACTTGCTAAGTGTTTGAGTCCCTGCCTGGTTTCAGGCACTATCTGGTCCATCGGAGGAGCGTGGCTGCTCACGTGGCAGCTCTCATTAGCGAGCGGCAGGGACTCAGCTGCGCCGGCTTTGATAAGCCCGGCTCTACTCTCACAAGTACGCCGCAAAGCAATTAAAACAGCAAAGGGCCCTTTTTTCCCATACCATCCTTTTTCTTTCTCCTCCGAAGCTGAATAAAAATGATTTGATAAATTATTCTTTTCAGAGCTAAACACTCAGGCGAAGGAAGGGGGAGGAGGGAAAATCTACACAGGGGAGGGAAGTCGCTCCTCAGGACCCATTATTAGCCTGTATCCCCAGCTTGCTGGCAATCAGGACAAATCCTGGTGTTAGGGGTGGGGCAGTGCCACAGCAACGCTCCTTGCCATCCATCTCACACTGCTATGAAGTCTGCTGGATGTGCACCATCTGTGCACATCTGTGCGTGTGATGGGTGGGAGTCGGGGCAGGTTTAGGGCAGTGACAGCCTAGTGTCACTGCCTGCCGTTAGATGTAGTGCAGGCACAGCTCGATCCCAGGTCCTTCAGCACCATCGGGATTCCTCTGATTTAGACTAGAGAAGGAAGCCCTTAGGAGGCTGATAACAGACAGGTTTGGCGGTGCCCAGCTACGCTACCATTGCCACCATAGCAGAAGCCAGACTTGTATGCTTGAAACAGCCCTGGGGTTTTGCCATCTTTATGTAGTGTACCATTGCCACTGTTTTCTGGGACTCCCATTTACTGAGAAAACCCTCCTGATTTCTCAGAGAAGGAGAAAAGATGGGAAAGCCTGGGTACCATTTAGATTGGATTAAGTGATGCACTGAAGTGAAGTGCCTACTGATTAATGTGGAACTAACACAAGACCTCCTGCAGGAAGCAGAAACAAAGATGGGACTCAGGGATTCAGGAAGAAAGGAAGGGTTGGCATGGCAATAACACAGCTCGCAGTCAGAGACCTGCTTCTGCAAACTGGGCTTGGCATTCACAGAAGGGAGCACCTGATGGCTGGGAATTGAATGGGAAGGCTTAACTGAGATGGCACCATCCAAGAACAGACATGCTAAAACAGTGGCCAGTACCTAGGCTCTATCTATGTTTTTCAAATCTATCTGGAAAATTACTTTTATTAAATGGGATTCTGACAAGTGCTTGAATTTACAGGCTGCTCAACAAACAAGTATTATCAGGGGGTTGGCCGGCCACCTCTGAAACTCTGTCTCTCCTTACTTAACCTCTGACCATAATCTCGTTCGGGAGCCAGGGCTTTCAAGTCCAGTTTGTGGTAATTTTCTGCCATTTCATACAGCATTAACAACTGTATTAAGAAGAGAGATGCAGAGAGGGATGGTATCTGGGAAAAAAACCTCCAAAACCAACAAATGAACCCCCACAAAAATGCTGCACACAAAGGTTTCAGATCAGCAGCGCATACTCACTTACAATCTAAAATAAAACAACTGCAAAGCTGCAAAGTCCTTCTCCTTTTTACCCGTGCTACAAAAACATCTGACTTACACCATGGTGCACACTGAATAAACAAGGGTTAACATGCAAGATGTACTCTACAATGTGTTCAGAGAAGAATTCTCTTTCTCGCTGTCACCTACAGAAATGTGAACAGTTCATTCATTTAGGTGACAACATCTCTGACTTAGAAAAGCAGTTTCAGAGAAGGGGAAGTATATCAGAACATCTTGGAAGTTAAGAGGGAGAGAAGCTGGGAACTGGGAGTTTCCTGGCAGCTGCAGGTGGATGCTACGGCAATGATGCATGATAAAGAGGCATGGAGAGAGAGGCGGAGGGTGCAGAGGACACAGCGCAGTTTCCAAGTGATCATCCATCACCAGTGGCTCTGCCTTCTCCTCTTCATGCCAACAGGTGATGGAGCCTCATCCATAAAACATTTCCTGGGTGTCACTAACTGGAAGACACATTGGAGGGTTACATTGACTCTGCATAAGAAATAACTTCCCAGATGAAGGAGAGAGCTGCCACTTTTAAACTCCCTGTGCTCTCCTCCTCCCCACCTGTCCCTGCATGCTGCACCCAGGAAATCATCTCTCTCCACCCACATCTCTTCTCCTCAGCAGTTGCTGCTATGATCCATACCATAGGCTCCTCTTCTATAGGTACCTTTTGTGCAAGTACTTTTTTATATTCTATGTGTTTGTTTCTCTTTATGCAGGCTACTCCACATGTATAGACCTGTGTTGTCATGATCACAAAAGGAAAATCATATTCCCAACATATCCAATAGCGCCTCCAACTCCTAGCTCCTCCCAGCTCATCACACTCTTCTCACATGCTTCTGAACCTATTCCTGCCCTATTTCCTACTCTGTACATTTTAACCATTCAGCAAAAGCTCTCAAATGTGCACACGCAGTAAAACACAGCAAAAGCATAACTTCTCTGTTTAGCCTAGATGACAGGACCCTGCTGACTACAAGAGTCAGGGCTTCAGGATCTCTGAAGATTCTGCTCCCAAAATAATTAAAACAGAAATATCTGGGAAGGAAAAAGAAAAGTGTTCAAGCAGGGCAAAGCCACTAATTGAATGATTTTCATTTACATTTGCAAACAAAAAATGGCTGGGTGATTCCTTAAGTACTTCGGATTTGGGATCTGAAATATGACTCAGGTTACACCTGATGGGAATCAGCAGGTTTTCCTGTAATGTTCTGGAATTGAGTGTTCATTTTGACAAACCTCTGTAGGCATGAGCAATATTGGCAGCCTCCACAAACAGGAATTAATTCCTTAAATAGCAGGGAGAAGGCAGGGGGCTGCAGGAAAGCTGGGAAGGGGTGTGGGGAGCCCAAATTTTGAAGAGCCGGGGGGTTTGGAAGACAGGGATGGGGGACGACTGTGAAGCAGGGGAAGGGGCACTGGCAGAACTGAGTATAATAAACAACATGCAGCAGCTGTTTGCAGCCAGCTGCATCAAGGCACATTTTTCACTAGAATTAGAATTCAACCGTTCCTAATACCAACTCCTGTGCCATTTATTGCCTGACTTACCAAACCCAGCTCACTTCTGCAATTGCATTCCTACATAAGCAAATTGATGGTTCAGACTGCCAACCTCAGCTGTCAGCCACCCAAGTGTTTCTAGAAATGTATTGCATTTGATGTTACGACATTTACTTGTCTCCTGAATTAGAGGTGGAGTATCTGGAGAGTAGATGAATCTCATCTGTAATTAAATGCTTCTAAGAAATAAAGTGGCTACAGAACTAGGGTGGGTGTATGTCTTGGAGATGTGTGTATGCTCTCTAAGCAGACTGCCTGTGTTTTGGAGGATTAAACAGCATAGAGCCATGGGAAGCTAAGAATGCAGAAGGGAAGGATGATGAGAGAGAAAAAACAGAGGAGAAAGAAAACTTAGAGACAGGAAAGTATGACAGTGAGACAGAAAAGACTACCTAAATAAAGAAAAGCAGGTGGAATTGCTGAACAAAGAAATAGGAGAAAGAAAGAAAAGCTCTGTGGAGAGCCATTGAATATAGTACCCCTCCTTTAGTCCCCTCCAGAGGAATAAATGCTGACCCCACTTTTTTCCTGGCTTGTCAGGGGCTGTTTGGCTGAATAAGTCCAGCCCAACAGCCCTCTCCTGCTCTCTCAGCATTAATATATTCATTTCATTATTCAATTATTTAAAACATTTCTTATGTTCCATCTATTTCACACAGATGGAGGTGGGGTGAGCTGCTCCCTCTCTCTCTAAAACCTGTACTGCAGGGCCCTCGAGGGATGTAGGGTGCAAAGTGCTTCTTGGCTCTCTTTCTTCCACCACCTTCACACTGGCTCCACTACCAAATACTCCCTTACGTGCACCTCAGACATCTTGTTTAAAAGGAAACCCTGTAAATGATTGCTTTGACTGCAGTGACCCCTGTGAGATGCAGGGTGCTCTGTGCCACTGCAAGAGGCCCACTGTGTGTCAGAGGGAAGCAGATACACTGAAAGTTGCTCTCCTGTCAAACTCTTCTGGCCCCTGCAGTCAAGCTGCTGCCTCACAGTATGTAAAATGTAAGGCTGTAGGTTAAAGAGAGACTCTTTTCCTCTCCATTTGTCTACCAGCTTTTGAGGGACTAATTAGCTTGTTAGTCATGGTGTCTCTCTCAGGCTTGCAAACCACCATAAATCTCCTCTTTTCCAGAGGAGCATTAATTCAGATTCTTAGATGAGAGAACTCCGAAGACAACTTAAGGTGCTGAAGGCAGCAGGGTTCATGAGTGAGTGGCTGTCATTCCGCCTACAATGTCATTAGTCCCCACATCCCAAAGTGACGCTGAGAAGGGCCACCTGTAAAGCAGAGTTTTTTACCATTTGCTATTACAAGAGAGTCAATGGGTATTACAAAGCACTGCCCCACAAAGTACATTACTAGAATCTTATGGAGCTGAAAGACCCCTGCTGAATCACCTCACCAACTTCTACCCTTCAAAAGCATCAACCTTATTAAAATAATTCCCGAAAGCCATTTGTCTAACCTATTCTAAACTCCCAGTGGTGGAGAGTCCATGGGCCCCTAGGTCCTATCCTTCATTATGTCATAACAGCTTCTGAAAAGAACTTCATTACCAGGTGGGTGTTCTGCTCCTCTACCCCAATGCACACCCAGGAAACTGTTACAAGCATTGTTGGATACTCTCAGCTCATAAATTTGATGCAAATCAGACTTTGCCCTATGTCATTGTCAGAAAAACAATTTTTCAAGAGAGTCTAATTAAAGGTAATTCAAGAGATACCTAATTAAGGTATTTCATCCACAAAGAGATTACTCTGTGCTCTATTTGACTAGCAGTCCTTGTTTGCCACAGGTTACAAAACAGCCAGGCCTGCCTGCTGCTCTGCTGTGTCTTCATACTTCCTGATGTGGGTTGCTTGTTAAGTGGCTCTGAGAAACAGCAAGTTCAGCTGGTCTTGAGTGATACCATCAGTGCAGGGTTTGCCTTGTGCTTCCTGCAGCTTGTCACTAACATTGGTGGGTGTATCCAGCCCCCAAAATTCTCCTTTGATGCAGAGCTGGGTAAAGATTTTTTGGAGAATCAACCAGGTATTTTTAGTTTAGCTTAGCTATTTTTTTTCTGCAAGAAAGAATTACCTATTTGACCAACATTTTTCTCTACCTTTATTAGCAACCGTTATTGTGTTCAACTCTTATGGGAGAGTTCCCTCAGAGCAATTCTGTTCAGGCAATTCTGCTAGTAATCTGCATAGTTACCAACACTAAAGCATCACAGTAGATAAGAAAGGAGCACCTGAGGAATTCAACCCTCTGCTCTGCTGTGAGGATTTCCTGCAGTGCATGCTCAGACTTTTGTCCAATTCTGTGATAAATGTTCTCAAATGATGGAGTGTTCAACTGTTCCCTTTATAGGAAGAGTTCCCGAGCCAAGAACAACTCACTGACACAAAGTGAACCTGGATAATCAGCCCCATTTGCATTCTTTCTCTCCTGATGCTAGCTAAAGCTGGGTAAACAATTCTGAATGAATCATTTATTAGTTTAATTCTACCTCCTCCAATTCATGAACTGTCCACTGGTGCTTCCCAGTTTTGTTTCCTCCAGCCTATTTTCTCTTCAGAATCATTTGGATATGAACACAACACAATCCACTGAAGTCAGCAGGATGATTTCTTTGCATAAAAGAATGATTTCTTTGCATAAAAGTAAGTTTGTGCTTTAACGCTTTTGTTGAACAGGGCTTATCTTGATGGGTCTTGTTTGGTTTTTTTTCTTTAGAAATGATCTTTCATTTTCGACTTACTTGTTAGCAGTGAGTTGAAATTTTACAACTATCTTTCTTGAATACAAGAGTTATGTGGTAAGTTTGCATATTCTTGAATGGATGAAAGCAACTCCTAGAGCACTTAACTTCTTAGGAAACCAACACTATTCACAATGTGTCTCCTCAGTGCCACTTTGCCAATACTGCAGTACAAAAAATGTCAGGAGTTAGGCCTTGAAGCTAAAAATCACAAGGCTTTGTGTTTTTTCCAAGTAATAAATGTTGGGTTCTTTTCATTAGTCCCCTTGCTTTTTAACCTTTCAGATCCGTTTTCTTCATCAAAAGCACAAGTGCCAGAAACATGCTGTTTCAATGAAAGAAAAAAATATCTTGCCTTCAACAGCAAGGCTTCCAGAAATACAGTGAATACAACAAGCCTCACAACAAAACGTGAGTGTTGGCAACACCTCACTAAACAATTATGCACTAATAATACAAACTAAACATTAGTTTGAAATGCTGAATGGACCACCATGTTTCCTACAACAGTTCCAGCCAGGGGACTTCTCTCCTGAGATAATCACACAAATCAAACTCAAAAAGGGGAGAACAGAATCAGAGCCAAATTGAACGTTCAAGCCAGTGCTGAAGAAAGGATTTGGGCCTCTAAGCTCTATTTACTCCCAATTCAGGGTTGCCCTAAACAATAACTTTTTGTCCTGGGTGCCTTTCCAGTATATGATCAGTAGCTACTGTCTTCCTTTCTGTGCCAACTGTGCAAACACCTTTCTTATCTTCATTTGGAGGGTGGTCCCTTTGCTTACTGGGACAATGTCATTTCTCTGTCACCTCAGCCTAATACACGAGCATCTCAGGGACTGCTCAAGGACTGAACTACTTTTTCTAGGAGTGTCTAACTCATCCTCGAAGCAGCTCTCTCTCCCTTGCGCCTGTTTGGAAAGGGAAGCAGTTATGTCACTCTCCAAGAGCGATGTGAGTGCTCCCTCTGCTGTTACACACGGGCTTCAGACAGCTGGGGCCATACTGCACTCCGTAGCCCTGTGCAGCTCCTGCCTTCCCACAACTAATAGCTATCTGGCTGACATTTGTCTCACAGTGGAAGGGTTACTGCAACACATGCTGGGAATGTCTGGCCACAGGAAACTCAAGTGATGGAGATGTTTCCAGTCCTCTTGCCCCCATCATGCCCAATGATTTCTAAACTGGGGGCATACATGCACTGCCTGCACTCTGTGAAATTCAATTTATACCAGTAGACAAGAAGTCAAGTTCATGATCCCCAGAACAGGAGAGCAGATGGCTTTTTGCTTTTGATTTTTTTCAAGTGAAACCATCTGGCTAATTCTGTGTGGTTTGTGTGTGTGTGTGTTGTTAGCAGAGGGAGACACACAGCCTGTTTCCCTGTCGAGGCTGTGCCTGCCGTCACAAGGGAAGAATTTGTTATTTTGGAAACGGGTCCTGCCCATCCTTATCTCTGGATAGGAAAGAGGTAGAGCATGGCTGTAATCACTAATAACAGCAAACAAGATGTGGCATGTTATAAGCATGTTATCAGCAAAGTTGTGGCCCCTGGTTAGACAGATACTGCCTTTCCTTATTTTTCTTCAGAATCAAAGCCTGCTAGGGCAATTCCTATACATCCATCTAACAGGTCACAAGTCAGGAGATCTGACCCGACTTACCACAAAGGTTGAGAAAGAATGTACTGCTCTCTGGCAAGTATTCTTTCCCTTCCTCCTTAGGCCATTAGCCATGCTTCCACGCTTTTCAATCACCTAGGGATGCAAGTACCCGTAATCCCACCTCTTCATCCACACAACACTCTTGAGAGCTAAGGCAGTGCTGGCACCTTCCTTTTGCAAATGGGCTAGAAGCCCAGACAGAGTTCTCTCTATCAGATGGGAAATATATGACAGCAAAGACTCATGCTACCTAGCTTAGCTCCCTAATACAAGAGATGGTAAACATTTTTATAGTCTTCTGCCAAGTTTGTTTGAAACAAACCAAAGTAAGCTTTGAAGCTTATTATCACTGTTTCCAGCACAAGTCTTCGTGAGAATTCTACTTGGCATTGGTAACAGTGATGTGCCTATGCTGCTATTCCCACTGGACCACCATCACCTCCATGACAGAAAGTTCCTGAGCTGTCTTCCCATTTGAGGCAGGATGCTGCAGTGCTTGATACTGGCTTCTCAAAGTCTCCTCTCAATGTGACCAGATCAGGATATATTCCCCCGTCAATCACCTGCACTGGCATAGCATTTTCACGCCACGGTCATATCACCCTGCCACCCCAGGAGGAAATGTTCAGATACTTTCCCAATGCGGGGCCTGTGTTTCCAGACCATCAACCCACCCTCTGGAAATTATCTTCTCATTGTATTTACATTCAGGTGCTATGGGCCTTGGGAATCCTGCTTCCCATTGCAGGGAGGCTCAAGCTCATTCTACCCATCCCTATGTTGGTTGTATAGCTTCCTGCCAGCAGAAGGGGAGCCTCTTGACACGTCTACTTATAGAATGTAGAGAACAATATCCCCAATGGCTACTCATTGAGGTATTAGCAAGATTAACCTGCCAGATGAGCAATATACCCTGCAACAAGAAAAATGTCTCCCCTATTTAATTTTACATTACAGATCCTGAAGCAGTCAAACCCCATGTTCGAAGCAGAGCTTCCCACGACTAATAGGCAGTTCTGCCCGTGCAGGACACCTCTCTGGGAGATGCCTGTGGCTGGGGCCTGCCTGTCTCTCTGGCACAGAGGGAATGGTGGGTGCAGCACCTGGGGCTGACTCTGACACTCACAGCCAAAAGCACTGGTGGGAAAACCAGTCCCAGGCGGATCAGCAGTCACAGGGAAGCACTGTGCTGGATTGGACTGAGGACAGTCAGTGTGTGTAACTATGCTGCTCTCTATTGGCTGCAGCACAGGAGAGTTTCAAATGCTGCTGTTACTTGCATTCAAGTGGATCCTTTAAAAGACTTCACAAAATGAACTGGTATTTGGGAAGTGTTTTGCAGCTTCCTACACAGTAAAGCGAAGCTGTCAAGACTGAAAGTGCATGAGGTTTATCGTCTCTGCTGGGCAATGAAAATTCAGCTATTGGTGACTATGAAACCATTCACAGTCAAATGCAAAACAGGAAAAAAACATCCAGACCACAAGACTTCCATCCCCATACCTTAACCACCTGTTTTGCCCCACCCCTTTATCTTTCCTTGTCCACTTTCCCTAGCAGCTTCCACATCCTTACGCTTTGTTTCTCATTGTTAGTGCTTACAGAAAAGCATCTCTGCTTAGCAGTTCTCTGCCTGAAGCATAAAGGGAGCTCCAGGGATGGGGAGCTGATTGGGAACGGGCTGAACTAAGGATGGTCAGAGCCCAGGACAGAAACAGCAGAAGAGGATGCAATCCCTAGAAGCTACTAAAAATGCACAGCAAAGCTAGGGACTCCTTTGTGAGAAACTGTCTCCTTTAGAAAACTCTTACCTATGGAGCCCGTGTACTTGCATCTGTGACTCACCAGGTCCAGATGCCATCCCGCACAGGCTGCCCTACTCTGCTCAGCTGAGTGTGGATATTCCCTGATGCTTATGGCTCCTTCTCCATGCCCTTCCCTCCCTAAAGCTTCTTGTCCCAAGTTGCTCTATAGCTAGAGAGCTATAAAGCTGTCACATGTTACATAGCTGGGTTGCTCTCTGCCCGTTGTCTTGTGAAGGCATGGATGACTTTTAACAGGAGAAAACAAACCTGGAGCTTAGTTGTAGTGGGGTTCTATAGGGGGTTCTTGTCTGGCTGGTGATTGGGAATAGCCAGAAAGTAAGAATCCTGTATCAGAGAAAGATGGAGTTTTTGAGATGTGTTTTGAGGCTGTTGTGCACTAAAGCATAGAATATCAGAAAACACGTTCGAAAAACAGCATGAAAGAAAAAGATGAAATGCTGAGCAGAGACAGAGATGATGCTCTTTGTTTTCAGGACACTATCCAGTCTACTGTTTCCTTGTTTTCCCTACATCAGAGGGAGGGAAAGTTTTCTCAGAGAAGTTTCATCAAATTTACGCTAATGGTCTTGACAAGGAGTATTTTCCATGAAAGTAAACAATCCTTCCCCTTCATCATTTCTCCTCTCCCCCTCACCCCTCACCATTTCTGAAGCTGTAAAGGAGTAGTCCACATGCATCCCCGCGTGCCTTATGGACCCTACTTGTTTCTAGCCTAGGTTCAAATTCCTGCCTCCAGGGTAATCATTCATGGTCAATGCAAAAACTTGTAAGAGACGGGATGAAGATTCAGGTGCCCTCAACTTTTATTAAGACCTGGATCTATCTGAGTAACAGTGCCTATAAGAAAAGAGGGCTCAGAGTTATACTCCTGGCTATGCAGAAGAATTGCTGTGCCATGCTGGGTGCTTGCTTTACCTCTGTTTCTTCTGCAAAAATAAAGATGAAGACTTACAGGACACTGTGACAAAGGACATCAACTGTGCCTTTGTTTTTCTGGGTTAGAAGAGTGGGGGTGGTCCTTTTACACCTTCTGCAACTAGTGCAAATGAAGAAAGGTCAGAACTCTTTTGGGAGCACTGCAGAAACAGCAGGGCACTAGTGTACTGCTCTTCTGCAAGGGCAAAGGCAACTAACTTTGTAACTGAGTAGAGAAAACCTTTAATAAAACACTGGGAATGCACAGGTGTTATAGTGGATGAGGCCTGCTCAGTTTGCTAAGGACAGGGACGTGTGTGAGCATTTCAAAGAGATCTGTATAATGCACTCAACCCCAGCTCTTGTGCAGAGAGTAGTATAGTTCCCCCTGCAATACTTTGCATGAGGTTGCAAAGCTCAGTTTCCTGAAGCATTGTGGGGCTACATAGTGGTACCTATGGAATCTCCAAGGAGGACTTTCACTATCCCATAGAATGGCAACAACTACGCCAATGTCGAGCCAGGGCTGCATCCCTCACCTGGGGCAGTGAAACTTCTATGTTCAAGCAAGTCATCCAAACTGGAAACTCCTCATGCACACTTCACCACCAAAACACCCGAGATGGACACCTGTTCATGGTGCTTTACCTGCTCTATAGCTGGGGGGAAAGACAGAAAAAACCCACCCAAATCCACAGAAAGGCAACATCCCTCTTTGCCAGCAGATGGCAATGGCACTCCACTTGTTCATCGCCGATCCCATTTCTGCAAAAAGACACATCGATGCCATCTACAGAGCACTCGGGAGAAGAAAACGCTTCAGCTCTCTGCAACGAAAACACTTTAAAAAATTGTGGGAGAGTAAATAAGGCCATTTCATGTGCAATCCCACTACCTAGAAGCCTGGACGTGATGGCAGATTCACACTGCACAGGAAAAACTGTATGATTTTCTCATTCTCCCCCTTTTGTTTTCCCTTTAGAGAGATTCAGTCTAGAATATTAAGGGAGTACGGTTATTTATTTATTTATGCCATTTCAACTTTCCTGATTGAAGAGACAGGGTTTTCCCTCTTCCCTGCTTATTCCAGTCTGTGTGGAGGGGAAACAGTAGGAACCCAGCAAGGACCAGACAATCTCAAAAGCAGTTCAATGGCAGCTCCTCCTTCTGCCACCTGTAAAGCTCTTCTCATTCTCAGTTATGAATGAGTCCTTGAAATGCCCTTGAGCTATAGTACATAATAAGCTAACTTTTATACAGACATATACAGAAATATGCGGTTCAACAGATCCATGCAGAACCTGCAGCTCTCCCCTGACAAGGGTACTCAATACAGCCCCTTCGTCTGCCCCATTGAATGACTAAGCACTGTGGGGCCGCTAACTTTCCACTGGTGGATCATCCAGCCAAAAAACAGGTCCTCTGGGGCTTCAAAATGTCCCACTGTACTAGAGAAATAACTTCAACACAGCCCTCTAGCTTTGGGCTCTCACTAGAGTAGAAAGGAGTCCTCAACATGGACAAAGGCCTTCAGGCAGAATGCAGCTTTAGTGACAGCCGGGTAGGAGAGCCTGGGGCAAATCCTACTTACAGAAGGCTGGACCAGGCACTGCAGGAGAAAAGGTACTGGAACCTGTGAATAAGGGGGCGGGGGGTGAAGGCATCCTCATTTGGATGGCCAAGAACAGTGTCTCTGAAGTGAGTAATTATGCTTGTGTGGACACTGCAGGTCCTCTAGCAACCGTCGCAGCACAGGGTCACCTAAAGATTAGGCTGTTTAATTAAAACAGGGTGTGGAACAGATTCAGGGTAAGGGCAGCTTGCCCAATGACAGCATGGACTGCGCAATCTCTCTAGGAGAGCTGCTGATTAGAGATTAAGAGGCATCTCTGCCGCAGGAAAGTGGACTCATCTCTGAAACTCCTCAAACAGGTACTTCATGGTGACTTGTCTTGTTAGCACAAATAAAAGTCCCATCACAGGGCTTGGCTGAACTGGACATATTTCAAGCTCCTCTCCAGCTGGCTAAGTGATTCCAAAGTGGGAGGAGAGGTGTCCTTGAGATATGCTTTCTCTTTCAGCTGTTTCCACCCGAGGCAGAAGTAAGTAAAAACACATCTACACAACCACCCCTTTTCACTACAGTCCATAACCCACCCCTTTCTACAGTGAAGTCACTCCCCAAGCAGAGGGCTGCCCCTCTATGGGTGCTATTGGAAGACACAGGGCTCCAAGTGGCTTAACATGTCAAGTTCAAGGCACCCTGAAGGAGGAGAGAGCAACAGAGAGAAAAAAAGAGAGAAAAAACCCCAGCAAACCAGGGGGAAGGCAGATTCCTCAACTGCAACTTGCTGTCTACCTCCTGTATGTCTGTAGTAAAAACCTGACCAATCCTCACTCGCCTTCTGCTTCTGAGGATCACACAAGGAGAATAGAAACTTGGATATAGTGAAATATTGCCAAATGGTAAAGACCAGTGCTGTGGTTCAAAAGGGGAAAAGCCAATAGATCTGTAAATGTGAGCGGGTTGTGAGCCTTTCAGCCTTACAGAAATGGTTATCTTAGATCATAAAATGGCCCATTTACTGTATCACAGATAGGTCACTTGTGACAGGCTGGCACCGCAAGGGAGAAGGGGAAAGGAAGAGGGTTTATACCCTGGCATATTTGAGCTTACTGCTCAATCTGTAGGCAGGATGTTCTAACTGATATGGGAGAATTTAACTACTTCATAAAAAGGAAGACCAGAATAAATTAAAAAGGCATTTTTCCACAACAACTTTGTCTGCCCTTTCCTGAAGCCCCCTGTCCCAGCTCTGCCAGCCTTGAGTTCCCCACCAGCTCTGTCACCCCCTACACCTAACCCCACCAGAGCCCTCAGTCATTAAATTCTGTTCCTACTGCTCACTTTTCTTGGTTTTCTTCAGCAGGTGAGGCAACAAGAAGAACCCCAATGTAATGACATTTTATGCAACTGAAGGAAGACTAACCCAATACATTTTTTTAAAGTGATCTCACTCAGGATTTCATACTCAGCATGACGGAGTAACAGGGACAACTCCAGCTATACACAAAAAAGGGCGCCTGTCACCTTGCACAATGCTGTTTTGCATGCATTCAGCTTCAAATCTGTGCACCCAAAAGGAGAGCTTGTCATAGTAAACTACAGCAGAAAAGCTAATCCTATGTGACAGGTAGTCTACACCACATTGTGAGCCAGCAGTTGGCTGGCATCCTGTTCTTATAGGGTGACACAGTCTCGGGGCAGGAAAGCCATGCTCACATACGCACATGGAGAGCTCTGAGATGGTGGAGTGTGAAAAGGGAGTAAAATCCTCAGAGCCTATTGCAGACACCACATGGGCCCACATTTGAGGCAGTATACACATACGCTTTTTATGTGCTTTGGCAAACCCAGCTGAGCACTGAGTGTGGGCCTGCTCACAGACCAAATAGCAGCAAGACAGAAAAACACCCAGAGACCTCATCTAACACAAAAGCACTAAAAGACATTCCTTCATATACTACCAAAACTGTGCAAATTTAGCCATATGCTTTGTCAGACAGGATTGAAGGGCAATGCATGTGTTCAGTGGCAGACACAAATCCCCAAATGCTTTTGTGCACCAATACAGAGCCTCATACAGCCCCCTGCACACTGCCATACAGTGGGGTTTACAAAAAAGCCAACTCCAACTAGAACTATAGAAAGAAGTGTTTAAGGTGGTCACCAGGCCTGAACAGCAGCAACTCCCAAGTATAACCTAAATGCAGCGGCTTCTCTACCAGCAGACAAACCTGGAAGCAGCTCTAAGGAACATACAGAGATGTCTAGGTATGAAAGAAGCAACAGTTAGGTATAGCACTGTGGAGAAAGATACACTCACAGCATCACAGGGCAGCATGGGCAGAAACTGGCCATTTTCAGCCACTCACTGCACAGGTTTGCCCCTGCGTGACAAGGATGAGAAAAAGAGGATGTTTGCTCTTTCCACCATTTCAGAATGGTCCTTCTGCAGAGTCCTTTGAACTGTCCAACAGCCCAGTGGCTGTTCTCAGCATTTTGCAAATTACATTATTGCACTGTCAGCCTTCACAAAGCCGATGGAAAAGGGCCATACAATCAGGTGATGCAAATCAGTTTAGCTTTGCTGAAGCCATCAGAACGGTACCAGTTCCACTGCCTAATGCTCAGGCTGTCATAGCATTCAGGAGTTGAGCTGAGCTCATAGTGGCCCCCATAGTGACTCCTTCTCAATATTCTCTTCAGCAAGTTTTATGCAACTTATTATTTTGTGGTCCTATGTGCAGCCTTGACACTACTCACAGTACCTTGTAGTCCTCACATCGTGCAGTTTTCCTGCAAGAATACAAAGAGACGCCACTGATTTTCTCAGGGAAAAAATATTTTCAAGGGGAAAACTCTCTCATTCTGCTTAAGCCAACATATAGGTTACTCCCATACAGCAAGCTTCTACCGTGGCAAGTGAAGGCAACAGCTGCTGCAGGGATAACACAAAAAAGTAGATGGATGGACACACCAGTGAGTGTGGGTATGCATAAATGAACCAAGATAGAGGAGCAAGTCGGATCAGTGAAAAGGCTCCTTCACCATCAGAGCAAACAGGAGCTTTAATCTGCTAGGTTAAACGGATGCTGAGGCATCTCCCACCAGAAGGAATGTGTCTGCAGCACGGCTGGGATTTGACCTTCAACTTCTCTCCTCTGTCTGCGGAGCACAGAAATTCTAGTTCCCTCATGCTCCTCCTACAGAACAAAAGGGGGAAAGAGAAGGAAAAGAAAAAAAAAGCACTGCCAAAGAGGCCCTAACTCATCTCTTAGTCTTGGATAAGTGCAAATTTATGTCTCTGTCTGCCTCTGAGTCTTTATTATCTCCTTAAGTGGCTAGCTTTGTACACAATTTATTATAAAAGCCTGGAATCTACAGTCAAATTACAGATCAATTGAAAACTACACAGAAAACAATTAACATCTGGCAGTGGTTTCATCTATAAAGCTGTCACAGGCTTTGCCAACCCTGAATTCCTCTTCTGACACCCATATTTCCTGTCTCCAAACCCAGTCTCCTCTTTTGCACCTCCTGAGTCTGTGGGAGACTGAACATCCTCTCTCCAATCCTGTGGTGGCATATGGCTGGCTCTATACCAGCAGGCCACTGTGTGCAGTATGAACACCAGGCTCGAATACAGCACAACAACGCCCCTCTGTCTCCTTTAAAGAGATTACTTCCATCAGGTGCTACGGAGGGAAGCTAAAGCTGAGACTGTCCCATTGTACTGGGGCTTCCACCTCCTGCTGGAGGATAGAAGACAGGAGGAAGCCAGGAACCTTGGTCTGTGTTTTCTCTCCATCACTGGTTATTGAAGTGCTGCTCCATGTTCTCAGAAGCCTTCTAAATTCATAGGCATCCCTGTCCACTCCCAGCAGCAGCCCTCTGCTAGGCAGCCATGCAAAGACCATGGGAAAGATCAAAAACGATGACAAAAAATATCATATGCTAAGGAGAAGCCTATCTTTCACAATGTTTCTCAAAGTCTTTCCACTAATAATCATCTCTGCTTTCCCCTCAGCTCTCCTGTGTTTTGTGTCAGTGAGAGGAGAGCAATAAAATATGGAGATGCCCACAGGCAGCTCTCTGAGAAGTTTTCTGTGGAAGAGTGTGGCCTTCTCCGGGGTCAGAGCTTTGGTATCTGAGAGGTGCTGTGATAATAACTTCACACAAAGTAGAAATCAAATGCAAAAGCACTGTAGCACTTGCAGATACCCTGTCCTTCTATAAACTTTCCAGTCATTCGGTCCTGAGGATGACAAATGTCTTCAGCAGCATGTGCCTTCAACCTTGTGGCCAACATGTCATCTCCTCACCATCCAGAGTTTCACTGCTTTTTGGCAAGGCTCTTTCATTTACTGGGAAAGTATGAGGGAGTTGGGAGTTCAGTGATCTTGAAAACCCCTTTGTCCATCTCCCATTCTCTCTCCCTTTCTCCATCAACCTTCCACAGCTAACTCCTACTTCTCCATCTCATCTGCACAACATGACGATCTGCTCGTAGCAAGCACTTTGGTGGGTACTGAGGCAGGAACACTGAATCAGCAGGTAATACTGGTTTCAACAGAAAACACCCAGCTTGGCTTTCCATTATGTGATGTGATGGGAGTATAAGAAAGGGTATCTGCTGAGTTCACACATGATTCAGGTTGGAGAGTTACTATCCACTTTTGAGGCACAAGCTGATGGACACTATCTCATGCCCAACAAAGGCAAGAGACTGGCTGCAACATTCCTAGCCATTAGTTTTTAACAGCACTGCTGTAGAAATAATTCATTTTTCTGATGTACACTGTATTTTGCATCCCAGCTGAAATACTAGAGTTGATATAAATGTAAAAAACACTGTAGGAAACGTAAGTCTTCACTCATAATTTTTGGGACAGTGGGGCAAAACACACTTTGCACACTTTACCTATCCTTCCTCTTTCACCACTCCCCAGATAAGCATCCATCCTTAGCAAAATGCTGATAACTTGCTGCACAAGTGAACTCCCTGTTTGGTAGCAGGAACACTGAACTGAGAGTGACAGAAATTGCTGCAGAGGAGTAGCTCTGGAGATGCTTGTCTCATGGAAAGCTAGGGAAAGGAAATGGATTAGTGGACGGTGCAAGGGAAGCCTCCGCCCTTCAGTAAGCTAAGAACAGCTGTTGTTGATGATGATTGCTTCCTAATTAGCTTGCTCTTGTATAAGCTGGATAATTTTATGTACCTCCAGAGGAGCAGATTAGCTCTGAATTCACATTGTATCCATTCGTGAAGAGTACCCTATAAATTATTTACCTAACTCTCAGAAATATGAGCTCAAGAAAACTCTATCTAATTATATGGCAAGAATAACATAGAGTAGAAAGCCTTGCTGCATTTTAAAAGTGCACAGAAATGATAAAATACTTTTAAAAGTTACCATACATACCCCATGATGCTACAACCTGCTACAGCTCATATTACTAATATTTCTCCAAAGCAGTTTTGGTACTGCAGGAGCACATAGAAACCTCAGCCACAGTTTGTCCTTCAAGATGCAAAAATATATACAATCCTAAAACAAAACTAAAAAACAATTCACCATCTCCAAACCCATAAGGTTATCATGGCCATAATGAAACAAAATGAATTTGAGTGTATGCTGGTAAATGGCTCTAAACTTCATAAAGTCTCTAACAACCTCTCCCAAGTTGCTGGCTCTGAATCACTACTGGTTTAAGTAGAATAACACAGTGATGAATCAGCTATGCTATAATTTTCACTCCATTTTTTGCTATGTTAGTACATTGTTACTTCATTACTATTGAACCGCTATATTTTTTCTGTGCTTTGCAACCAGCATCCTGTTAACCCATGGTGAGCCTGCGGCCACTGTAACAGAGCTGATACTGAGTTTCATGGCAGTAGCACCCCAGCTCTTCTTTGAAGATGAAAGGAGACTTAGCATACTGCAGTATTTACAGGTCCACTGACCTTATTTCAGGGTGAAGACGACATTCAGACAGGAGAAAACAGAATGGTATCAATTAATGCCAGGTTCAATTAGGAGAAAGAAAATGTAACAACATGAAATTGATACAGGAGAAAAGGAACTCGAGAGACATGAGTCCACAGACAGAGCACTGTGAAGTGCAGTGGGGACATCTTTCCCCATCACTGATTGCATGGAGGACTTTGCAGCTTACATTGACAGTGGGTGGTAGACCCTGTTTTGAATACATCTTGGTCTGTTAGGCTTCTTTTCTCTCCCTTGGTATTCGAAAAATATTCTGGCTCTTGCTGGAGTCAGGCTACTGAATACAACAGATTTTTCATCTGGTTCAATATCACATTAATGAACAAAGGTGCAACTCAGAGCAGCCACAGTTCAGTCAGTGGCTCTAATCTGTGAATATTCACTGAATGTTTGTATCTCTGATAGGTATTGATAAAGCTTAAATGGCACTGTCAGGAGCAGACACAGGTATGGGAATGACTTTGGTTAGGAACATAGGGTGTCACAAAAACAACCAAGAAAACAGTAAGACTTTACAGATATAAGCAGAGTACCCAAGGCCTATTGTTTATATGTTCCAAAAATGCAAGGACAGTGCTGGGATCAGGCTCTGTGAGACACAGTCCATAAGGTATGGAAAACTCATCTCTTTCTAATCTCTTGAGCCATTTTAAATTCAAATCCCCTGACTTTGCCCAGAATTTCTCTCCTCACATTGCTCATCTTGCCTCTTCTCTTTTGATCATGGGCTTTTTACACTTCCTTTGATTAAAATATGATAATGAAAAGCTTCCCTAAATGTACCAGCAGCACCGTAACAGTGATCCACAAAGATGCACAATTACCTACCAGCAGACAGTGGCTGTCTGTCACATCTGGGAAGACAATACAGAGCTTAGTAGAACCTCTTCCAGAATAGGTCCATCACAAGCTGGTAACTCCCATCTCCAACGCCTGGGAAAAGGCATTGTTCCTGTTGAAATGGACTTAGGGATCTTTACAAGACATGCAATGGCAACTGTAGAAAATTTAGAAGTCCAGTGCCACTTATGGTGTAGTCTTTGCCTCATGTTTTTGTAGCAGGGTGATTATCAGGGGACACACATACCATAGTAAAGGAATGTATCACAGTTAAAAGGTTAATTCTTGATTTGATTTGTTTCAGAAGTATTCAGAGAATGATTACTGAGATAGTTACTAATGTGCAGGGAGAATCTCTCGATTCCTCCTAAAAATGTGCCTATTTGATTTTCTTGAAATGCTTTTCCGTTGCTGTCTGCAATCAGTAATCCTCACACTCCTGACACCCACAGCTTGTGGCTATATTGCCCCTTTCTCCTGCCTATACACCCTTCCTGGGCCGCAAATCAGTTTAATGCAGTGTGGCCAGATTTGCTTTGGAAAGATGGTAAAGAGGGGGGGAGAAAAGGAGGAGGGTGTTTGAGAGTGAGAGAAAGCAATTGAAACCAAAATCCAGAAGTTGAATCCCTCGTGCTGAATGTTAACTTACAGAAAAGTAACCCAACAACCTTGAAATAGAGCAAAGCCCAATTTAAATTCATTACATTTAAATTAAATTTAAAGCCCATGTAAATGATTGACTTAGTTAAGAATATGTCATGTGGAAGAGAAAAAGTGCAGCAGCGACATGCCAGGCAGCTTTGGCTAATTTTACAATTCACAGCAAAATCTTTATACTCTGATTGCAATTTAAAAAAATACACACATAACTTATTAGCACCAATATTAGAGCCAGAATTTTTACTTCTTCCCAAGAAATCATTGAATGTTTTGCAAACTTCACACACTTCATCTACTGAAATGCGGCTACTTTGCTGGGGTAAAAAGGACAGGGACCTCCACAGGGGGTATAGAAGGGAAAAAAAACCACAGAAGAATAAATGCAATTATTCCTGAGTGGAATTTTGTCTCTCTCTCTCAGGACACATGCTCTAAAGCGGGTAAAAATGCTCCAGGATCTTTAACTACTATGACCTTAATTCCAATGCAAAAGAACATTTCACTTTTATTCAATTGAGAGAAGAGTTACAGCATTTTTGAACATTTTTTTACATACATAATCTACTGACAGTTACCACTGACTCTAGTGGGCATTAGGTCGCAGTCTGAAGGATTATGTCACTGGAGTTTTATAAAACTACATGATTTGTAAGAATATTAATGATAATATTAATAAATTAATTCAAAACACTCTGTGTGCCTATCTATGCTTTCCCTTCTATCTCACACAATGATTTTTTCTTGCATTGGTTTTGGTCTACTCCACTAAAACTACTTTTGTTTATTTTTTATGAGAAAAATGGCCCCGTATGGACATTTATAATCTTTGGTATATTCCAGAATGCTTGCTAAAATTTAGAAATACAAAATTATGACATTATGGAACTCATATTTTAATCTGTTAATAATATATGTGGTCAGAATAGGACAGTTGAGTGGAGACTGAATAGTCTTGAAGTAAGACTATTCAGGTCACATAACTCTCTCATAGTCTTCACTTCAAAGAAACTTTTATTTTCCTGCAGGAAGTGCAGATGAGCACCATGGCTGAATGAGGAGTCCTACAGCAAGTTTGACCCCAATTTGATGAATAAGAGATTGCCCCAGTGAAGTACCTTGAAGACGTACTCTACCATAAAATTGGGGGCAGCTGGGGATGAGAAAATATATGTGTTCGGAGGGAAATGGGTTAATACTCAGACAAAAAAAGCAACTCTTTCTTCTGGGAGTCATACTTTTTTTTTTCCTAGCAGCCACTCCAGAAGAGTTATTACCTGTGTATGGCTTTTTTGCTTTTCTTGTCATCATTTTTGCCAAGATTAACTTTTTTTGGGTATATCTTGTAAATAGAATAGAGTAAAAGAGAACTGTACATGCTCCCCCCTAAATGCCATAAGAAGAGACATGCTTTATAAATACAATTGTTTTGCTTCATTTCATCTTCTTATTGGTGTGGGTTCCGAGCAAGTAGGACTTCAAGAGTTGGTCAATTTAATGCAAGAGGAATGAATGATGCAGAAGCTCATGATCTCTGAATCTCATCTAAGCTGTGCTGCTGGAAATCAGAGGTAACACAGCTGAAAGCAAGGGAAAGGCCCTTGCATGAAAACAGCAGAAAATCAGAAAGGGCCTCTGAAAGTCTCAGTGTCACTCCCTTCAGTGTAAGCCAATCCACCTCTGAGGCTGGAAATGCTCCCAAGCACTATTAAATAAACAAGAAGAGAAAAAATAATTTATGTAGAAACCATGTGTCATTTTCTGGGAGTGCAATGGCTTCTTTTCCATTCCGTTTCTTTTTTCTTTTTCTCTTTTTTTTTTGTTTTTTCATTTAGCATGTAGTGAATCTGCTGCCATTGGAGGCTGCAGGGGCAGATTGTATCAGCAGGTTAAACAACAGGACAAATGCACAGACAACAAGGCCATAAGGAGATATGAAAGCAAATAGGAAGAAATACATCTCCTAATGTCCCCAGTCCAATGACTGTGTGTGCTGGGGGAATATGAGGGGAACAGACTCCAGAAATTGTCCAGATGCTTTTCTGAAAAAGCATCTTTGTTTGCACAGATTGCAGAAAAAGTCCTAGCCCAGGCCACTCTTCTCACTCTTGAGGATGCTGCTTATACTCATGGATGAAACCTCATCCTACTGAAGAGCAGAGTTGCATGATGGGCTGCTACAGGACAAGTAGAGTCTATAGACGTCAGGGACAGCCATCCTTCCTCACCCAATGAGTGGCTTTTGGAAATCCTGGCAACACAGCCATGCTTAAATTATCTTGGGAAGTTGGTGGATGAAGGGGCTTGAGGAAGAGGTCACAAATGGGAAACTATTCCCCCTGGGTCTCCATACCTACAGCACAGGATGGGGCTGCAGATGTAGCTCATTTCCAGCGTGGCCCAACAGTGGCACAGCATCTGCTGCTGAGTTGTTTCCTCCTGCAGATGGGAATCTGGATTATCAACCAGCAGCACTCTTTTTCTGGTTTAGTAATTGCACTTAAGCACATACAAGCAGTAGATTGTTCATTAAGAACAGACTCAGGCAAGCCAAGAACACAGGTCTTCTCCTTACTCCCTATGGCTCAACCCTGAAGTGCTTTCTTCTATGAAGGCTCATGGCTGAGTTGCAGCACAGAACCCCTTTAAGAGAAGGCAGTGCCCTACCGGTTGAAGAATTGCTCTCAAAAGTAATCAAGCGTCTCACAGAAAGGGGTCTTGAAAGCTAGGCACACCAATTTAAAGATTTAGCCAGAAGATTTTGACAAAGCTCCTTTAAATGGAGTAGATATTTGTCTCAGTGAATGGAAAAATACAGTACGAATTAAGTCTGCAGAATGAGAACATTGGAGGAAGCGACCTGCATTGACTGGTAGCCAATACTGCACCCCTCATGATGTGTAACTAATAACAGCACACTAGACATTCAGCTTGCACATTAAATATTAATAACATTTTTCTTCTGACTCATCATTAAGCTAGAGCCTTGCTGCACAGCACAAACTGATTTACAGACCATCCGCAGCAGGCTCCCGGGCTGCCCGTGATGCTCAGCTCAGCACCTGCTATCCCGAGGTTTGGTGAGGGACCAGCAAGCGAGCTTGGTCAGAAATTGGAGGCTTTCAAGTGAAAGAAAACAGCAACCCAAGCAGGTAGACAGACAGACAACCCACTCTTCTGACCGCCCCTCTGTCCACAGATAATAGAGAGTGTAAGAAACAAATTTCTGCAGGGAGCCAGAGTTAAAGTCCGACTGCTTAGCTCTGAGAATGCTGCAGCTGGTGTGCAGTGTTTCCCTGCCCATTTGCTTCTTGGATAAATCTCATGGCAGCTCTAATCTTCTGGGAAAGCCTTCGACAAGCAAGAGATTTACAGCCCCTCCAAGAAAAAACTGTGACTGGTACTATTTTGATAGTGAAGAAAAGGATCTACCATTCTCTTGAAAAAATGGTGGTTTCAGCTATGTTTATAATGAAAGAGAGTCTGGATGCTCCTCTATACCTTTTCTCTTCTCAGACAAGGTGGTTTCCAGTTCAGAAGCTTACACTGCTTGCAGCTAGAAAGAGCTGTTTGCCTGATCCATGGAGAACATTTTGCAAGGAGATTTAGACAAGTCATTTTTGAAATATGGGACTTGGAAAAACCTAGGTGATGTATAACAATTGGAAAATGCTTTCAGTGATTTTTACCAACACCCTATTGAAAAGCAGCTTGTCTTAGAGACTTCAAATGTAGTTTCTGTGAAAGAACCTGGCAAGTTCTAGCAGTATGGAACCAATTTTGAAGAGGTGAAAACTTGAGAAGTGAGTCAATGATGAGTTAGAAACATCAGAAGAGGGTCAGATTTTTAAAGAAGGTGCCAGACATCTCCCAAAGAACTGTGCTTTTATTGAAAAGACTAAATAAATAAAAAAGTAGTAACTCTCTAATCCTTTTTCCCTGTGAAGTTTTCAAAACATAGGTAGATCACTAGAGGGTTCTTTACACACACTGATTTTTTTAGGGAAAGATATGAAACTTATTTCATTCTGAGGCCTTTGGGGGCCAGGGAATGGGGAGGGAAAGAGATATGTGTAAGAATCCCAGACAAACCCTTCACATTTCCCTCATGTATTCTAGGAGTATTCTTCCTTCACTTGCTGGTATGCAGAGATTCTAGATCAGCTACCTGCATTTCTCAGTGGATATTGTGATGGGTAAAGATTCAAAAAGCCAGAATACCATTCACCTGCTGGGTTGATCTTTGACAAATGACTTGAGAACTAGTTATGTCCAGCTTTCTGGGCCTATAAAGCAGAGAGACTAAGCTACACAGGCTTCTTTCATCATCTCTCTGAGGTCTCTAGTGCCACAGAGTGACACAGATACATGCTTGTGTACACCTATACGAATTTGCAAGTGTTAAGTGTACCTCTGCATAGGCATGCAGACACAAACATTTATGATTGCTCTCATTACGTTCATTGTTTCTTTCTTCAAGTCACAGAGGATAACTGCACATTGCACATCCTCCATCGTTTCCTGCAGCCCACATTTCCTTCCAAACATAGCACTCTCTTCTGCTGCACATAGCAGCTGCGTCACTGAAAGAAAATGCCAGTGTTCTTCCCTTACCTTTTTGTATGTAGAAGGCTCATTAATACATTCTACATAAAAATCCCTACTATAATAATATTGCTGTGCTGCTCAGCAAAGATTGATGCTTACAGGGGAGTGGTGCCATATTAGCAAAGGTTTATTAGTCTTATGAAATCTGCTCCAGAGCAATAGAAAGATATAGACAATTAGCGATTTTCAAAAAAAGTGAATAAAGTGCATTTTGTGATTCACCATCCTTGCTCTTTTTAATTCTTCTTATTATTATCATCTCTACTAATTTGCAGAACTGTGAGCGGGTGTCACTATCACACAAAAATTTGCCAGATTTTCTCACATTTATCTTGTGTGTTGCTCTTTATTGCTCAGTTGTTTTGATGCACAGCAATGAGACAGCTCTCTAAAAAGTGGTATTTTTTTAATTGCTTTCTGCTCAGGAGAAGGGGATAGGTCCTGTACCTGTTGGCACAACTGCTGAATCAAAGCCTGCCAGCTACAGAGCTGCCTCCGAAACTCTCATTCCCTATCAAAGCATCACATGTTTATGTAAAAGCACTGCAGAGGTTTGGATCATTACCCAGAACCCATTGTCAATAAAACAGCATTAGACACAAATCAAAGCACCAATAAAAGACATTCCTTTCCAGATGAGGCCTGCGTGCCAATTAAAATACTTCAGGATCTATGTAAGAAGAGATCACTTGATCATTCAAAGAGTACATAAGGAAGAAAACCAGGGAAGGGGGGTGGTGAGGGGAAAGGGAGCATCAAGGGACAACTGATCTCTGCATGGGATTACTGTTCACAGGAACCAATCTGTGTTGATGAGTTGGATGTTTAAGAGCTGATAACATGTTGCGCTGTCTGATATGACATTGGTGACTATGGGATTTCTTCAGCAGCAACTTTATTCACGAAGAGCCAAGTACCAGATAATGAACTGCATAGATAGGTAACATTTCTCTATGTCAGCGTTGGGGGCAGTGGGTTGTCAGCAGAGTTTTCTCTGTTCTAAGGCTGAAGGCTGGGAGGGAACTGAGTTGGTCAGTTCTTTCAGGAACCTTCTCTAGACTATATACTCTTTTGGCAGATACTGAGGTTCACAGAGCAAACAAGCCATCATGGGCTTTTTTTTCTTAGATAATTTGTCCTGCTAAGGCATAATGAGTGATGGGCTAGGAGCCCCTGTTCCCCAGGAAGCTAATGGAGCAAGTATCTCCTTACCAGCACCAGGCAGTGCTAGGGAAGAGCCCATACCTCCCATTACCTCCATGAGACATCTCTGCACTGTCCCAGCAAAAAAGGGCCAGGCTTGAAGCCCCTACTTGTGATACACAGGCTTCCTCACAACTGTTTCCTTTAAGAACATCCAAAAAAGGCTTACATCTGGGAGATGAAGGTGCTGTATCTTCCAGATGCCCCTCTCCTTCACTCTCCTGCCCCCTCATCACTATTTTCTTGTGTTTTGTTTATTTCATAGAGTTTGCTTACCTGTAATGGCTAAACCAGAGGGAAAAGACATAATCTTCTAAACCATTTCAATTTATTTGCCTCCTACACTTACAGTCTATGGATAGCATTTCAGATCCCAAAAAGGCTGCGAAAGTGTAACCAATAGTGCCAATATCAGGAGAAGAAAGCTTCAAGAAATAAAACCCAAACCCCAGAGTGCCAGGACGAGAAAACTGAGCCATCTAATTGCATACACTGAATAAAATGTGAAGCAGGACCAGTGGTTATAATTTCTAAAAGATTTAGTTTTAAAATATTAGTAATACAGATAAGGGATTAACACTAATACTGTAGGTGACTAATCTTGACTGTTCCTTTTTTAACAACAGCATTGCTACCACCACCATAAAGGAAATTAGCACGATAATTAGATCAAATCCTTTATGTCAGTAATCCCACTTGAAGATATTTTCAGAAGGTTGGAGGTTTAAGGCAATTTCCTGTCTGCGTCCAAGACTCATTAATTAATATTTATATGTAATGTGTCCCAGGGTTTCATTTCTTGGTTATACTCAGAGCTGTGCCCAACTAACTCATTTGAGACAACAGTTTAGTCACACCAGAAAATAACTGCCCATTCAGCACCAAATACTATCAAGCAACAAATCAGAGACCTATAAAATTGTCTTACATATCAGAGAATTAGGTTTCTCTGTATCTAAGCAATTTATGTCACTTTTTCCTTCCCATGAAATTACCCTTAAAACCCTGCATTTGAAGTAAAATTAATCTCATGGTGTGACAATATTCTCCCCAATGATTGATATGGCTTATGCCATTAAGATTTCTTTCCTAAAGATCAATCTCTACATTCCTGAAAATAAATATAGCATCTTTATTTTTTAAAAAATAATTTTAAAAAGCTTCAGGTATAGATGGGGAGAGGGAAGGAGGGAAAGAGGGAGGGAGAAAATATTCCAGATTCATAACACACCAAAAGACCCCCAAACAAGTAAAAGTATATGACTTAAAAACTTCACATTGTATTGTTCTGAGGACCTAAACAACTATTTTACCATGGTCCTGGTTGGCAGTATTGAACAATGCCTCCTTCCCAAAAGGAGCAAAAGCAGAAAATAGAGTCAGACGTTTGCTGGTAGCAATGAGCCCTGACAGATTTAGGAGTGTGTACAAGCCACTTTGAACACTTCAGCTCTGGTGCATACATATGCCTCCATAGCATTCCTCTAACAGGCACCCATTGAGAATAATGCAAAAGAAAACCAAAATATGCAACAGACAGTGCACCTGTATCAGCTGTCCCTGGGTTTGGAAGAGCTTTGCACAGCCTGCCTCCCACTGTGCCAACAGACTTTCATGTTTTTGTTCCTAGCGGTTAAAGATCCATGAACAATCTCTCCCCACGCTGTACCTTCAGGTCCTTATTTCTGGGCACCTCAGTAAGGTTAGACTAAACTACAAAAATCAAAGGAAAGAAATTATTGTTTGGTTAAGGTTAAATCCCAGTTCACCTATCTCAAACCTCCTGCCGAGATGCTATACAAACTCAGATGAGGAAAATATTTCAAGGTGCTTAGAAAGAAACCATACCACAAAGAATACCTTTGAGAGCTTGGGTTTGCTGATTGTTCACCAGTCTTACAAAAACAGGAATGGCCACTTACCTGAAAAGAAAAAGAGAAAGAAATATCCATGATTATTCAAATTTTTTTTATAAGAAAATTACACTTTGTACGAAAGGAAGAAGAATAAAATGATTGTGGTGCACCAGTAGATGGGGTCTGGTATGCCCAGGGCTGCAAAAGCAGGGAATCATCGTGAACATACAATGGCAGAACTGTAGGATAAAGCAGGACCAATATAGGGAAGTATAAGGTTGGAAATAATTAGGATACATTTGTAAAACAGTAGCAGAATATGCAGACATTTTTCTGCCTACAAAGATGTCACAAATAAAGGCAGCAGTCGCATTCTCTGAGGTTTCCTTCCTATTTTCTACCTTTCTCCCATATCTGCTATGAAAATTTTCTTCCAAGGTACAAATTGAATGTGTCCCTTTTCTGCAGATTGAAGTGTTCTGTCTCTGCAATAAATGTCGAGTTCAGAGAAACAGTTCCGGAGTACTTCCAACATGTGCTTCTCCTGCCCCCTCCCCACCAAGAAAACCAAACAAAAAAGTCTGAGGAACCTGCAAACAAAGCCCTTTCTGTGCAACTTGTGTGCACAGTCCCATTAGCAGCAACACAGCAGGCCATTGATTGGGGAGGGGAAAAAGGCTTTGTTTGTGGTGATGGATTTTAAGACTCCTGGTGATAGTTTATTTCATAGGAATTTTTGCAGAGTTGGCTATTACACTGATGGAAACCTCAGAACAGGCTGATTTTAAAAGGCGTGTGGTGAAAACAAGTGGCAGTGCTTATTTTTTGAAAAATATTGTTATTAAATAATTTGAAACACATTGATAAAAATGTGTCTGAGAGTTACGCTGCTGTAATTTATAATACAAATTACATTGCTATTGACAATTGACAAAAAATACGAGAATTTAATCCAGCGACTAACTTCAACAATGTGAATTCCTCTGCTGTTTTTCTTTTCTTTTCTTTTCTTTTCTTTTTTTTAAAAGACATAATATACAGCATACGAAGCAGGATACTTGCTGGGGTAACCAGATGCTGTGTTGTTTCTGGCCTCAGACTTATTTTCTGCCTCATCTCCCCAAAGGATACACAACTGGGAGTAACCTAACCAACTCCCTTATCATCTTTAAGTGTGGATCAACCCTTGGAAGTATTAACAGGAAATTCATTCTGCATAAATACTTGGTTTCAAGTTAGTCAGTATCTTCTACATACCTGTAGTCAACCTATCTACTCCCATCCCAAGAGAATCCCCACAGGGAACAAAACCCAAAACAAATCCTCAATTTGCTTGGAATTAATTCACCTGGAAGATTTAAAATAGAAATGAGAACATGATCTTGTCCTTGACATATCCTTAAGGAACAAACACTTGGTCTGAAGGAACAAGCCACCCACTGTGCTGTCTATCCTTTTGCAAATACATCCCAAGACACATGTACCCACCAACTTAGAGATGCCAAGCCCTTTGCAGTAACACTGCAGAGCTAACAGCTGTAATGGAATACTGGGAAATCAGATCATCCTACATTTAAACTGATTTCTATCACTGATACTCTTTGCAGTACAGAAGTAGCGTTAAATGCAATAACATGCTGCTGCATGGTCACTTAATTCTAGGAGTAAATTCGATATTTGCTGGCATCCCCTATCCAGAGATACAAAGTGTGCACATGTATTGGAGATGTTAGTTAGAATTAGCTTTGCAATGCCTCCTGGGGAAAACCAGAACAGCTTAGGCATCTGTCTGGGAAGAAAGGGTTGTCATTCTCACCCTGTACAAAATTGTTTACAAATTGTTCTGCCACTTGCTTTCTATTACCATTATGACGCTGTTGCCGTCTTGGACATGTGTGGGTTTTGCTACAAGAAGTAAGAAGGGCCTATTCCCATTGCTTTTAACATTTTCAAAGAAGGTGCTGGGGTAGAACAATGGAAACAAAACCAATGTCTTTGTGACACTTGCATGTAGTCAGGAGCAGGTAAGGAACAAAGCCAATGTTCTTCTGATTGATTCATTAGAAAAAGATTTCTTAGGAAAGCTGTCTCCCAAGTGCACTATCCAGAGCCCCGTTAAGAACTGTGAAGATTTTTCTTTAAGATACAATTTTGTCAGTGTACTTTGGAGCCTCCTTTTCTGGCTGAAGGAAGTACAAATAGGGAAATATGAATATGAAAAACACTGCAGACATAGTAATTTGGTTTTAAATGCTAAATGTGTTCAGTCAAAGGACAGGATAATTGTGGATGAAGATTGTCTGACAGGTGTAGCTTAAAAAGCAGACCTGAGTGACAGAATATCTGGGAGTTGGGTTCAATTTATGCATTGGCTTATTTTGTGTTCTTAGCTAAACTTGTGCCCTGGGTTGTTCCATGATACTAATCAGAACAGTTCCACTATTTGTTAAGTCTGTTAAGATATTTCAAGAAATATAAAGTGTTATTTTCTAGCACACAGGATGACCGATGGGCAAAATTCCACTGCTGTAACTGAACACAATAGACCCATGACAAAATCTACCTTCCAAGTAACAAACAAACTTTGGTTGTATTTGTTGTGAGAAGTATCTTCCTCAATTTCTCTTAAAGAAGCTGTTCCACTTCAGTGAAACAAATATTACTTGCCCAGAGCAAGGCTGAGTGTAACTCTGTTGTAATTAAGGCTTCCAGTTCTAGTTTCAAGGAAATGAGCAGGATTTTGCATCTCCACTTACTCGCCTCACTCCTGTAATGAAAGTTTCCTTAATTCAATTCAAGCTTGCAAACATCTGCAGGGTAGGTGACACAAACAACATTGCATTTGCAGCAAACACACATCTTGCCAAAAATGCTTCCTCCAGCTCTTGTTCTATCACCATCTGTGGGAGAAACTCGACTGGGTTCATTGCGCCTTTACAGAAATACCCGTGGCTGAACATGATAGTGGCTGAGAGAGGCAGTGACATAGGCTGGACCCCAATGCCCCTTCTGCCAGGACCAGGGTCTCCCTGTGGTTTTCTCTCTTCAAGCTGACCTATCCTTTCCCTTACTTAGCTTGAGAATCTTGATGAGAAGAGAGCCCGCGGTGGGATGGCTGCAAATGTAATGCAATCAGAAGATAATGACTTCAGAAGGAGAGGGGAGGGAGGGGATAATCAGCAGAGGCAGATGAACTCCCAAGATATATTAAAAAAAAAAAAAGATTCTGTTTTCATGCAGATGTCCCTAGTAACGAAGAATGAGGCAAGAGGAATACTGAGAAAGAGGTGAAATGGAAGCTGATTTGTTTCTAAATAGTACTATTTCAGAGTTTTCCATAGGGTGTAGGTTGCTTCTTAAACTAAGACTGTCTGAAAATACCCCAGACATATTCAGACCTCTCAGCCATCTCTCTCTCTCTCTCTCTATTATACACATATCCATGCCACAATTTAGAGTTAGCTTTGGTGGGAATTGAGGACAGGAATATAAAATATGCAGGGAACATCCCTGTCTCCCTTCAGGCTCAGGTTGAACTAGGTGCCTATGAAAATATTATGCAAATGTGACAGTGTTTTCTTTGGGTAAGCCATTTAACTGGAGCTTTCAACACCTCAGAAGCCTGGAGACAAAGGGTGCAGGTAATGATAAATGCAATTTATTTACAATAAGCATAAAAGTGAAGATGTAGGCCGCTGCTCCTACAGGTGATCTCCCCTGCTCACCCTACACACTCAGTCACAGGCTCCAGACCTCCCTCATGATATCTACATGTTTCCTGGGGTAAGGGGTTTCCAAGGATTGTTCTGCTCAGAGAATGCTCTCTCCTGTTGAAATTCTGCATTTTATATTCAGGTATGTGCCTTCCACAGGCAAGAAGCTTTAACTTCTAAAACCAAAGCAGTAAATGACCTGACCTTGGCAAGCCTTGCAGAAATTGTGACCCAGGGTTCAGAGCTGGAAGAACCTGTGAAAATTTTCAGTTCCTTTGAGGAGAAACTAGATACAGATACAGTACCGTATCACTCTCCTAGAAATCCTTCTGAGCTTAAATGCATCAATACTTAATGGCAACAGCTCTGAGCAGTACACGTGCATTGCTGGATGTGAAGCTACCCAAGCTACCACTGGGGTACCACAGGGGGCTGCTGTGCAAAAAAAAAAAACAGAGTCAAAAAGTCTTCTAGTGCACATTGCTAGAGCTGGTGTTGTGGGCAAGATAAAATCAGAAGCCTTAAGTTCTCAGGTGGTTATATACCTCTCATTTCATCCCTCCGTATATTAAAGTGTGGGTGTTAACATCAGCATCTCAAACAAATTCTACCACGCAACCGTATGCTCTAAATCTTCTCATTCCCTCAGCAGATGAAGTGATTAAGCTATTCTCCTTTTCCTGCGCTAAATGCCTGCTCTGTTAGAGTGCTGCCACACTCACATCAGCAAATTAAGTTGGGATGGCTGAGGGCATTATGGCCTGCAGCTCTCCATCAAACCTCTCTGCCAGAGATCACAGATTCCACATAAGGGACAACCAAACAGCTCCTGGGTCAGCTGCTGCACTTTACAGCTCACTCGATTAGCATGAATCAAATTGATATCAACTGTACCAGGCTGGCTGTAAAACTCTGCAAGGGAAGGGGCTGCTTCATGAGCCATTCAGCTGCCCCTGCTGTGGGGTGGTAACATCTGGCAGAAGCTTGAAGCTGAAAGCAGTTGCCCCCCACAAACTTCATTAGTTGCTGAGTGAATGCAAAAATACACGGCCTGTTCCATCCCAGAAATGGCTGCTGTACGGGAAGAATAGCAGGTGAGGTGACCTCTACATAAACAGGCTTCCAAAGGATGATCAAACATAGAAAGGTGCAATTAAGAAAGTTATTCTTTGTTATTATTACCCCTGAGAACCAAATGCCCTCTTAAAAAAATCTAATCCTTTTTAATTTGTTCTAAGTAAAGCCATTACTTATAAATATGACAATGGTATTACTAATTATGTAATAATTTTATACCGGAGCACTAGTAAAAGTGGCTTCCACTCTAATGTAGGCCTGATAAAGAATTAATATAATAAATCTCCTGGTCTCAAAAAAGCTATTTACTTAAAATTATAGTTTGTTGAAAAATCTCACATTACTTTTTATTGATGCCACATAAAGTAATTTTGTAATTAGAAATTAACTTACAAAGTGGCACAATTTACTCAACAAGGATGCACAGGATTCATATGGCATTTAGCACCCTAGAAGATCCCAAAATACTATATTAAAAAAGTTTGTGAGCATCCAAGTGTTGCTCCATTTACCCCAGAATTTCAGCCAGCTCTAGGTGCAGCTCTTATTATGGTATATCAGCAACCAGCAGGAATTTAGGAAGGAGCCTGAAGAACACAGAGGTCAGCTGAAGGGGGGAGGCAAAATAACATTGTTCCTCAGCAATATGGTTGAGACACAGGGGTTTGTATTGTTTCATTCACAATAAATTATGATGGGACTGTCCAAGGCTGCAGAGTATCATTACTTGCAGCCCAGGTCATGCAGTGATGTGACCTCCCCTTGCAACCCAGCCCACCTCCAGAGCTGCTCAGGTCAGGGTCATGGCAGTAAGGGTGTATCCTTGGAAAGGATACATTCCACTGACTACACTCATTCTCATCTTGTTTACAGAGCCTGATTAAATTAGAATCAGCGATAATGAAATTAGAAGTAAGAAAGTTATCACTCTCATGGAGGGTGCACTTCTATCCTGGTACTGTACAGGGAAAGTGCTAGCATGGAAAAAAAAATACTTTTGTGGGTTTGGGGACCCATTCTTCCCTTTTACCTTGAAGTGCTTGAAGTGCATGTATATTAAGTCTGTGTGATAAGTATGTTTAAAATGTTCCATCTTACTGAGGAGAGAGATACACAAAACTCAGTAAGTTTGGGATAAATGTTTTAAAGCACCTCATCCTCGCATGCATTTTAATCAGTACCTCATCCATCACACTTGAAAATAAGGAAATTTACAGTGGATTAAATCTTCCTTGGGACAGAGCACATATTTAAAGAGAAACAAAACAGATCACTGAAATCCACCCTGGACAAGTAATGCCCCACTGTGAAGGAGCTTTGAGATTTGCCTGAAAGTACCTGTGCCTCCACTGCTGAAGGGAAGAGCCAGGAAATGATCTCTTGTGGATTCTACTGAGAAGAACTCATGAAGTGAATGATGCCCCTGCCTGTGTTTGAAGGATCACAGGTCATGCCAAAACTACATTTGTAAGAAGGCAAGGAAGAAGGCTGCAATGGCTTGACAAAAATAGATAATTAAATAATTTGAAAGTACTGAGCCCTGAGATGAACAATGCTGAACAGACTTACAGCTGCAAATGATTCCATAATACTTTAGGCTTTTTTTTTTTTTTACAGTTCCATGTTCATCCCTTTTTAAAGTCAAAATAAAAGAAACGCTGATATGTCATCAAATACTTCTGCTCACAAACTGTAACCAGATTATGCTAGCTAAAATTAAATTTATTTGCCTAAGATTTCCATCAGAAGTTTCAAATGCACTGTTAAAATGCAACAGCCTCCCAGGAAGGTGTACATTGTAAAAGCTTGAGCAGTTTGGTTGTGACTCCTGGGTCACCTCCCGTATTTGTTCCCTCACTTGCCTGAATGAATCTTTAATTCCTCAAAGCAAATTTTGAGTGCAGATATTGCTGAATGTGAATTCAAAATTTGTTGTCGGTGAGCTTTACCTGAAACCTACTCTTTCTACAAACCTTCCTCATCATAAATGTGCTCACTGGAATAATCACAGGATATGGATGCCAAGAGAGTGTCAATGCAATCAAGACAAATTGGTGAAAGAATTGAGAAACTACTTGACAGCACTCATCCAGCTTGGATGAAGACTACTTAAACATTCCCTCTGCTTTCCTGCACCATGGGAGGTCCTTTGACACCAGAGTGCTTGTGCTGTGCTACACACACCGCTGGGCCCCCCATGCCTCCACCGCCGACCGCGCGGGACTCGGCTACCTGAACTAAAACATCTGCTAGCTGGCTGCAGCTGGAGGTTTTTATCACAGCTGCACACCAGCCATGACAGAGGGATGTGGTACACATTTATCCAAAATGTTACATCTTTCCACTGTCATCCCAAGCGCACGGGAGTTCAGCTCCCCAATTCCACTCCACAGTGACATCAGCTGTGGGTCATCACGGCAGATCGAACGCAGGAGGCCTTTAAGAAGAGCTGAAAATTGTAACAAGGGCCTTATCGTGAATCAGCTTGGGATTGATTAAACACTGTGTTGTTTGGGATAGCTCAGCCTCTGGGCCACAGACTGTCAAAATGAGAAATATAGATTAAAAAACCTAAAAATGGTTTTAAGCTGAAGCTGAGTTCAGTTATGAAAGAAACCAAATGTTACAAATGGCAAAAGCAGCAAGGGCTTCCAAACAGACACCCAGGGCATTTTAAATCTTATATAAGATGTCCTCAGGCATTTGACAGATCTTCTACTGTACTTGTGAGGAAGCCAGATTACAATGTTAAGTCCTTCTCTAGAAAGTCTGTCTCTGTCCATTTTTCTACTGCCCTAGACACTTCTCCTACCTCAAACACTGTGATATCACTGCTGATATTTTAGGATCTTAGAGGAACCTAGCATTTCCTAGCCTATTTCTGAATATAGCAGCTGCTAGTTATTTAGAAGCATAATTTAAAAATTATCTGAAAGAAGCTGACTGTTGCAGCTGGCATGGTGTGAAAGAGCAATGGCTAAATAACTATCAAAATTCTCAGGATGAGTGTAGACAAAGCTTTTGTGCACAAAACCTACAACACGGAACCATCAAAACATAGGAACATAGCCAAATAGGTGCAGTATGGCTCAGAAAAGGATTACTGTGGTCATCACCCCTACAGCAAAAGGACCTCATGATCATTCACTGTAGAATGATCAGCAGTGGCAGAAACCGTGGTCAGCATCTATTTGCTTGCTTGTTTCAGTGTGATGTGGAGGTTACAATAATGCAATTTATTTAACAATAATATATGTTGCAAACTCTACTGTTGTAGCAGAAAAATTTGAAGCAAGAGTTGGTGGAACATTTTCAACTAAATATTTTCTGGTCAAAATGTGATTTTTAGTGGAAGCCAAAACATTTCAAGCCTAGGGCAGACTATCTGAATGTTTCCAAGGGGTGACAGAGAGACCCAAATCAAACACTTAACACTTTCATTCTAAAAGCAGAGCAGACGTTTTAACACAATTGTGCTTCATTAAAATGCTTGAAAAGTTTTGGGTGTAATCCAACATGGATCAAAAACAAAATTCAGAAACTTGGAAGTTGTTGTGATACAGAATTATCATTCTCCAGCCTGCTTGAGTTTTGAAAAGGCAGGGGAAGGGAGGGTGGGGGAGGGTAGCTGTTGCTTTTTAAGATCAGCATTGGAAATGGAGTGATGCCAGAGAAAGATGATTCAAAATTCAAATGTGACAAAGTTCGGAGGTGCGTGGGCCTAAGTTTGTAGTCTAGGCTGTTAAAGTCATAACACACAGGCTTGGAGCCACATCTAAAATTATCCATGAAAATCAGAATAACTCCTTCAGAGACAGGGTCCAAGTGTGATCTCTTCTGACAACAGCTCTGAATCCAGCTAGTTAGGGACCATCTCTACGGATTCCCAGATATGTTGATGAGCTGGCAGTTGACAATGTGTGTGTCAGGGATAACATTTTGTCATACGTATCAACGATGGCATTTAATTTCTGCACAAAATTTCTGCATTTATTTTCTGGAAGAAAACTGTCCAGTTCCCTAAAGAAATGAAATGCTTGTTAAAAGGAGAGGGTGTTTGATCTTCCCTTTCAAGCCTCTGACTTGCAAATCTTGTTCAACTATCATTTTTGAACTACAGGCTAGCTTTCTGTTTGCACAGAGGCTTATGCTAAGTTGATGGATTCCAGTGGTCCAAATAAGCTGCCTTCTGACTGAGGGCACTGTATAAGTGGTACAAGCAATGGGAATTAGATCTTTGAATTTTTAAGTAGGTTCAGGCTTAGAGAGAGGCTCTCAAGTCTTGAAGAAGCTGTACAACAATGCCAGGAGGAGAGGTACATGCAGTGATCTGATTTCCTGTCCCCATCCCTCTAAACCTGTCTAACTGTCACCCATTTTGCAGTTGGTTTCACACTTAAGTATAGAAACATGCCCTCCAGCTGTATTAGGCTTGGGTGGCAAGGTTTTGGTAGCAGTGGGACTACAGGGTGGGGTTCTGTGAAAAGGTGCCAGAAGGTTCCTCTGTGACCGATGGGGCCAATGCCAGCCACCTGCAAGACAAAGCCACTGCTGGTCAAGGGTGAGCCCATCAGCAATGGTGGTAGCGCCTCTGAGACAACATAGTTAAGAAGAGGGGGGATAATCTGCACAAGAGCAATTGCAGTCAGAGAGAGTGAGAACATGTGAGAGCAACAGCCTTGCAAACATCAAGGCCAGTGAAGAAGGAGAAGGGGAGTAGGTGCTTCAGGCACTGGAACTGAGATTCCCCAGCAGCCTGTGGTGAAGATCATAGTGGGACAGGCTGTCTCCCTGCAACCCATGGAGGTCCACAGTGGAGCAGAAAATCATCTGCAGCCCATGGAGGTCCCATGAACTGCATGTGATCCACCATTTACTTTTACATCTTCAGTTAGAATCATAGACTCATAGAATCAACCAGGTTGGAAAAGACCTCTGAGATCATCAAGTCCAACCCTTGATCCAACACCTCCGTGTTTACCAGACAATGGCACTAAGTGCCACATCCAGTCTCATCTTAAAAACCTCCAGGGATGGTGAATCCACCACCTCCCTGTGCAGCCCATTCCAATGTCTGATTACTTTCTCTGTAAAAAATTTCTTCCTAATATCCAACCTGAACCTCCTGTGGCAGAGCTTAAGATCGTGCTCTCTTGTCCTACTGCAGGTTGCCTGGGAGAAGAGACCAACCCCTACCTGGCTACAACCTCCTCTCAGGTAGTTGTAGAGAGTGACAAGGTCTCCCCTGAGCCTTCTCTTCTCCAGACTAAACAACCCCAACTCCCTCAGCGTCTCCTCATAAGACTTGTGCTCCAGTCCCTTCACCAGCCTGGTTGCTCTTCTCTGGACCTGCTCCAGCACCTCAATATCCTTCCTGAACGGAGGGGCCCAGAACTGGACACAGCACTCCAAGTGTGGCCTCACCAGTGCTGAGTCCAGGGGAAGAATCACTTCCCTGCTCCTGCTGGCCACACTCTTCCTCATCCAGACCAGGATGCCATTGGCCTTCTTGGCCACCTGGGCACACTGCTGACTCATGTTCAGCTTTCTGTCAATCCAAACTCCCTGGTCCCTTTCTGCCTGGCTGCTCTCCAGCCACTCTGTCCCCAGCATGTAGTGCTGGAGGGGCTAATTGTGGCCAAAGTGCAGGTCCTGGCACAATTAGAGACTCTCTTCTTAGCAGCACGAGGGCACAAACCCTTCCTACTCTTACTTTTCTGGTAATAGTAGCAATATGTCTGAGTAAACAAATTCTGTCTTAAAATGGTTCTGTTCCCAGTTTTTGAAATATCATCTCTTTGGTTGTTTGTTTGTTTTCTCAATCAGCATTCATGGAGTGGGGTAAGGAGAAGGGAAGCAGTGAGACAGAGGAAGACAGATGCAAAGAAATTTCAGATCCATCTAACAATGTAGTTTGCCTCTCTTTGCTTGACATATACAGCATTGTCGGTACAATACAGTTCTAGGATAGAAATATGATGGCAGAAGAGAAATGCAGGGATTAAGCAAAGCATTTCTAAGAGAGATGAGGTTTGGTAGATTCATATTCTTTAAGGTCAGAATAGAGGTTTAAACAATCCCTCCTGGCCTTCTGTATGTCACAGGGCTTTCATCTTCACCCAGCTATCCTTGTACTTGGCTTAGTGAATTTTCCCTGGCTAATACATCTCTTCTTTTTTTAGCGGCGTATCCAGTCTTGAGTTGAAGGTGATGAAGAGTTAGCATGTCCTAAGGGAGTTTGTTTCAATGTTTGATCACCCTCACTGTTGAAAGTTTGGGCCTAATTTGAATTTGTCTGACATCAATTTCCATGTCTTGGTACTTGCTATGCTTTTCTTCACTAGATTAAAACATTTTGTATCACCCATATTTATTTTTTTTTTAAATGAAGACAATTATGCTATCTAGTGATCAAGTTCCCCCTCAACCCTTTCAGTCAAATTAGACTGATCGTGAAGACTCATAGCAATTAATTCTCTCCAACCATCAAAGTCAAGTTGAAGACTTTTTCTGTACCCAATGCTGCAACATACTGTGAAAATGTAGGAACCAGAAAAAGATAGTATTTCTGAACTGGATTAAACAATGCCATATGAGAGAGAAAAGTAGTTCACATTACATTTTATTACTGCTGTGTTCATAAATCTATGACCTTTAAACTTCTTTTTACTAATGCACCAGTTGGAAATCTGAGCTCCATTTGCACAACACCTTATTCTTCCTTTCCATATACAGCCAAGTTCCATGAAAGCAAGATCTGCTGCTCTATCTCCCTAAATATTCAAACTCATTTTGGGGTGTGCTACATAACTTTGTATGAAGGGATGCAGCCTGTCTGAGAAATCCATGCATTAGATTTTTATTGTCATTATTTTTTATATCCTTCTACTAATCTTTGTATCATCTACTCTTTTTATTCGCATAGTTTCTCCCAGATCATTGATAAAAGCACTGAATAAAATGGAGCTTTGCACCAATTTCCCAGAAGGCAGTCTGGAATACTCCAGTTAACTGATAATTCCCTGTTGACAAATGCTTTTTGAGGCCTATCATTTAGTTTTCTCTCAACTAATTTAATCTCCATTTTATTATTATTTTACTGTGTTAACTTTTTATCAGAACACCATGAAGTATACCCTGTTAGGAAAGTCTAAATATGAAGGTATCTTTATGAACTAGACTTGTAATTCCACAGGAAAAGAAGAAGAAGAAAAAAGCCTATTTTCCTTAAATCTGCATTGACTAATGCTAATGATGTTCTTACCATCTTGCTCTTTAGCCTCTGGATTCTATATAAAATTTTCATTCTTTATTCTGGAATGAGATCAAAATAACTGCCCTACTGTCACTCAAGTCATCCTGGTTGTTTTGTCTTAAATCCAGCACAACATTGACATTCTTATAAAACTTCTGTTACTGTCCCACAAAGATCTATGAGATGGAGATCCTCTTAATCAACTCCTGAGCTCTTTGGCATGAGTTGCCAGGGACTATAGCTTTCAAATATCTACCCTTATTGAGCACCGCTTAATAACCATCACAGTTTTTAACAAGTTCAAAACCACCTTGCCCTCCTCACAGTGGAGGAACAGTTACCATGTTCCAGCCTAAACAACCTCCATCCAACATGTTCCTAGAAACTCTTACATTTGGGACTTCAGTTCACTCTACCAATTTCCCTTCCCACCTTGGAAACATTCCAGTAACTTCCCTTCACATCTTGGAAATGTCCCATATGGAACATCTATAAAGAAGCTGGCACTACACGAACATGATGCAAGTTTTTTCGCACTTCATCAAAGGCATGCAAATGAATGCATTTCTGAGCTTGAATCTGGTAGCAGTGGTGCAACATAGGCAAAAAGAAAGCCTCCCTCTGAAATACTAAAATGCTTTTTCCATCACAGCAGACTGCACCATCAGCCTGGCCAGCCATCCCTCTGACCTATAACCCATGCATTATCTCCCATTCAGATGTCTTTCTGGGTCCTCACACTTAGCTTTGTATAGATCTCATAGGCTTTTGCTAGAAACTATGCCTGAGGCATGGATTACTGAACTATATTCACTGCTGCCAAAATGGTTGCCCAGGCTCACATCAGCCTACCCTGTCATTACTACAACATCCTTTTCCTGGCCTTAATACTGCAGACTTGCCTGGCTCAAATCATGCAGAAAGACAAAGGTCACATTCTCTTTCTGTCATTTGGAGTATGTTGTACCTTTCTCTAAATGTTTCTTTTGGTTTTCCCTCCTCTACCTCATGAAACATAAGCTGGTTGTCTTCACTGTCAAGACTTTTATAGCTTACCCTCCTCTAAGCATCACCTCTAAACATCTAGGGAAAGGTCAGCTCCCATGTCTGATGGACCGTGTTGCCAGACACCATCAGATCTTAAATGTTTTCAAAAGCACCTTTGAGCTTTCTCTGCTAAACTTCTGCAAAGCTTCTTCATCGTCCTGTTTAAAACTCTATACTAAAACTGCAGTGCTCACAAAGGAATATAATGATGACAGCTAGTCTTCAGGTGCTCAGGCATCTCTGTCTTTCAGGCTGAACAACAATATTACATCTCTTTTTTCTCTTCACCCACTCTTCTCTTCATCTGAGTCTGCCTTTGTCTCTTGCTCTATATTTCATTAAAATACATAATCTGAGTTTTCTGAAAGAAATTATAATAAATCTTGTCTAAGATTTTCAGCCAGTGTTCAACACTGTGTTGTTTCCTCATACCCCAACTGCTTTGTGTGCGTTCAGATAGGTATGTTGAGGAGCAATGTTGTCAGGTATGATTGGCTGGGCTATCAGGATGCAACTATATTCATTAGTTAAACAGTGCCTGGAAGTGGCCCTGACGACAGAAAAATAATCAGCAGTACTGCTAAACAGTCCAGCACAGTCCCAGCAGAACTCTTTAAGCACCTCTTCATGGGAATAGCTACTCTGGGCCAACTGTCCTCAGTATGCAGGAATATTCCTTAACTCATTTAGTTGATTTCTACATACATATTCTCACAGGTTGCCATCCTCTTAGGCTTCTGCATTTGTCTGTTTCCATGCATGACCCTGGAATTTTTACTTTCAATAACTGTGAAAGGCTAAAAGCAGCTTTATGTAAAGTCCAGACCTGTTATTCATTCTCTTGTTCCTTAATGACCATAGTCACATTTTAAATGTTATAATCAAGTGCTTTATCCCACCAGATTTTAATCAAGTCAGGCATGTCAAAATTATTCTTGTCAATGAGTATGTTCCCTGCCTCCTCCTCCTTGCCAGCAGTCATAAGGGAGTGGTGCTCATCAAAGCAAAAGAGCATCTTCTCTGTGCATTATTTGCTGTATTGGTTCAATTTGTTTGAAGCATTCTGAACCTGAATTCGTACTGTGGTTGCAACCTTAGAAGTACAGTAACATCCCTGGCCACTCCCAGAAAGTGTTGGGTACTGAAAGAAGTCCAGAGCAATTGGTTGTTGTTCCGGACTTTGGAAGCAGTTATATGCCAACTCCACTGCATACCAAATCTAAATACAATCTCAGGACTGCTCTGAATTTTTCTACTTTATAATGTGCTCTCAAGGCTATTACATGGGAAGGATATGGCTGGAGATAAATGCACTCTAGAGTTTTTTCCTATGCCCTAATACATTGCCAGCTGCATGAAACTGGTAATACACTAATTAAAGATCAACCTAGGCCAGTTACTTCTATAATTTAGCTTTAAAAGTACCACAGATAAGATTTTGTAAACGAAAGAGGAGCACAGGATCCCAGTGCAATTTTCTACCACCTCTCAATTGGATTACTGCTGTGGTAAAGTTGTAGGGGTTGAGGGGAGAGAGACAGAAAAACAGAGATGTGAGACATGATTGAAGCATGGTCTCATTCTATTCACACAGGCAAAGCCAAATTTAACTAGTCAAAAACTTCCTTTGATGTGGCAAGAGCCCTCAGCAGGAACAATTCTGCCATAAAGATATTTCTGTTGAGACAAATTCCAATCCTAACATACCAGGTCAAGGTGATCCACAGTATCTGACATCTCTAAAGGGCAATTTGTCCTCCCCCCTACCAGAAACCCTGGAATTGCTAAATGTAGAGAGCACACTGACAGCTCCACCTTGTCTCTTAACTATCACTTGTCTTAAAGCTGCTCTCATGGCCTCACAGTAAAAAATATTCTTCTTTAACAGCCTCAAGCACAAAAATAAAGCATAGTTTTGGTTTTGTCTCTCAAAAACTCCTTTCAAGAGTTCAGGTCTGTGATTCCTTCAAGCAAGTGTTCTTTCAAAAAGGAAATCTCTAGTCCAAGATCAACAAGGGAGAGATCAGGAGACTGGAAAATAAAACTGGCTCTTATCCTGAAAACAGTGCACTCAGTGAAATATCCTGACTGGAATTAATAGGCTAACATGGGCATTAATGGCTTTCAAAAGACCACAGTTTCTGGATTGAATGAAGGACACTTTTGACCTTTGCTATGGATACATTAGGCAACCCACAGATGTTCTCTAGTTAGTGCTTTCCATGGACAACAGTATTTGATGAACTGGCACTCTGCTTCATCCCCATCAGCACTAAGAAGAATCCTTCAGAGAATAGGTCTCGGAATTGGGCATGACTCAAGACAGCTCAGTCAGGGTAAATGGAGGAAGTTCACTGTACTGCTGAAAAATCCCAAACTTCCTTTCAACAATAGTGCAAATAGTTTTCCTGCGAAGAAAAGGTAGTTTCTGGCAAGACGTTGTGTCTGACAGATAGTGACAGAGAGGGCCCAAGGCAGGCACACCATGAGCAAAGGCCATGCAAATCATCACCAGGCAATCTGTCAATGTACCCAAAACCTCACCGGGGGAGCCAGGGACTGGTATTCTTACAATGTTTTCCATCACTATCCTAACTCAAGTGAATCAACCGGATTCACTTACTCTCATGCTTACTCCCATGTTGTCTCCAGAGAGTACTGATCCATGCAGTCTTTTGCTATTGGAATTTGCAAGGCTGTGTACAGTTCCTCTTATAGGTCAGGACACAGAGATGCTGGCTTTACCTACTGCAGCTTACATACACCTCTCCTTCTGACTGACAACCACTCTCATCAGCATGGAAACTCAGGTGTAGAAATGACTATTTATAACAAAGTGTGTGGTTCTTCTTGACATAAAACAATGAAATAGGGTCTAAGTATGACAGGTGGAGACACCTGTCACCAGAGTTGTCCACAGAAAAAAAAGAGATGCCAGTCCAGTTTTGAAAACCTCCACCTCTGACAGTCCACAATAGCTGCAGAAAATGTGAAGGTGAAGGGAGATTTAGAGAAGTGATCATAGACTGCTGAAAGGAGGAAAAACAAAATCTTGTAATTCCTTTACTGAAGAGATAACCTCTTATGTGTAAAACAGAAAAGGCTGAGCTAGTGCTTTTGGGTTTGATTTTTTTTTTCCACCTTTAATTATGCATCATCAATGACAAGCTCATGTGGAGCTAAAAGCTGGATCCAAGCATAAAGCTAATTTTTGGAGCTATTGGCTGTTCACTACCAGGAATAAAAATGATTCCTTGTCTTCCTAGATTTGGTTTAAGGAACAAAACCTCTTTGTCTCTCCCTCCATATTAGCTGCCTACAGACAGCTCCATTTTCCATTTGTGCATTTAATTATCCCTTCCTATGTGAGCTATTTTACATTTGTGCTTATTGAATCTCAGCTTATTGATTTCAGTTCACTTCTTGAATTCATCATAGTTGGACTCTGGGCTAATCCTATTCTCCAATGCATTGGTGATTGCTTCTAGCTTTGTGTTGCATATGAATTTGATTAGCATACTCTCCAGTGAAAATGTTAATGAAAACATTGAGCAGTATCAGATCTAGAGCACATACACATAGGGCTCCACGCACCACTGCCTAACCTGACTCTAAACCTTTAATAATACTCAATACTTCTGGGGTACAGATGGTCAGCTTGGCTAAATGATATGCAACACTTTCATTGAGTTTGCATTCTGCAGGAGCAATTTGGATCAAATGTAGGGGGAGGTCAAGGACACAGCATTTGAATTGGGAAAGTGTAGAGGTTTGACATTCAATCAGAGTTAGAGCTCAAATTCAAGGATACCATAACAGTCCCTGAAATTTCAGCTTCAAAACACAAAAACCTGAAAAGGAATACTTATATTTTTTGTCAAGTTTACTGGTTTGAGATAGGTTTTCACTGGTGTGGTTCTACTTACATGCTTTAAAAGGGTGCCAAATGGCAAAGTATGATGATTCTGGTGTGAATCTAACTTTCCAGTAATAAAATGATTTAGGGTTTAATTCATGCTCATCTCATTAATCAAATCCTTCACTGTGGACAAGATATATTGGAATGGACATGGACATAATTGTTTTCATATTCTAATTTACCTAAAGCAAAAGAGATGTCCCATTTTTATCAGTGGAATTAAGCTGGTTATATCCATTATATCATTTCTTAGCCATAAGGCTTAGGGGTTTTGTCTTTTTCCTTTGGGGGGTGTGTGTGTGTGGGGTGTGTGTGAAGACTCCACATTATTTTACATCTTGGTTCCCTTTACACATGGATTGGTTATTGAGCCAGGCATTCAATAGTGTTGAAGTTTAATATACCAGACCACAATTCCCATGTTCCCTCTTGTTTGCAAGTTTAATGCTGCCTTTCATTTCCCTCCCCTCTCTCTCCTTCCTTGGGAGATGGTGCTTTACCATTTACTTTACTTTGTCTCCTTCTCTTTTCTGACACAGTAGAACTGCAGCACCCCTCAGAAGAACCCCAAACACTAATCCCTAATAACAGTAAGAAGCAAGGTACACAGATGGCAAAATATTCTGTTTACAATGAGATTAATCTCTTTCTGGAAGCGACTAGACAAGCCCCAGAAGGGTCTGCTTGTTCCTGACTCAAAAAGATGCATCCTAAGAGTGCAATTTTGGCCTTTGGGATGTGTTACATGGCACAGTCTTTTTAAAAAGTTTCCTAACTCTTTTCCAATACTGCCCTCATATTTCTGTGTTCATATCAACAGTTTCTTCCAGAGTGTTGATGCAGGACTTCATCATTCTCACTGTACCTCTTAAAACATCTCTTTAGACCATGCAACAATATCCAGAGAATAACACTGCTCACTTATTTCCAAAGCCACATGCACCCAGCCAGGTTGATTTTCATTATCATCAGTGTGCGTCGGGATCTGTGATACCATAACATGATAATTCCTTTCTGAGGGAGGCTCACATGTGGCTCTAAGTAAGTGTAACTAGACCAATGGCACTATAAAGTTTGTTCTACTTGAGCAAAGGGGTTTTCTGACCTAAAAAGTGAAAGAGTTCTATTCCAGCTTTAAAAAGTTGCCCTGGAAACCAGAAGTAGATGGTGTCAACACGTATGATGTATCCCTGCATCATTTGTCCTGTTCTTATCATCCTTGTTAGCAAAGTTAGAACTGTAACCTGTTCCTGGCCTTCCCTAATTTGCTCTCACTCTCTATTGAACCTTTCCATATATTTTACTTATAAATCTATTATTAAATCTTTAATGTAGCTATATATAATTAATATTTATAGAATGTCTGCTAGTTAAGAGCACTGCTCAGATACCAACTCGCACTCCTTTTGCAACCTCATGTGATGAAAATCTCTTATTTAGGCAACTCTATTGACAGTTTTAATAGACTTGTCAGTCTGTAAAGGGTCAATGCAGTTAAAGCTAATTTCATACCACTGTATTAGAGCAGCAGGAGGTTTTCTCAAACACCACCACTTTCAGAAGGCCTGAAAGCAGCTGAAGCAAAGAAAAAATGTATTAAGTGCTTGCATAAATTTAACGTCTCAATATATCCAGAAACAGCACCCAGAATGTTATTCACTCAAGAATCATGGAAGGATGTGTTTAGCATAGTGTTGAGTAGATAGGAGCAGGTGTTAACCTGTACAGGCTTCATTTTCCAAAGGAACAGATGGCCTGAAATACGCTTGTCCTTTCTCATTTTTCAGTCACCCCATCGACTACTTTGCTCTTCCACTCTGCAACACCCTTAAGCCCAGTAGGAAATTCTCATAGCTGCTACAGAGAGGCTTTTATTGCACTTTCATTTAAAGGACTCTATATGACCCTATTTATAACATACCAATGTTCCAAACAGGGTAGCAAGGGAAAGAAAAGCTGTTGTCTGAATTGCACAGAATAGAAATGGAAGCACAGGCAAAGCTCCTGAAAAGACTTAAATGATGCCTAATGATGGGGGTAATCACAAAGCAGCATTCTCAAAGGCACATGCCTAACTAATCCTCATTGATTTAATTGAAAGGTGAGTAACCTAATGGAGGGGTTTTTAGCATTTCACTACGTATTTATCTGCATCATGAAATGCCTGGATACCTTTGGTAAGCTGGCCCTTGGCCTCTATCCCATTTCAAGAAAGAGAAGTAAGTAACTAGAGAGGTAAATCAAAGGAATTTGGAGTCCTCAGTGTACAAATCTTTTCTGAAAAACAAGTGTAAACTTTATTAAGAAATACTACTGCAAGTAGTTTACCTGGAAATTCCAGGGCTATTAATTGATCTGCTTGACCTCATCATCCTACTTATGGGCACATCCTTCTCATTCCCTACAGACTCATGAGTTGGGTACTATTTGCACTGTTTAGATTAGGCTTTAATGAGTACCAAAAACTTTGCATTTTCTTAATGAGAATTGAAGTAAAATTGAAAATTACAGGCTTTGTTTAAACAAGAACCTGGCAGAATTCAAAGCAAGCTACAACTGAAATACTGACCTATATAAAAGCCAAGAATGAAATGCGAACGACTGAAAGGCATTCCAGCAAGATACAACCAGCTTTAACTGAATGGTGTCATACAGAAACAGTAGCTACACATTTGCAATTATTATACACTTAGTAGTGCACAGAATTCACTTCTTACTATCTTCAATAAGCAAGATAAATATCAATTTAAATTTGTAAAAAAAAAAAAAAAGCAAGGTTATCAAGCAATGTAACACAAGGTGGAATTGTAGATAACTGAAAATCTAGATGTGTAACTCTGCAGTTATCCTTCCATGAAGAAATGAACCAGAGAAAGAATAGAAGGGACTATGAACAGGGACTAATTCACGGTTACGGAATGAAAATAACACTGCCTGGCATCTCATCAGCTAAGCTTGGAAATCCAGAACAATCCTTCACCATTACTTGGCTTGTGTCCTTGGATTCTCTTATCCTTTTGTGCTCTTTCAAGCTCTGCTGGACTGTGTGTCTTCTAGTGGAACAAACAAGTTAGTGAGACTGAGATCAGAAAAGGAGTAAGGTATATTACAAAGCAAAACCTCCTAACATTTAAAAATAAGAACCTCCCTGTTTGCTCACTTCTCTGATGCCATGTGGGCTCCACACTTTATGGACAGCTGAGTTTATGTCCCTCTCTTCTTACAACCCTCTTCACTCTTCAGGGCAAAGGATACCACCATTTCCATTCACAGCTAATATCATACAAATTATTTTGTAGTCCTCCATTTCCACCTCTCCCAATCCATTTGCCTCTTCCTGTCACAATATATCTGTACACCAGCTTTATCCACAGGCCTCACAAGGTAACAGAACATAACCACTTTTATGTGATTGTCTGTCTTAATCTCTGGAAGAGTTTTCTGCAATTACTCTCTTGGAAGTTCATTTGTTAGATCATTCCTTATCTGTGTGAGCTGTATTTAATGTTTCTATTATGGAAAAGATCACTGGCAGGTCTTTCCCAGTCCTGCTCTAGTTGGTAGAATCTGTGCACGTGGTAGAAAGGAGCTGACTGCAACTCTTTCATACAAAAAAAAAGGGCAGCATTGCTTTTTCAATAATTTCTTTGTTGCTTTAACCTGAAGAGAATATACCAGGCAGAATGGGTCAATTTTAAGATTACTCCTCTATAGAAGGAAAGGTTTTAAACAGATCTGTTCTGGCGTCAAGTGACTTGAGTAATTTTCAGGTTATTGATCTATTTTAAGCATAATTTCTTTGTGATTATTTTCCCTCTCCATTTCTGCCTCATCACTCCTCCATAAGGACCCTCCAAAGGAATGATGATCTATTCCTCTTATCCATCATATGTACTCCAGTTCACTTTTCATAATTGCAGAAACAATGTTCAGTGAGTATCAGAGGTTCAGAAATGGACTTAGGAAAGGAATAAAAGAAGTTTTTACATGCACTGTTCATTTCCTACTTTCCCAGCCATAAGGAAATCAACCATCCCAAATTCATGCTGATAAAACTTTTAGATCCCACTATGAGTGTATTCAATAAAAGCCTGTGACATGAGCTTCACACAGTACCAATCTGTTCTAATCTTTCCCAACAACTGCACTAAACCAGCAACAGCAGTTCCACCCCCACAAATGCTCACAGCAGTACTACTCTCAAGATGTAGCTGTCCAATGCAGACAAAGCTGCCCTAGCAAAGAAGATCACAAAAAAGCATTGGCAAGGCAGGAAAAGATGACCTCACAAAGACCTATAATAACCCTCCTATAATTAATGAAAATGCTTTTTGAACAAGTCCTAAGGCTGCACCTTGTACTAGGTTCAGACTCTACTTGCTATAAAGGAGATCAATGAGTTAATTTGGCTATTTCCATGCTAGCTCACATAAGGTGGTCCTGAAAGCCCACAAGTAAAAAACTCCACAACTCACAGGATACCTCTGCCTGTGCTGTAGCAACCTCCCCGTGAAAAGTCTTTCTTAATGTCCCATCTGAACGTGCCAAGACACAGTGTGTGGCTGTTGCCAATATTTTACTGTCTATTGCTATTTAGAAGAGTTTGGTTCTGTTGTATTAGTAACTTTAGTTCAAGTGCCACAGGTTTCTATCTCACTTTTTATCCTCCACTACACTAAACAAGCCTAGATCCTTAGTCTGTTTTCATAGGGCACATACCACAGGTCATAGTTATCTTAGTTGTTTTCTGCACTAGACCCTTCCCAGTTTCTTGATTTACTTCTTGAATTGTTGAGCCTCAAACCTGATACAGACTCCCAGGTCACCGGGCTGAGGGAGATGAAGAGTTCTACGTGAGTCACTTCTCATTCTGAAAACATCAAACTAGTGTACTGGGCTACAACAGGAAGAACATGCCCAGCAGGTTAAGGGAAGCTCTTCCTTCCATAACTACACGAAACTACATGTAAGTGTGGACCTCTTCTTTCTAAGATTTTGTGCTTAGTAGGGAACTTTTCCTACTCTCTGAGAGTTTTCTACTATATCTCATTAATCTTTGAACTCCAGAGCACTGGACCTAAAGGACACGGTAGCTTTACAAGTATGTTACTTATGTCAGAGGTATGGATGCATTCAAGCAACCTGCAGCAGAGGAAAGCCTGGATCTTGGAGTTCCCATGCCTATGGTGGATGTTATTTCCATCAGGCCTTTGAGCTACCTTACCTCCTCACTTGAGTGACCTGCACTTGAAGATGGGTGCTGGATCTAACAACGCAAGGAAGACAGCTCACAACTGTCAGTGCAAGAGTAGTTGTATGCATATTGTTCCACCGACAGCTTAGGCAGAGAAGACTCCACATCCCCACTATCAGTAATGAGGGCTGGGGAGGTGTGTTGCAAGTACAAGTTTCAGCTGCTGGCAGCTTGAGGACCTACTTTTCCTTTCATTTGTCCTGCCCACTGATAGAAAGAAAGATGGCCAGCACTATGTTGTTGCATGTGAAAATAAACACCTTCATGGATTTAGTGCAACGTGATGGTCTTGCATTATGAAGGGCAGGCAAGCATGTCAGATTAATTAATTTTCTTACAACCTCCCTACCTCACAGGTTGAGTCGTTGTCAAAGAGGAGCCTTTCTCCTTCTCTTACTCTAAAGAAACTATGAGACATGCAGACTTTTTTAGGATTCACACTGTGAATAGTAAAGCAGAATGAATGCATAAGTTGCACATGCTTCTGCACTCATTAAAATCTTCAGGCCTCCCCAAGCACATCTGTTTATGAGGGGCATCTTTTCCTGAAAGAACCATGAAGCCACAGTGTATTTTGGAAGCTCTGCTTTAGACAGATGAATCCAGTTTTGCAGACATGGGACAGCACTTGAGAGAATCCCTCCTACTCTTCAGGAAAAGAACAGTCCCAACTATCTTACAATTCAATGATGTATAAGCCTAAAATAAAGGATCATTTTAAACCAATAATACCCCATCCTCCAGCCTCACATACACTCCACTCTACAGTGTCTGGATATGCTTAGTTCAGGAGAATAGCCCTCAGCCTTTAAAGACAAAGACAGTCTGAAAAGGGCTTCCAGCTTTGGATGGAAGATAAGTCAGAAAGCAGATTTTCATCATTTTGGGAGTCTGATCTGCCAATTTCAAGAAGTCATACAAATTCTTAAATTTGTAATGATTAAATAATGTTTCACTCTTTTGTAGGACCTGAGCATCCTGCATAATTTGTCATTTCTCCTCAAGGTAGAATATCCTGCCTGGCATACTCTGCAATGGGAAATGAGTGGGCCACAGACAAGGTTGGGCTGAGATCATACCAGTGTCTTTTCATTCATTTTCAGAAAGTTGTTTTCTCAGGCAAGACTCACCACAGCACACACAAAGCCTGCCATAGCAGGCCCCTGACCTACAGTGTGCTTTTGTTGCAGACATGTTATGCTACAAATACACAGAGTAGATAGAAAAGAACAAGTCTGCCTGTTGACACTGAGGAAGGCCAACCCCCTCAGGGCATAGGTCTGGTATAAAGTCAGTCATGATAAGCCTAAAAAATTTGTCAGACTTTCCTTGACAGGAAATAATATAGACCAGCTCAGACTTTCCTGCATGCTACTGCCTTGCACTCTCAGGTATTCCCAAAACCCAAAAGGAACAACCAAAAAGGATGCTGGGCCAGCAGACTTCAGAGGATACCTCTAAACAGAATTTCTATGATTCTGTAAAGTTCATGTTCAAACCCAGGAATGATAAGCAGGAATAGCTAAGTCCCTAGGAGGTTTAGGGTAAAGGCCACATTCTTTCACTTAGCATTTCCTAGCAACTACCTCAGGTGGCTTTACCCTCTACATTCTGACTTTTCTGAGTAACATTTCTACACATTTTACCTTTTCCTATAGGGCAGAAGAAAAGCATGTGGGCATCCAACTCAGGACTGTGGTATCTCCAGGTGGAAGTCACCACATAGGCAAGCACGACACCAGGTAGTCTGTGGGGCCCAAGCTGTCCTCCAAACCGAGCCCTTATAAAGCACTGTGCATTGTGAAAGATCTCCACAGTTGGCCAGATGTTCCTCCACAGACAAAATTGTTGTCCACGGTGGCTCACCAACAATATCAGGAAAATCATAGTTTCCTTTAGTACTGTCCCTTTAAAACACAGAGTTTACATTGTTGTGTATACTAAACACCAAGTATTTGGTGCAGCAAAGGCCATGGATGTTGAACTGATGGAGACAGGGAACCTTCCACCTCAGCAACCTCACTCTCCCACAGTGGAAATGATGGTGCCAGCAGCACTTTGCCAGGTCAGTCACTTAACCGTCAGATACAGCTGAAAGGATGAAGAGCAAAGAGGGTGAAGTGGAGTCAAGACACAAAGTTCAAGTCTCATTTTGTTTTTTACCAAAGTTTGGTGGGAAAGAATTGGCTAAGGGCCCATTTTCAGTTCAAAGCCCAAATTGCTTTGATAATTAGCAAGTCTATTGGAACATGTGCAGAGCCTAGGCATAAAAGACAAAGCAGATGATAGCATGTCAAGAAATCATATTTGATATAGATTAAAATTACTGAAATATAGGGAATTATGGAAAAATACAATCATTTTGCAATTAAGATTAGGACTAAAAAAGGATTTGCATTCATTGTAACAAGCAAGACCAGTAACAACTAACAACCACCTACGGAGATGGAGCTATTAACATGCAAATGATCATTATTCTGACCGAGGTATTTCTACAGAAAATGTGGCATTTATGCAGATTTAAAAGAAGTTTTTTGAAACAAGGTATGTATGGATAAAGAGCCAGGAGTGGGAACACTGTTTACTCAGGAAAAACAGTTCTGCTTGATATAGAAGAAAACTAAGAAACACAATTACTGAGTTGGGCCTGGAAAGACATGGTGTGGGATTCCAGCAAACATCCCTGACAACATGATTAGAATGGAGAGTGAGCTTTGGGGCCAGAATGTTAATGTAAGAAATGCAAGCCTTTATTTAACAATTTACAGGAGTAAAAAGCAGGGACAAAAGAGGATGCTAGTCACAAGAATGAGATAAGAAGAGATAGGAAATTTTTGTGGAAATTGTACAAATACCTGAGCTCTTCATACGTAAGCAAATAGTTTATACCTATCATCACGAGTGCAACTCACAAGGAGAAAGCATTACTTGAAATCACCCTATATATGACTTCCTTTGCTATCAACATCCTGTGTGATTACTGTAGTAATTTCAATGGAGCTTTGGCTCCTTCATGCTTTATAGGTCTTGCCAAATTCATTGAGGTCCATTCTTACAGACAGGGAACAAGGACCACTAAGCTATAGTGGGGGGAAAAAATGAGCAAAGAGTTCATTCAAGATACTAAATGAATGGCAGAGAGCACAAGACTCTTTATCTTGCCAGTGTGTTGTCAAGTCCTTGGTAGAGGTTAGTAAAGAAGAAGAAGAGACAAGTATAGCAGCCACCAAAACTGAAGGGGAAGAGAGTGATACATGCTACTGTGGGAAAATTTTACCTTTAAATAAGATATGGGAGAATGTTCTTCTGCACACTTTGGCAGTGTCTTTGAGAAAAAGACACTGAATTTCACTGACAACTGAATTTCTCTGCAGCTCCCTTTAACATTCATGCAGTTTCAGATCTATAAGATTTCAAGCATCAAGGAAAGAAGCCACTTTCTAGGAGTCAGGTTAACCAAATTTCTGAAGGTCCTGGAAGTCTCTTTTGTGACTCTGGTAGCAGCAATGTATTTTAAAATTGCATTGCATGGCCTTATCAGAGAGCCTTTAAAAGGCACTGTAATGTATGGGTTTGATCTGTGTGGTAGGAATGGGGTGAGGGTGACAGCCAGAAAGTGCAAGAGCTGTGGAAGTTACATCAATTTCCCACTTTGCAGGCTGTACTTATCTCTCAGTCCTACGTAATCGAAAAGAAGGGCATCTTAAGGAGACCTGAATTTGCAAATGTCAAATTATAATTCCACATTTTGAAGGGCACAATAAAATTCTTTCAGCTCTTCAAAGGGTGTTTCTCAAAAACCGCAAAGGCAAAGCACATCACTGCACACAAAAACCACCCACCTGCTGATGAGACAAAAATAAAATAAATGGGCTCAGTTGGAGGGTCTAAAGTTAACTGTGCCAAAGCCAGTGAGTGGACATATTACACTATTCCTTTTTCCCTGGCAACTCTGGCTGTTTCATTTGTCTATTCCAATGTGAACACCATCAGATAAATGCTGACTACCCTGAACACTGTGCTCCCACAGGGAATGTGTAAGAGATTAGAATGACTGGCACATTAGGCATTTTTGCCCCATAGAAATCATACAGTTGCTACCAATGACCAAGGTATAGGGGATCAGTGAATGGTTCATCTGGCCACCATCCAAGCTGGCTTAGGCTTGGACAAAGCAAAGATGTGGATCTTCCACTTTCTATTACTTTGCGTATTGGAGAACTGACCATAAGAGAAACACACCATGTACACTTTAGAATAACCTGCCCATATGGGATGATTCCACAAACCCAGGAGCAAGTTAAGTTTAACTTGCTCACTAGAGCTTGACTAACACTGCAGTTATTTCATATTTCTTTTTAAACTCAACACTTAGCATGTTGCCTTAAATCATATTTTGTAAGTCAGGAAATTCTGTTATCTTCATTTTATAGATACAGGAAAGAGTAGTGCCAAGCTGTCCTGATTCCTTGATTGCCCCAGTCTAAGTGAGGGACCTGTCTGGAGTGCCCACAGCTCCCTTCCCTTCAGGCCATGTAACTAAGCCTACTTCCCATCAAAACAAAAGACTGTAAAAAGATAGAAGAGGTGGGCATGTTCTGCTTGTTACCCCAGCAGGAATTGAAACATTCTCCCAGATTGTCAGTTGAATAAAACAGCTAAGGCTGTGCTGTACTAGTAAATGTGAAGGTGCCCAGAAGCAGTAATGCTAATCAACTGTATGCAAGTTTGCTGGCACAAGATTTGGCCTGTTGAAAATTGCACTTACTCCAATTCCAAGCCATGGATGATCCAGGGACCTTTCATAAGTCGGAAGTTGAATGAAGATACACTATTTTGGGAATTACCGGTGGTTTACTGCCATAGACCTGATTCCATGCCAGGTGGCTTTGCTGCGTGACAATATCTGTACTTATAAATCAAAATGATACATTTGATTTATAAGTACAGATATAACTTAAGATGCTTGCTGGAGATCACTCAGATAGTCCATGACAGAGCTGTGACTACAGACCAAGCTGCCTGAGTCCTGGTCTGGTTCATAATCATTAAGCCACATTTCCAGTACCAGTGCTCCTCTTGTTCTGCACAAGCTTTTCAACTTGCACAGCAGTAAGTTACTTGGACCAAGAGCTGTCAGCTTAAGTTTGAATAATTCTGCTCCCAGAACTTGTTCAGTAGTACACACAAACTTCTCCACCCACAGATTCCAAATGCTGTGAAAATCTAGACACTATTCTGCAACATACACTTAGCCTTTACAATATAAATATACTCCATGTTTTCTCATCATGTTTCCTCGATACTACAGCTAAAAGCATGATCAGTTCCTGTAGGCTTAAATCACATACCCTGAGACCGAGTCAGTGACTCAAGTTCAGGTTCCTCATAAATGTCAGCATTAGGATACTTGAACAATCTGTAACAGTTAACAAGCACACCTTCTTTAAAACTGCAAAAGATTGTGTGGTCCTAGTGACTACAGGTACATGTCAGATAAGCTATAATAATAAAATATGAATAAATATAATAAACCACACTTTCAATACGTCAGTATTGAAAGCAACCTTTGTGTAACCCATAGAGAAATAGGTGGGGTAATTAAGAACAAGGGACTATTTAGGTGGAAGAACCAAATTATGGAGTAAAAAGAACAACTAAGAAAGAAAACAGGGCCATAAAAGCAACTTTCCTTGATATTACCTGCATACACATGCAATCCACATTGCTGCAGAATTACCTATTTACTTTTGCAGAGTTTCTGAGCTCTTGAAAATTTGTTCACTCTCAAAGGTGAATTTCAATAAACTTAGGTTTATTCAGCAGAGCCCAGAAGTTCTCAAGACCTTTCTAGTTGACAATATATCCTTACACCACAGCTTAACACAACCCTTGGGAGGAACCCTGGGACTCATCTGTAATGATATTTGAACAGCAGTGACATAGGTGAGTGACACAAGTATCTAATGCTCTTTGCACTGGTTCTCTTAAAAAACTCAGAGAGGCCAGTTCTACATCTGTAGAGATCTGAATAGTTTGAAAATCACTGCCCATCCAACCACTTTCAAATAGTTTGGTGTGAAGAATATTTTGAGCAGGGGCCAAGGAGATGCCTGATCTTGTTGAAAATGTTTGTTATATATCAAACACAGACCAAAGCCTCTTAAAAGTTTATGGGGTTTTGGATGCAGCAACTCAGTCTTATAGATCTGAAATCTGACCACCAGATAGAGATATTGTACTCAAATACAGGAAGCCTTATGTATGCACAGCCAGAAATTCAATTTTGTTTTTGATGTTGGTAATTTTAATGCCATGGATGAGAGACAAACGCCTGGAAAGCAGCATTGCAATGATCTCCTTGATGAGTAGAGAGTTTACTTTCCAAACAAAATGAGTTAAGGAACAGAGAAGGGATCAGCAGTTTGCAGGACTGATAGTGTTCTTTTCTCTTAAAGCATTCCAAACCCTTAAGGTCGTGGTACTCTCAGGAGGATTTCTTAGACTGCAGCAAAGTCAAGTTCAGCTGAAATGTTCAAAAACCCCTAGCTTGGGAATGGGTTATGGAAGCTGAAGGTCTGGCTCCTTAAAGATAAAGGGTGTTTCATATTGCTTTCTTAATTGTTCTGGGGGAATAAAGCCTTTTACAGCACGCTCTGTTCAACCTTGGGACTAATGGGAGGCATGAAGGAGTCTTGTTAACAAACAAGAGACTTTGGAGCTTTGTGAATGGAAAAATTCTTCCTACAAAGCTGAGTTTTACACTGAGTTGGTTATTTTTCATCTTACACAAGTGTGGGAGACATGAACAGTGAGACCACTAAAAATACTAAAAGTACAGAAGTACTGTTTTTCACTTTACATAATGAATTTATTTTCTTTAAAGACAAAGCCCCAAAAAATCCCCCAGCAAAAGTTTCCCATCACAAAGGGGAAAGCAGGACAAGAAGGAGCAAATGTAAGGTGACAGAAAGTCAGTGGCAAAGCATTATTTCCCCTCTGCCGTTACATCAGGACTTTTCTACAAGTGCTTGTAGGAGAAGAGGGAGACAGATGATTCAAAGACAGATTCAGAACTTCTTCTTTCCCGGGAAACTGTGCAGAAACCTAAATGTATTTTTGAAGACTACTCAAAAGATCCTGAAGTATTCTGCCAAGGTTTAGTTTTCCTAGAATTTCAGTTGCTTTTGGGGCTGAAACTCTGTGCAAACCTTGTCCACCAATCCTTCCCACTAACAAAAAGCAGTGTATCTTGCAAATTCCATATGGCAATACTATTCTACCAAGAAATGGAATTTTTTTCCCTGTTATGACCTAATTTCCAAAATCCTTGAGGCAATTTTCAGCCTGATAGTGGCAGATGTTGCACATTAGACGACAGTGTTTTGAAGTCAGGATATTTACCTGGATCATAGTATTTATGCTGTTCTCTAGTTTCCTGCGCAATATCCATCATCATGTTATTCAAGGACTCTTGGTATCACTGTGTTGGTACAAACAGGACTGATAACACTCATTACAGCTTATAAGCCACCATCACACCTTTTTGCAGAATGTGACAAAACATAAAGCAAGCACTAGTTCCTTCTCTAAGTCTCAAAATACAGTAGTTTTGAAGTACCAGGTTAGAATATAGTAAATAATCTTACTGGAAAATAGCAGACCTTTAGTAAACATGGAGTGAGGTACTTTCATTAAGTACACATCTTCTAAGGATCTTTTACAGATAGTGACAGAAAGAGAAAGCATCATTTATCTTGACAATAGCTATAGGTTTTAGTCTTCCTCTGAGAGGTTTAGCTGGTGGACTGAGGTTTGGATACAGCTAGGCCAGCAATCTGTAACTGAGTCGTGGCTAGAGGTGTAACTAATTTATGTCCAGAGGCATGACAAGGCTAGATGCTCCTATACTGGGTCCCTTTTCTCCTTTGCTGGTTTATAAGGCAGGAAGGTGATTGTGGCCTTAGCCAAAATCATGGGAAAGTGGCAGCCTTTGCCTCAAACTCCACAGAATGTTTACCATTCCTGGTTCTGTAAAGAGCCATCCCAGCTTTCTTAGGCTCTCAGCTGCTGAGGTGCCTTTAAAGCTGCTGACACACCTACTGAGCACCAGATCAGAGCCAATAGCATGGACAGCACCTGGGATGACAGGGCAAGCAGGAAAGAAAAGTAGCTCTGTTCCAAAACGAAGATGAGTCCCACTGTACCAACTTTGTGTCCCCACTTTCACACACCAGTCACCATATGTGGGAAGCTTAATGCTGAGAGGGAGGATGGTGATAAGGCTTATCAGCCTTTCATCTCTCTCCCTCACAAGCACCATCCCTGCTGCTGTTTATGCCTCCCAACCCCAGGGACCAAAGCGCCTATTAGACTCATCATCCTCCCTCTGCGGATGTTCCCCCTGAGAGGTTCATTAGGCCTTGCTGCCTGACAGCAGGCAGCCAGAGAACCAGGTGGCCACCTTCTTTTGCAATGCCAATGTTATTTCCGAGGGGTTAGACTTGCTGGGAAGAAGCTTTTAAATTCCCTGTTTCCCAGACACAGGGAGGGCTCCATAAAACCCTCCGTGCACAGATGGATTGAAGAAAGGCATTAAAATTGGTACATTCTCTGCAGGAGTTCATTACCAGAGGGAAAAGAGAAGTGTGAATCCTTTCGTGTCTGTCAACAAGCCTAGGAAAGCAGTTTCTGTAGCCCTTCCTATCCCAGGATCACAAAGCACTTCACTTGCATCACTCCAATATACTCCACTGCCATCATGTAAGAGTATGATCGTGCTGTAGATGGAGGGATTTCACCCTTGAAAGAGTGAAAATGGAAGCAGGGAGGACTAGTTTAAACTTCATTGCTGCTACTCTTCCCGCTTCTTAGTCACTCTGTAACTCAATACAATATTATCTTTGTTTTCAAACTTCAAATCTATTTTATAACCATAGTTAGACTTTATTGTGTGGTTTGAATTTTTGGACACAGTATAGAAAGGAAGGAAAATTTCTGGCAGAAAAGATATCAATGAGGAAATAATGGGAAGAAATCTGAAGGGAAGGACTTCAACAGCCTCTTCAAGATGCAACTTAAGTGTCTGCTATCATGGGTTACGGGGGAGATATCTTTGTTAGGTAAGGAAAAATTACCTTTCCACCTTGTATTGAAGGAGGCTTCAAGAGCTCAGTGACTGCTCTCTGCACTTTCTTCTTTGTACCAGTATGCGTAATTTGGCTCTTGTTACGTGTGACTGCTCTTCCTTTCTAGACCATGGAGAGAGAATGGGAAGGGTAAGGTAGCTGACTTTTAAGGGCGGGCTTCTCTGTGATGAATTAAAAACCTCACAATAATAAAAAAGTATAATTATATAATAGCATTTTTCTCATGTGCTATTTTCAATAGAAACTTTATTTATAGAGCAGTCATTTAACACAGAAGTGTGCGAGTCACAGCAGCATTTCAATTGCATGTCAGGAAGAACACTGGCCTGTAGTTCAGATAAGTGACAAGAAGAAAAGGGCTGGATGTTAGGCTGAGAAACAAGATGACCTCGGGCAAGTCATTATACCTCCCTCTGCCTCACTTTCCCATTCTGTTAAGCTGAGATTTAAACAATTACCTGGCCTGCCAAGTGTAATCAGTATGTAAAGACTCTGAAGTGGACACACACTCAGCTGATCCTCACACAACTGCGAGTACTCTTGCAAACAGGTAAGAGGGAGGTAGCAAGATTCAGTAGCAGGCTGTCTTCCACTACAGGCACTGGATATACTTGGGAACCATAAAGACTATGTGCTTAGATACATCCACAGATTCCTCATGCTCCTGTTAGATCATTACTAACATGATGACATGGAACAGCTAACTGCAGGTGCAAGAGCCAGAAAGATCACAAGGCCAAAATCAGGGTATCTGAAGTAGAGAATCATGGGAACCACTACTGAAATGAGAAAAATTGCACTTCAGAAGGATGTAGCCTGCAAAAAAAAAAAACAGATTGAGAATCCAACACCCTTTTGGATAGAGTGGGTTCAAGGTCACACCCTATTGGGCAGCCATGCTGCACTGGCTGATATTAATATGGGAGATTAAAAGTACCTTTCTGCTTCTGCTATATATATTCACCTACGCAGTATGACAGAGGAAGAGTACAGATACCAACAGTGCAGCCTACTCATGCACATACACAGTTCTGCAGCAAATATGACACATAAGTTGGGGAGTCAAGGAGTTCTGGGGAGAGAATACAAGCAGCAGATCAAGAGCTTGTAGAATAAAACCTTATACCTGAGCACAGAAAAGATATGCACATGTCAAGGAATCCCCCTTCTTGCCATTGAAAAATTTGCTAATGACATCAATTCTGCTCTTTGGAGTAAACACCAGCTTCCCTTGAAAGAGAGAGGGACCACATGGGAATATGGCTGGTTGGTGGAAGCTGTTTGTCCTCCGTGGGTGCAAAAGGTCCTCCTACCACAGAATACGCCTAATTGAAAAGGATCCATCAGGTTCATTGAGTCCAGCTCCTGGCCCTGCACAAGACACCCCGAAAATCACACTGTGTGCCTGAGAGTGTTGTCCAAATGCTTCTTGAACTCAGACAGGCTTGGCGCTGTGACCGCTTCCCTGGGAAGCCTGTTCCAGTGCCCAACCACCCTCTGGGTGAAAAACCTTTTATTCATATCCCGCATAAACCTCCCTTGACTCAGCTTCATGCTGTTTCCTTAAGTCCTATCACTGGTCACCAGAGTGAAGAGATCAGTTCCTGCCCATCCTCTTCCCCTCATGAGGAAGTCGTAATAATGAGGTTTCNTAATATCATTTTTATATTGCAGTGCCCAAAACTGCACACAGGACTCAAGGTGAGGACAATCTCCTCCCTCGACTGGCTGGTGATGTTTTGCCTGATGCCCCCCAGGACATGGTTGGCTCTCCTGGCTGCCAGGGCACTGCTGACTCATCTTCAACTTCCCATTGACCAAGACCCCCAGGTCCCTTTCCATGGCACTGCTCTCCAGCCTCTCATTCCCCAGTTTATACACACAACCAGGGTTGCCCTGGCCCAGGTGCAGAATCTGGAACTTGCCCTTGTTAAACATCATATGGTTGGCGACAGTCCATCTCTCTAATTAGTCTGGGTCTCATCCAGGTGAGTTTTGAAGATCAGGAAGCAGGAAATTGGGGATACAAGCACATAAAGTCATGATGTGGCTGTAGCCTGGCTAGATGACACACCATGGACTCAGGAGTAGGGTATGTTACAGACAACTTGGGAGCAGGAATTTGAGAGGCATGAGCTGCAGGGCAAAATCCAAGGGAGAAGTTCTTTATAGCTATACCAGATAGATTACTTGAAGAGAAGCATGCTCTGAATTCAAAGGAAACTGAGATAATATCAGTAACTCAAGGCCTATGCATGCAGAATTCAGTATAAAGTGAGTTTCTTCCATTATTTTCCTGCAGAAATAAATTTGCAGGCACTTCTGGTTGCTGAAAGAGACTTAAAAACACACGGATAAGATGAGGTACAACAGAACTGTGTCTATGATTGGAAAGACTGTGCAATCAACGTATAATTAACCTGTGAAACTTGTTGCCAGAGGATATTATAGAGGAAAACAGATTAGCAAGATTCAGAAAAGGATTAGACCTTACAAGAATAGCATCTGCAGCTAGGCTTGCTAAAATAAAAACCATATGGGTTATTAGTCTTCTCACTTCAGGGTATAAAATGATCGCAAGTTGGGGTCAGAAAGCAATGTCTCCCTATTATGTAGCATTGTAAAACAGGGCACACCAGGGGGTTGTTACAAGTCTATCTAAAGCAGCCAGCACTGGCAATGGTTAGGACAGAATACTGGACTAGATGGGCCATTAGTTTTATACAGACGAGCAATTTCTTATACCATTCTGCCCTCCTTCCCTGGGAGAATTCCACTCCCCAAACTGATATGTACTCCAAGCAATTGAAATTCAAGTGTAAACATGTTATTGCTTGAGCAATTTGTGGGCATACAAAGACACAGACTAGCACTTAGACCCCAAATAGAGGTGACTTATGGACTAAGAGATTTTTCTATTACAGCTTTGTGATGACCACCTACAGACTTGATGGTTGTCATTCAGCTGGTCAGCATCAGCGGAGGTGCAACCAAAATCACTCTTGCACAGGCTCTCTGTGTGAAAGCAGTAGAGAAATCCCCTGAATGTAGGATGGATCCTGTGCCATTTGCAGCTGCATAGTTTGCCTATCCCATAAGAAGAAGAACCAGGATGCAGTAAAACAGGCAAAGGACAGACTAGCATTGCCTTTTTTTCTGATGTTGCTGAGATTTTTCCTTTCCATGCCTCATGTGGACAGGAGCCACATTCTGCCCCTGGCTCCCTGCTGCATAGCAAGTTAGGCAAAGAGTGTCCCTCTGTCCTACTGCCTCAGACAGGAACAAGACTGGGGGAGAAAAAGGTGAGAGAGGGCAGGTGCAGTGAGGCAAGAGCAGAAGGCATGCTGAGAGGCAGTAGGGTAGGTGTCAGGAGGTGAGGAAAAGAGCAGGGCTATGAACAAGTGGCACTACTGTGAGAAGCAGAGAGGGAGGCTGCTGGGAGTGAGGGATGCAGTGAAGGAAGAGGGAGTTGCTAAGGACACAGAGGGTGCAGGTGGATAACTGCATGATGAGCCACAAGGTCACATAGTGAAGCAGCAAAGGCTGACATCCATGGGGTGCAAATGGACAGGCAGGCAAACACAAGCAGAAGGGGAAGGTCCAGTGGGAAGGATGGAAAATACTCTACTTCCTACTCAGAGCCACAGCCAAAAGCAAAGCAAAATTTCAGTGATGACAGAGGTGAAAATGTTTGGTATATAGGTGGGGACACTGTGTCAGTGATGCTGAGAAAGTGCATTGGTACAGGCACCTGCTTAAAAGTGGGTGGCATTGTCATTACACCACTTGGAATTTGAGCAGCATGGGGTGAGTGCTTCATGTCTATCAGGTGTGCAAGGGGCAGAATGAACCACCTCAGCCCCCCTTTCCATCCCCAGAACAAACCATTTCAGAATTAAAATGGGATTTAAGACTATCAGACTAGGAACAAAGACATCTTTGGGTGGCACACTATTTATACCTAGACATATGTCAGTATGCACACTAATTTTAATGGGATAGGCTCTACCTTTCACAAGAGCTTGTAACTCCTGAATTTCACTTTCTGATTCTACTCCCAGTCACTTCAAATGCTTTTGTGAAGAGTTTAGAGCCCTTTATCTCCTGTCTCCTCTAACACCGGCCATAGCCTTTTACAGCAGAGACCATATTTTTGGGATATGTCTAGTACAACAGGGACTGGACCCTTGTAGAGATCATTAAGTTTTTTGAAAAATACAGTTAAATGTTTTCCACCTGCACCACCAACATCTCTCAGCCCCTGACTCGAAGGTCAAGTGTCCACTCTGCATCAGATAGCCTGATCTTCAGAGACTGCATTTACTCTTATAAAGGTCAAACTAGTAACACAGCTACTTCCCCTCAGAATTTTCTGTGATCCTGTGTTACCTCTGCAATCGAGAAGTCACCTCTCCCTCTCTTCTGAACTCTGGCCTATCAGACTTGGCAGTTGTCTCTTGACTTACAGTGACCAGCCCCTGGAAGGTTCCTCTCAATCTTGAAAAGGTCGGGTGCACGTAAACTCTCACACAAACACACGTCCACAGAAACACACGCAGATGCCAGGATTCACAGATGCGCACACAGCTTCCTAGCTTCGCACTGCTGTTTTCAGCAAGGACCACTCAAAGTGTTTAGCCTGACATGCTGTGATGATGATGTAAACGGAAAAAGAAAGGCCCTTCACCTGTGAAACTAATTAATAGTCAACAAACTTGCTTCAAGGTAGGAGAGCTGGCACTGAAGGCGAGAGGCTGTCCCGGGGAGTGGCAGGAGCCAGGCACTGCTGCTAGGTGGCAGCAGCCATTCACTCAGCACAAAGCTGAGGCTTGCCAAGGTGGCTGCTGGGTTTAATTCTCTGAGAATTTGCTGCTCATCAAACTGAGCCACTGTTATAGCCCCCACTACAGCAAAAGCGCTCAAGGCTGCTGCTGTCGCTGCCCGTGATGGAAGCATACATAAACATGAAAGGAAAGCCACCCTGACTGTTAAGGAATACCACAATTGGGGTTATGGCTTTTTAAGGGGATGAAGTTGGACAGACACTTTGTGATGATGCCAATGAAATCACTCCTTATCAGTAGGCAGAGAGGCTGTGTCCTCCTCCACAGCTATTTCACGGCCCTTTATCACCCCCCCTCCCCCCAGTCAGGATGGATACTTATCTTCCAAGGGCTTTCCAAACACCACTTAATTAGTCTTCCCAACCCTATGAACAAAACAGGGGACCCAGAGCCTTGCGTTTTCGGTACGAGAATGAAACTCTGCGAAGGGCCCCAATTACAGCAACCTCCACTGCAGCACGTGGGAAGTGCTGCAGCAGATTTAGGGGCACTTTTAAGGATGCCAGTTGAATATTATAACCTCGTTATTCATATAATTAATACTGCAACTACTACTGAATTCCGTGTGTTATTTATAGAAGCATTATGTTCCAGTTATTTTCTGCAGCTCTTGTCTCTTTGACGTGCAATAGATTTTCTTATGGAGACTGTAGGCCTGCATCACTGAGGACTCATGGGAAAGGCAGCTTTTCAGCAGAATGTGGTTAAATATTCTGGTCCATTTAGCAATGAGATGCTGTTGAACACGGCTTGAAAACTGAAGGACAGAGATTCAAGCAACACCAAGTCAGAAAGCCTTTACGATATCCATTTGCCTGCTGCCAGCTACCACGGCCAGCAGTTATGGATAAACCTTGACCCTTCATGGTTTTTCCTGACATGAAGAGCAGGCAAGTAGTAAAGAATACTGACATAAGAATCAAATCATTAGGCTTCAGGGTTAACATCACACACAAATGGCTGGAGGTATATCAACTCTCCCTCAATGAAACTGATTGGGCAGATATTGCGTTGATTATTCATGCTTGGGAAGTTTTCTTCGCAACTACAAGAAAAAGAGTGGGTTTTCTGGAAGAAATACCATTCTTTTTTCTCTGCAGATGGAGAGAAAATGTTCTTGGCCTCTGCAGGGAATTTTGCAAGCTCAGTATGAAGGTGGCCTAAGTATTGTTTGTGTCTGCTCCACTTAACTAGAATGGTCATACTTACTTCGAGCTTCTGAATCTTCAAATAACTATACAAAATGAAAACAGGAAGGTTAGGTGCTGTCCTTCTTCCCTGGCCCAGAAGCAGGAAATGTTCCCAGAGACGTTCACTTGAGCCCTTTGAAGTAGGGAGGAAATTGGACTAAAATGATGACTCATATTGCCAGAAAAAGGACTGAAATCAAGCTCTGAGCCCTTTCAATCCACAGTATTTAACAGTTAACTCCCACAAACTTTTGCACTGCTCCAACTAGCACCTTCTTAACCCAACTTCCCAAAGAGGCAGCTAACCCAACACCCAGGCAGTGTGGACAGTAACCAGGTCCATGCCATGTGGTCTACCCCAGCAATCTTCTGTTTAGCAGGATAAGGCACAAAGACTCCTTTTCTGAGTGTTCACTTTAATCGTGACACTAGTGGAGGCTGCCCCTGTCACTTCAAAGGCCTTTGAGAAAAAGGGCCTTTAAAGAAAAGGCATTTTCCTTCAGAAAAGTGTAACACTACAGGAGGGGAAAACACTTGCCAAGCCCTAGGATGGGAGTGAGTTTTAAAACCTTCTTATTCTTGTTGTTAACCCAGGCATTTTAACAACATGTTAACCCTTGTTGTTAACCTCCATGCACTTCTGTAGGTTAATGACATTTTGGGCTCCTTAACTTCCCCATACAACACACAGAAAAATTTGTATGGGGCTTCAGGCTTGTGCAGGATCAGGGCAGAGGAAAATGTTCATTTGCAGACATTTCAGTTTTGCAGAGGAAATTCCCTTGCAAAAAGCCATCAGTCTGCTCCTCTGCAAAGTGGTGGAAACCACTCCCTGTCCCCATGCTCATTAAAGATATTTGAGGTGCCATTCCTTGAGGACTGCCTGCATGTAATTGGTTTATTCTGACTCACTGCCTCCAGGGAGACTGCTCACTTTGTCTGTTTTACTCTAATCACTGCTCGCCTGTCCTTCTACTTCAGGATAAACTTATAATTCAGGTCAAAGCGAAAGTTCACTTAGCAGCACTTAGTAACACCTAATATGTCAGACTTTTGAAGTTGCAGGTCAGAGCTACGGCCAAAAAAAGGTTAGAGGTAAAAGCAATATTAAACAAAACTTAGGAAAATGGCTCCCATGTAGCTGTAGAGATCTTGCCTAGATCTCCTCTGAAATCACCAAGCTATGGGAGTAGCAATCCCGGGTTCATAGAAGCACATTGGCTTCCTCCGCTGTAGTTCTCTTCCCGCAAACCTGGCAGCAACCCACAGCCCTGCATGTGTGAGACACAGAACAGGTCTAGCCACACCCTCCCCATCAGGTGCTTTGCTAGTTACTGCTTTCTCAACCAGAAACATTTTAGACATGTCATCCATCAGACTTGATGATGATCACAGGTACTGTCTTATCTCTTTGAGCACATCCCTCATCACCAAATCCTCAAAACTAGTCTGGAAAACTGGTGCCCGATCCTCTGTGCATCTGTTCTGGTCTAGGCAAACAAAGCTCTTTCACTTCCCCCTCCTCCCCCAGTCCTGACATGCTGAGGTTTGCTGCCAATTCAAATGTAAATGCCAGGTTGATGCCTTACGGAAACAGCTAACTGCAATGTGAAAGAGTATTCCTCCACTAAACTCCTGCCTAGTTGGCTAAACAGCACTTGATCCATGTAAATATAGTTGTTGTCTGTTCCTAAGACCCGCAGTTAGTTCCTAGTGAGCCTGATGGTTAATTGTCTCCACCCAGTCTGGACTGTTTAATTTATAAATTACATTAAATAAAACTAAAATCCTGTTGGGGCTACTAATATATCATTCATTAAATATTATGTAAAACAGCAGAGATACATATTTTCTGTTAAGCTCAGACACGTTGCTAACTCCCTGTAGAGATCATGTGTGATATCTCTGGATGCAGGCATGCTGCCTAGATCCCCCCTGAGGACAACTCATCCGTCCTCCCACCATCTGTCGGCATGCTGGGGTTCCTCCGTCACACCTAGGCAGCTAGCTCTGGGCTGTGGATTCTGCTCTGTGGCTCTGACACTCAAAGTTAAATGGGCCTTAGTGCCCTCTCTGAGACACTGGAGAGGAGCTTGCACCCCTGGATTTCTAAGTTTCTGACTTCTTCACACCACAAATTTGAGGCAAAATCCCTGGAGTGTCATTAAACCCACACTCTGAACAGATTAGAGATGCATCTACATTTGTCCTTCCCAGCATTTCCCCTGAAGGGTAAGTTTCATGAAAAGACAGAAACTTTACAAAGTGAAGTGGAGCTGATCTCCATCTATTTCAGGTAACCTCTCCATCCTGTCAAACAGCTTGTCTGTCATAAAAGAACAAATGGAGCAGTGCAGGAGTAAATGGAAGCAGAGAAATGAAAACATCTTAACTCTGGGCAGGAAGTTTCTGTTGTTATTTCTGAATGTGTTTAGCATAGAGACATATTGTACTTTTAGCGTAAGTCCCCGGGACCCTAATGAGCTCCTAATGTACCCCATACTTCAAGGGTTTTCCAAAGAGGCCAGTAACTTAGCAACAGCAGCAAATCCTTGACAGGAATAATCAGTATTTGTGCTGCAGCTTTAGGTTTCCCCTCTTCTCTCCCACTAAGTGAAAGGTGGTTTGCCTGGGATTTCTTCTATGTTTTGTCATTGTTCTTATTCTTCTTATGGGTTTCTTCTTTTATCTTTTCTGTTCAGTAAAGTAAAAACCCACTACCAGCAGCTTGCAGGGAGCAGAGTTCTTGGAGCATGGAGCTACCAAGATTACCCTGTGAAGAGTTTTGTTGCATTGGGGACGTACAGAGGTGGCTCTCTAGGGATGCCACAAGCAAGCCAAGGCTGGTGAAAACTGATTTTCACAATAGCAAACTAGACAGTCACCAGGGTCAGTGGTGGTTCCTCGGGGGTACCAGCTAGAAGGTGATGAGCAATGACAGTTCTTCTCTGCATTCATCGCTCTCAGCTACAAGAAACTGAATCACCAAACTCCAAAGACATTCTCTTACAAATACAAAGCAAATACTGACAGCTAACTCTATTTCTAGAGGCCACATGAGACAGAGGGCTCCAGAGGAACATGAGGTCCTTCTGAGGCAGGCTTTTCACCCTTCCCAGTGGGATGCCATTTGATGCCACCATGCATAAAGCATATGTCTCCTCTGCCCACATCTCCTGCCTGTATCCATTGCCTTTTTGCTGGTTGTAGGCATAGCACTGGTTTGGGGAGTAGGCTGCTTTACCTTAAGCAAGGGACACGAACAACTGATTCACATGTTAAGAAAAGGTCTCAGAGAATAAGACATTTGTGTTACTCCTGGCATCAGAACATCAGTGTCCTAGATGCATAAGAGAATAACCGATTTTATTAACACTGAGAAATCTCCAAAATGGTAAATTGATGTGCAAAAGTGAAATGAGTTGTGCAGTACCACAGAAGGCCTGAATAGGAGACAACCCATTTTGAAACAATATCTGTATATCCCGTTAACGCTCCTTAATAGTTACACTGTAAAAATACATGGGATGAACCATCAGTTTTAAGCTAAAAATCACCGAACAGCTGTTCTGGACCTTGGCTAGTACACTTCCAGCAAACAAAGGACAATACCACTAATTCTGGAGGTCCAAACGTAACTAGAACCTTACAGACACAGCATATCAATGTTTTTTCTCCCCAGCATTGAAAGAAGGAAAGGTTGATAGAGAAAAAAAAACATTTAATATGGACTTCTCGACCCAGTTGTGGCCTTTGAAATGTTGAAGAATGGTAAACTCAGCCTAAGAAAGCCTGATATATAAAAATACCACTGCATCCTACCCATATCTCTCGCATTTGTAACAAGAGAAGTGGACTAGGCTTATACACTCACCTTGTGAATTTTAGAGAAGTCAGTGGAATAAGGAAAATTTCAACTACTTAGAGCCAACCAATCTTATTTACAAAATATCAACTGACCGAGCATGGAAAATGAATGAAGAAATCTTTGCCAGGAGGAGGAAAAGACCTTTTTTTTAGGTGGCCATCCAGGCAGTAAATTGGAAGAATATCGTGGGCTAACTCAGCTGAAACACTACTGAAAAAAAAACCCCAAACCAAAATTCCTCTACATTCAAAGCATGCTCACCACAATGCAGCAAAGCACCCACCCAGAGGTACACAAGCAAGCTTCCCACCACACAGATCCAAAACTCAGCACAGCATAGACACACCAGTGGGCTGCAGCACTCAGCTGATGGGATCTCCTGCACTGTGTTGTACAAACTCACCTCAACACTGCGAAGTAACAAGACAGGTCCTCCAAGGCTATATAAAGGATTAAATCTGCTATTCTAAGCAAAGTGGGTTTTCAAAATCCACCACACTATTTCAATGACTCCAAACTGTCACCACAAACTCATAGAGAAAGGAAGGAAAAGTGGAAATTTAACCCCTGGGAAAAACCTACTGGAATTGCAGGAAAGTATCACAGTAATTTGTCCTTCCTTTTTTTTCAGTACATATATGGCAAGGCAAAGCAAGTCCGAGACCTGCCCACATTGTAACTTTGGCCTACAGCATCACTCAGTTAGGTCTCCACGAAGCATGAGAGAATCATTAACAGCGTCCCTTTCTCTCACAGTCAACCTGGCTTTACCCAACCAGAAATATCTGCAGGAAAAATCTGAAAAAGCCATTAATGGGGATAATGATGCTTACCTCCTGTACAAAGTGCTTGGAGATTCATGGGATGGAAAATGCTGTTACAGATAGGTATTTATTAAATATTTATAGTTTCTTGTATTGAGGATCCATACTATGGTCCTACACTTGGGCATAGTTCCCTCTACCATCAGAGACTAACTTCTATAGGCTGCATTAAAAAAGGCTATACCATATGGTTTAAAATCTGTGGCTGTCACATCTATCCTGCAGATCAGATGCAGATCTCCTAAATAGTCTGTGCCCACACCTTCATGAGCAATGATCTTTTTGCACTTGGCTTTCAGAATATGTCAGCTCACTTTATGAGACTAACAAGTCATAGTTCTCAGGTGAAATCCAGACCCCCTTAAAGTCAAAGGGTAGGTCTTTTTGATTTAATAGGGACAGTATTTCATTCTCTGCCTGAAATTCTCTTTGATCTGAAAAAGCACAGTTTGGGTTTTTTTATATCTGACTTACAGAGTTGGAGGAGTCCTAGAGCTAAGTGATGAAACAGTGCTAAGAAGTTGTGGGGCTGTTGTCACCTGGGACCAGCTGCCCCAATTCTGGTAACCACATAATCTGCTTATTTGACGTTTCTGGGGCCTCAATACACTGTCTCATGATACATCTCTTCCTCCTTCTTGAATAAAGCTCAGTAAAACATTTGACCTTTTCCAGGCTTTGGAGTTTCATTGTTGTTTTAGAAGGGAAAGCAAAGCATGGGAAAACATCTGCTGAAGAAAGAATTCTCTCATTTGGATAATACACTCCCATTTATTGTAAAGAAAACAGGCTCAGAGGGGCCTACACCTGTGATTTCCAATTCATGATTGAGTGCTATAAAAGTGACTTCATTCCCAAAAGTACAAGCGTCTCCCCAGAAGAAGATGCTAAATCAGAAAGGACCATAGGGGATCAGTTGGCAAATCCTGACCTCACCAGGAAACTGAAGTTCCTTGTCCAGTTTCTATGAAAAATTACAATGAATTCAGAAGGTTTCACTCTAGACCCTTCACAAAACCTGCTGTGTAGCTCAGCACAAATTTCAGTCACTAATCAGGGGGCACACAAGCCTGCAATATTAAAAAGAACGTTGAATCACAGCAGAAAAAACAAGCAAGAATGGGTGAAGGGACTGGGAAAGGACAAATTGTTAGAGCAGGACGTGCCACAGGGTCGGCATTAAGGTATATTTAGTAGAGTTGTATGTATGCATGAAACTCTCACTGTGCTTGCCTTCAGTCTGCAGTAGCTGTCTCTCACTTTTTAAGAGCACTGGAATTCACTAAGCCCAGAGAGATAAAACTGGTGAATTAAAAAGCAGTTCTCTTTGTTTGGTTTTAAGGCAGGTTATAAAACACAGGTCTTGCTGGAGCATCATTCTTCTTGCTGCTTTGTAGGCAGCCACATTAGTCTCAGTGCCTTTCTGATATCTGCCATCAAACTAATTACCTGCCTAACGGGAACTGAAATAGATTTCCATTCTCTTGATGTGTAGGAAGGCGAGGAAGCATATGCAACATGGAGGAGGCATGGGGACTACATCAGATTGGAGAGTCCTAGAAAAGGACCCTAAATACAAGAACCTTTAGGGGTAACATGGGAGGCCTCAACCTAAAATAAACACCTGACAACTCTGCTGGTTTGGCACCAATTAAAGACGTAAGAGTAAGATGTGAAGTTCTGCTTGAGTTCTCAAGTATCCCACTGCCTGAATGCCAGATTTCGCTCAAGGACCATCTTTAGCATTAATCCTGTAGTTAGATACATGATACAAAAATTCCTAAGATTCTAATGCTCTTACAGTAGGACACTTCTGGAAACAGGAGTTATATCAATAAAATGGATTATTATTGCAATTAATTTCACTGAAATACAATTGAAACAGAATGTAACATCAAATTCCCTTCTGCTCACCACAAACAGCTAAGTCAGTCTTAAAAAGCAAAACTAAAAATAAATACCTGCTCATAGGCTGAGACAGCCTTTATTATAAAGAGGCTGAAGGGGAGGTGGGGAAAAAAAGAGAGTAGCACATACTCTTGAAATGCCATGATATTCTCAATCCACCCCAGCACGTTTGCCAAACCATATTCTTGAGATGAAAAGGGCTATTTTCCATTTTGTTGCTTCACGATTAAGTGGAACAAGTGCCTTTGCTCTCATTGGTTAATTAGAAATACCCTCTACGTAGATGTATCTTTTTCCAGTCCCTTGCTTCTTAGCAAATAGAAAACCTATTTTGGCTTCCCTGCATTGACCCTTTAATTGAACTAACATGGGTTTTGTTACTATTCTTTGTTTTTAAATAAGCAATTTTGTACTTGCAAATTTTAATTTCCCACATGGCAAAACACTTCTGAATATTGCCAAATCCCAAGCACTGGGACTAGAGAAAGTACATCTCTGCTTTCCCACACCCAATTAAAAAAAAAGTTATCATCAAGCATCCTCACTGAGTGGCCCTTTGCCATGACATTCTGTTGGTTTCACGTGAGAGATCATGTTGATATGCTATGCTAATCCTGCCATTAATTCCATTATTAAAGTTATAGAGACATGAGATTAGAAACCTGTTACCTGTATAAAGCCCAGGGAATTTCTCTCTCTCTCTCTCTCCCCCAAAAAAGGAGAGGAGAATCTTATTTGTACGTAGGCTATTTATACTAGGTTTGCAGAATTCGACTCAACACTCAGTGGAAGAATATTCCTTTACTGATAGAGTATTAGATGGGGAATTTTTGACTGTGTATTATCTTCACCGTCATGGTGCAGAGGGAGAAATCTCTGAGACCCTAGTTGGCAATTTTTTTAATGACAGTTTTATGTGTTTATTACTCTTGTTTTTTTGCCAGGTTTGTTAGGCAGGGAGTAGGTAACAACTTGCAATCTTGTCCACTGGCATGTATACACACATTAATGGGCCAGATGGAGCTGCAGTGATTTTAGCAGCTGAGGGTCTGGACTATTACGTTTATACAGGTCAGGGGAGAGAGGGAACAGATAACTAATTTAATATAACTTTAGAGCCAGAATCTTCACTAAATTGGACATAGGATTCAAAGTGAAGAAGAAAGAGAAAATCTGGCTCATTTTCTTGGCTCTGCCACTGATCTAGTTTGTAATTGTAAGCAATTATATTTACCCCATCTGCAACACGATTGTGATGTTTCTCACTGCCTCTATACAGAGGATTTCTCAAATTTACCTGACATTTATTTTCCTAAAACTTCAGATACGTGAGCTGGTCCTTCCATGTGTTCCTTTTTCAGGCTTGACAATGTACTTATTTTAATTCTCTTGTCCGCTTGCCTGTAATAATTAACAGGTTTTAGGAGTAAATTATGTTCTCTTTGAAGTACATATTATAATAAATTCACTTGCATTTTGCATTATATTTTAAGCAAAAGATTTAGATTTTTTTATTTTCCCCTTGAAATCATTACTGTAGAATTTCACCAGCTATTTGCTTGAGTAACAAACACAGAGAGTCATATTAAGTGTGCATGGTCTCTTGCATCTTGCCAACCTTTTTGTCCTTTTTGTGATGAAACACAAACTAATTTGAGGCTTATATGTAACTTGTTATCAAACTGTATCAATAAATTGTAGTTAGTTTCTATATGTATAGAATATAGCAATATATCCAAAGCAAAGCAAGCAAGCATTAACTGTTTCTTTTTAAATTGCTAGCAATATTCTGTTTCTCTGTGTGCTCTGGATCACTGCTTTCAATCCTGTTACTCAAAACATATTGCCCAGGTCATCTGCATTCGCAGGTGTCCAAAATTTCTTACCTTCCCCTTATTACTACTTTCAACAAATCAATAAAATTTCATCCAAAACTTGTCCTTGCTTCTGGCCCCTGTCCCTTACCCTCCAGATGTTGAGAGAGTAGGAGTGAAAGAGAGGGATAGTCCTTCTGTATTATGGATTGCAACCATTAAGCCTATGGCAAATTTGAAGTAGCCTGAAATAATTTGTGCTCATTGCATGAAAAACTGATTATGACAATTTTCTGAATGTCTATGCTGATTTAACTCAAAGACTGCTGTTTCCAGGAAGGGAAAAGTAATACAGCAGACGAGGTGGTTTAACCTCAAATACTAAAGGATTATGCAAGGAGCGTTATGCTTGGTTCTGGCCGACCCCAACTCATTCCAGTTCTACTGAACTTCTTTAAGAATAATAAAATCTTTAACACTTAAAGATCCATCACCAAAAAAGCAAAATGCAGTTGGTCAAAAAGCAGAAGACAACTTTCTTCATAAAAGGAACACACTCCAAAATCTGTCAGAAAAGAGGCCTTCCTTAGTCCCCTTTACAAGTCCCCTTTATAAGACTTCTGGTTAGACATATGTATGTACCAACAGCTCTTGAATTACACTTTTTTTCCTCAAATTATTTTGTTCACTGGTATAAATGCACAGCATTTTTTCCTGAAGTGGCTATGACATCACTGCAAGTTTTCCAAATAATCATTACTAATATGAAGGGTACTATAGCCCAGGGCCTGGTTTAATATTTGTAAAATCAGCAGCTCTGTCAGCAAAAGGTTGATACATGAAATTTGGTACCAAACACCTGCCAGAGATATCAGAAATGGAAAAGAAACACAAATTTTAGAAGGTGGCCAGTCATACCCAGGCAGTTTTTCACCCTCTTGAACAGCAGTCTTCTGCCATAAAAAGCTGTACTAAGCCAGGGAAGCCCAGTGTATATTGATTATACTAAATGCTGATAGCAAAATCATAGTGGAATACATATATGAAGAACAATACCGAGTTATGGGACCAGACCTTTTGAAAGCAAAGGCCAAGAGTGGCATGGATGGTAACTGGAGCAAGGCTTTACCTGTGTCTTTAATGAGCTCATTTTGTAATTTATCTGCAAAACTCCTTATGCATTAGCACATACATGCTTTTAACTATAATGGCCATTATAATATCTCTTAGTCTATGATGCATTGTTCAGATACTTTTTACAAAAGCAACCTTCATTAAGCTGTTTGTCTGAAATAGCCAGAATACTGAACAGCTGCAAGATCCCACACATTTGTCAAAGCTCATAGAAAAATATGAATGTCTTAACGTTGTGTTATTTGAGAATTGATATGTTATTATACTGTCTTTAAGGTCTTTATTATAATGCATGTGTTCAAGAAAGGAGAGTTAAAACTAAATAGTCATTCTTAATTTGGGGATTTCATCTAAGCTAAGCTGTAAAATACTAAGCTGAGCAAACGCTGCCATTTCCTTCAGTGATCATTTAGGTGGATGTAATTTATATGCTTGTGTTTTTATGTGCATAAATGGTGGGTGACATGAGCTGTCTTGAAACAAAACAAGAACTAAAGAAATCCCGAGAAAGCTATAAGGTTAAAAAAACCCCCAAAACAAAAAACCAACAAAAAACTAACAACCAAAAACCCCAAACCCCAGTCCCCTACTTTATTTTTTATCCTCTTGATATTTTTTAGCTGCCTCCCTTGACTCTGCGTTGTGCAGATTGCATTCATTCTGCGTTCTTATCAGATGCCATATACATTATATTGCCACTTATAACTGTTTCCTGACTGAGTTAAACAACATATCAGCCCTAAATGGGGTTTCCGTGAAAAAAGCTCATACAAACAAGTTATTCCAACCTACAAAGGTGCCCTTGAAACTGCTAAACTTCTAGTCCTTGGTACCACATCACTCAGACCTACACCCTTAGTGGTCTTAATAACAAGAGCACTTGCCATTCTCCTTGCATTTCTGTTAGTATAGTTTTGGAGAAACAGATTCAGTTCACACCTCCCTTCTGAATCTTCAATATTTATTTTGATTCTTTATGTTAATAAATAAATAAAATCCATAGCTTTTTACTTGCAGTATAAAACAGCACAATTCACTGCTGGGGTATAGAATTGATGTACTAGATATTTCTCATTTATTAGCTTCATTCCTTTGCCTAGTCTCCTGCAGTAATGTTATTATTTCCCATGAGGGTCACATGAGATTTTTTCCTCCTGCTTGCTTTGTACGTGTCTTTCTGTGTGTGCTTATTTATTTAATAGGCATTTTCCCCCTTTATCTACTACTTATTTAAAGCTTTCACTATACCCATTTGATCTGAATACATTGGCTATGTGCGGCCTGTGCAACCCGGTCTGCTCTTAATGGTGTATTTACACCAGGTTTTCACACAATACCAAAGAGATCCATAACCAAAGTGATTTAGAAGATGATTTCAATATTTCTTTCCCCAGAACTGCTCTCCCTTTCTCAACAAGTAGGAAATGGCACTGAAGGGAAAGGATTTGCTTGCAAGTCTGCTGTAAAAGCACTTTTCTCTCCTTCAAAGAAATCTCCCTGAGAGACAAAAATTAAACCAGGTTTTCAGAACAGGTACTTATTTTAAGAATAGGATTTCCTGTGTCCTGTCAGAAACATGGTACTAGTTTATGGACTGCTTGATGATCTACAGCCCCCTTCCCTGCCTATTCTACTCTCAGGAAACACAGATACCTTGTGAGTAGCAGCAGCTCTTCTCTCTCCTGTTCTGGAGAGTAATGGGGCAAGTGAAGCACGGCCAAATTCCAACCACCCCACCTCACTGCTCCCACTGTGGGGGACTGGGACACAGGCCCAAGCACAACTCAACCAAAACTTGGTATTGCAGATACTGTGGTGGCACCAGCCCCTTCAGATCTGGCACTATGAAACAACTGTGTTGCCAGAAAATCTCTGGCAAATCTGGCCAAGTGCTGAAGGGCAGCATTAAAGAAGACCAAGTCAAGACTCCAATATTTTCTCTATTAAAAAAACTTCGTTGCTTCTGCCCCCTCACCACACCCCTATCATGTGAGTGCAATGGAGAATACAAATTATTAATGGCTTCGTTTAGGTTTTTTTTGCCATAGTGGCCATGGGGAGCAAATGGATTTATAGTTTTTTTACAGAACTGGCACATCCTCATACAGTTCTGTAAACTGGCATATAAATGTGGTGAAGGCCACAAGGCTTAGTTAACTCAACCACCACTGCAAAACCCCTGCTTAGATAACACTCTGCCTTATGTGGCTGAAGATTCAAGTTTTGACAAGACTTAAAGCAGTGCTGTCTGGAAAGCTTTTATAGCAGAATCTTTGTTCCAACCTTGTTGAAAAGGTCCAGTGCTTTTTCTTTACCTCCTTGCCTTTCAGATGTACTCAGGTCTAAACCACTGAGATCTCCATTTTAACTTCCTACTTGCCTCATTTAGTAACATCACGCCTTTTGTCAACTCAGGAAATTCTTTTGTTTTCAATAATGAAGGAAGACTTAAAAACAAAAGCTAATCTCAACACTGAATGCAACCAAGATATTCCCAAGGGAGTCTTCTATCCCTTTTAATCTAGGAGAAGAAATGAAAATAGCAAACCTACCAGCCTAACGGAATTTAATGGAAATAACCAGTCTAAATAACATTTCGCCCTCTTTCCTATTTCACAGGAAGCATTCATTCAGTCAAAAGAAACATTTAGTGTTTACAGACAATCCCAGCAAGAACTGCAAACTCACCCCTTCTCCATGTGAGAGCCACTAGTCACAGTCAACTTCTCTAGGAAAAGCAGGCAGCTGGTCACCCCATTGCAGTTGGAAACTGTAGCAAACGTGCCTGTATGGAGCTGCTACCCACTGCCCACAGTTCTCCTCAGCATACAGCAATTGAGACTGGCTTTTTCTGGTTACAGTCATCAAACCATTGCAGAGAGACCACCAGCCAGGCATTGTTTCCCTGCCTCATGGGTTGGGAGGAAGAGAAGTGGTTAGATCACAGAAAATACATAGGCATCCACCTTCTACATAGATGCCTGACATTGATTAGCTTCACCCAATATCTTTTCAGTCTGTAGGAGTCTAGGGAGCCTTTTTCTGAGGAACTTTATCACTAACTGTCAATATACTCTGAAAGGAAAAGTAAGCTCACTTCTGAGAGTCACCTCTGACAATTTTTTCCCACTCCAGGTTTGAACAAGTCACCTGCAGGAAAATCTAAGCAGTCTATTATCAGTCTCCTGACACACATAACTCTTTAAATGCTGTTTCTACCAACAGGTTATATTATAGTCTTTACATATCTTTAGGTCCTTTAGAAATAACAGAAAGGAAGCACAAGTTAGACCCATTTTGCCAGGCCTGTAGGAAAAGATTTCCATCACTACAATTCCTGTAATGAATTTTGTTTTCTGCAAGAATACTGCCGTTGAACACTTTTTCTCAATGTGGCCAGGGGCCCTCACTAATTACAAAGCTGTTCTTCAACTCCTCAAAGCTCTTCCTTTTCAGCCCTAGGAAGAGATTATCAGCAATTCATGGAGAGAAAAAGAACCCCATATATCCCCACTACTTATTTAGCTCTTCACCCACCATTTGCATATCCAACTTTTTACGTGACATGCTAGATAACAAAAGCAAGCCAGAAGGGAAGAATGCATGATAGGATTTGCTAGCATGTTGTCCTTTATTTCCTTTAGCCTCGTGAGGCAGCTGTATGGCACATTGGAGAGAGTTTTACACAAATGGCCTTTCTTGCAGGAGGGGTTTCTTTGAGCCTGTCTTGGAGTTCACATTGCAGACCAGATCAAAAGATGTTTTCCTCCATTTAAATAGAGAAATCTGAGACAGATTGTATCAGGAGAGAAAGGGAGTAAAAGGAAGACTGAGGGGTTACTTGGCAATTAGGCAATCTTGATTATTTCCTTCTTGTCTTGCTAAATCTTTCAGCTGGCTATTGGGTGGAAATGATTTTCTATTCTATTTGACACTGGCTTCACAGCTAATTTGGTTTCCATCTATCTGCCTAATCCATTTTATCTATCAGTTCTAATTCAGTCCTATCCCCGCTTTTTATTTGCATGGTTCCAATATGCGTAAACAACAACAATTATAGTTTCTTCTTATATGGGGAAAAAAGAAGCTTGGTTTTCAGGTGAGAGGCATAAAACTAAGAACAAAGATGTGTTTACATTACATTTTCTCTCCTACAGGGAGGTCACACAAAGAAGCAGGTACTACCTTTGATGAGGCAAGAATTTAGTAACCTTTTCTTCATGCACCAGAGAACTCTAGAATACAGATCCAAGTCACTGGGACTGCTGTGTCATCTGTGTCACTCTACCTGATCAAGCATATAATGCAGCTACACACGGAAGTGATACAGCCTCACGGAGAAGTTAGTAGCTCTCCCAGGAATTTGAACATCAGATCAAAGGCTTTGAAATGGGCCATGTGTCCAAGGGACAGATGGAGAAGACAGTGGCAGATAATGCCAATGTGTCCCTCGATAGCTGTTTTCCTGTGCAGGTCTGCTGCCAAGTTCTCAGCTAATGGGAGCTTCTTCAGTTGTGAGGGGTCACTTCCAGACAGGGAAACTGCAGCCCCCATGGTGTACCCATGACAGAACCATGAATCACAGTGCAGGCAACTCAGGCACCTGAACGAGTATTTCTCATCACCACAGGAAAAGTGTTCCTGCCAACACACCCACTGGGCTTTCTTCACAGAAGCCATGTCTATACTATATTGCTCTATACATTAAGAGAAGCATCAAGCCTCAGGGCAGAAAAATTTCAAGTCCGTAGTCAAAACCCTGCTGTGACTAACAGTGTGCTCTTCCATGGCCTTGGAAACCCTGTGGTTCACAATGTACATGGAAGCCAGGATCACCAGGCTCTTATTGCACATCTACTATTGCTGCAGCACATCTGCCATTCATAACCAACTATGTATGAATCACTTCCTCTCTTTGGTGTGAGAAGAAACCTGAGGTCCTCAGTTTGGAAGGGGTAGCAGCACAAGGTATTACACTAAGGCTTTGATTCATAATTAAGTAAGCCTTGAGACTCATCTGGGAATTTTGCCAGACAACTGTATACATTAGAACAGGAACTTAGAGAAACTCATTTGTGGTGTCACCCTGAAAACTAGAAGCATATCCAGGATGCAGGGTCCCAGAACAGGAATGCAGGGTCCCAGAACAGGACCTTTTCTTTTGTAGAATGGCCTCTTTCTTATAATAATAGCTAGCTACTGCAAGGGACACTTAGACAAATTAGATCACAAAAAAAGCAAGAAGATTAAATCATTCCCATCTATTGCTATATTGACTTCAGTGCATTGCTGAGAATATCAGGAGGGGAAATGCTGTGGCGATTCGTTCCCCATCCCTTGATAACATGTTTTTTGAGATGCCCTCCTTTCTTCTTCAGACCCCTAACTCCTTAAACGCACTCTCTCTGTTTTGCCAGGGCTGCTGCCTTCGTTAGAAAGATTTTCAGCTTTGATTAATTATTGAGCCTGTACTGCTGAGGGCTTTCTATTCTCCAGTTCTCATTACTGATGCCTTGCAGCCTGTGTGCTTCACTGGTCCCATTGCAGGATTTGATGGATGCACCCGTGAAGTTTTCCTGCCTGAAAAGCCAGTCTTGCCTTTTGCTGATTTTGTTTGGTGGGCAGGGAATTTCGCTCTTGGCTACAGTGAGCAGTAAAGCATACGCACTGGGCAAAGTATTATTGTTATTATTATGGTGGAAGCAGCATGAAATTCTTGCTTCTTTGCTTTCTGCATATTTCCCCTTTAAATCTGTTTCAAAAATTCTCCCCAACGGCCATTTTATTCTCAAAGTTGCTGCATCCTCTCACAGAAGATTCACCAATACATTGCTCTCTCATGGGAGACCAATATTCTTTCTGGTTGTTTGCTTTAATCTGAAATGAAAAGCTATGCATAGTGAAAATATGTTTTGTTTTGTTTATACTTCTTGTGCTTGGCCGCATAATCATTGCTAGGGTTGACCGAAATATTTTTCTTTGTTTTGATGAAATAAAACTTATCTGTGATAACTCAGACTTAAGACATGGGTCAGATGCACTCTGAAAGAGGTAGTCCAAAGGGAGAGCAGAGCCCATAGGAGGGAACAAACATGTGGTAGGTCCTGTGACACAGCTTCCATGAGGGCCTGAAGAAGCTTAGAGATTTAGAAACTGAACCTGAAGAAAGTAAAATTCTTTCAAATTTTGAGAGTCTGTCTTTGCCAATACTCTTAATTTAAAGACAAATTTCTTGAGGCTGACTTACTTGCCCTGACTGAGTAGAAAGATGAGGGCTCAAATGCTTGCATTTCCCATAAGGGACATCTTGTGTTTGTAATCAGCTTATTATTAAATTGAAATCCATCCCACAATGTTATTTATTTCAAAGGTAAGGCACAGGTGATAGCGGTTTATGCTTCTAATGATTTTTCCTCTGTCCAACCATAGCAGTAGTCCACAGGACGTTACCTAACTTATCCCTCAGCAAACAACACAGACTGCTCATGACCAGCCTGGCTCTTGTTTGTGAGACAAATCAGCCAACACCTATCTCAACACCTCTCTCACACAGTCCTGAATCCATCAATACACCTGACAGCTAGCTGTGTTTAGAGATCAGAGCTGTGATTTTACCTCAGCATACTGACCATCATGAACGAGCTAGACTAGATATAAGAAGAATTTTTTTATAATGAGTGTGATAAAACACTGGAACAAGCTACTGAGAGAGATGACGGAGGCCCCATCCCTGGCAACATTCAAGGTCAGGCTGAACTGGGCTCTGAGGAGCCTGATCTAGTTGAAGATGTCTACTTATTGTAGGGGATTTGATCTAGAAGATCTTTAAAGGTCCCTTCAAACCCAAACTATTCTATGATTCTATGTAATGAGGTATTTTTCATTCTGTTCAAGCATTAATGTCCATCTTAGGCCCTGATAGTTCTGTGTTCAGGTACCATGAAGAAAGAAGTTGTAGTCAGCCCAGTACAGCCCTGGGATGGCCAGACAGGGCACTGGGAAAGGGGCTGGGATGGCTTGGGACCTGGGTGGGACATGCAGGCTGGACTCAGGATCAGTCCTAGTGAGGGTACCCAGGAACAGCTATAGCCCTGTGATGGCTGGGCAAAACCACTCTGAGGGAGCTGGGCTGCAGCCCAGCTGGGATATTAGCTGCAGGTTGGAGGTCTGGATTAACAGTGTGCATGGCCAGGCATGGCTGTCCCTGAACTAGAGACAGGCACTCTTTGTGTGATGTAGGTCAGGCAGTGGTTAAATGGTAAAGGTTCAGTTTAAAAGCAGCTTCGACAGGAAAGGAGACTGGTCCTGTAGAACTGCTGATAGTGTTTTCTGAGGTACTCTGCCTAAGGCCACCAAAAGAAGTGGGGCCATCCTCACCTGCACAGTCTCAAAGCTGGCTCTGAGCCCTAGCAGCCAGACCTCTGTGAGGAGGGATGCTATCAGAATCCCCTTCAATCTCCTCCTGCCTCTACCCTTTGTTAGAAAGGTCCTGGAGCAACTGTCTGTGGCCAGCTTGAAAAATTCATACATCTTTCACTTTGCAGCAACAATGGGAACAAGAAAAGAACTAGATGAAAGACTAAAATAAATAGCTTTGACACAGATAATCAGTTGGTTGTGCTTCACTATCAGCTGAAGTTGTGTAACTCTGTGGGCATGATCTTAGCAAATACAAGGGACTGAAGCCCAATTTAACTACCACTGTGGATCAAGTCGTTATCCCAAGGGCAGGAAAACACACATAGGCAGGCAGTGCTGGGTGACTTCTTAAGTCACAGCAACTCATTAGCCCAAGCAGATGACATAAATACAGTCAGAAAGAGGAGTGGGCCCTAGCATCCCCTCACACAGATATGTATGTATCCCACATGCACACAGACTCCTTTCTTCCCTTACTATTTCTCAATTCAAGTATTTCTTCATCATAATTATCTTGTCTGCTTTTAACCCATCCTGGACTCTGAAAATAGATTATCAGAACAATCTGTCTTGAAATTACAGTAAAGTCAGAGAGGGTGGTTAGGTTGTGTTTTGTTTCCAAGGCAGAAAAGGAGTATTATTAAAACATCACAAATGTCAAAGATCAGGCTTAGATCCATCTGATACTACACATATCTAGTCTTCCTCCCAGCACTTGCTAAGATTGTACATGGGAAGAGCAAGAAAACTACAGACAGCACTAAATCCATGATCATTTAATCATGGGTCTGACCCTTCATAATATTTACATCAATATGATTTACTCCAACACTGCAGCACACAGCACACTCAGCAAAAGCCTAACACAACACACACACTGCCTAGCTGCAAACCTGAAACATGGGCTTATGCTATGCATGCTGTAAGTACAGCCTGATGCATGTGGAGAACCACAGGTGCCAGAACGCATGGGGACGAGGCTCAGGAAGCAGATCCCACACAACAGGAAAATCTCTGTCAATCAAAACAAAAACCTTAATTTCCTCATTTGTACGTTGTTGGGTTTGGAGCAAGGCAAGCCAGTATGGCTGACCATAAACATAAACACTGTCCTTTAAACAGGTTCATAGGTCTGCACATAAATGTCTCCCCTTCAGTCCAGGAGGGATTGGAGCCCTGAGGATTCTTCCCCAGAGTAAAAGGCCTGTAAATTCCCTGCCACTACCATTTCTGTGATAAAGCAGGATGACTGTGTCCCGTGACTGTGCATTGCAAGGCTCAGCATCTTTCTTTATTTTAAAGGTATATGGTAGCTTTCATCTGCAAGTCAATATCAGTGAGAAGGTCTGCTGGGATCCAAAATAAGTAGCATAGCTTTTCAGACACAGCAGCATTCTGATGGCATATTAAAAACCTATGTGAATCATAAATCCCATTTCTTTAGGAATTGAGTCCCATCAGGGCACAAGGCTGAGGGGAAAATGGGCTATTCTGCATATAGCTAGGAGATGATGATGATCTATGGAGGTAAGACACAGACATTCTGTTGTGAATTTTTTGTGACTCTTGCTGCTTTTTAAACAAAAATTTAAAGGAATGGCTTAGGCTTCCCTGTCACACACTGGAGAAAAAATTCTGCTATTATTAATAAAGGTGCAAACAAATTTTTGCAAGCTCTGCATAGAACTGCCTTACTCTGACTAAAGAATAAAAATGAAGAGCAAATTTCTTACACGTAAGATAATCACATTGTTGAAGCAAACACCTCTCCTAATGTTGTGAGCACAGAAAAGGCTGAAGTGTGTGTATGTGCCCACAAAGGAGTGTGTGAGTATGACAGAGATTGAGTTGGTCTGTGCTGAAAAGCAGGACAGAAGAATAGTTGATCTGATTCTCATGAAAGCAAGCTACAAAAGCTTGAGGGAGTCAGACTGCTGGCATGCAGGACTGGGAACATTAATCCCAGAGTGTAGGCAGTGATGGACAGCAGGTGAGCAGATGGGGAGGCAGGTTGTGAGTACAAAGACGGTGGCTTGGAATGAGTCCTGTTTGAGCTCTGGGCAAACACAGCTCAGCAGAATAGGGGCAGCACTACCCAGGGAATCAGCCTACAAAAGCTTACCTAGCTTACTTTCAAGGTAGCAAGTTAGCCAGCATTCCTGCATGCCAACAATCTCACCTTCTTGGTCTTGTAACTTTGTCTTCTGCACTTCTCAAAACAAAAGGTTTTCAGTTTTATTTATAAGTTAGAATGTCTGATCAGCTCAGAAAATTGGACTTCACTCAGCTTGAAATCCACTGGGAACAGGACAGCCCCACTCCAAAGGTAGCTGAATGCCAAGATTCTCAGGCTAAAGTCCTCCTTATTTCCCTGTGCACCATCCTCTCTCTCTCTCCTGCCTCACAGTTGGTTTGGAGAGAATTATCTGCCTAGCTCTTGGACCCTGATCAGAAGCTGAGCTGGGGCCTAGCCTTTACCATCTGTCCAGGTGGCTCCTTTGCAGCAAGGTATTGTCCCACGTGTCCTGTATGCATCCATCAGACTCAGGTCTATGCCAGCTTGGCTGTGGGAATGAATCACTGCACTCTCCTTCTTTGAAAGGCAAGCTTGTGCCAACCACTCCGTGATCCTGTAGATATGTGCTCTCCCTGGGTACCCGATACTTTTATAGTCGCCATGGCACTTGCTGGGCCCTGCAATTGTCTGCATAAGATCCAGAGAACACAATCCATCCCAGTTTCTGCTGTAGAATATGTTAGAGTAAAATAGAGGAACAATACTTTCTCTTATCCACAACCCGTATTTTTAGCTCCCTGACCTATAATCCTCTGCAGTGAAGTTTCAAGAGACCAACAGAAGAAGAAAAAATCCTGCCACACAAAAATGAAGAAAATCTCACAACTTTTAACCTGACAAAAACATACCACAGCTGGAATGGGGAAACCCTTCTCTTTAAAAGGACCACGCAGGCCAGTCCCCTACCTCACTGTATCGCAAGAAGATGAAACAAAAATAGAAAAGTATCTTTTTTTTCTTAGCAAGTCTCTAGATGGGGACAAGTTGCTGCATATTTTCCGTGAGGAGAAAGATAAAAATCTCAGCTATTTAAGTCTGCGTGCATTTGTCTTCCACACAAAGCTGATAGCACTTTAGTACACATGCCGCATACAACTGTATCCACAGTTAATGAATACTTGCATCACAAGTACATTTAATAGGGAAAAGGAATCCTCTTCTACACTGTTAGAGATTTGGGGAGCGGAAGGGGCGTGAGGGGGTGGTCGTGTTGGAGGAGGGGGCAGGGAAGAAATCATGAAGTGTGCAACATTAACCAATTTACTTGAGACTACCAGGACAGTTGAATGTCACAGTGAAGAATTTAGCTTGTGCAGTATTGGTGCCTTCATCTGATACCAGCCGTGCTCCATGTTGAGATGTGTCCAGGAGGCTGCCAAAGCTTACTACGCTCCCTGGCCAGGGCGTAGGGCTACTCTGCTGCAGGATGGGGCTGGATATTCCTTGGCCTTGTAAGAGACAGTGCTGCAGCAGACAGACATTCTTGCCTAAAAGAGCAGAGCTGTGTGGAGAGTGAATCCAACTGCTCTCACGGTTCCTCTTGCTGTACCTTGCCTCTCCTGTCTCCTGTCTGCCTAGCACTCAGTTTGCTCATTCACTTGCTCACGCTCACTCCTTCCTTTCCTCCCTCCCTCCAGCAGTGTCAGGGAGACAAGTGAAGGTTACTGTTTGGCATGTTTGTTTTTGCATTATTTATCTTGTAGAGGACAGAGTCAGACATCTAGAGGACAGTCTTAGGTCACATGTGAATCCTTCCAAATGGCACTCAATAGCACAACCAGCCAAGTAGAAAACAGACTTGGACAGCCCCATGGAGGGAGGCAGCATTTGGAAAGGGATGTTGTGCATCTATCTGGCCAAGGTACCTGGCAACATCATAGGTCTGTTTGTGACTCCACCTTCCCTTGTTTCTTCACCTTCTTTTTTGAACATCCCTCAAAGTGGGTATAATCTTTTTATTCACCCATAATTAAGAATTTTTTCAATATTTTCATGTGCTTCACATACACAGGGCTGCAAGGAACTGGAATCTCCTGTCCACCTCAATTCCTACCCTTCTCCCTGCAACACCTCCTGTAGAGACCAGCTGCTCCTGGGTTAGCCACACACATCTCTGAGTAGCCAGAAACATCTCCTACACAAAGTTCCCTTGCCCATTCCATCTGAGGCTGCCCATTGGAAAGGCTGGTGCTGGAGTACCCCACAAGAAGTGCTCCTGTGGGTGGCCCTGAGCACTGTCTACTGGGGGAGCCTGGCACCTACAAATTAAGAATCCTTTGCTCACACATCTTCCAACTCTCTTTCTCTCTGACTCCTCCAGTATTTAAAAATAAATAGCTATGTTGTACCCCAACAGAACAGAGATTTTATGCTACTTATTTTCTCCATATTTTCCAGCACATCTAAGTCTCCCTCAATTTCTTATTGAAAATGAAATGGGGACAGTTCTGCTTATACAGCTGGAGATAGTGATCACCAGTGTACAGAGACTGACTTATCAAGCAGATTCTTAATGCCATAAAATCAATGGGTTTAGAAATTCTATTATCTTGCCTCTGATAGAACACACCAACTAAAGAAAATTCTTGCCCTTTTTCTTTTTTTTTAAAGCATACTTAAATAAAGCATTACTGCTGTCCATAAACAAGCTTTCCCCATAGTCCTCTAGTGGATATTACACCAGAGAAAAGGAACAGACAGGCTGCATGGCAAAACAGAAAGGGCAGTTTCTTTCTGGGTTCTTTCAGCTATTCTGTTACAGTGAACTGAGGCTGCTGGATCTCCAGATTTGACAGCATTTCATACTTTGTAGGTGCAGGACTCTAAGAAAATTACTTCTGCAAGAAGAAAATACAACCCCAAATATATGGCAAGTGCAAATCAGTCAAAGCTGCCTGAATGTCTAGAGGACAGTAGAAGATCCAAGTGCATGAAGCACGTTTGGTATGCGTGTTCATAGGTCCAAGCATCCAAACAAGTAAAGGGAACATGGAAAAGAAGGTCTCTGTGTAAAACAGAGAAGACAGAGATTAGGATGCTGGCAAATAATGGGAAATGATTGATACTCTAGTGGAAATCAAGCAGGACATAAGAACCAAGCCAGATAAGACATAAGGAGCGAATCAGATAGGACAAAACTTAAACTGCAGCAGCAGTTGGATGGAACATTAGGGGCAAATCAGACATGACATAAAATGATACTTGGGTGAGAGCCATTCAATGTGACACAAATGACTTGTTTTTTCCCTATATTCAGCCTCCAGATATTGACTAGGCAAATCTTAAAAATTCCTACTAGGTCCCTGAATTTCTCCAAAGTGTTGTAAACAGATCCTAATTAAAAAATAAATTTCTCCCCTCGCTTGTCTTCTTAGACTCCCCTTTACTTCTTCCTTTCACCCACCAAAAAAAAATTCCATCAGACAACATAGGTGGTGGCTTTGCATTTGGATAACGAATGTCCAAATCTGGAAATTATTTTTTTCAAGTTTGTCAATGTATGGAAGAAAAAACCTGAAGAAATTTGCTTCATTCACTGTGATTCAGTATCATCATTTACAGCCTGGGGTTGCTGAGACCTGTCTATCTATAAGGCTGAGTGAGATGTGGTGAAGGTGCAATATAAGCGCTGTCATCCTCCATGTCACCTGAAAGAAAATGGACTGCAGATAAGACCCACTGCTTTGCTGTGGGTCATATCAGTGGAGACCCATCATGCATGCTCTGAAGGAGTGTGATTTAATCATGGAATATATCCAAAAGGGAGAGGTGTTTTGACTTGATTAGCCTATCACAGTAGCACACTGCACTATAAATTGTTCTCAGGCAATAAACAGCAATGGCTTAAACACTGACTACTTTTAGCTAACGAAGGAGGTGTGAGGCTTTGAAGACTGTGGCGTTTCATGGAACAACCAAGCAATCAGCCAAGGAAGAAGACAGCAAGAGACTGATCAAGATACATTTTTTGTAGCCTCACAATCAATACGTATAGAGGCACTTTCTGCAGACAGCTTGTGGAGTACCACTTGTATGTTATTTAGCTTTGATGTGTCTTACTGCATCTACATTAAAAATGCTTTGTGATCATGAGACCCGATTTCCACTTCTCATCCAGTCATGCAAATATTTATAAAAGAAAGCTTTCATTGTCGGATTGCTCTACCTGATTTCATTCAGAAGAGAGGTAGTTTGGGTGGGGGTAGACTAGAGAGAAATCCATGTACAGTTAGAATAAAAATGAGACTGCCTCTTAAGACTTAGATTTGTTCAACAAACTGAACAAATCAAAATTAGGATCTCGACACCTTTCAGGCTTTGTAGAAACTCAGGCCCATGTCCTCTGTGATTAAATCTATCCCCTGTTCCTTCCTGGAGATATCTTCTGAGTTGAGATCTAAGGGAGGAACCAGTCTCCTTGCATGAAAAACACATAAGTTAAAAAAATGTCTTTGAAGAAGAGAATTTAAAGCAATGGACAACTTCTAAAGCAGAAGCAGTCAAACAGCAAGACCATTTGTTCCAGATATAATAACGCCTTGCCTTCCTCTCTGTTATCATCAAAAGCTTCTGTGTTTGTGGGAGAAAATCTCTCCCCCACCACCAGCCCAGTCCTTCCTGCCGTGAGGTCACAGCCCTGTCTTTGCGACACAGCTGTCTGTTGCTAGGGTAGTGTTTGTGCTTTCATAAAATCAGCACAGCAATGACTTCACAAGCAAGGTCATGGAGGAGCAGATGGGCTTGGGAGGAGGGGGGGAGACGGACCCCTTGTTTAAACACAAATAGCGGTGATAATTAATTAACCAAAGTAGCAGGGGAAATTATGAAAAACATGTGAAAGGTAAATGGATTTCTGTTTAGCTGTCTTTCCCAAGAGGCTAAATGTCTCAATTGCAAAAGGGAGATCTTTACAATGAACTAATGAAACAAGGACATTCTCTGGTTTCTTCAAGTGGAGGCTGCTGGAAAAAAATATGAACAGAGCCTACACTTTGCCATCCTTCTACCTTCCCTTCTCATCACCAGTTGTTGACCTCAACTAAAAGATCAATATTTTATATCGGAACCTTGAGTACCTGTATCTTTTCAGCGTACGAGGGCTGTAGTGGGAATAGACAATTATTTAGACAGGAAGTTTATTGTTCTACAGTGGCTTAACAGCAAACATGCTCTGTTGATAAAGGAAGCTGTTATATGTTTATTCTGACTGCCAAAGCCAAAAGCTTGTCTTTGGAGTTGACCAAAGTGGTCTTTTTCTTTCTTCAAACACATAAGGTTTGCATGATAAGGAATGGGCAGCCCAGTCATGCCTTTACTTCCACCTGTGCTTTTATCCTTTGCCACGGCAATGCTGGTTCTTCTGTACGCCTTCATGTTTTTGCCCAAGTCAGCAGATTTAATTCCAAAACATGAAAGAGCAAGTTACCCAGGTAAGATCAAGAAGATCATCTCAATATGCAAGTGAATCTACGGAATACCTCTGAAGAACTTGGACAGCATTAAGTACAAAAGTTGTTCTTTCTTCATCATCCCTTCTCTGATCGGTGTTTGCACCACACATATAGATCAATATACATTCATCCATTTAAGATTTAAGAGGAAAGAGAGCATCTTGTGCATATTCTCTTCATTGTTTTTCTATGAACACACAATTCTGCCTTTCACCTTTACAATAGGAGGAGATTCTTAAAAAAAAGATTTAAAAAATTCTGTGCTTGTAAGGATAGGAAACCTTACCAGAAGGTAATGTGTTTTTGTGACTGATAATTCTTTCATGCCAAAGAAGATTGGAAAATTAAAAAGCCAAGAAATGCTATTCAGACACATTAAAATGAGTTCAAGAGAACTTCTACAAGAAAAGTGATGGTCTCAGTAGGTTTTCTCTACATACTGGACTCTGTCCATCCAGCAGCTCCATGTTTTCTACTAGCACAGGCATTGTCACATCAAACATAAGTACCTAGATTCACATAACAGTTATTGCTATTGAAAAGTGCCACTGGAGATAGTCTAGTCCATCTGCTTTGCTCAGAGCAATGTTAGCTAGAATGAGTTGCTCAGAGCCATGTTCAATTTTTAAGATCCTCTCCAATGATGAGGATTCCATAACTCTTTGAGTGGTCTGTTCCATTTCTTGAGCATCCTTTCAGTAAAAATAAAGGGTTTTTTCCCTATATTTAAATAGAATTTCCTGTATTACAATTTGGACCCACTGCCTCTTGTATCTTCTCTGCCTATCACTGAGAAGCGTGTCTCCAGTTTTCAATCCACTCTGCTGTCCACTTATCTAGTCCCTACATCCTCAGTCCATCAGTAAGAATCGTATGTCAAAAGGTGAGACAGTGTCAGAAGGTGAGACACTGTGAAACGGCTTTAAAAAGTCAAAACAAACAACGTGATCTGTCAAGATCTCTGACATAAAGATTCACTGAACTAATAATTGCATTATAAATCCAAGTTGACTGGACCAAATTACTCATGTCCTTCATTGGTCTGGAAATGGTTTCCAGAATTATTTGCTCCATCACCTACCCAAGAAATAAGGTGTGGTTGAACATGTTGTAGTTCCCTACATTTTCCTTCTTGCCTTTCTTGAAGACAGGTGACGCTCCCTTCCAATCTTCAGGAACTTCCCCCAGTTACCAAGATCTATGGGAGTAATGTAGAGTGGCTTCACAATTGCATCAGTCAAATCTCTCTATTCCTGGAAACATCTGTCAGGTTTCATGGACCTGTCTATGTCTAGTTTGTTTAAATAATCTTATACTGCTCTACCTGGGGTAAATTGCCATTCTACCGGTTTCCCACTTCTCTCAGAGACCTCTGTAGTTCCTGAAGGCAAACCCTCTAAGTCAAAATCAAGGTGAAGGTGGCATTAAGTACTTGGTCTTTTCCAAATCTTTTGACATCAGGTCTTTTTCAACAACCAGGTCTCTCTAAACACCCACATTTTCCTACACTGAGCACACAGAGTGTTTTTTATAGAAAATGTTGCTGTCTGCAGGGTTAAATTAGCTGATACTTATTTCAAAAGAAGCCCCACCTTCTACGTATCATGGTGAGCCATGCTGGTTACAGCTGTCTCTTTTATCAGCATTGCTAATACATGGTCTGGGGGTAAGTTACTGCTGCCTCCTATCAGATAATTAGTCAGTAAATCATTCAACCAACTACAAGGTATATAGCAAGGACAATGTTTCCAAACCGTATTATCATCATCAGACATTTATAGTGCACTTTATCGCAAAGGATTCAGAAGATTTACATATACCCTGTAGAATAGTGGCCTTTTTTTACACCTGCTGGTAAAGTGCAGCCCTCTTAGGAGGGAGGTGTCTGTGTTTAAAGAGTTGTATTATGGAATAAGCTTATCACAGGAAATTGTACAGATTACTTCTGTTTCTACTTGACATTTTTAAAAGAGTTCAAGGAGAATAAGTGGTCTAATGTGGAATTTTGCAAGGAGGCTGCATCTAAAAACCAGTCTTTTTAGTTATAAAATAGGTTAGAGTAACATGAGTTTTTTACAGGGATTTGCAATTATAGTACTAGAAAATAAACTGTAAAATAACAGTTCTGCAGTTTCTTCATGTTTCAAACTGAGTTTTTCTCCATCTCTTTGATACACTACCATCTAAGCACAAACAAACAACGCTTCTAATTTAAGCCTGATAGACTTAATGGGACAGCTCCCATGAAACCACCAAGAAGAAGTAAGAGCCTCAGCCTTTTGTGGTTTTGTTAGCTTTGGTCATAAAAGGAGATGGAGCAAAATCATTGTGTGGCTCTGGTGCCTCTGCCAGCTGGATTTAATTGAGCAATACTGAGCTAGTGATGAAGTGGGAACAATGCTAACATTTAATTCTTGCAAACAGGCAACATCCATGACCAGATCTCACTTTTATGTGAAACACATGCCCTCTTATGTCATATTACTTTAAAATCATAGAATCAGATAAGTATTTATGTTGGAAAAGACCTATAAATTTATTCAGTCCAACCGTAAACCTAACATTACCAAATTCCACTAAACTATGTTCCTAAGTGACACATCTACACATCTTTTAAATACTTCTGGGATGATGACTCAACCACTTCTCTGGGAAGCCCATTCCAATGCTTGACAGATCTTTCGGTAAATATTTTCTTCCTAATATACATCCTAAACTTTCCCTGGCCATTGGAGGACATTTCCTCCTGATCTATCTCTTGTTACCTGGGAGAAGAGACAGAACCACACCTGTCTGTAACCTCCTTTCAGGTAGTTGTAGAGATCAATGTTGTCCACCCCTCCCCCTGCCCTGAGCCTTCTTTTCTCTGAGCTAAACACCCCTAGCTCTCTCAGCTGCTCCTCATAGCACTTGTGCTCCAGACCCTTCTCCATTGCCCTTCTCTGGACATGCTCCAACATCGTTCTTGAAGTGAGGGGCCCAAAACACCAGACTTTGAGATGTGGCTTCACCAGTGTCAAGCACAGGGGAAATGTCCTAGTCCTGCTGTCATTCCAGGGGAATAACAATAGTGCTGAAGAGTTTCTCCTTCCCAGTAGCCAGATCTCATCCAAGTCCTAATTCCAACAGTAATCCCAGGACTCTTTTGGAAGGGAAAGATCTTCCAGAATGTAAAGGAGCTCAGTTTTGCTGCTCTGCTACAGGCGGTCTCACCTTGGTTCAGCTGCCCACATAGAAGTTATTTGACTTGCCTTATTGCAAGTAAGGTATCTGCAAAAGGCTGGCAGATATGAAATAAAATATCTTCTATTCTGAAACAGTCAGGATATCCTAGGGCATCTCAAGAGGTAGCAGGTGATTTCTGGTGTGTTCATGTCAGTATTTTGGTGCAGGGTGTAAATGTGCTAAGGAAGTGAATCATCAGGTTATCTCCACTGCCCGAGTCTGGATTGTGGAGCTGTCATTTCTACTGAAAATATGATGTACATCACAGGTTCTCCACCTGCTAATGGATATTCAATTCCCAGCTAGATCTAGTTCAAAGCAGCCTTCCTCAAAAGTTTTACAGTCAGGTCCTCTGTCCTGATGTTTCACCTCTATAGATCTGCTTTTACAGGTCTACATTATTTCTAATGCAGATACAGGCAAGTCACTAGTCCAGCTCCTCATCTAGACTATCCTAGTTACAAACTGGGATAACTGTTTTGGTCTAATCACGGATAAGTAAATTCAAGAATACAGGGTTCTCTGATACTGTAGGAATCAGAGATATGTGTGAAGGGAACAGGAACTGGAAGAATCATCATGTGAAAAAATACAGTCAAATCAGAGATTCAAATTTCCATGTATGCCTGAACAGGTCCTTAACAAAGGCAAGCATATTAATAGTGGCAGTCCCACTGCTGACATCAGCATCATGACTGTGCTGCTCCCGTTGCCCTCTCATGCTTTCAACAATCTTTAATTGCAAATGACAATGTTCTTGATGTTAAAAAGAACAATATTTGTTGAGAGGAGGGGCAGTTTTTACCTTGTGCTTACCAAAAATCATGTCTCTTTCACTGGCTTCTTTTCTCTGATCCTCATCCACTTTCCTCTTGAGATACAGCTACACACATGCACACTTCCTCCTCTTAGAAGAAAACCTGCTATTCCCTCTAGCTTTTTTTTAGCCTAAATTGAAGTTTGCGAAGCAGAACTAATACCACTGACTTGTAGACCAGTCCCATTTCCCTTGTGCCACTATTATGTGGGAAGGTTGAATGAAGAATGGCCAACTAAATATGACTGCCAGAGCTTCTTCAGGTAAAGAGAAACCCCACTTTCTTTTGACATTATCTTCATGTGTGTCTTTATCCTCTTCTCTTCCTCCCTTTACTATGGCAAGTCCACTGAACCACAGCTTGGAAAATGCATCTTTTTAGTTTTATCTCTCTTTTTTCTCTTCATCTTCTAGAGCTACAGAATTATGTTCAACTTCATTTCTAAAAAACTACTATAAACTGCTCAATACATTGAGATTCATTCCAGAGACCTCCTGAAATAAAAAGAGAGCTGCAGAATCAGGGTTTCAGAGCTGGGCATACAGTGTGGTATATACAAACCCTCTTCAGAAACAGGTAATAGAAGAACACTTGTTCAATCCCACTAAACACACCCTACTGGCAGAGGGCAAAGGTGACAGCAACCACAGAAAAAGTTCTTCTAAGAGATGCAGTAGAAGCTCCTAGGAAAAACAACATGAAAACGACACTCCAAAGACCTGGATTCCTTCCTTCATCAGAAATTACACAGTGGAAGGGATGAAAGTCCTTTTGGAGGATGCCCCAGGAGCAGAGGTTTCAGATCTGTTATGCTTAAACGTAACCTTTTTCTTCAAGAAGGAACACTTCTCAGAGATTCTATACAGTCGTTCACAAGTTTGGTGAAATGGAATAGTTCAACTTCCCTATAGCCTGTTCTTCCCATTCAAAAAATCCCGAGGGTGACTTTTTGCACAGACTGGTGCCATGCAAAAGCAAAGTAGTGACAGGCTTGTCACAGCTACACCAGGGACAGCTGAAAAATTCCCTTGTTACAGTTCCCTATAACCACACACAGACAGTGTCTCTGAGGTCAAAAATAAAACCCCTCAAAATGTTTGGCAAAACAAATAACTGGCACTGAAGCTTGAGACTATGAAACAGCTTTGCTATAAAGCCCTGACATGTTCAAATGAGGAAGATACAAAACCTGGTCAAAATAATAGCTATATGTGTAGTTTCTCTCTCTGCAGTTAAAATGTGTAGAGAGTAAAAACAAAAGAGAAGGGGAAAATACATTTAGATAATTAGCCTTTGAATCCTGTCTGTTTGGGTGGCTTTTATTGCAGTTATAAGTCTGTCTCTATACAAGCAAAGATATTGGCTATTAATGCTACAAAGTATTTTTCATTGCTGAGAATTCAAGTTTTGTTGAGATCCAATATAAACTGTTATATGCCTTCTTGTGGATCAAGAAAGGCTGTGATTCAGTTTCCTAAATACAGGCAGCTGACGCCATCTTAAGGACCATAGAGTGTCCTGCTTGGGTGTCCTGAATAGCACAGGCCATATGTTATATGTTCTGGCCTTCAATGGATATCTCAGATACCATAGAGTGTGTAAACCAGTTACAGGATGCCTGTACATAGGTAGGCCAGCTGCCCATGTACTGACCCAATTGGTTCACAAGCTCCAGAGTAAAGCATTTTGTCACCAATATCCCACACTAATTATTCATTACCTATGGAGAAGAGAGGAGAATATTTACCATTAAACTTAGTATATCATAAGGATTTGGGCTTAGGGAGAGTGGATGGAAGAAAGTGGTGTGCCCAGGTGGGTCCAAATTGCTCTGTGCACAACTGTGCATTTTTTCACACCACAGCTTAAAATTCAGATGACTCACACTGGTTTAAAAGGCAGAGCTCTTTAGCTAATCCTATACCCTCAAGTAATCCAAAGCCTCAAATTACTAGAGTCCAGAGGTTACAGAAGAGTAAAAGAGTAGGCTCTGAAGAATTACAGAGGGGAAGCTTGCTTAGGCCAGAAGGGCTACAAGGGTCAGCTCCCCAGTATATGCTCTTTACTGTTGCTTCATCAGTTTTCAGTTCTTGGGGTATTCTTTTGCTTTTTTGATGGATGGCCCATAGACAATCTGTGTGAAAGAACAGTTTTTGTGGGAGTTTGGGGCTTTTTGTTGCTTGAGGGTCTTTGTATGAATGCTTCTACAGCCACGACTGTGGTAGCTGTGTGCTCTTCTGTTCAATTCAATATTTGTGGACATGGGAATGTTTATGTGCAACCACATGTGCTCTGCTTTCACTGCTAGGATAGATGCATGCATTTACATTGGGCAAAAAAATCTTCCTCTTATCTACTGGTGTGTTGCATGATTCAAATCCAGCAGCAGCAGCAGCAGCAGCAGCAGGATGCAGATTCCCCCTGCCTCTCTTCCTCCTCTGCTCCTTCCCTCCTGTCACTCAGACGATAATGATCTGTGTTGTGGGCATTTGCTGGAAAGCTTTAACGTAACCATTACTTTTAGGTTGCTGGAATTGAGGTGGGCATCAAGGACTCCAATGAATACAAATAAGCTCAGATCCAAGAAAACTCCATCTTGTCTAATCTTCGCTAAGCAGTAATCTGGGAGGCACCTTGCTTGCTCTCATTTTGTATGGAAGGAGAGCAAGCACACCACAGTGCACATTACTGAAGTCTGGATTGATCTTACCTGTTCATATCCCGAGGTCTCCTAATCCTTCTCTACCTCAATAGCTATAATCTTTCCAAGGAAGTAATATTCACAATGAGACAACTCCACCTACCCATTACTGGAGCACAAGAGGTAAAAATTTTTTTGACCTTATTGAGTCCACAAACATGTGCTCAAAATAGACATAAACCCAAGCTACAAGGTGGGAATTCTGTTGGAAACTTCTCCAAGTTTCAGATGGAGAGGTTACATTTGAACCCATATATTAAGCTTGCTTATTTAAATACAGAAGTTTATAGCCTTTTTTTAAAACAGATGATGTGGAGGACATGAAAAGACGACAGAAAGTTGGTATTTTGTTTTGTTCAAATGCACTTGGGTATTGATGGTGCCAACTTTGCGTGTTCTGTCTCATCACAAGATAACACCCTTGAATGACAGTAAACAGTTCTCTTGCAGTTCTTGCATTCCAAAGACGGAACAAAAAAAATCCCCACAAAAAGGATGTTCATGCAATAGGAGAACATATCAGGAACAAAAGAAAGAAAGACCTAAGGAATTAGGAATGTATTCTCTTTGTGATCCAGAAGTGTACAAACAAACAGATACTTGTCAAAAGTAAAGATGCAAGATTGCAAGACCTTGCAAAGGATATTTATTATCAAAAGGAGTACCAATACTCTTTGGCCATATTAATTACAGGACAGCAAAGTAAAAATATGTAGGAATCTTATGCAGTGGGCCTGCAGTAGAGACTGAATATAATCTGTGCACTGAATGAAAAAATAAATTAAGTCTTGGCTTAATTTTTTTTTTTTTAATAGCAATGGTGATATTGAGTGTGGGACAAAGGCAGTGTAGCTAATGAGAATGAGAAAATGGAAGCAAACTCCAAGATAATGCTGCACTCAAGGAGGTGGAACAAAGGAACTTTCACCCCAGAATGTTTAAAGAACTGATAAGGGATATTACAGGATAAGCTGCAAGAATCTTAATATACCTATCAACATGGAAGGGTATTATATGGCTGCGGAATACCTGATTTAAAACATAGAAGTAAGTAAAAAAGAAAAAGGGGATCTGGGCAAATACAGAGTTAGTTATATGATCCTGGAGGTACCCAGTGCTCTGGAAAACATGCAGAAGCAATTAAAGACATCAAGGTAAGCGGAAAACAGGATAAAATGAATTATGGCTTTTCCAAATGCTCAAAAAAACTGTCTGCCTTTTCTGATAACTAATTTTTTAAACAAAAGAAATGCAGTGAAGATTAATCTATCATCATTTAAGTAAAGCATTGGATACAATGTCTTATAGTGGTTTATTACTTAAAATGTCGATGATGGCATTAGTAAAGAATTTTTAGGCAAATAAGGAATTGATGAAAGAGATGACCACTGGTCAGGCTGAAAGGGGAATTTATTAGTAGAGCTCCTCAAGGAGTAAGACCAATTTTATTTAATATTTTCATTATTGATCTTAACATAAAAGTAGGATAGTGCTATTGAAGTGGACTGATGACACACAGTTGGAAAACACTGTCAATACAGTGAGAGCAAGATGTATAAACAAAGAACCTTGAGGACTGGTCAAACAGAAATGAGAAAAGTAAAAAGCACAAGGTCAGGCACTATAGCAAAACTTTCTCGTGCAAGTGGGGAGCTCATTAGTTGGAAAGAACAGTGGAGCAGACAGACTTGGGAGCAGTAACACCTCATGGGGTGACTGTGTGCATTGACAAAGTAATGGAGATGTCATTATAAAAAGCACCAGTAGAGATCCTATCTGAAAGAGGGTATAATTCTGGTCGCCCACTTTGAAAAGATCTTGCTCTGGTTTTGGTTTGAACCTCTCTGCTTGGATGAGTGAGGGCACAGAAATTTCACATCAGAAGGCCACTAAAAGAGCTGATTTTATTTTTCATTTTTCAAACTGCTTCCTCTATCAGGAGGAGATGTTGCTTGGTCTTCAAAAATAATTATACAAGGACTGTTTTCCTGTCTTTTTCTCCATTTGTGTGAGAATTTCCAATGGCAAGAAACGATATGGCATCACAGCCTCCACTGGTTCTCTACTGATTTACCCTGACCAGGAAGCTGATCGTTCTTCCTTTTCTCCTGACAAGGAAAACTGCCTTTTCACCCATCCCAGTAACTCAGGCCTTTCATTTAGTCCACCACTCCAGCCCTTGTTGCTAAGGATGAAGAGATAAACTCTACAAAAGCAACACTGAAAGAGAAACCCTTGATAAACAAATCTTCTTGCATGAATAGGAGAACATGTAGTTCTCATAAAAATGGTAATTAGAGCCCAGCATGAGGAGGATGATTTTTTTCATAATAATAATAATAATAATAAAAATAAAAAAATGTCTCCAAGAGCATTCATTGAGAGGGAAGTTATATTTGCCAGCATTATTACTGTCATTATTGTATTACTACTAATAACGATGATAAGGCTCTTGCTAAGGGACAGGACCTTCTGTGTAACTAAGTAAACATGCCTAAAAAGGGCTCCCCTTAAGGCTTGTCTTCAAGATGACTGACAAATCTGCTTACAGCCCGCTGCGAGGTACCAGCTGATTGCCTCTCTCTAGTAACTGTCTAATTTGATCTTCCCATACCAGTTACACTGGTGCAAAATCATTGGCCTCTGCCATGGAATGACAAAGCAGCTGGCATTTGCATAGGCAGACGTTTCCTGGTCCAGCCCTATCTTCTCACATAGTCTGTCTTCCTACCCCCATCTGGTCCGTCAATTTATTTGTCCCCTCCCTCCCCATCCCAGCACCAGGCACCACTGTTAATTTAGCCAGGAAATGGTTTGATGATGATAGGGAAATAAATTGATCAAACCTTCTGAACAGCAGCCATGGGAAAAAGGAACACCCCTAGCCATTTCATAGTGACCTCTCCCTGTGCTTAAAGAAAACTCATAAGCTCTCAGCATGAATTAGCATGCCCTCATTATAAAACCAGAATTGGGGTCAGGAGAAACTAAAATGGGTAAGGGGAAAAAAATCCCATCAAAAGCAACATCTGAGACAGAAATGCCCTAACTGGGGAGGGCAAAAAAAGTGAAACCTCAGAGGAAAGGAAGAGGCTAGAGGCAGAAGAAAAGCAAGGGCAGCTTTCTTTTTAAAAAAAATTAAAAAAAGCAAAGCACCGACAAAGCTGCAACAGCTTTGACGTCACACTGGACACTCCTGCAGAAAAGAGTTTATGTGTTTGCCTCCTTCATGAATTGCCATTTCCAACCCATTTGCCATCATTGCTGCCACGTGGCCTTGTCAAGCCATGGCTGTTTGATGGCCTGTGGAAAAGATGGGTGTCTTAAAAGACTTCAGTTGCATAGTCTGGATTCCAAGGGAAGAAAACGTGAATGGCAACTGCACTGCTGGCATTTAGCATAGAATATATTTCACAAACGTGACATAACTCTGCACTGTAACGGTGCTGATCCCCAGCTATGCCGAAACTTCCCTGTAGGGAAGCAGCCCTGTGCTGGCATCGGTCGCCAGCAAAAAGCCAGCAGCTAACTACAAAAACACGTCTCATTATGCTGCCCTGTCTGCACATGTAGCTGCAAAAAGAAAGCACCACAGGGTCCTGTTGTCAGTTCTTTCTCCAGCTTGCCGTGGAGAGGGGGTGACACAGCCGAGGCCCCCGGTGAGGGCACCTGTGCAAGCGCAGCTGCTTTCCTGACAGCTCTCCCTGCCTGGGGAGCTGGACAGCTGTGGTGCAGAAGCCTTTCTCGACAGCCCCTCTACTCACACACTGCACTGCTGCTTCTGCCTCCACTGACTTGAAGGAAGGTACATACCCTTGGAAAGGAGCCCTTTGTTATTCTCCACACTCTGGGGGCTTTACATCCCATCCCCAAAAAGTCAGTGCTAGTTTGGCATCTACTCTAAATTCTCCCTCCCACCCCTTCCCATCGCCAGCACGCCCAAGCCTTGGGACTGTCCCCAGGACACACTTAGAATCATGGTGACTGTGTAGGCAGACGGATGAAGCACAATGTGCCTTGCTCAGGGTTGCAGGCAAGCATGAAGGCAGTGTCATTGTCTCCCCTGTGGCAGTTTAAGAGACTAGTTCTGACTTACAGAAAAAGGTAATAATGGTAGCCATGAAAGTTTCTTCCACACAAATAAAGCCCAGAATCAGCCCCACTCACTCAGTTTTCTGAGAAAGAAACATAATAGCTAGGCTCTAATATTTTTGCTCATCTCTACCACAGGCTTGTGAGCCCCTCTCCCAAATCTCCTGGCCATCCAGCCTAGTTTTCCTTCAATGCAGAGAAAGGCTGTGGCTTGCTGCCACCAGGATAGGACAGCTCTATTCACACTGGGCTTTGTCACACTGCCTTCACCCTGACAGGTGACAGGAGGGATAGAAAAGCAGGAGGGATACAAAGAAGATGGCAAGGCAGGAAACGTTACAAACTAATCGAGTCAGCAGCCTAGATTTGTTGATTCACTCTCTCTCCCCTCCTCTTGTACATTATTTTGTTTCATTAATTTTGCCTTCAGAAAAAAAATAATTAAAAAAAGTTAGCCGAAAGAAAATAACAAATTGGACCTTGAGTTTATTTACTTCAATACTATCCCTGATCATTCTGACCCTTAAATCACCCTGCTGCAAGCAGCAGGGCCTTCCTAACATCAATATTAATGCTCCTTGCTCCTGGCAGTGGCTAGTGGAGGTGGCATTTCATAATTCAGATGCAAAAATTAAAAGGCAAATTTGAGAGAGAAGGAGTAGGGCAACTATATTTGCTCAGGCTGCTGACTAAAACCCCTCAGTGAATTCTACAACTGTCTCCCATTAGCAAAGGATCAGAACTCGGGTGTGATTTGAGAATTTCTTCCCATACAGAGTAAGAGTATGGGTTTGAAAACTTGAAGTCAGGCTAGTCAAATATCTGAAGCAGTGTCATCTAGTCTCAGCAAGGGCCTTATACAATAATATCCATGTTTTTGCTGTTGGTTGCTGCAGAATACGGCCAGCATAGAAGAAATTACTGTTGTGGTGTATGATGAAAGTGGCAAATCTACCTTGATAAAGGTGGCCTTAAAGATTGGAAAAAAAAAAAAAATCTATCACCTTTCTCCAAATGCAGGATGCTTGCCTAAAAAATGATTTCTTTTAAAAAAAACCACATTGTAATTTTTCTTTTCCACTCTCTCCCTTCCTTTTAATATAAATCTCCTCTGTCCACCTTTTCACCCAGAAGGACTAGAAACTTTCTTTGAAAAGAAAATAACAGGAGGTTGGATTTTCATGTAATAGCATGTCACCAAGAGCTGTGACTTTAAGAAATATACCAACTATAACAACACTCTTGAAAAAAAGCCCCAAAATTGGCAACATTTCTAGGTCTATGAGTCACAGGGGCAAGACACATCAAGCAGCAACTCAAGCAGGTATTTCTGCATCCTAGCCCACAAAGCCCTCCATTATTTGGAGGGGGATGCTGATCCAGTCCTCAAAGCAACGTAACATGCCTTAGTGAGGCACTTCTCTAGAGGCTGGTGGTGCCTGAGAGACCAGCAGGGCAGTCCTGTGGGGCCTGTGGGCCCTGGGTTAGGCGGGCAGAGGGGTCTGGGGATTGCCACAGATGAGCATCAGCTGGGTTGAATGTGCAAGCCAAGGCAGAGCACCAGAGCAGTCTGCAGCTCATAATCAAGGGGTGCTGCCAGTAAGATACAGAGTGGGCAAGCAAGCTGCAGGAAGGTATGATAATGTCTCACAGAGGAGGTTCTGTAAAACATCATTTCACATGGAGCAATGTTGGGATACCTGAGTCTAATCATGGAATTATAACAGCCCTTATTTGCACAACCTCACATACGCACACAGTGGTGCATAGGATACAAATCAAACCTCTGTCTACTTACAGCCAGGATCCAGGCTATTAGGACGCAGCAAGCAGCAGACCAGCCAGGATCACAGAAAGGAAAACATTTCATCTTCCAGCTCTCTATACAATACCAAGAGACATGTTTTGCACCAAAAGGCTTCCTCCCCTTTCAACATTTTCTGCCCTTGCTGTCAGTGCAGTCTGACCCAAGAGAAGTGACTTTTACTACTTGCTGATTCTTAGTTGTTTAATCAGATGGCCACTGGAATCAAGGTTTGCTGGCTGAAGAGGCAGCTGAACAGGGACTTTCAGAGAGTAGAAATGTCAGTAGACCTCTTGGGAGACATTGTTAATCCATCTATAGTTTCTTCGGACACTCTTAATTATTGTTTTGTATTTTAAATGGACAGGGGAAAACGGGTTGCCTTTAAAATAAATAAGTAAATGAAACTATTGGAATGAGAAGAATGTATCTGTTAAGCTGCTGACAACCCATCTGTCTGAATTCCACCTAGCACTTAGCACATGGAAGCGGGAAGCAGGGCTAAATGCATTTAAAATCTAGTGCAGATGCAAGTGAGTAGATGCAGATATTGAGTGAAAAATATCACAGATCACTCCTCTTTCTTACCAGCCACACTTCCAGAAAGCATACAGTGCTCCTGACTCAACGGCATACACTTTTCTTCCAATCCCCAGTCATCTCCAACTGTTTCAATGCACCTCTGCCTGGTTTCCAAGCATTTCTCTTATCTCAGTCCCTACTGAGTCTCTTCTCTGCTGCTGCATCTGGTGCAATGGTTGTGTAAAATAGGAAAAATGCTCACTAAAAACCAAGCATGCACCAGAAAGGCTTCCAGGTCTACTTAGAACAATGTCAAATTATAGTTGAAATACATGACAATCTAACCCAGAGGATCTCACTAAAACTTCTGAGTCGAAATTCCAGTTACACAGCAAATGAAGAATGTAACAACTGACATTTCTGCGGCTAGTAACTCACCACTTCGGTTTCTACAACAGCAAAAACCTATTCTGGAATCTCATTTTTCTGGGCTAGTAAAGAAGAAGTAGCAGTGGTCAGTCATGCAATCTGTGACGTTTTTCCTGCTAAATCAATTCTGGGCTTAGATCACTATATACTTATCACATGTATTAAAGAAAGCCTGTTGCCCTAATAATTAAGCTAATCATACTATCTTCTACACAAAGCTGACAGTCCCCTTGAATGCTGCGTTTTAGCCATGGTTAATTTTACAAATGCAAGGATTTTGCTTTTATGAAAGAAAGTGAAAAGAAAGCTGGAAAAATTTTTCAGAATGGCTCTGTGAGACAGACAGGCATTACAATTCCTGTACTACAAATGGAAACTTGGGCACAGAGATTTCATGATTTGCAAAGGGAATGCACAAAATCTCTGTGACTGCACTAATCTTGTCTTAGCCACTGGAACAGATGTTTCCCTCTCTTGGCATTGTGTAGGTGTTGTGACACTGGACATGTTGTCTTCCTAATGAGCCACAAAGGCAGAAGCCCCTACTTCCGCACTTATTACAGAGCTCTGACCATTTTCTCAAAGATTGGAGATGTAAGATAGGTCTTGTGACCTACTTCTAACTCACTAACACACATTTACCTCTTTGCTTTCTTTGACCCCATTCTCCTTCCCTGATTGAGGGAAGATGTGTTTTCAAAGGGGCCTTTCTTCTGCTCACTAGCGAGAGAGAGCAGTGGAGAATATCACTTCAGACAGGAGACAGGACCGAGCAAAACACCATCCAAAATGGTAGCCACCTGAAAGCACAGCCAGGATGACTTAATTAAGACATGAATTCAGCCTTTTAGCCCTAACCAATGGGTATCAGGGACATGAATTTCAATGCAACAAAACTCCATGAGAATTTTTATATAGTGCTACCCTCTGCAAAATAGCAATCACTGGGCTCAATTGTGGTCCATGCAAAGAATCCCCCATGAACAGTCAGGTTCCTAAAAAGCTTTGACAGAGGACGGCCAGTGAGTTCATCTCTTTACAACCCAGTGGCTCAAAGAGACATCTTTGCCTTCAGTCAGCACTCAGATGTACCGCAACGTTTCCCTTTGTGAAACAGAATAGACGCCTCCAAAGACAGCGAGCATTGTCCATGCAGGCATAAAGCAATATTTGGACATGCTGAATGGCTTCCTAAGATGAGAAAAAGTGCTGAAGAAACACTAAATTATGACAGATGGGAGCCCTAGAAACGCAACTACCCCCAAACTGGAAAATGAAAAGCCAGCACAAAGGGCAGGCATAACAATAGAATTTAGGCATAACGAAATACACGCCATTTAATGTGGAGTGCACTGAAGCTTCGATCCATAAGTCAAAATCCTAGTCATTAAATAGCCTCATTTAAAAAGTTTTAAAGCAATTAAAATAAATTAGAAACTTCACAGGAGGACGAAATCACTGAAAAGGATAAGAAGCACTTTATGCCAGGCACTGCTTCTGACAGTGTCGTGCCCATGAGGCCAGATTTTTATTTGAGAAGAGCTCAGGGCCAGATTTTCAAGGGCTCTGCACCAATAATTAGGGACAGATTTTTCCAAACTGTTCAGCTTCCATTATCCAAATAAAGGCCAGATATACCAAAGCGTTCAGGGCACAGCAATTCCTACTGTGACAGTTACAGACACAACATGGCCAGCTTTTTCAGAAACGTGACCATTTATTTCACTGTCTGCCAAAGAAGGCAGTGGCCTATTTAAAGGCCATCTTCTAGTTTTTTTCACATCATGTTGGAGGTGGATGATTTTTAGGTCCTCGTAACAGTGAGAAGGCCTCAACTTTGCCAAGTCTGAGACAGCAGGGTCTTGAAAGACAAGTGGAACAAGACCTGCTGCTTTTACTCTACTTTCTCTAATTCCTGCTCAAGAGACATCATCAACCTCCACTTCAGAGATGACTGCAGAAGCAAACTTGTGAAATTATAATGCTGCCTCCAGCCATTTTGCAGAGCTAGATACATCATTTGTAGCACACCAGAGTAGGAATGTTTCTCTGAAAGAAAAAAATCCCTTAGCAAAGCTGCTGACAGAGAAGAGAACACAACACAACAGGACATTTTCAGTTTTTAAGCTGGTAATAGCTCAACTTGGAAGTGAAACAGACTGAGGTGACCCTACAGCCAGACCACAGACCACCAGAGTTGAAAACTGCAGGGAGTTTGTTTCCTCTCAGATCGTCTAAAATGGATGCTGCAATTCTTCCTAGTACCAAAGTCTTTTGGATCAGGGCTGTCATACGTACAGGAGGTGGTGCAGAGGAGCAGTACTTTGCAAATCCAAACCCTGTAACTCAGCAATGCTTACTTGCGCACAAACTGTGGGCTTTTGGAGAGAAACTTCTTAGAGAAACATGGGATTCTTTCCCTCTAAAGTAATTACTGTTCTTTCTGGAAGCAACATTGGTGAACTTCTTCAGTACCTTACACATCTGTCTCTATACTCTCAACACCTGTAAAGGAGAACAAACCAGTACTCTCAGAACACTGCATACCTACTTATACTTAGCACTGTACCTGCCCAAGGGACTTGGTGACCAGTGCCTCCATATAGACCACTCCACAGCAGTGATGCTCTATCAAAATACTAAAAGCAAGGTTTTAGCTCTAAGAAAGTGCAGGGTACCTTTCAAACAGTCAGAGTACCCAAGAATTTGTTATCTGGAGTTGCTACAGCAGCAATGAGGTGCCTCAAGCTAGTTACAACCAGGACTGAGAAGCAGCCGCAATACACTACAGAGTGAGCAGAGCAGGAGACTTTAATGAGCAAACCACAGTTACATGCAGGCAGGATTATGGAAAAAGTTTGGGCTGAGGCCCATGGATGGCTGGTAAGATGCATACAAAAGCCAACATACCAAACCCATCAATTTTCGCTGATCTGCAGTGTTCACAGCCATGTTTCTCAGTCAAATACATGAGCTATGGAAAGTATTCTCACTAGCAACCAAACAGCTTAGGAGCCCTTCATCACATTTACTTTCAATTAGACGGGAGGCCCTTTGTACCTAAAACAGGATAATGAGACCGGCACATCTAAGTTTCTTAAATGCTCTCTGATCTTTCCAGTTTTTTCTGTCTCTGTCTTCTAACACTCATTTAAAACAACCAGAAAGAATGGGGAGAAAAAGTTCTTTGTTTTTTCCTGATACTTATGTCTTCCATATCCATTTTTACCAATGAGAAATTAAAATCCACTGCCAGTACAGAACCATTAAAACATCTCTCAACTACAGCTGGACAAGGCAAATTGGGTATGTCAGAGCATGGGAGGACAAGAACGCAAGTTTTCCAGTGCTCCTAGTTCACCAGTGGTTCTGTGGTAGCTATCTATCATTGCTGTTTAATCATGCATTTGACGACCTGTAACAGCTGGATTTGAGAGCAACCCATTTAGTGTATTACAGAGAGAAATGCAGTACACTAAAGAACTTGCTGCCAAAAAAAAAATCTCAGAAAAGACAACCTGAAGCTGTAAGTTTTTACTTGCAAAACTGGCTCCAGCAATTTTCTCCAGAGTAACGTCAAGCGAGGCAGTAAGAGGAACGTGCACCTTTACTGCTCATTGTGATACAAAGAGAAGATATCTCCCCTTGGAATTAAATGTTTGCAATTGTATACTACAGAGTATATTATAGCTTAGTAAAGTACACCAGAGAGAAGCATTGTGATACATTCTTGTTGGACCCAGTTTAAAAAAAAAAAAAGTAAAGGAAAAAAGAGAAGCGGGGGGGAGGGAAGAGAAAAAAAGAAGTTAATTCAATTTTTGCTGTCCAGGCTTGAAAGGAAATCTTTTCTTCTGCATTGCCACCTTCATCCATTGTAACTGCACCAGATATCCCTAATTTCCTTCACCGCAGAGCAGCAAGCAGGTGCATAGCAGGATGTGTATTAAACCACACCGTCCCTCCTTTATGTTGCCTGTTCCCTGTGGGGGCAAGATAATTACATCCAACCTAAGAAAACATCAATATTTTATTTTTAATGAGCTGGGCAGACCCAATTATCTCAGTAGGCTGTTAATAAGTGAAATTGTGAAGTACGGCTGCAGCTTTGATGGAAACAGAGTCATCTCTAAAATGGGAATTTCTGACACACAGAGTATTAAATAAGATGCCAGACTGCTGGAAGTTAGTCAGAGAAAGACTATTTAAGAAAGAAAATTTGCCTTAGTAGCATCTTTCAGTATTCAAAGATAATAAATAAAATCCAAAGAATCATCATATCAGCTTAAAAATCACAACTCCTGGAATAATAACATACAGTGTTTTTCAGTGCCATTCTGATTCTTGATGTTTTGTGTTTCATATTATAAATTTTTGTCCCCCCAAACAGTGATAAGAAATGTCTTTTTACTTTTTATTATTATTATTATGAGTAAACATTCTCATGGAAACATGAGACAATATAAAGTAAGATTTAAGATTAAAAAACTAAAAGGTATGACAAGACTTGCCATCATTGTGTGGTGGACTGAACCACACATTGGCAGGGAAAGGTCACTTTTCTCTTTACTCTTGCAAAAGGTTTGGTTCAGGAAGCATATTAATCTCTTTCTCTTCCCTTCTCTCTCTTGCTGTCCCCCTCAGAATATGCCTTTTTCATTCAGATGTTAAAAAACAGATAAAATACAAGAAGATATCAAAAGATCAATGGATGAATTTTTGAGAATACAGTGCCAACAATAGCAACTGGAGAGATAACTCAAAATGTGATGGAAAAAATACAAACATGCCTCCTCCGTCAAGCTTCTGCTTGCAACTGCTCTATCAGTACAGAGAGCCTAGCTAGAGACTTATAATTCAAATTTTATTTTCCTATTAAGCTGAATTCCAGTCCCAAAATGGAAGGAAGATAATTTATTCTCTAAGCTACATATTAGATATTAATCATCAAGTGAAATCTATAAGCATTTTGTTTCCTCCTGAATCTCAGCAGGTATGTTCTTTTCATAAACCAGAGAACCAAATTACACTTCCAGCTTCTGCGTCAGATTACCATGAGATTACTTATTTTTTCAGATCTCAGATGATCTTGGTTTTTTTGGAGGAGGATAAGGGTAAACATGCAAATAGCACTGTGTCCTACCCTCCAGTAAAGCCAATGTCCACCATAGCAAAACATCAAATACAAGTGTATTTGGCAGGTGTGATAGTGAGCTCAACAGTATTTGTTGTCTAGTCCATAAACGTAGATAATATAAATGTGGCTACAAGTACTGATCGAGCCATATGTGAACCCTGAGCTCTCATCCACGTGAAGCAGTTTCTCCATGTTTTCCACTCACTTCATTAGGATCAGTAGTGCTGTTACTGAAACAAATCTAGTCTTTGGGAATCAGGGTATTCAATTCAATCTCCAAATGAACAGCTGCTCCTAAAAGAAAGCCAGCCCCTGGTTCCACATCTAACATGCCAGCTCTTGGTTTTATCATTTCTTTTTTCCCTTTAATAATTCTGACAAATGTGGAACAATTCTAAATCTGGTTCTGTAGCTATGGCTCTCATCAAAAGAAATCCATGTATTACTGTAATCATTTTACTGACATTCCAGACACTCAGCTGTATGACCTTGCAGTTCATTTTAAAGGGCAACAGCAGAATTAGCATCCCCAGCCAGCTCAGTGAAATAAACATAAACTATATAATAAAAAAGGAAAAAAAAAAAGTTTTCAAACTTTGAACTCCCCTAATCAGTTGTATTCCACTAAAAACTGTCCTTCTTAAGGCTTCTTTTCGATTTGACTGCCCATCCTAATCGTAGAAAATCAGACATTTAATTCCGGGAAGATGTAAAGGCACAATACAGACTTTGATCCAAAGCTGTTTCTTCTTGTTGGACTCCAAAAACAGTTTCCAGGCTTCCATAGACAGTTTGCCAGCTCTGATTAGAAGCCACACTGGCTGACACAGTAATTGCTCTATAATCATATCTTCAGTACCCTGACCTGGTTTATGCATACAATCTATATTCTAATAGCAGTCAACAGGTCACCAGTTAATAAAAATACCATTAACATCCCCCTGTGAGTAAAAAAGGGAGATATTCATCTCACTAGGCCAGTGGTGGGCCAGTATAATTTCTGTGGCTGTTAGCGTAATTAACTCTGCCGGCATGTGGATCTCCCTGGAGGACAATACAAGCACAGAATGACCTTGTTGTGAGTCCTCACTGGTGGTACTGTGGGGGGTACAAAGATTTCCAGGACTCAGGTCAGAGAAGAGTGGGTGCTTCCAACAGCCTGACCTCTCAGCAAAGAGAATCTCATCACTTCTAGGGTGTGTGCAGCGTATCTGGCTTCAACTGTAAAACAAAGGCAGGGATGGCCACAACTTATCTCTAATTATCTTAGATCCTGTGCAATGCTGTTCCAGCAGTGCCCAAAGGGCAAGGCAATGAGAGAGAGAGAGTGAGCAGCAAGGAAAGCCAGGCAGGCGGGAAAGTGGTGGGGAAATGAATTTGTGAATGGATAGGCAGCATTTCAGTTCAGCCTAAATGTCACCCATGTAAATGAAGTTTGTGTGGCACATGTTACAGCCATTATATGTAGATCAGAGGAGTATTAGAAAATTTCACAGGTTACCCAAAAATAGTCTTAGAGGTCTGTGTTGTATTCTGAACACTTAACTGAGGCATATACAGTATCCATGAACAGAAAGCTCTATATATACCACAAGATACAAGATGTGTAATGTAGAAGACCCTTTTTTAAACTAGCTTTGTGGGAAGAGATACCACCTCTTCCAATCCCAGAAACCAGTGTAGGGACACACGCCAAAGAAACCAGGGGATGCCAGACTATAAGAAATAAATTCCAGAGAGGAACTTGGGCTTGCAAGTCAAAAAGCAGATACTGTCCCCATACAGTGGGGGAATCACACATTATCCCCAGTTTCTAGGTTTGTTCCCAAATTCTTTACACTGTTTCGCAGTTTTGCTGGTTGACACAGCTTGAATCCCAGGAAAAGGCACCCCCAAGATAAGACCCAGGCTGACACTCTCTTGCAATGCGGACTTAATTCCAGGCTAATCCATCTCTGCATGCAGGAATCACTCAACTGCAAACAGACCAAGACCTAGCAGAACTCATCTCACATAGAAGCCCTGTTTCAAGATCAAAGTCAGCTCCCAGCAAATAAATGTCCTGCACTTAACTACTCTAACACACCTCCTCCAAATCATCTCAGATCCAGATCATTGCACTGCCCACACAGATACATTTATATTCTGCTCCACCTACGCACGTTCACCTGGACCCATGCCCAGGAGACATGAAGGATCGTTCCCTCCCCCTCCTCAATTTAGCGTCTATCAAAGGTTCTCTTGTCCTCTGGCTCTTTTTCCCCTTTACTTGAACAGCACCATGGTGCACATTTGGAGACCTCCACAGTTGTTTTATCGCCAGATGAAAGGACAGGACCAAGCGAGAGCTGCTGACTGGATTTGTTCCACCAGCTGACACAGACTGAGGCAGACAGGCACTTTAAAGACAGCATGTCATTGTCAAATGAGACTTGCCAGCATTTCAAAACATCTCGATCTCCAGGGGCCCATAAGAGCTCTGATGCTGTGCCACAGTCCAGATTCTTTCTGACCGATGTTGATCCCATTATATTTGTAATGTTGACAGCAGTGGACAAAACTGACTGCTTTGTAAAAAGAAGTCCAAAACATTTTCCTCTTTCCTCCTGTGCTCTCTGTATGATCTGGGAAGTTAATGATTTAGTGTATTAAGCCCTAAGCAAATCCATACCAGGTTCACATGACAATTGCAGGTCTTAAGGTCCCAGTTTGATTTTAACTGTCAAATGATATTCAATTCAGAGGTGTAAAAAGATAGCTCCTGCAGCTAAATTTAGGGTAAAACAGAGCGTGCTGCATTGGGCAATGAGTGTTTGGATGCTTTGTGCCAATGCATGTTTTCCTTCATTCTCAGGAACACTGCACTCAGCTTAATCACTTAGGAGGATCTATGTAATCAAACCTACAGCGCAGTAGATTCAACTACACTGATCCATGGAAGAAGAGCACTAAGATCCAGAAAAGCAACATGAGGAGAAGAGGGCCAAGCACTCTAGAGGAAAAAAGCAACAGCAAAAATGACTGGATCAGGATGAAATTTTTCACATCGTTTCCCAGAACAGCAGACTAGAAATGGAAATTCTACGCAGCATAGTTTGTAACTGAATTATCCACTGACTGCACGCAATATGTCTTTATATACCAAAAATCTAACAAGATTAAGGAAATGCAATCTACATAGCTGATAAATAACCCAGGTAGAATCCACTTTCAAAGACAATCAGGTACCAGCTTTATTATAATTCAAGAAAAATTGCAAACACACAAAAGAAGTATGTAAGACAGAGAGGACTCACTTAGAAATCAAGGTAGAAGATCAGAAAAAGAAGAGAATGTGAAAGAATTCCAGAAAATAAGGAGAGAAGCAAATGAACTGGTGGACAATATGGGAAGCAAGGGAATGAAGAGGGAAGGCTTAGCAGCCCGAATGCTCTTATGCTTTTTGCAGCCAAATTTGGAGGCATTTTCAGACACGGCTGGAGCCTTAGGATCTTAGTATGCTATATAAATGTTCACATTTTTCCAAGGTATTTCATGACTTCCTTATCTGACCTCTCAGCACAGCAATTAAAATCTGTCCACACAACTGCTTTGCCAGAGTCCTGCATACTGTTTGCTTTGCTTGCTGGGTACAGCATCGTTAGACATAAGGATCAACATCCACGAGGCCACCTAATGGCATTCCTTACAGTGTGTTTGGGAGAATCTGGCAGGTCTCTGCTCTAGACTCAGTGAGAGACTAAAGAGCCAAGAAGATGTGTAATCTGGGATGATACAGTGCAGAACTTGAAAGTGAAAAAAGACAAGACAGAACAAGAAACAGGGTGCATGAACTTCAGTTGTCAGCCCAGTTCACTAAAATAGTCACTATTAGAGATAATGTCTGCTGACTATACTGTCTATGGATATAAACTATCATGCCCACTACCTTCCCATTGGTTACAGATGAGAATAAAGGGCTTCCTGCAGGCCCTAGGATTCCCCCAAAACCTGGCAATTAGATGTTTTTGGGGAAGTGAGTTGCAAAACAGCAAACCGATTCAGAAAGACCACCACACAAGTAGAAAAAGGTCTAGTTAAAGAGGATAAAAATCCAAAATAAAAACTGAAGCCCCATGAAACGGTGCTCAAGGTTTTTATTTCCCAGTAGAAGGATATTTCTAATAGGATTGCATTAATAACGGTAATCTAGCTCTATGAGAAGAAATAAGGAAAAGTATTTCTTCCCTCTGAATTTCAGTTTCATGGTATGTTTATAAACATGGTCCAAGTGCAGAACACTGTAGCTGCATTTTATCTGGCTAAGCCAGCTGAAACCTGGGCTAAGTCCTGCTGAAGCTCATCTGTGAGGCTAGGATGATGATATTATCTCTAATTATCTTAGAGAAATGATGGAAACCATTGAAGATAAAAAATCCAAAGGCAAGAATATTCCCCTGAATTAAGTCAGGACAAGGAGCAGAAGACTTGCCAAGAAGGTAGGCACTAAACCTCCAGAGAAAATTTCTTCTGTTATTTGACATTATTATCTAATGTAAGTACAATTTTCTTTTCAGGAATCACATGCTGCCCTAAAACACAGATGAGGGCTTGACCACAGTCCTGCAGCTCTCAGGTGACATATACAGGTACATATATTTGCCATTTTTCTAGGGAACACAAATCAAATTATAGTTTCTTTTCCCTCCTAACAGGATTTTGCTTGCCCTCTGAAGATGCTCATCCTCCCTTTTCTTTCCTTACTAGAGATGGTTTTTTTTGTATACAAAAATTTGCTTAATGATACCTGTGTGCTTGAATGCTGAATTGCTTTGCTGACCGTAAGGCATTAAAGATTTGATGCAGTAGATCCAAAGTGTCTCCCAGCTTAGGGAACCTATTACAACTCAGGACAATGAGAAACAAACACAGTGCATATTTTCAGTTGTGTTGTCTCTAGTTCTTAAAAAAAAAAAGGGAGAGGGAGACCTTTCCCAGCAAGCAGAGATGAGCCAGGATCTATACACTGACTGTATATAAAACAAAGTGGTGAACTTTTCTTCCCTTGCAGCTTTGAAGCTGTCTTTATAAAAGTAAAAATAAAATTAAATTTTAAAAAAAGCACACACACAAAAACTAAGAGAGCAAGGTTGCTGTCTGCCTTCAGAAAGATGTTTTTTCCCCCACAGAATCTACTTTACTTCAAAACCACTCTAAATAAAAGTAATAGATGAGAAATTTGTCATAAATATATTTAATGCATGTGCTTATATCACCTTGCTCCACTGGAAACAAACAAGCATCACATCAGCACAAAAGCATATCATTTAGTACCATGCTTATAATGGACTATATAGTATATACAGCAAAACTGAACTAGAGGTGAAGTCAACGATCCAAAGCTAATAAAATAATAAATTACGATAGTAAATAAAAGCTGTCAGAGAGAAGAAAGACCCATCATCTCCATCAGTATGTCCATTTGCCAAGCACAGGACTGCTCCCTGCAATTTCTGACCTAGAGAGTTTTAAACATCTCAAACAATAGCATTCCCAGCACTTCCCTTGAGTAGCTCAATTCATCTCACTGCCAAGGAGCTTTGCCCCAAGTGTTGTTCTGAATTTTCTTTTGCTTGGTTGTCACTATGTTCTCAAAGCAATCCCCCACTGGGTGAATCAGAAGTCAGCCAGAGGAAGAGAAATTTAGAAAACCTCGTCCAGGGAGGTTCTTGCGCTTGATGAGGTAAGCTATGAAATGTGGCTGTATGGATTTCATACATTCAACAAAATATGAAGGCAAAAAGAGCAAAAAAGATCACAATACTTTTGGCTGATATTTAAGCTGTTCTTCTAGAAAGTATCTACCAACTCTCTGGGGAGGCCTGGAGAAGGACTGGAAACAGCAGAAGCAAAAGGTGGAAGACACCAGGATGCAGGTCATGGGATGCAAGCTGTTCTTTGGCATCAAGGGGACTGTTGCCACCTGGGACTGAGAATGGTAGCCCCAAACTGAGGCAACAGTGGGTGTATTTCTGAATGATTGTGGGTTATCACTAAATGCAAATAAAAGATTTACAGATGGAAATATGGGGGGGGATTGCTTAGTAATCACTGACAGATCTATTTCACAGGTTATGATGTTACCATTTCAGAGAGTGCTGTTTTCCTCCTGTTTGGAGAAGCCAGAGAGATCCCAGTATAGCATCTGCCAGAGTGCCTTACCACCATTCATAAGCACTTTATGCACTTACCTAGAAGAGAAGAAAATAACACACAAACATAAGCACATTACAGAAGACAGACCTCCCACCAGCAGCTACACTGCCTTCACTCAGCCTCCTGCTTTCCTGTCACACCGTAGGTTGGGAAGGACCCTTTGTGCCTTGGCTGCAAGGGTGGCAGCCTAGACAGGGCTACCATTTCTAGGCTCTGCACAAGGCAGTTAAATTGAATACTGAGTGACTTATCTTCTCTCCTGAGGCTTTTGCTCTCCATGGTTCACTGCTGATGCAAGCCGAAGCCAAAGAAGAAATGACAGGTGCCTGAAATTCACCTTTTCCTTCTGTTCCCCCGCTTCCTTTCAGTGCTTTCTACTTTGATCCGCTACCATTTACCATTTCCTCTCCCTACATCCATGGCTGCTTCATGGTGAGGTTTCATCCTGACCCAACACTACCCGTTTTGAGCAAATCCCATTTGGTCGTAAGTTCTAGCTCATTTTCCTTGTATGCTTTCTTAGAGCTTGGCATTCTTTTCTCAGCTGCCAGCACCCAACAACCTGTCCTTAATTGCAACTGGCAGCACCTCTGCAATAAGGCACTGTTCCTCTCTGCCAATCTTTTCAGGCCATTTAAGCAAAAGTGCCTTTTCCAAAACTGGCTTCTCAGCTGACTAAATCCTCAGAGCCACCAAACAGCTGACTACTAAGGAGTCCCTGAAAACATTTTTCATTTCTCCAAATCTAATTGCCAGATACTCTGATCTGTTCCCCAGTTTTTCTCTCTGGATCTAGCTTTCCAGTACAGACAGAATGCAGATGGTGGGAAATTAATCCAACACTTAGAGGTTTTCTTCTAGGTAATATTGCGTCTCACGCTGCCAGCCACACAAGTGTTACAGCAACAGTTCCTCATGCCAGGGAAAAACACGGCCTAGCTCTCATTTCTCCTCCCTGCCGTCATAGACACACACGCCACAGGGCTGGAAATGAGTTAATCAGATGATGCTCTATAAAGTATGCCAGTTTCTGTATAAACAATATTAAATATGATAATTTCCTCCTGTCTTCTTTTTAAGCTGTTGCATTCGCATTCTCTCTCAGTCACATCAACTTTGGAAGGGAAAACAACTGCAAGAAATCTTGGATAATGTAGTTATGCTAATTTACTGAAAAATCTATAGGAGTCAAAGAATACTCATGAATGTAGGAGCCCTGCAAATAATGTGCTTCATCTTCCTTTCCCATATGCCCTATTCTCTGTTGATCAGAAAAAAACTGACCTGCTGCCAAACTCCTTCTGAAAGCTAGAGCCAATCATATCTCTTGTTTATAAAAGATTTGGGAATAAGATCGGTAAGTTCACTCTCTTGTTATTTGTGAAGCTCTTATTATTCATGAAAATGTTCACAAATCCCCAAAGCCTCATTCATTTTAGCACAGATCAAGTGTCTGAAGATTAGTTCTGGAAAGTGCATAATTCACTTACTATTTTTTTAAAGTTTCTGCCATCCCCTCACATACGGTACGCTACTTAGGCAGCAAGTGCCATGGCACAAAGGTAAAGAGTTGCAAAACACTCTGATAAAGCAAAAAAATGGCCAATGGCCGTCTTCACTGAGTTAACAAAACCAAGCAAGAAACCCATTTTTTCTGTGAGATTTCCAGAACTGCTTGTTGGGCTAGAAATAGGATGACAAAGAAGACCTTGACTCAGAAAAGCACAAAAAGGCTAAATTTTCTCTGATATGGACCAGAATCTCCATAGGTTGAAAAGAACCACCACACTCAAGTTGTAAGAGCTTGGGATTAAACCTGTTTGCCATTTCCAGTCGAGTGGCAGACATGAAAACACTTGAGATATTTGTTGCTCCCTGTTACTTATCTATGCCCCCTTATAGTTCCAGGTAGCTGAGGAAACTCTTATGCAGAAAACAAATACCCCCAGGTCCCTATAACCTTGATCCACATCTATAGTAAGTCACACAAGCATAAAGAATTGATCCTCTCTTTGTATAATTTCTGTCTCCTTCTGTTTGTCATAAAGAAACAGATTTCTTCCTGGGCTTCAATAACTTGCTCTACAGGATCCTGTTCTGCCTAATGCCTATGGATGAAAGAAGTGTTGATGGAGGATTGCTCTTCAGGAAGCTTCAGACAGACACACAATGTCAATCACATGGGAATCATTCAGACACTATGGAGCCATTGTGACTGCATTATTGCAAGTCAGCTCTCTATTATCTTGGATAATAGAGAGGGAAGATAACAGGGATGCTCTACAGGACAAGGAAAAAATGGATAATTTGAGTAAGTGGATCAACCTAGGGACTGCAGAGCAGACACACTCCAGTGCCTCCATCAAGAACTGAGTCCACGTGAGCTTATTAACTAGGTGGCAGAGTCAGGTGTGCCACTGCATCTAGTATCTAGCAACTGCATAGTTCTCCGAGGTGCCCACCCCACGGGGTGATTATACAAGCCACTGTCTTTCATTGTCCTTAGCTTGCCATTCTTGCCCTGCCTTGTGATGAAAAACCTTTCCCTGTAAGAGCTGAAATGGGGGAAATTATTTCCAGGCTATCACACCTGGGAGGAACTAAATAAAAATACCCAAGCTAGTGGTTTAAAGCAACTTCAGGCAGCAGACTAGTCACCATTACTGCTATTACCCTGTAAGATCTTGCTTCTCCTCACTATCCTGCTCATGTGCACCACAGCTGGTCTTCCCTGGTCTTGCTACAGGAACTCCAGGATGCAAAAGGCAGAAAACCTTTACCAGTTTTTAGGGCAAGGAAAGGTGGGAGCTGAAATGTCATTCTCTTGGCACAGATGATAACCACAGGGGTTCAGTCCAGTCAGCCTCTACTGCATCGAGAAATGAAACAGTTAAAAGAAACAGAAAGGCAAACTGCACTGTGCATTGATTGAACACATCATACCCATCCCTTTTAAAAAGTTCCATACTCTGGCCTGAAATGACAGCTGCTGTTTAGTTTTCATTCTCCTGATTGGCTGAAAAGTCTCTCCTGGCCTAGTTAGTGGAGGTTCAGCAAAAAACCCAGCTGCTTCCCCTTAGCCTCCTAGAGCTGAAGAAGAAACTCCATTCCATAGGGACATGCCAGGATCTGAGGACTGAGAATGTAGTCCTTATTCTAACAGCTGGTTTGGCTGTTGCAATTAGCTTTTAGATCCTTCTGGAGGTTTATAGCAACAGCTGCAATAGTTTCCCAGATCAGTGGGTCTTGCCTGCGTATGGGGAGAAGGAGTGGCAAATGATCAAAGTCAAGGGAGTGCTGTTAGAAGCCTTGAAACATGGGCTGGCTCTGCTGTATTCTCTCTCCAACAATACAGCATCACACTATGTGCTATGTGTGATATCCAGCATGCCGACTTCTCACAGCATTTCTCACACTCTGCATCTCTTGTGCTTTATTGCCTCACAATCTCCCTGCTAGTTCTGAGGACAGGCTTCAATGTACCAGGTGGGTTATCACACCTCACCACTCCACACAAGGCATGTGAGATCACATAGCCTTTCTGTGCTATAATCCTCTTGCTTTCCCAGCACCAAATAATCTGTGCAGAGCACTACAAACACGCCTGCCACCATCACAAGTCTTACCAGCTCACACAGCTGTGTGAGTAGTAACTCAGAGGCTCTTCATTAACACTCCCTCAGTGAAAAAAAGCTGTGTACAATGCCACCATTCCTCTGCCTCTACATGGCACCCTGTAATTGTATTTCATTATGCTACTCACAGACACCTCTGTATAACACACTAGGCAAGCAGCAAAGAAGGAAGGGAGGATGCTGCAGTGCTGGCTCATAATCCAGTCACCATGTATCTTTCTGTAAGTCTTCCCTCCTTCATATATGATATAAAACTCGTATCCCTGCATCATATAGTCCTCACATGGGTGAAATAACATCAGTATACTGTGAGTTGTCTACCTCAGCAAGAAGTGAAGAATCAGGGCCAATTTTTGTGAGATGATCCATTACCCACTTGCCTTACCCTTACTTTTCTGTTGAGCTGTCATGAAGACAGACTAGCTGAACAGACTGAAGTGACGAGATACAAAACTGTTGTCAGCAGAGTTTTTACAAAGTAATTTTAGAATAACCTCTTTTTGCAGGGGAACCTGCAAGCTCACTGGCTAAAGAAATTCACAGAAAGTCTCTGATCCCAGGACGGTAGTCTAGCCAAAACTAATTTGACGGGTCTAATATAAACCAATTACCAAACGGCACAACACCTACAACAACAGTCAGATTTCACTTGTCTCCCAGGCTGGCAGTCTCTAGAGAGATGAAAAAGCAAACATACCATGGATACTGGTCCCACCTCCTGGGGTGAGGTTTCCAGTGTGCCCATATGACACTGTCAAGACCTACTACAATAAACGCTGTCTATGTGAAACACACTTGGATTAGGATTCATGTGTGTCTGAGAGCAGGTATCTTTCCCCAGTATGCCCACCCAGCCCACATCCGAGGAGACTGAAGTGCTAAGATGGAAAGGAGACCAGGATCTGTGGACCCATGGAAAGAGGTGGAGAGTGGATTGTTACTCACAGGCTGTGATGTTCCTTATAGTTTTCAGAAAAGGATACACACTGCTTCCCACTCCACATTCTCCCTTATCCCCCTCCTCCACTGACTAGAGTAATGAGCTCCGGGGGGACTTGTACGCTTGCCTTTGAAGTAGCATGTTTCTCTGAACACATTTTGAATTTCGTTTCGTGTCTTGTTTGTTTTCTGGTTGGTCTGCTGGTCTCTCTGTTGAGGGGGTTGACAGCTGTTAGTGAGGCCACTATCACAACTCAGGAACAGAGAACATGGAAAGAACAAACCAACCAACCCTAAATCCCAAACCGAGAAAACCTTTGAAGGAAGAATGCATATTCCCCATGGAGAGATCTCTCTCCTCCCAACCAGGCCTTAGCAAAGCCACCACACACAAATGGAGGAGCTGAGAAAATCTGAATGACAGACAGGCAGTACAATTTAGTTAAGGACGATAGAAGTTACGCTGGACAACTCAGTCTGTAGAGTAAAAGGCATACTGGGACTTGAGTCATCCTTAGGTCAAAGTTGTTCCTTAGATAAGTGGAGATAAAGTCCTTGAACTTTCTTAAAGAACAACTTAATTCTTTAACTGCTCATTGCCTAAGGAACTGTGGACCCAAAACCTCCTCCTTTACCATGGCACGATGACTCAGGAAAAGAATGATTAACAGGGCATGTCTCTACCCTTCCAACCCATACAAGTAGATCTTAGACTATACAACAGGAAATATAGAAACCAGAAGTCTGTCTGGACTGAAAAGTGGAGGTGTTGCCGCTATACCCTAATTCCATATGGGAAAAGAGTAATAAATTTTGATTTCTCTTTAGTTTTACCAGTAATTAAAATAGAAATGGAGCATGAGTACAGCAGAGATAGCAGAGCTTTTCTTTTTCCCCTCACTTAAAATTATCAGACCCCTCCTGCCAGTCTTCAGAAATGTGGATTTTCTGCACTTTCTCTTTCTTAATTTTAATGAGGAAACCTAAACCCACATGGTTTTAGGTCTAGGGTATTTTTTCCTGTGCTGTTTGGTTTTTTTTTATTTGTTTGTTTGTTTGGGGAGGTTTGGTTGTGGGTTTTTGTTTGTTTGTGGGTGTTGTTTGTTTTGTTTGGCGGAGTTTTGGTGGGTTTTTCTGCTTTATTTTTGGTTGGGTTTCTTTTGTTACTGTGTTTGTGGGTTTTGTTTTGTTGGCTTTTCAGGGTTTTCTTTGTTTGTTTGACTTTCTACTTGCTTTTTTTGTTTTAGTTTCAAATACAGAGAAAATACCATTGACAGCAATGAATCATTAAGACTAGGTTCACATCCCTTTTGGAGAATGTTATTTTTTCTACATTTTCTGCATCCACCAGAGATCTACATCCAACCTTGCCCTGTTCTCTTACTCCTTCTCCTTCAACACTGAATCCCCATCTTTCCTACCTGGGCTTCCCATGGCTTCTTTTCTCTTCCTCCCATTCAACATTGCAACTCAAGGAGCTAGAGAGAGAACTCAGATCTTACTGTGGCCACTGAAGTGTGTCACTAGTAGCTGTGGTGACTGAAATCAGGGTGAGCAAGGTGCAGAAATTATTATGGAAGCTGTGGACCCTTGGAAGGCACTAGAAGCAAAATATCTGTGACAGCAAGGGAGAGTTGTCTTGCTCAGTGGTGAAAGGGACAAAATGACTGGTTAGGAGAAGAAACAAGGTGTCCTGTTTTGCCTCTCATCTCCTCCTTCCTGAATCTTCTGCCCTTGGGACTCTCAAGATAAACAGGAGCAGCAGCTGTAGCAAAAACTATCTCTAGGGTGTGTAGAGCTCCACAGACCTGGGACACAGCACTGAAAACCAGTGGAAGGGAGAAGGGCAGTTACACCAGGCTTTGCTGCTCCTGTTTTTCTTCTCCGGAAAGAAGAGAAGGGAGAGGAAGGGAATCCATGAAGCTGCTGTTCCCAGTCCCACACCTCATCACCACAGTGAACCTTCACTGGCTAAAAACTCGTGCTTAACAAAATGTCTTTTGCTATTATTATCAGCAGAGTGATGTCCACCTGAAAGTTTTATCAGGGCGTGGCTGGATAATTTATTCTCTTGAAAATGAAAAAATAAATAAAATTCTTTCTGATTTCCAGAAGTGCTTTAGAGCACTAAACAAAGGTTTTAGTCAGATCTCCAGACACAAAATATGTCAAAACATACTGATACATTTTGAGTCTTACATTCACTGGATGACATTAAGCACCCAACTATCCAAATGACGTGCAGGGAGAGCAGAGGAACAGTATATAAATACATATATATGTATAAAAGCAGCTCCCTGAAGTCAGGTGGCACAACCATAAAATACAAGAATTTCTAATGTGGTGAGTTCTCATTGCCTTTCACTAAAATCACTGGATAAAATCGTCAGGATCTGGCCACATTATAGAGTAGTAAAATAATTTAAGTAGTGATTTGATAGCAAAGGAGGTCATCGAGGTGATAATTAATTGCCTTTTACTGCAAAACCCATGAGCTGTGACGCTTTCTGTCTGCATCCCAGAAAGGGGATGAATGTCTTACCTTCTACAGAGTGCCATTGAACCTCCTCTAACTTGAGGTAAGCTGGTACCTGAGAAGCTGGAGGAATTTTGATCACAGGTCAGACACACAGGTCATCACTGCCTGCTGGCCTGTCACTGAGCAAGGAAGCCCAAGCATCCCTGTCCATTATACAGAGAGAAAACTCTGTGCTATTCCTCTTGGGGTCATAAAATCAAAACTCCCTGGTGTTCCTTGAAAATCTGTAGTCCTCTTGCAGAATGGTGTGAGTTATCATTTGATATTTGTCTTGGAGTAGTTCCTAGAGGTCTCAAATCAAGATAGAGACCCTGCTGTGCTAGCTGCTCCACAAATATAAAGCTAGACACAGTGCTTGTCCCTCAGAGCATAATTTTTTTCTTGACAGGCTATATATTTCTGCCCAGACACAGGACTATTTCTTACAGTCCTAGAACATCTAATCATCAGGGGACTTAACTGAAAGCAGATTTAGGATCAAGTATTAAGTACGTACACAGTTTTAAATGATGAGCTTTAGGAAACTCAAAGCTATTTGTCATGCTAAATAAAGGTAACCATCTCACAGCAGAAGCACTCCCCAACATAAACAAAATTAAAAAAATCACAATATTTGGGGCAATTTACACCTGTTGGCAATGAAAGAAACATGGCTGTGGCTCTGGAAATCACTTTCAAAAGCCTCTTCTCTGCCTTTTTAATCTCCTAAACCTCTATTCCATGGAAGTGCTAGGCACTGTACCCAAAACAAAGGCAAAAGTGTGATATTTCTCACCCATGCTGAAAACCTTAAGCACCAGCTGCATTGTTCAGAGAATACTGAATCTAAAATACACACATAATTTAGGAAAGTGGTACATTTAAAAGATTTTACTGGTTACTAGACTCATCAGAAAACTAGGCAGGCAGCACCGGAAATCCCACAAGCTAACCTGTTCTCTTGAGACTTTCATCCCAATTTTGCCGACTCGAGAGGTTTGGATTAGATTTGAATAATTAATCCAAATTTGTCGGTGCTTCATAGATGAATCAAACCTCCAACCCTTTTAAGGTTCGCCCTCACTGCTAATAACCCTCTTAACTAAGCATTAGCATAGAGTAGAACAGTTTAACGATATAAGAAAATGCAAAAACTAGATTTATGCTGTCAAAACTTTTGTAACTGAAAATATTATGGATTTTAATCAGCTGGATTGTTCTCAAAATGAGAACATTGTCTCCTTCTGCAAATGCTACAGAACTAGTGGCTTTGGCTTAAGCTAAAGTAAAATTTGTGTCACACCACAAGCAAGAAAGAGGTGACAGGTAGCAAAATCACCAAGAAGAGATCAGTGCTGCACTCATCTTGGCGTACCTGGCTGTGCAACATGCAGGTTGATTTGTGGTGCTGGTAACACAACGCTGGTAATAAGGAAAAGGAACCAGCTGAATCATCGCAGTGGAGGGCAAAAGGGCTGCAAATACAAAAGACAGGAACACACAATCCGGGAGACCAGAGCTAGTTATAGCAATGGGGCTCCCGTGACCAGCATGGGTTGCATCATTGTCAACTGGAGAAGAGAACAGGCACAAGACCTGAGATAGTACAGGCTGAAGCAGCTTTGTGAAAGGAAATAAAAGTGGCACTGAAACATATTCATGAAAAAGAAAGAAATGTGCTTCTATCAGCAAGGAAGACTTGGAAGAGAGAATCACTTTGCGCAAGGGTAGGCCAGTCACAAGGCAAGAGGTGAGTCATATGCAGACTGCTCAGGTCCCATGAACATCAAAGTGACTGATAGGTGTCATATAATTCTCAATAATTTGGTGGATATTGAATGTTAGTGCTATAACATTTCTCAGGAGGTTCTTAAGGTTCAAAGATATGTTAATATTTGCCCCTTGGCTGTGCTTCCCAATCCCAGAACAATCTAAAAGACAGTATGAATATTCTGCCAGTAAAGACACCCTAAGCATTTAATTTAAATCTGTTTCAAGAAAGATATGACATCTCAGTGAAGAAATATCAAAAGTTCAATAATAACATGAACGTCACCACCACAACTTTTACTTCAGCTACTGTCGCACACACACACAAAGCTGCACAAGCACAATGAAACCAGGCAAGCCTGCAACATTCGCCTACAGAATCATCATCTCCAAACAAAAATAAAGTCAAAAATAATGAGCTAAGCCTAAAAAAATAATCCCAAGATTGGCTTAAAGACTGTAAGTTTTGAAAACGTGCGTGTTGAATTTCTAATTCAAAATTTAGGCTTGCAGCCTTTATGAGTCATGCTTTCAAGTTATTTTTCACATCTACAAATAGAAAAAAGATATTTTCCATAAGAAACCTGTGATTATACCACAGTCACAGGATGTCTAAGGTGGGACTTTGAACAATATCAGTTTTCGTGAAAATTGGAAATTCATAAAATGCAGTAAAATTATATTTAATATCTTGTATAAATAACACTTCTAAGGGTGCTGTTTTCTGGTGTTGGATGAACCATGCAACAACAAACACTCTTATCAGTTTCACTGGTTTGTCCACTGCACAGAAAAAGATGGGGACTTATGTTTCTCTTTGGAAAGTGTCATATGACCTCTGGATGAAACAATCAAGGTCATTTACTCATCACCTTTACCCATGCTCCGTAATTTCATTTCTGTACCTAGCAAATGACCTCTTCAAATGAGTTGTAAGTAGTGTTTTTCTCCCGTGTAGCTTAAATGTAACCCCCGTGCCTTTCTTGAGCTAGTGGCAATAAACAATCAGTTGACCACAGAGTGATTTGCAATATTCACCTGAGTCACATAGCACAGCTTCTGTCTCCTAACTGGCTGATCTAAAATACATGGCATGCCACTTCTTTTGAACTCTATTTCCTTGTGAAAGTAAATATTTTTACATTAATCAAAACTTGACAGCAGCATGCAAATTGTTAACTTTAATCACCTGAATGTTCAGCAGCAATAAAGAACATGGGAACCAATGTGAAACTTTGACTTCTACTCAAGAGCATTTTACTTGCTTGCTTTCAACTCTGTCATCTCAGGGTGTGAATGCTACATAAGACTGCAAGCATTTATCCTCACAAACCTAACACCCCATTTTGTCAGTGGAGAACTGAGGCAGGGAAAAATTAGCATGCATGTGAACTGCTGTTAAAAAAAACAACTGAGTGCATTGGGGGTTTGAACGCAGACATCAAAAAGTTAAGCTGCTGCCCAGAATACTGGACTAGCTTTCCATGCCATCAACCGTGAGCGGGGTTTTTTTATCTCTGCTTGAAAGGATCTTGTATTTCCTTCAGATTACTAAGTACCAGAGGACTGGCTTTAAAAAGCAAGACTACTGTAGTGGAATATAGAGCATGGTCCTCAGGAGAATTCAGAACTTTGAAGACATATTTGGTATTTGTGCTTAAAGGGCCTGACAGCATCCTCTTAAACAAAAGCTATAACTGTAGCTTCTGTTTCATGCTGCTTTATCTCCTGCAGGAACTTGACATCAATGAAGGCGACTTGAGTATTGGCCTTGTAAGCCTTCTAAAACATAGCCATGAGGTACTTGCTCACCCTTCCAGAAACAGTCCAGAATAAGCAAAGAGCCTTTCAGTACCAATGAATATAGTATTTCTAGTACCCCATGAACTAGGTATTACCACTGGAAAGTTGAGCAAACCTTCTTTGATGCCAAGAGGCAGAGCTTTCATTCTTCATCAAGCTCATTTCTATTTACCTGGGCAACTATATCCAGTTTGTTGTCTACATGGACACAGACACATCTGGAGAGCTGGGATTAGGAAATTGAACCATCAGCTGTGAAACCACAGGCCCTTGCCAACTAAAATAGCATTTGACAAGTGAGTATTTAGTTTGTTATTTCATATTTAATAGCTAGAGTAGATTCTCACCTGCTCTGTGGGGTCAGCCACTGGTAAGTGGCATCATTAATTCATGTATGTCTACAACACTGATGACTGGCACATCCAAGGGACTGCAGAGAGAGACTCTTTTCTCTAGCTTGATGAACACTAATGGTTCTTCTAATAAAATGTAGAACACCTCAAAGAGCAGGCTTGAACAAATTCAGGAGACCTTTTTTCATGTCTCTGGAGATCTTAGTTGAGTATAATCCAACCAACTACACTCTGCCATCAAGCAAAGAAAATCATCCTCATCTCCAGCATAATTATAAAAGATTTAGATGACAACTTCAATATAGGAAGCACACCTAAGAAGCTGTCTTTCTGACAACAGAAAAGTACTTCTGTTACCACCTTGCCTTCCCTCAATAACTGTTCAATCCGGAAATGGCTTGCAAGCATTTTTATGGTTGATAGTTCAGTGTTTTAGGATCCGAAACAATGAGGGACTGAGACTGAAAAGTTCACTGAAACCATACTGGAACTAAACTACATTCTACTGTTTCTGATCCTAAGCAACTTAAGATGTTCTTGTTAGTCAAGATGTGGATAGCTGTCATTCATCTTTTCAAATAATGAACACTGACATAATTGGAATGAGCCAAAATATTGTGCAGGTGGAACTTCTAGAGAGAAACATAGACTGGACTTAAAACATAATTAATTTCATCTGTCTTGTCTGCATAAAAAGAAAATAATTTCCAGGAGACTGATTTTAAACAATGAAGATTTCAGAATTTTCAGATAACACTGAAAAGAAAGAATAAAGTTATTCACCACAAAAAAAAGAACAGGGAACACATCTTTGGAATACTGCACTGACCTCAAAATAAAAGGTGTCTCTGAAACACTTCACAGCCCAACAAGCTTCTAAAACAATTTAGAGATGAGTCTGCTGAAAGCAAAGTGGAAAGAATGGGCAAGTGCAACAGTTCACTGTTTGTGCATCTCAGAGTTGGTCTGGGATACAAGAAAGCAAATCTCAGCGAGCACTCACAGCTGTACTGCAGTTACAGTGCTGCCCAAGGAATATCCTGGCACTGTAGCAAATCTCACCACCTTTCAAGCTCTGTTAATGTTGGTGTTGCAGAAATAGTCAGCAGAGGGAGTGAAACTGCAGAAACACCTTCCTCAGGAATTCTGTTGACTACATCAATGGGTGTTGCAGTAAATAGGGAAACACCACAGAAAAGGTGTTGGCACAGTCTAACAGGGTGGGGAAGAACATTTTTTGCAAAAAAATAGGAAACCAGTAAAACTCCACTGTTAAATTGGAATAAAAAGCAAACTGAAAATTGCAAACAATCTATCTATCCTGCTCTTTAATGGGGGCAGGGGGAAGTAGGCTACAAGGATGGGAGGGTGGCTGTGGCCCTGCTGTGACTCACCTGCATAATTTTCCTGACTCACAGCCTCTTCAATCCACATCTAATTTCCATTTGTATAACGATGTGTTCTGCTTCTTGTTTCTTCAGCCACGCAAAGTCTCTGCAGGCTTGATTCTCTCCTGTGCTGTGCCAACTATGAGGCCCTGAGCACATACAGACTGCCATCCTACAGCCCTGAGCACCCAGCAGAACAAGGATCTTCCCAAGGGCAAAGAGTAAACTTAATAGGGATGACTAGATAAGTTATTCGTTCTTCCTCCATCAAAGTTTCAAAAAGTAATTTTCTCTTTAAGTCCAGGTGCTATGTCCACATATATGAGATTAGAAGGGTGGACAGTACGCTGGCTGCAGATACTTACAGCACGTTAACATTTAATTAGGAATGTTTGCTTTAATCATTTAAGGGATATTAAATGTAAATAGAGAGTCTGAGCGAACAGAGTTGGCTCTGTATCTGAAAGTGGTCACAGAGCCTTACAATAGGAGGCAGGAGGCAGCAGCAGGAACAATGACAAGTGTTCCCAAGGACAGATTAAGCCGCAGAGGCGTGCTCTGGATGGGGTCCTGCAGGCTGGCAGGATGGAAAGAGATGAAGATCAGGAAAGGAAGATGACAGATGACTAGTATACAATTAATAAAGTGGTGGGATGTGCACTTCAGCAGTGAGAACAGCAGGGTCCCACCAGCCCACAGTCCTGCTGTAAGGTGTCTGTCCTAAAGAAGGTCTGCTCTGCAGTATCCACCTGAGCAAGCACGTGTTTGCTCACTGCTCGTGTGGAAATCCTGCCATGCAGCACACGAGTAGCATGCTGCCTATCAAACCTGAGATCACTTATTTGAGATAATAGCTTATTTTGGGGAGTGGGAACACAGCCCTCACAGATATGTTGCAAACCTTCTGCTATTATAATTTCACAGCATATTGCCAGTCCACAATCTGGCCATACCTCGCAGCTTCTGATGGCTCTCTAGGCATGTGATCAGACACCACAGCAATAATGGTATCAGAAGATACATACAATAGGGTGAATTCACTGCTACGTGGAACATTTGATCTTTCAACTGGTCACCTATCAGTTGTTTTTAAAACTGCAGGTTTTAGAACATCAGCCATATCCTTAGCATGGCAATTGCCTGGTCTACCTCAGTTGAACTATCAGATATTTGGCTGAAATGATGAGCATGCTCAATCACTCTAAGAAGTTCCAAAGACTTCTAAAGACTCTGGCAACATCTCTGATGCTACCTGTGTATGTGAGAACCACCAAAGGGGCAATCCACACCATAGAGGCACACAAGGCTTGGCATGTGGTTTCTTCTGACTTGTACTTCTTTCAGACATCCTTTTATTCACAGCTGTGCCCTAGACAGCTAGCTCAGGCCTTTACATGTTGGGATCAGCAAAATGAAATAGTTGCTGCCCCAGGGATAAGGACTAGACCCATGGGGAAGGAGCTTTTCTTTTCAAACATGAAAGGGATAGGAAAGACAAGTGGTCACCCAGCTTTCTGCCTCTGTTTAAGCAGTTTCTTGTCCATCACCATCATGTGTCTTACACCCCAACCCTCCCTAAGCTGTAGTGTGGTGGTGTCAGGATATGCATCCAGCCTGGTTTGCAGTGGCTGTACTTCAGGAAAAGCTGGCAGGTGAGTTACAGCAGAGCCACAGCTGCCCTCCCACCCCTGTAGCCTACTGCCCGCTGCCCCCAGGAACTGTTTGCTTTGCCCAGGGTTGCTAATTCCCAGTCTGGGAACAGCTCTTGCCTCCCTGATGATTTTTCACATACCTCCTTCCTGGTCTGCATCATAAATCACACAAAAACAGACTGATGGTGGAAATGAACAGAACATCCCATAATGAAAGTGACCCATGCTACAGCACAGGAAAGCAGACAGATTAAATAAGGAAGAAATAGGAGGGCAAAGATATGCAACAAGGAGGCTGTCGGAAAGAAGTGAGCGCTGTACGGGCAGCAGCACAGAGAGAGAACGGGGCACCCTCTCACTTAATGAATATTTATTGCAAACTGCTGCCTATTATCTTTCAAAGAATTTTTATACAGTTCCCATGTCTTTCATCTGTTTCATGTTATGGTTTATCTAACTGTGGAAATTGCACACGTCAGGTAAACGTTGATTTACATGCAAATTGCCTTTGCTAAACTCGCCTTTAAGTAAAAAAAGATTCGGAAATAATTTTTTCTCATTAATTCGCAGTTTCAAAGAAACCCAAAACCACAACAAATGCAAATAATCTAATTCATTTGTAAATATAAAATAATTTGTTGGGATTTAACTTTGCCATATTTTTTCACCCTTCCATGTGCTTTAAATAAATTGCAGTGTTTATCAAAGACAAACACAAGAGAGATGCGGCGTTGTTCCAATTCACTACCTTGCTGTTCCTTTTCTTTTAAAGGGCCACTATCAAGATAAAAATCTCTTCAAGATTCACTCCTGGAGTAACTGCTGAATGATATAGATTTATATCACACATTCAATTGGTTCCATAAATTTAAACCCAAGTGTTACTTCCCTAGATGACACTTTAAATTATTAGAAGTGAATTTTAAAAACCCTAGGCCTATATTTGCAAAAATGGCTAGTGATTTAGGGACTCCTTTTTTGAGGCCTCTTGCTAAAGGTGTTTTGAACTGCTGCTAAAAATGTGCAGCTGTCACTGCAGCTGTCACTCTGGACCACCTCAACTGTCATTTATGCAACACTATGATGGTCTGCATTCTGCACTTTATTGGCTTGAACAATGATGCTATATTTGATAATATCTAGTTCTTAAAACAGTTATCCCTGTTTTAGTGTGTGATGCTGGTTAAATAACAGCCCTATTATGTCCCTATTTTTCCATATATTAACTGGAGATATTCTTACTTTCTCTGATTTTTTTGGGGCAGGGGTTTAATACTTGCAAAGCCGTTAGAATGCAATTTCTTTCTCATTATGTGCTCTTCTTAGTTTTCAGCATCAATGCACTACTCTTCTATTTGGGTACCTGGATTGACAGTTTAAGAATGTCTTCATGGCTGCTAGAATGACTGAGAATGACTAATGTGCCAAATCCAAGGCTTCCCCTGAAAGATAAACAGAGATGGTAACCAAAAGAAAACACTGCTTTAGAGCTGACTATTGAGCTAAGATTCCCAAAATATGGGCTAAGTTTCCAGCTTCCCCAGCAGGTCTTTGAGCAACTGTGGGCAAGACAGTCCTCCCACAAACAGGGATGAAAATGGTTGTTTTTTGCCATCCTTTGTCTTGTCTAGGTATTTGCAGTACAAGTACTTCAGGTTGCTTACAGTCCTTCTCCTCTAGTCTCTTCTTATCTGTACAATGACATCCCATTAACTCTACCATACTGTACTAATAACAATTATATATAAAAAAAGCTTCTTTTACTTTAAACCACAAAATATTCCTTTCCAGATTTAAGCTGATCAGGCTCTTTAACAGACATAATATGACTTGGAAGCTGCTCAACCATTTCACCTTTATAATACCTGCGTTTAAATATGTTTCATTACTTGAAGAAATTTCTCCCAATTTTAATGGGCAATTTGTTGCATTTATTGTTCAGTCCTCTAATGCAATCCCTGCTGGCATCACCAAAAGTCATTCCTAACTTACATGTGAACTGCATTAAATGTCTTGATGTAATCTTGTTTTACTGCAGACAGGTATCCTCATTATTAAAACTATTACTACTGCGCCTGACTCTATATTCACTGACAGTTTTTCAGTAGAAAGGCCAAGAGCTAAATAGACCATAAAGAACAAAACCTCCTCTCAACACAAAAGGTGATCCCTTTGTGCCAGTCTTCAGGGATATGGGAGGAGCATCCCTCCAGTAACCAGGCAGAAAAATTTCATCGCCAGCGCTGTCAATCCAGAGGAAATGCTAAAGTTCCTTACTCAAAGGAATCAGAAATGAAGCAACAAATCCATAGCCTTTGAAAGGAGAAGGAAAACTGGAGGCAGCCAGTGCTACCTGGGGTCCTGAGTCCTTCTTATCTTGCTGGGCTGGTGCAAGGAGCCAGGAGATGGAGCCCGTTAATTAGCAAAGCCCTGGGTGAGGCCAGCAGCAAACTAGCAGTGGATGTCAGTGTGCAGTAAAACAGCGAGGAAGTAAACAAGGCAAAGCTACCTTTGCCTGCCTCCCTGGCAAGAACACGGTGGGGGAAGGAATCAGTGTTTGCCACTGTAGTATTTGCACGCAAAATCTTCATTCGCGAAGCCAAGCCATGATTTGCATGCAACAAGAAAAAAACATTTACACTTATTGGAGAGAGAACTCCTTACTCAGGTTGTTGAACAGTGTTGGTCTTTTGGATCTCCATTTAACACAGCCTGAACTGTTTGGCCCTGCTACAGGACTTCTCCCCACATCCTTGCTCTGTGATCACCTTGCTACCCATGAGAGGGGATAAAACAAGGTAGAAAAAAAAAATTGCCCTTGTCAGATTGCAAAGGGAACATTACCAGGCACTGAGTAGTGCAGAGACGAAGAATGATTTCGAAAAAGATAATTGAACATGTTGTAATTTGCTCTCTTCTGTGTTTCAATTTTTATCTGCTTGTAGCTCATTTTGCCAGTCATGCAAGCAAGTGCAAAAGGGAGGGAGAATGCACGTGCATGTGTGTGTGCAAGGTTAGCAAGCATGCATGCAAATTTATTAATAATCATAATGAACCCACAATCCTGGCCTTCCCTGTGAGGGATATTCAGCCCAGCCAGTGGCTGAGCTCAGCTCAGGGAAGATGAGTTCAAGCTCTTGGAAGTAGTGTGCTCTGCCTTGAAGCTTGTACTGATAAGGGCCTAGCTCCACTGGCACACCATGAATGCAATTCCCTGGAGATGGTGACAACAGCTGGGTACTGGGGAAATCCCAGGCCAAACAAAAGGCATTTCTCTACTCTGATGCAATCAAAGCCTAGGTCTCACAGCTGAGACTCTGTGAAATAGGACCCTTTTTGAAGTGTTAACACTACTCTTATGCTAATGAATATTTATGCTGCTGACACTTTAAAGGCAAGGAAAAGAACAAACCCATGTTCACAGCGCTTTAAGGAACACCACCCTGTTACACAAATCAATCAAGGTGAAGCCAGCAATCACTCACTCATTTACCTCTGCTGTCCAGATTCGCTGCCAGGCTAATACCGAGTTATTCACAGCTGTCTTACATAGTGGGATTAAGATGGAGAATGGCATATTGGGGCCCCAAGTCACACAGAATCATGCCCTACTCTGAGTCATGTCCCTTTGACAAATTTGGCTCCCTGGTTCCCAGGAAACAGTCACTGCAGATCTCTGCTTTGAAAAGGGTAGACGGCTCTTTTGACTTAGAAGAGATTTCACACACGTTGCTTGCCTTCCCTGTTACGTGCCCATAGCTTTGACCTTCTCCTGTGCACAGGCATGCATGTGTGTACCAAATGGATGGAGAGAAAGAGTTCCTGTGCTCAATACTCTGCTCTCCATCGCCTTTTCCCAGTGTTTAGGGTAATAGCATTTTCTCCCATAACAACTAATCAATTCACATTACAGTTTCCGGAATATTACTGTATTTGAAAGAAGGAGGAAGATCAGCAAAGGCACGTTCCTGAAAATACCCACTGGACTTACTGAGCCTGGCTGCACTTGGGATCAAATCAGGTTTCACTTAACCACAGACCAGAGCACTTGTGATTTGCATGAGTAATTAGAATTGATAATAGAATGACTTGCTTAATTAAGTTTATCTCAAAAGGTGCCCCTTGAAGACTCATGAATCTGAAAATCCAGAAGCAATTTCTCTTCAAAATCCTTTTTGGGTTGGAATGCTTTTAGCTTGGATCACTGAATGTGTGCATTTGTGCCTGTGTCTCTGCTCCCAGATTAATCAAAGCAATGGAATGGATGCACAAAGGTCTCAGGCCTGGTAACTGAATGGTGGTTCCTCCTTGAACTCAAAAGGGGTTCTTCCCAACCCTGTATGAGGAAACGCAGTAGTTTGCCAAAAGCCAATAAGCATTTCTGTCTGGCAATTTATGGCTCTGCTGAGTTTTGCTTATTTTATATCTCAACTTTGCCTAATTTTGGTTGAGCACAGCTCCAGCTGCCTGATGTATTGGCAGACCAATTTCCAATATTTTGCTTAGACAACAGAATTAGACAATGCTTTTTTATAGGGAAACATGACAACACAGTGTCCTGCTAAATCTCCTATTTCCATAACCAGCAGAAGTATATGTTCTATGGTAGAGTTTGGGGGAAATCTCAATACAGACAAAAACACCAGTTTTCCTAGAGTGGGTTGGAGACCTGGAGACTTTTCCTGCTGAGAGCTTTTGTTTTTTTCTTTTGTTTTCCCCATACTGAAAGCAACATCGAGATTTTATTACATTCTAAGCCAGAACAAAGCCAAACAACTTTGACATTTCCTGTGAAATAAAATTTTAACACACATGCAAACATTTGGTTTAGAGAATTGGAGGCATTGCATTTAGATGAAACCAAGGTACTTTTACAGTTTCTTGATTCAGAAATGACAAAACATTTCAAATTAATATTGCAAGGGCAAAAAGCACTTTCTAATGAAAAAAATGCTAATCTGAAACAATTTTCCAATGAAAAATGCTTTCATTTTTCCAACAAAAATATTCAGCCTTGCTGAAAGGTGAGATGGGAAAAATTGCTGGGGCTTTGGATCCACTCAATGAGTGGAGGATCCAGCACTGGCATGCAGTCTCAAAAACCAGGAAGTGCTGCACTGTGGAGGACTCAGGGCTCTTACAGGTACACAAGAGCTTTATGGTCATTCCTCACTGTGATGAGAAAAGGGTGCATATGTTTACACAATGTGTTTTATCAAGGATAATGATGGGATGAGGGACCTGCACATTTTACTCTTCAGCCAGCACTCAAAGAAGGTGTCTTCTGCACATACAAGGAGGTGAGTCTGGGGGGAGAGATGAAAGTGCTGGCAGCAGAGCAGGAAGCCACATGGCCCTTATCAGCATGGTGGGGTGCAGAGCCCAGACTAATGAACCCTGCTAGGTCTGTGCTGGCTCTGCATGACGATGTGATCTACTGACCTGCCGTCCTCCTCAGATAAGGCTTGGTTCCTGCAGGAAAGATAGGGACCAAGCAGTCCACTGCCTCGCTCAGAAAAAGCTATTTAATGAGAATTTGGGCTTTTTTTCCTACATAAGGTTAGTGGGGTTAAGGATGCACCAAGTCCCCAGAACAGCCAGGCAGTAGTTAAATATGCCATGGCATCTGTAGAGGGGGAGGGTTATTCGTAGATGAATTAAAATGAAGTGTCTAGAGAAAAAAGGATGATGAAAAGGGAAAAAGCCAACCAGATCAATCAAGGAAACAGGCATCTGGAAGAAGCTGTTATTGATCCAGCTGTTAAAGAAACCTCCTGAACCAGATTACCCAGCAGCCACAGACTCCTTTCTCCCCTAGATACTTGCTGCAGTTAATCAAGAAAAGAGGTGACATGAGACAAAGGAATAAAACCCAGTTGTTCCAGGCTGAGGTTTTGTTCCTTTAGAAATCCTCAAGAGGATGAAACAGTTGAACCTAAAATGATACAGTCAGAGCAGACCAGATGATACAAGAATTAATTAAGTATCTGTGGAAATCTTATGAAAAAGGGAAGCAAGCTTTCTCTGCTTTTCGATCTTTACTTGTGTCAAGATTTTTAGGAAGTTTGGAATTAGCAAGGGAACATTTTCATGCTGTCCTAGTACCATACTGTGAGCAGTCTTAAAAAACTGTCGGGGGATGTTGAATTTAATTCTTTCTCTATTTACCCTAATAAAGTGTCTTTTGCCTTTTTTGTTTGTTTGTTTGGCTTTGTGTTGTTTGTTACTCTGTTTTCTTGTCTTTAAGAGTTCCAGATTCTCAAGTACTCTTGAGTGTCACTCCCTTTTCCAGATTTATTCCATTTCAGTACAGCTAGAAGATGCACCTGGTGTCAAGGAAGCAGTAGGTGATGACTTGGATTTCTCATTGTTCTTTAAATGTCAAGCCTTGCACCTCTGAAGTAAATTCTTTGGAAAACCTTATTTGTATATCCTGAGTCACTTCAGTTCTTTAAATTATAAAGTAAGGCCAAAACCAAAGCTCCTGATTTCTAGTACATGCTCAACTTTGTCACTAGAGCCATCTTTATGGGAAAGGGCAATAAGAAGAATTAATGAAGAAATGCCCTCACTCCAGTAAATGCAGAGCACCTAAGAGCAACAGAATTGGGATGCTGCAACAGCTCACATGAAGAGACTGAGAGTAATATCTTGCAATCAAGCACCCATGAGAAACTTAGATTAGAAAACCCCACATTTTTCCCTGCTTAGGGACATAATAAGGCTAAGAGAAAGGGATAGTGACTATATTTAATTGAAGTTCTTCATAAATGCCACCACCAACACCTGATCTTGCTTCCAGTTCAAAGACATCCTGTATGTCTGTGTTTGCCACTGTCATACTGACACAGGATTTCTTGATTTCCTGGTCAAGCTCATAGGAAGTACCACCAGATTGATTTCTAAAGGAGTGAGTGACAGAAGCAGCATATAGCAATAACTTCCTAAGAAAGTCAGCTTTGAAAAATCTAAACACAAGAATCAGTGGTCAGAGCTCAAACTCAAAGCATGTCAATTTTGGTGTTTTTACCTGAATCTCTGAAGAATAGGCAAATCTGGGAATAACAGTTTCAGGCCCTATGTAACTTTTGACAAGTTAGGAATACAGGTTTGATATGGCAAAGAATCAAAATATGTGTTTTCTGTTTCTCTAGCCACTTCCCATTTAAACATTGTGTCCCCTCTGCTTTTCTATTTAAGTTCAGGAGATGCTCTTTCTTAGGTCACTGTTTCACAAGAAGGAAAATGGTAAATAACAGATGAGTTTTGCTTGACTGAAGGAAACTAGGCAAAGAACAGCAGAAGAAAGATTGAAAAGGTTTCCAAAGGGTATTTGACACACTGTTCCACAAGACACTTACAGCCTTTTCTCTTCTGGTTATGAATTACTACCCCATGTGCAGTGCTTATCACAACCTTCAAAATCATCCTTCCTTCAGTGATCTGAAAGGGATATGCCATCCCTTCCATGAGCAGCACACAAGCACAGATGGAGCATTGGGCAGAACTGCTGTGAAAATATTCAGAATTACCTCAAATCTATCCACATCTCCTTTTTTTTTTTCTTCTATCCCTACACCTAAGCCCAGCTGTTCCTGCAGCACCTTCAGTTCTGTACACTAATCAAGCAGCTTGCAGAGCCCTGACACCTGTACCTGCTTATTCACTGCTAAGCCTCTTAGCCCACAACCTGTAGGGATTAATACACAACCCATGTGCCAGGCTTGAATCTGCATGTGAAGATGATGAAATTGAAGATGTGTTTGAACTATGGCTTTAAAGAGATGATGGAAATTCTTCAACTGCATCCTACATTTGCAGTGGTTCCCATTTATCATGTGCCTGTTCTCCTGTACATGCTAAGGCCCAGGCACATGAGAAAGCAATACAAGAACCAACATCAAATCACAGGGATGCCAGGATGTGAAGGAAGCTTATGAATGTTCCTGTTCTGCATAATGTATCTTGCATCTATCCCCAAAAAACCACTTGTGTTACAGTGGGCAGCACTGAGGAACATTTCAAGGGACTTTCTAAAATGGACAGATACATTCCTGCAGCCTTTTTTAAAAAGCAAGATTTTGGTAGCAAGTTTGGGTGGGTTTTTTTGGAGTATGATAATTTTTTTTTGGAATATAACAATTTAATTCTCTATCCTCTGTTGGCATGTGTACCCACACTGGAAATGACTGGGAATACTGTTAGCCAGGCATGATGTAATTTGGCAGAGTTAGGCATGGGAAAAAGGACTATGACAGAGGAAGGAAATGGATCTGCAGATCCAGGTAAAGGTCATCCTAGCTTTTAAACAGTGATATGCTCAAGTAAATAACAGCAGACCTTTGCAAGGTTTCTGGATGTGTGTGTACAAAGGATAAACCTGGAATCATAGGAAGTAATACAGGACAAAGCCAGCAGTGTTGAGTATGGAGAGCCCAGGACTGGAAGAAGAAGGAGTGCAATGAGGCACAAGGAGTTTTTTCTATACTAGAAAACACTTGACTATGGAAAGCTTGTCTTCCTTATTGACATAAACCCCTAGTGAACAATTCACTGCAACTAAAATAAACACATAGGAAAACAGAAAACAAATAAAATAAAAATTTCAGCAAACCTATCCTGTAGTGTCATTTTAGAGCAAGTAAGTGCTCTGAACGTTATCACTTAATGCTCTTTAAACAGCAGTTTAGAGAAAATACAATTAATACGTTTATGAAAATAAACGTGTCCTGCTGGTGCAAATCTCCGCTAACACCGTCAAGGTCAATAGACTTCCTTTACTTATACCAATGAAACACTGAGGAATGAGGCCCATGATCTCTGCCAGAAAGGGTTGCACTTACATTCTTTAGAAAACTGAAAACAGAAGACAGCCAAGAAACAGTAAGGACTGGAAGAGAAGGAAGCATTGGAGCTTGGGAAGAGAGGGCTGGGAGTGAAAGCTGGATGCCAAGAAACGTGATCAGTACAAGCTGAAGAGAAGAAGAAAGTGGAAACCGAAAAGTGAGGGAAAACTGAAAGGTCAGAAAGGAATGTAGGAGTCATCAAGTAGTGGATAAGTTGGATAGTAAAACAGCAAGGGTCATGACAGGCAGAGAGAGTCTGCAAAGATGGGCATCAACTACAGCATATCACATAGACTTGGACTGAGATGTCAGAGACAAAGGGAGAGAGCATAGCCCTGGAGTGAAGATAAGGTCAAGTAAGTGACCATTGCAGCAAATGAAGGATTCAGTTGAAAACTGAAGGTCAAATGAGGACATGAAGGAAAGAAGCTGAGTGACAGAGGAGAAGGATGAAGTTGGCAAGGAAGAGATGAAGCCTTGAAAACACTGAGATACAATAATGGCAAGGCAGCATGATGCTGTCTTGGACATTCAGAAGAGAGGACACAAGCTTCACAGTAACAGAAGAAATCCAGAGCAGAAAATTTAAACAATCTCTGCCTTCTCTGCAGTCTCCTGTTTCATCATTTCCATTTTAAATGACATAAAAATACTTTTAATAACCAGAGAAACACTTAAAAATTAAGAAACACTTGTTCCAGTTAATGTGTCTGAACAGTGTGAGCATGCACTCACACGCACATGCAAAAATCACCCAAAAAAAGTTTCCCCCAGGGAGGTCGTTATTATGCAAAAATTACTCTAATTAGGTCATGAATATATTAGTCCGTATTGAGTGCCAACAACAGCGGGGAGAAAAAGAGAGAGAGAATTGAAAATGTGACATGCATACACTCCCAGTGTGGTTAGGGGGACTGGATTCCAAAATGCCATTACGAGATAAAAAGGTCACCCTGTAGGGAGGTAATTGGTACAGCACTCCAGCAGCTGATTAAAGGCACCTTTGCTTTTGGGGGCGGGAGGAGGAGTGAAGGGTTAATGTAGGATGTCCCCTGACGAAGTATATGATCTTGATCAAACATCTACTTTTAGGACAATCACAAAAAAAAAAGGAAGAGGTTGTCACCCTTGACATCCCATTGAAGCAGATGTATTTGTTTAATAACACCTTGACTTGCAAGTTTTAAGAGAACATTAAAGGCAGAGGGTATTTTCCCTCCTGCAGGTTACTCTCTATTCAAACATGCGAGCCTCCATTTTCCTAGCTCCCATCACACCTATTGCTCAGACACTGCCCACATTGCATTAATAAGAATTAAATGCTTTTAATGAGTCAGTAATGGCTGGGGGAGCAGCACAGGCAAAAGCTGCTTCTTCACTCTCTTCACCAAACGATGACAGGCTCTGTGCGTGGCTTGGCATGCAAGAGAGAACAGCAGAAGGGCTCAGAAACACCAGTCGCACACACTCCCCACAGAGAAATATAAGGAAGCTGACTTGGAATTATCATAAACAACCCTTAGAAGCTATGTTAAACAAGATGCCATTTAAGCTCTTGAAATTATTGGTGACACATGTAAAAGACTCACTTTTGTGTTTGCAAAAACAGATGGTTTGGCCCCACATTTTGGGTTAGGACCATAGATTGTACACCATGAGCAGGCAGGGAAAAAAAAGGAGGAAAATCAGGCAGGAGCACAGGTAGCACTGCTCCTGGGAGAGAGGACAACATCATTGAGTAGGGTGCACTGTTTTACAAGTTGGCTTGGGAACCAGTTCAGTTTTATAACCTCTTCTATCTCCCCAATTTCAAGTCCTCCTCATACTGTCCAACTGAGTTTTGTTCCAGTTTTGATGCTGACGGTCACTGGCCTTCTCCCCTGCTTAGAATGATGAGCAATTACATGTTATGCTGAGTGCACAAGCATTTCCAAATACCACCACCTACAGGGCTGAGCCTCTGGTAGCAGAAATGGAGAAATGCCTGGCATAGAAGGCCACTTGGACCAGCTTAGCATGGACCACTCTTCCCTGCCAGCAATGCCTGGGAAAAATTTAGAAACTGAGTCTGATACAGTTTTGGCTGTGGAAAACAGATTCTAAATCACACAGTACGGGCTTGAGCTTTAAGGTGATGCTTAAAGATGTCATGCTTTAACTGCCACTGGTTTAAGTGACTAAGAAGATCACTGTAAGTTTGACTCGCTTCCTTCATCACCCAGGAAAAGCAGCATCAGAAAAATTGCCTCAGAATTAGCAGGTTTTCGTTAGTACCCAAAGAAGAACTTTTCAACTACACTTTGACTACAGCTGGGTAATACTCCCATCCAGTGAGGATATTGACATTTCAACATTTATTTTGGTCCCCCAGCAAACTGAAAAGTTGAAATTAAACATGTATTGAACTGAGTCAAAATAAAACATTTGGCTCACTTCTATAAAATTAAGTTTTATGATTTAGGTTGAACTGACAATAAAATGAAGTCTTTCATTTTGATTTCCCAAAAGAAAGATTCCATTTTCTGAAAAATCTTTTCCCAGAAAATCATTCCCATGGAACATTCACAACCACCTGTAATTTTCAATGATACGGAAAATAGCCACTGCAACTCCATACAATATAGTACTGATCACTGGGGTCCACATAACCCTTAAAAATGCATGCATTATGACTGAAATACTAGTTAAAAAATGAGAAAAAGAAACACATACCCTCCCTCCCCCATTCTCTAGACTCTCTTGATATCTAGGACCAGAACTTAACATTTTAAATTAAAACATTAAAACATTTCAAAGTTCTGCAAATAGAATGGGTCATCAAAAGCAAGAGTTTTAAGATACAATTCCCAGTCACTGCTAGAGCTTTAGTTTCTTCTTTAAAAAGATTTTTTTTTAAAATTTCCCTTGTAGAGTTCAAGAGTAAACAAATGCACTGAGTGATTTTTCAATGGAATATGAAAGGCCTTTTAATTTCTCTCAAAATCAATACAGACAAGCTGTTTGTAAATTTAGGCTGCTTTGAAAGAGAAAAAGGAAAACATGTGACATGCATCACTACATCTCTGTGAGACGTTTTTTCATTTGCTTTAATTGCCATACCAAATAGTAGATGTTTTTATAACTTATATACCTATCACAGCATTATTTCTGCTTTCCAAAATCTTATTTATATGTTGCTTTAGAAAATCCTTAGGAGGCAAACACAGAAACAGACTTGCGTTATAGCCACACTGAAAGTCTGTGGCCAAGAAAGCAACTGAGTCCTTCTTTTTTTTATCTCTTTCCCCTGAGAATAGAAATTAGGAGAAAATTCAGATAGAAAGCATACTCCTAAACCCTTTGGAATTGACATTTCTCCCACAACTGCTACCTACTGGTTTAACATCTCTACAGAGGCTTCAATCAACCTCCTCCTCTTGCATCTGCAAACCTGAAGCACTGTGTAGGAAATGGAGTATGCAAGCAGGCACAAAATCTCTGAACATAGATACAGGTGTTGTGGAGATGTTGACAGTGTTTCAGAGATGAGGGACAGGCAGAAGGCCAAAGTTATCCATGTGAAAAGCAGAAGAAATGACACTGGCTCCTTTCCATGTTCTTACTTGGTTACTTACCTGTTGACCTCTGAAGTAGCTGGGGTGGGGAGTGGGGGAAATTCTATTAAAGCATATGTACAAATTTAGACACTTCTAATCTTTGCTTCAGACTTGCTTTGTAGCAAATATTTAATACAGCAGTTGTTAAAATATTTGGCAACCTATTGTTCTAACTGAGAAACTGGCCATACCATCCATCACTAGCAACTACTTCCATGTGAATGAGAATCTGAATCTATACCATCCTGCTGTACCTGTGCCAAGAGCTGCATGCAGACCACAGGACCAATAGAGGAAGAATCCTCTGTGTCTCTCTGATGAGAGAAACAAATCTATCTGAAGGGAAAATTCTTTGCTGCTTATGCATGGTCTGGTGCCTTGTGTCCCAAAGAGTACTCAGCACTGTGCAGTATCTTCTCTGTGTAGTACCAAACAAAATCCTGGACACATGGGCACACTGACACAAGCATCTCTAACCAGTGAGCAGAAAGGAGAGTCAAGCCTGGAAACTGCTCATACGTCCATGTGGTGCAGTTCATTCAAAATCCCAGTGCAGTAGCTGTTCACACTTGTATTGCAGAGCACTGATTTCTCCAAGTCTTTATAAAAACCAGGACAAATAATGATCCCTTTCTCCTGGACCACTGAGACAGGATAAAGAACTCCTACTACATTCAGCACCCCTGTATTGCTTTCTTAAACAGTAGTTATTTCATAAGTAAGACAGGCCTATGGACCACTTGACTGTATTGAGACGGCTGCCTCGTGCCTTGTGCTACCTTGTCTGTGCAGCTGCCTGTCTGCTCTATTATTTGTGGATTCCTGACTCAGGCTAGATAGATGGCTCTGAGGCAGTGAATAGTTTTTGTTCTGCCCATTTAAGCTTCTGTGAGCACTAACAGTGACAGCTTTTGAAGGCACACATACAAGGGAGCATTTGTTCTCTATTAACAATGTTGTTAGAAGACTTCCTGTGCAGTGCTATTCCCCACCACCTGGGATTTCATATTACTGACATGTAATTCGTATAATTAAAATACAAGAAGAACATAGATGCTGGAACTATAGTGAATACCCCAGGAGTTGATATTTTGGACTGAAATAATTAAAATTGGCAGGTTTTATACAAAGATCTAATAGGCATATTCCATGCTAATTCCAAGCTAATAACTGAAAGACCTGCCCCCTTACCAGAAGTGAAACTCTGAACTGATGCTACCACTGTTTTGTTCCATCAATAACTGCAGAGTATCAAACTGCTAGGATGTTTCTACTGCTGATCTGCAGCTACAGAGGCTTTTGCAACCTGCCTGCATGGGTGCTACACTTGATACTTTGCCTCCAGCTCTCTGATGCAGATGTGTCTGATAACTTGTGGGACGGAGTCAACCTGTGATAAAATCCATAACCTGGGTGAAAGAGCTACAGTGCAGTGCGCTTGTACAGATCTTTTATGCACAACATTCTGAACAGCTTTCCAGAATTTAAAAACAAAACGCAACGTCAGAAGAATAGTAAATAATAATTGACTATCGCAGATGGGAAAAAAAAGTGGCACAGGCAGGAAAGAATCAGAGGCATAGTCTGAGATAACACCTGAAACAAGGCTGTAAGTTGGTAAGTGAGAGAAGTTTAAAATGGCTAATCTAGGTAAGATTGGGAGTGGATTTACAGTGGGCAGAGAGCTAAAGGGCCAAACTACCTGATCCTTCACTGGCTAGCACTTCAGGAGCAGAGCACAGCCTCCTACACAAGGGGCTGCCACTCCCCTGAGTGTTTTCTGAAAAGTGAAAAGCTCTAGTTAAAACAGTGAGTATCAATTCACTGGCACCAGTCTCAAAGTTCTGTATTTTGTGCACTCGTGGACACTTAAAAACAAAGCTACACATGCAGAAAAGTATAATAAAAGAAACCACAATAAACCACACACAAAGATTTTCTCCTACAGCTTTCAACTCTTTGCTTGTATCTGGTACTCCTTAGTGATCCCTTTACATGCTTAATGAAATTATATTTCACCGCAAAAGTAAAAACAGATATAGATCATTACTATTCTTCTGCAAGAACTGGGCTCCAACATCATAAGTAGTGTTAGAGAAAACCTTGGGGTGAAATGTAATTTCCAACCTATTAATCTAAATCTGTAAATATACAAGCAAAAACTTCCCATCAGGCTCATGAGTTGTATTTCTACTGCTGACTTCATCCAGCTGATATACCCAGAAGTTAACAGGAACTCCAAAATCTGATTAAGTTATGCCCTCAGGACACTCTACCTCCAAAGTCTTTCTTCCACTAGATAGATACACATTTAGCCCATTTCCTCCATTAAAAAAAATCTTAATAGCATTTCCACCCCAGGCCTGCAGCTAACAACAAAGTTGCTACTAGTAATGCCCTGAGAGCACATCCATCTTATATAAATAATGGGGGTTAGAATACTTTTGAGGACCGAGATCACACTGGATCAACATACCATGTTTTCCTCTAGTTTGCAGTGGGGAGCAATACTTTTCAGAACCACAATAATTCACCATTTTCAGAAATTATCACATATGTTATTTCCAGCAAACATTGATTTGACCTGTGCAAACATCTGTTTAGCTGTAGCATCCTCACATAAATTATCAATGGGAATAAGTCCTTTTTTTTCTGCAAATGTACACCTCTCTTGATCAAGGGCAAACTTTTCCTGTGCTGCCAATCTGGTTTCTTGTAGTGCACTGACCTCCATTTCTGATGCTTTGGTAGTTTCCTCAGTATCACTGTTCATTTGAGGAATAGTAAAAAATATCTTTGACCTCTCTCAGAGTTTTCAATACCTAAATGACCTTCATGTATAATTTTAATAATTTTTCCCAGTAACACATTTCGGATCATCATCCTGGTGCCCTAAAACGGAATCCTTTGCAATATTGAGAACTTCTCCTTAACCCTAAAAGCAACTGTGGCACATAAACTTCTGGCCAATAAGTTCACTAATTTTCTAAAAGGTCTATTCCTTAATTATGTAATCAGGACAACTCCATATTTTCTTTATATTAGAAATGTTGTCAGGATTTTTTTTCTTTAATACGATTAACACATCCTTGGTTGCTTGTATGCTTTCCTATAAATCTTCCTTACAAATGCTCAAGAGTATAACTGCAGCCACCAGACCTGTTCCTCTACTATTCAGTTTGTAGATCATACATTTGCAGTTGGACAGAAAAAATAATCCCTCTATGCCTGGCAGGCATCTGCCCAGCGCTTCCTGGAAACTGCAATGAATGGTTTGCAGTCAGCTTCAGCTAATTCAGGTCTCTAACAAATACATCCTAGAAATTTTTCATCACCATGAGCTGAGCTAGGACATCTTTCTCAACTTGTATATACTGAGATTCAGCTTTTGCTGCAGCTATGACACATAACTCACTGGTCTCCAGTTTTGAACACATTATATAGATAAATGCTCTAGTACTTGCTCTGGTAGCTTTATGTTTAACATTACCTACCTAAAAGGTCTGTTAAGACCTTGGTCTTAGTCACCATTTATTTCTCTAGCTCTTATGAGAACATGTATCCTATCTCTACTGGGTGTCTTTAGATGAATCTAATCTCAGGTTGTTGATCAGGACAGCCATAAAAGCCATCTGCTCACCAAACTGTACACTTCCCTCAGTTCCTTAGGGTATGCATGTTATTGACAGCTGGAATCTTCTTCAGATCTGTCTGTACAATTCCCTAGTTACTGTCTATCCCAAGGAATTCACATACTCCCTCGCTGTGGCAAGCATCCTTATTAGCTTCTCTAGCCTCATCCCAAAATACAGTTTCTCAGTAGATGCCAAACACAACAAAAATTGGTGCTATTTCTTCAAACTGCCAAGGAGATGGTTGATGGCATATACGCACTTTCTTTCCTCAAGAGTACAAGCCAGAATTTTGCTGATGCCTTAATTATAGACAGATACTTGGAATTAGTTAGTGACTCTTCTGAAGCAGTGGAGATTTTTGCTCTTTGCATATTGCTTTAATCATGTGGGCCCTAGACACAGGTGTGGGGAGCCATCTGCCACTCTGTTGATTCTTACAGTTCCTGTGTGACTCCCAGAGCCTCTTTATATCTGCTCTTTAAGGAAAAGAAACTCTTCTCAAAGGAAGGGCAAGAGCTACCTGCCTTTGCCACCCCCACCCTTGGGGGCCTGTATCAATTCCAAAGGGTCATTCACAAGTTTATCTTCAATGACTTAGTTTCCCTCCAATAGATTAATCACCTTGATGCAATAGCCTGACAAACTTCACTCAACAATGGTGAGCTTTCCTCTTTTGCTATGAGACATTTTATCTTTTACTCATTGTTATTTACTCAACAAAGATTGGTATCCCTATATTTTAAGTGTTGGCTGAGCCCATTAATTTCTCCTGTCTCTTCTTGTGTGTCTCAGCTCAGTATGTAGTCCATGTAGTCAAAGAGAAGGTACAGAACAGTTTTATAGTGAAAAAAAAAATTGTGGGAACAAAACAGAGTTCATAGCTTGACAGTGAGAGATACATAACATCAAACACATCATTTATACATGCTATATAGCTAGAGTCTCCTGAATTATCCCCAACAAGTACACTTATTATAAGATTTTCGAAAGAATTCTTAATTTATAAACTGATTGCAGAAGCTTGGCAAAATTTTGGTTTCTGAGGTGAGGAGAACAGAGCCAAGCCATTAGCTGAGAGAGTCTTTTCCCATATTACAGGCTTTGTGCTTGGTTGAGCCAAATGTCTCACTGGACAGTCAAGCAACTTGCCTTTGGAAACAGTATGTTTAATGGAAGTCTTAAAAAACCAAAGAACTTGCATCTTGAAGCCATTGTTTAACCTGCTGACATAATTATTTGTTAATACTCAACTGACAAACTGATGAGGGGGAAATGGAACAGGAGAGTTTCTCTCTCCTGAAGTGTCATTCTAGTGGCAAAGCCCCTTATTATAGGCTGATTACAAAGCCACCTCTCATCATACAAACAAGTGAAAACCCTTTATTCTTTTGCATGTCAAGGTTTAAGTCACATTGACAACTAGAATTTGTTCTCAAATTTTTCAATACTTTAATCTCTTTTTGAGTTAAAAAATAAGAACAGCTTTTTCCCCCCAAATTGTTGTGAAGTGTCTGATGTTCTTTGTGTCCCTCTGTCAACCCAGTGAAATCATGTTATATCACAAAATCCAAAACTTAAGTAGATTTTGCTGACTGTCCTCCAGGCAGCTTCACTGTTCATTTTTAATCCATGTAGAGTGCTTAAATACCAGAGCGATAAGTGTTTTATACAGGCATATAGATAGATTTTGACATTGGATCACGAAACAGGCAGTCTTCAAGGGCACCAATTGTAGAATCTCTAAGAAATTGCCATTGTTCAGGAAACAAGACATGATTGTCCATCATCATAGCTAGTAGAGAAAATAAAAACTTGTGGAATAAATATATTCTGTGACAGCACCTGTCACTGGTGAATTCTTTTGCCCGCCACATCAAAGATAGTGGATGATATATGGAAGGCAGTGGATTTGTGCTGACAGTTTTCCACAATTTCCAAGCTGCTAATGGAGTACAGATACTGTTTTTCAGTTCTCTCTAGCCTGGCCAACACTTTAATTTAGTATTGATATTTAATTTGTTCCTTTATTAACAATCTGGTGACCCTTCAATCCCACTTACTAAGAATTTAACAAATTATGTCTTTGCTTATTAATGGAAGACGAAAAAGTAAATGTGAAATAAACTGGGAAGTTCTATAATCAAAAACTTTTTTTTTTTTTAATTTTAGAGCTAGTTAAAGTTGCTAAGAGATGCAAGTACCTCCTGTTCCCTTTGTTTACAAGCAGCAAGAAGACTTGAAGTAAACAATTTAAAGTGCCATAAATTTTATACTACCCACAGTATAAGCACTACATTATGCCAAGGAAAAAGAAATACGAATTTCATCTCTGCATAGAGAATTTAACCACTGCTCACAACAAATGCTCTAATGCAATGTCAAAACATCAGTAAATAATGTCAAAAATAAAACTGGAAACACCCAAGCCAATTCTTAGATTTCTCTTGAAAAAAAAAGAAAGAAGAAAAGAAGGGAAGAAAGAAAAAAGACATGGAAATACTGGTTTCCATGTTCATTTTTTATGCAGCTCATGAGCCTTAAGACCTGGAATGTGCACTTTCATTTCTAGCAAGTGTGTTTCTAACCCTTCAATCTTTCAAAAGAAAAACTGAACAAAGTGCCAGCCAACCCAGTGAAGTTCTTCTGACCATCTGTTTTGCTATTTCCAAAAATAACAAATATCTCTAATCTGAAAGCTATGGTAAGCAAGTATGCTAACTAAGAAAGTTATCTATGATGATTTAAATGCCCACTTTACCAACTATTTCACCATTGGATTGCTTTAGTGGTGTCAGCTTCTTTTGTAGGTCCAGATCATCTGTTCAGAAATTGCACAGCAAAATAAACAACATTAGGAAAGGTGCTGCCCATAATACATTAATTTATTTAATTCATTAAAAATCTCATTTAACTGAAGCTGAAGCATAGTCTCCTCTCTATCAAAACAGATTTTCACAACAGCAATGGACTAGGACTGAGTCCTAGACAACCTGTAAGTGCTGTACAGACACCATTACTTCTGCTTTGAAAGGTTCATTTTTTTCAGAATAGCAGACTTTTCGTTTGATGGCCATTTCATATGCTGTCAACTTCAGCTTAAAAGGGTTTTGCTTTTGTTTTTCTTTATCTCAAAGTCAAAAATTCAACAGGCAGAATGACAGAAATGCTCATTGAAAGGGAACCCTGGGGGTCATTAAGTCTAATCTCCCACTCAAAACTAGATCAAGTCAGCTGTGGATTTGTCCAGTTTTTAAAATCTCCAAGTACAGAGATGTTGCAACAATCTGTATACCTTTTCTTATGGAATACTTCTCTCCCAGGGATATAGTTTTTCTTAACATCTCATCCAAACCTTGTAACTTGTGCCCACTGTGCATTTATTGTGGTTTAATCCCAGGCAGGAGTTAAGTACCATGCAGCCCCTTGCTCACTTTTCCCCTGTGGTGGGGAGGACAATCAGAAAGAAAAGGTAAACCCTGTGGGCTAAGATAAGAACCACTTAATAATTGAATCAAAATAAAATATAATACTAAAACTAATAATATTAAAAATAATAATAAAAAATGCAAGGAAGAGGGGGAGAGAGAGAGAGAAATTAACTCCAAACGAAACACATGAAGCACAACACATTTGCTCACTGCCCAATACCCAGTCTGTTCCCAAGCAGTAAGGACTAGTCCCAGCCAACTCCCCCCAGTTTATGTACTGAGCATGATGACCCATGATATGGAACATCCTTTTGGTCAGTTTGGATCATCTGTGTGTCTCCTCCCAGCTTCTTATGCACCTGCTCTCTGGCAAGAGCATGGAAAGCTGAAAAAACCCTGATTTTGAGTAAGCAGCACTTGGCAACAACTAAAACATCAGTGTGTTATCAACATTATTCTCATACTAAATCCAAAACACAGCACTGTACCAGCTACTACAAAGAAAATTAACTGTATCCCAGCCAAAACCAGGATATTGCTTTATCATTTGCCAGTCCTGGGAAGACCCTGGTTCCGTTGTCTTTGCCATTCAAACTATTTGTTCACTCTACTACCTCCTTCTCACCAGACTAATGAATAGAATTCCCTCAATTTTTCCTCATTATCCATGCTTTCTTGGTGTTTGAACATCTTGGTTGCCCTCCACTGGACCTCTCTGGTTTCTCAATGTTTCTGTAAACTAGGAAGCCTAAACTGGATAGAACATCCTCATGTGGCCTCAGCATGGCTGCACAGAGGAAAATAAGAGTATCCCTTGGTCTGCTAACTATCCTTCTTGTACTGGGTTACATGAAGATTATTGTTTTGTTCTGCTGGCTCATACTCAGCTTTGTGTTTAGTATCTTAACCCCCAGTCCTTCCCCAATGTGCTGCTACTCAAAGAGACAGTTCCTGACAGTTCCTGCAATGACTACAGATTATTCTGCCCCAGACACAGATTTTTTTCCTTGCTGAACTTAATGACATTACTGTAAACCCAGTTCTCATGTTGCTCAGGGTCTCTCAATGGAAGCTCTGCGATCTCAGAAGTACACATTCATGTTTCCAGTGCCCTTCAAGGCATTACTTTCCAGTCAAAACCAGAAAATCCCTTCTATATCATTAGGAACCCAAGTGGTAGAGCAGTACAAGGTGGAAGGTAGATCAGACTGCTGGAGTAAAAATCACTGACATGAAAAACAGAAGTCAAGGCTAGACAAATACAGCTGTAGATGGACTACCCTTACAAAAGGCAAAGCAATCAGGAGCAGAACATTAGAAGCAATGCTTCCCTCCTCACTTTAATCACAGTATTTCCATGTTATGATGGGTTATCTATGAAGGAGATGGAACTAGTTGATGTCACCTCAATCTCCTGGGATGAACATGGTGTTACATGACACCTTAAGCCCTTTGCTCTATCAGATGCTTTTTCGGAAAGGGCCGTCACTTAGAATATGAAATATATTTACAAATTAATTAACTTTGGCCAGTGACTGAAGAATTAGATTTCCACTAACGGAGATTCTGTCTGAGTGATAAATACACAGAACACTGGTGGAATAAAATACTAGCCCTTCTTGCCTCCCAAATATGAATGCTCAGCAATCACACCACATCTCCCTTCATCAGTCTTTTTTTCCTACACTGTCAATCCTTCTTTTCTCAAAGCCAATAGAATTTGTTTTAGAAGACGAAGGTACATGTGTACTGAAGAGAGTATTTGATCTCTGAAAACAACTCATCAACTCATTAAATACAGGTCCATTACACAGAGACATGTGAAAGGCAAAGCGGAGGTGGTGGTGAGGACACATTAGCTGAGAATAAGATGGAAGTCTCTGATGAATAAAACAGCTCCTGATTTTAGGACCTGAAGCAGGGAAAAATCTGCACAGAAGGGTTCATGGTGCAAGCTGTATATCATGTTGGTTGGAAGTTTAATTTTGTTCTACCTCATGTAAAACACAAGCTGTTTTTCCGAGGGACTGTATCTGCACAGCCAGGAAGATGTTACAGAATACAGGCTTGCACACAACAGTGTGGGTAGAGCTGTTCAGTAGACTGTTCTGATGGTGCTAATGAATCTGAAAATAAATTATGGGTATGATGCAGTGTTCACAGAGCAAGGGCTAACTGTTTATTCCTGGAAACAAACAGTGTTGCAGAACTCAGTCTCAGCAGAAAGGTAGAGGGGAGCTCATGGCCCAGTTCTTAGTCAGTCATGCAATAATGCTTCAGGTGGCAAGCAATGCAAAAACAGGCCTTCATCATACTGCTTATTTTCCTGCTCCCTCTCTGGAGTGGGAAGCCTTAATGAGCTTAATTCTACTATGCAACTCATTTAAGCAGCAAAGCAGTGGCCCAGACAATTTAAGCTATCATCAATTTATTTAGAGCAGCCCTTATAGATTAGTGACATTTCAGGGATATAGCAGATTACAAATAAAATAACCTGTACTTGCCTCAGAGACCAAAATAAAATAAATTGCAAATTCATTCATCAACAAGAATGCTCATTATTTAGTGGAATAAAATTCATCTTTGAAATCATCAAATGTTGGTCCAACAGAACATGTGATACTTGTGAGGGTTTACTTGTATCAGCTGCAAAAATAATAAATTTTGAGATGTTTTTGCAAGAGTTGTGGTTATTTGTCATAATGTCCTTACTAGACCTAAATATCAATAATTAGGTTTTTCTCTCTGTGAAACGTCTCCATGATTTGAAATGGCAACAATCATTATTTTTTATTTCCTGTTCTATATTGTTAGCAGAAGTGAAGATGTGTTATGAGATAGCTTCTGTGTTCTACTTTAGAGCTATGTAATGAAACTTCTTTTATCTAATATCTGCACTTTCTTATTTAGTGGAAGTTATTTATGTGTTATTCTTTTTACATTTAGAAAGGTCATTCAAACAGCAGTTAGGTAGGCAGCAACTGACAAATAATAATGCTGCGCTGGAAATGGGGTGGACCAAAGAAGTCGACCAAATGCCAATATTCAGCACACCATAATGAGCGAGGCAGCACAGTGCAGTAGGTAAAGCTGACCTCAGAGATCCACAGCTGATTATAGTTATGAGTTGTTATTCCTGGGGCATGAAGATTATAAAGACAAACCTCAGCAAATGTAGTCGCAGTTAGTCTCCCATTGTCTGTTCCTTCCTCTCTGCTGGCAACAACCAACTGTGTGGCAAGGGGTGAGTGCCACAATGCCACATGCTCTCCAGCAGGCATTGAAAATTCACAGAGCTGTGAAACTTTGCACTGCAGTCCATCAGATGTGCTCATGAGATGAAACCCCTTTAGCAAAGGTGGGCAATACAGTGTGCTATATAAATGGCTTAAGCTCTAGCTAGAGCTTATTCCCAGGCATCTCACAAGCACATACACAAACAGTCTTTTTCTTTCTATCATTTGAAAACAGGATGCATTAGCACTCAAGTCCAGCACAGGAAGAAAAGGAATGGAAAGAACAGACATATTTTCTGCACGTCACGTTGTTAGGACAGCAAAAACCTTGATGCTTTAAGACCTTGCACAGGTTAATCTTCAGTGGCCTCCAAACATTTTTTAGTGTAATTTAGGAACTATATTTACGTAATGTGAACTGCAAGCTGTCCTTTATCAACAACACTTCTGGTATGACCAAATTAATTTTATTGTTTCTAGGAATATTCTCCTACATTTCTCCAGAGTACCAGAGGCCATGCAGTAAGACTATAAGAAATGAGACTCTTGACCTGAAGAGTGGTAAAAATATACAGAGAAACAGGAGGTCAGTGAGAGAAGTACAGAAAAAAGGATATTTTCCAATTTACCAGGCCTTTGTTGTAAAGGCTGGTAAGGTAGCTAATGTGTCAGTGAATGTGTTAAGAAGCAAAGGAAACACAATTATACTTTCTAGTCTAATGTCAGGCAATAACAATTTCCATGGTGACAGACTAAGCCATCACTTTCAGAGGTTTTTGAGGCAGGAAGGGAGGGAGAGGTGATAGTCTGATAAGCTGTCAATAGTAGTTCATTATGTATTTTTGACCATCAGCCCCTTGTAGAGAGGGAAAAGCAGCCACCCAGCCAGGGCAGGTATATAATCTGATTGATGCTTCACATAAGTGGCTTTCAAAAACTTGACTGAGCATGAAATCTCGTCATTAAAGTTTATGTCCTGAGTGAGTGGGGGAAAGAGAAAAAGAAGGAAAGAGACCAAACCAAAGAGAACCACAGCTGACAGAACGATGGGAAATTTACAGCCAAGCATCTACTTAAGCATGATTTCCAAAGCTAATCACCCAACACCAAAACAGGCTTCTGCTTTTCAAAGAAGTTAAAGAGGCTCACCCTCTCTCCCTGTGCAGACACATAAAAGAAACCAAGAGCAATAAAATCAAAACCCAGGGGATCCCTGGAATCCAAGTATCTGCTCTGTCTGTTTTACCAAAGAGTCTTAAAGCACTGAGGAATAATCAGGCACAAATAACCTAGGGTAACTATATACATTAATTCCATATTTAACCCTCTGCTTTTCTCTGGTTATCCAGAAAAAACCTATTTAAGCAGTAAAAAAAAAATCTGTCTTCCTATCTGCTTAATATGGAATGAATCAGAGCAGGGAAGGAACCTGGAATAACAACACTGCATACATAAGACCCTTCCTACCAGAGACAACGGCTGTTAAAACGTCAAGAATAAAAAGGCTTATCAAGATCACAACGTATTCTTACGTAGCCAAGTCTCAAAGGACTGGGAAACAGTAGAATATTTCAGCAATATTCATTCTGATTTGGAAACAAATTGGTCTGACTTGCTTTGCTCCCCCTTTTGTGTTCCTTTTATGCAATTATTCTAGCTAATCAATTTACTGGCAGAAATGTTCACAGAAAGAGGAAATTTTAGTGGCCATTGGAGATTATTTGTGAAGAGTGAATTTAAAAATTTTAATCATTAATATTCACTGTGTAAATGTGCTTCAAAGGCCTAGGCTCATCCCATCAGGGACGAGCACTGCCCTAGGTAACCAATATGTGCAATCACAGCTAATCAGTCAGAACTGATTTCAAATATTCGCAATAAACAGATCATGGACAAGCTGCAAGCTAAAATTATTCATAGAAATAATTTTACAAATGATTGTCAATACTGAATAATTCAAGAAGATCCCACATTGTTCATAAACAATTCCCTGAGAGAAAGGAGGGTGAAGTTTGTTTCGTAAGTTCATGATGGATTCTTCAACTACGGTTGCTCAAAACACTCTGGTGAATAAGGTTGGTCTAAACCTCTCATAGCTCCTTCTGAAACATGAACATTTGAATGGCCATATTTGAGGAGGAGGCGTTGGTTTTTTGGATGCTCCATTTGCAACAAGTTAAGTAAATGAGGATCTGTGAAGGACACCAACTAGAATTAATGGTATTATTATCTGTACAAACAGTCTGTGACATGAAACAACTCTTCAGTGATTGACAGTCATTTCTGCTGGTGTTTGACTTTAGCAACTAGTTTAACAGAGGCTGGAAAGATTATTCTACTTTCTTCCTTCCCAGTCTTCTACTCATGTGTCACTGATCCATCCAGGAGGGCAAAAAAAGATTCAGTTCCCCCTCTCTCCATTAATAAGCATTCACTTCTGAGAAGAAACTTGGCTGCTAGTCCTCCTGAGCCACACAACAATATTGTAGATTTGTTTTTAAATTTATAAATAAATGAAGAACAATCTATCCATCTTATACAGGTAAGCAGACTACATAATAAGATGTGAGTCTAAACTCTCTCCTGTCTGTCAGGATGCTATATCAAATGAGTTAAAGGAGACAAAAAGTGTCATTTAATGTTTACTGGCATGTTATTTCTTTGGAAATCTGTCACCCCTGGCAATCCACCACAACTGTATCCAAATCTCCAACCATCACCCATTTAGTACTGAAGACTCTTGTTCAGTGAACAAAAGTCATAAGAACAGCACTGAGAAAAGTATAAAGTGTAAGAAATGTGACATAAGAATATAGAAGAAAAAAAAAGAGGAGAGAAAAAAGAAGAAAAAGGGAAAAACCAACAATGACTTGTTTAACCTAGGAATATATGAGGTATGCCATGATAACAGTCTCTCATTATGTAAAACGCAGCAAAGACAACGGTGATCAATTGTTCTCCATGTCTGCTGAGGACAGAACAGGACGTAATTAATTTAATTTGCAGCTGAACAGAATAAGATTAGATGTTCAAAAGAAATTTCTATTTGTAAGAGTAAGAATTAGAAGTTCACTACCTCAGGCAGTTATGCAACCTCTCTATCAGGAGGTGGGGGTTTTTTTTAGAAAAATAGGTATGACAAATTTCTGTTGGAATAGCAAAAGCAACTTGATTGTCCCCTGAACTGCAGGATGGACTAGAGAACTTCTCAAGAGACAAATACTCTCATGACCTCTTACAGCTCTGCTCTTGTGAAAGCCTTGATCTGCCTTTCAGGAAATGCCCTGAAATGCCAAAGACTCCACCTTCCCTGAAGCATGAGGAGTGCTCCACAATGGGTAGAGAGGTTAGTACTGTCACAGTACAAGCCACTACATTTTAGTCCCCTTGCTCCAACCCATTGCTGTCTGCTTTGTCTTACCGTAGGAAGTGCAGTTTTCAGATGTAATGCAAAGGGTCACCTTGACACCTAAAAAAATATCTGCCGTAGAATTTGAAGATGAGTTAGATTTATCTACAGGATGCTTTAAATGTAAATTTTGCATGACTGGAAATAAAAGGATGTTTTATAGAAGCACCTATTTCTATTCCTTCCTCACCAAATCAATGAACAAAGGTACCTTAGATCCCAGGAAGAAGGAAGATTAAACTTCAGAGAATGAAAGATTGCAAAACTCATATATCTGTGCAAATTTTTTTTGCACAGATTTAACTGCTGACACACACAAGAGACTACAGGCATACTGTAGCTACTGTTCCAAGCCTTACCACGACTGTGTGCAAGTGACCACTGCTCTGAAGAGCCATTCACCAACACACTAGCTCTAGTGAAGGCTTTCCCCCAGACTTTTAAAAACTCTCCTTGCTTGTCATTGAACACAGTTTGCCAAGGTAACATTATATGATGCTTTTCTACCAATCAGAACACTGCTTTTAAATCTTTTTCTCTTTCTCAAGTGTGGCTAACCTAATTCTCTCAAGTCTAAAAGACCAGAGCTGCAAGCTCTCAGGTTTTGCCCCTCCCATGCTCTGCTATTTCTGAACCCACTTGCAGACCATGGAGAAAAGCAACAAATCTGCCTTTCCTGCACTCAATCTCCTCTGTTTCTCCAAGACACAGTCAAACACTTTATACATTCTAGATAACACAACCCACAAGGATTTTTTCACGTTTCCAACTTTTCTGCATTTTGCTCATATCTCAACCTCTTCTTAATTGTTATTTATGCACATATATGTGGTTAGTGCTTCAGCTTTTGGGGATGACAGCTCTAAGACTACAGGGCTTGCTAAGCTAAAATAAAGCACAATCAACAAAAATGTTGCATTAAAACGTTTATATTGAACAAAAGAGGAAATGTTTCCAGGCCTAGAACATTATGATACATTGTAATCCTGACACAAAAATATATTCCTTCTTACAATCACCTATGGCTCTAGTTCTTGCCCATAATACTTGAAAAGCAAGAAAACAAGTGCCATTTACTGTTCCTCTCATAGGATGTTCTCTGAGAATTTCCAGCCTTCTGATTTACAGAGCATTAAGAGAAACAACCCACAGCTTTTGAGGACATGCAGATGAGCACTATATTTCCTGTCAACTCAGTTTTGCCTTGGGTCAGGGGTGAAACAGTTGCTCTTGCTGAATTCCCACAGATGAGAGCCCTTGCCTTGTTTCTCTATGTCATATGCCATTTCTGTAAAATTAGAAGTGGACAGAAACAAAGCACTTGTTTTTCTCTGCCTCCCCTGTCACCTGACTACCAGTTTCAGGTGGTGTACCAATCAAAAAAATCCATAGGAGGTAAGTGGAAAGAAATAAAGCTGAAGAGATAGATTGCCTCCACAAATCCAATTCCTGTATTCCTCAGGCTTTTAACTTTCAGACCTAGTTCAAGTCAGTTAGTTTTTATTTATCATATAAGCAAGAAGCTCATTAGACCAACTCGACCATTTCCAGTAAATCAGATACAATGCAGCTGAATACATGTTGGAATCCAAGTGTCCTACTCTTAACAGGGCTAAGGATTTCACCCTGACACTTTTACTTACATTTGCGGAAACCAATACTGTACAAGCTGTATGAAATGGTTGTAAAATCCAAGCCCAGATACCACGACCTTGTCTGCCTTGTCCCCCACCTGCATCAGTATCAAGTTAAATTGAACTGGTAGCAATTTTCCTGTAAAAGTTGACAGTGCTATAGACAATGCTTCTGAGTGCTTCCAGGTCTAATGGGTAAAACGTTATTTTCCCTGCAATAATTATGGGTTCTACGGTACTTTGGGGAAAATTGCTGTGGACAATACATAAACACTTCAATGCTGTGATCACTTGATGACTAGTGCAATGACTTTTGCGTGAAAAGGTTCAATGCCACGATAGTTATGGAATGGCTGATAAAATTTGCATGATTTTCTAGCAATCCTGTACACTGCTGTGATGTTAAAAGAAAGTGTAAGGAAATAACACTCCTAAAATAACTAAATAACTTTCATAACTAATTAATTGTTAAGCAGAACCAAAAGCCAGAAGCAGTCCTTCCCTGTGGCTGTGTTACTGTCCAAGTTTGCAGACAAGCTGGTGTGTGGGGGAGAGAGAGGAGGAAGGAGATAATGATTTATATGTAAGATCCTGGGAAAGTTTTAGTGATATTGATACTTGACAAGTGAGGCACTTCTGCTCTTAAGCACATCTGATGGATATTTTGCAGCCAACTCAGAATTCACCACAATGTTCCTACCAACATTCCAAAAATCTTCAAATGGCTCAGCCTGAGGGTCAACAGAAAAAAACCGATACTTTTTAGGTGATGAAGTGATATGTGCAAGTGGCACACAGAGAACTTCCGTGGCAGGACTAGGACCGGACTGAGCGTGCCCCTGGTGTCAACCCCATTGTACAACTCATTGACCCATCCTGAACCCAGTAGAGATAAGCATTGCTCTGCTGTCAATCCTGGGATGTGCACCTAGACTAGCTGGCAGCCACCTCTAAACTGTTGTACAGTCACATATGGCCCAGCACCATTTAACAGTCCCTGTTAAACGAAAAGCACAGTCATTAAAGGCTGGGAAGTTAAAAAAGCTGCGCGCACTGCAGCACATTCAGCGACTCTGCTGAAAACTGTCTTCAGGTTTATCTCAGTGGATAAAACTCCAAGATGTTAGTTGGGATAAAAGGGTTTGAAGACATAAATTGTGTAAAAGAAAAACACATAACCTATTATGAAAGATGGTTCTAATTTTGGCTTTTAGTACAGGATTTGGGTCAATGTATTTTTCATTTTGACAACAGCACACACCAAATATCTAGATACAAATGACAGCTTATAGGTGATTGAACTCTTTAGGTATATGAAGTTTGGTTCTACTCCCATTAATTTTCTCAGCCAGTGGCTCCTCTTTGGACCTAAAAAGGGCTACACCATGGACATTATTCACACGGATTTTTCCAATCTTCAGTACTGCTTGGGTTCCTCTCCAAAAACTTTCTTATTTCTGGCATTGTTAACCTACTTCAAGCCTCCTGAATCTTGTAGAATTCCCTAGAGCTTCCTTATTCTATGAATTTGCTTTTTTAAAAGACTTAAAAAAGGACAACAAAAATATCTCCTGAAGTGAACTATTACCATGTAAATCCCCTTTGGCTCAAACATGAATTTTTTTCAAGCTAAATAGAAAATACTAATGGAGAAGCAGAAGTGGAACAGAATTTGTAAGAGATATAAAGCAAATGTGACTATTTGCCAAAAAATTAATTGATAAGGTTGTCTTTGTTTTGGTTTTGCGGGTTTTTTTCCCCCTTTTACTTAAGACCTTCGGAATTACAGAAATCAAATTCAAATGCTTACTGCTGTGGTATCCAAATGACCACTTTAGAAAGACACGGAGAATAGAAAAGGGTGGTAAATACTGTCAAGAGACTAAGATCTTGGGGTCATTCAGCAGAGTATTCAGTATTTCCCCGCATCACGGAAAGAGGGAACAGAAACAACTTCAGACAGAGGTCTTACAGTACCTAGTAGCTCCTAGAGAGTTCAAGGGGAGACCAGGTTATGGTCTTTCCTCTCTCACCTCTGCTTTTTTTCACTGAAAGATTTATTGAACACCTTTTGTTCCAATTTGTTTCTATTTATTTTGACACATAGCAGCATAGGAGTGGAAAAGAAGCTAGTAAGCTAGAGTAAATAATAACCTCTCTTTTGTGTTACTTCCCTTAAATTATTACGCGACATCATTCATACTCTCTGAGGAATGACATGGAAAAGAATTTTCTCAAGAGCAGGGCTTACTTCTTCCATAGCTGACTGTGGCCCCCAAACTATGTATCGTTGCCTATTTTTTATACCTATCAGTGATCATACTAACACCAAATATCTCACTTTGCTTTCATTCAAAGGGAAGGTTCTGTGACTCACAGAACATGCCTGGACTCTTGCATGTTAAACAGGTACATGAATTTCATGCCGATTTTTAAATGCAGCCCTTGTTGAATGACCCACCACATTTCCATTTTGAGATAAGATGGTGCTAGGGCTCACAGAGACTTAATGCTTTCTTAGTTCTTGTCTAACTTCTCATTTGCTTGCTCTAGAAACACCCTCATAGGAAGCAAAATGAAAATGTTGTATTGCTGCAAGCTACCATCAAAAAGGACTAATTTTACTCCCACCTCATCCTGCTCTACAGAAGTATAATTCCATTTTTTTGAGTGGAGCTGTTCCAGATTCTCTATGTGAGCACCTGTATGTGTGCATATGTGAGAGGCGGAATATATATGCAGGATCAGTTTTTAGACCTTTCTAGCTGCAGCACTTAATGTTGTACAAAATGTTCCACCTGTACCTTATGTTTGATGTCTTCTAGAGATAAGCAAACCTTTCCTGTAGCCCTGCCTTCCTCACCCCTCCATGAAGCACAACTCTCTTAACTATCAGGTCCTTCTACTTTAGGCACAATCCTTTCCTGATGAAAACAGATAAGCCCTAGGGCTGCTGGATAGCTGAAAGGTTAGTAATTACATTGGCCTCTCCTTTAGCATCTTCTCTCTTGTAACTGAGAGGGAAGTGTAACTTCAACAAATCACAGCATTCCATGATCACCATGGAAACGAGAGATGAGCACCTCTTATGATGAAGACAAATGGTTGGTTCAGTACCTCTGAAGTTCTGTACCCTCTCCCTCTTATTGTTTTGCATTAAATATCTAAAACTTTTGAATCTCAAACAAGTCAGGAATGTTAAACAGATGTAATAACAACAGCTCAAAGCAGCTGCATAAAGAACAGTTCAATCCCCTCACAAAAGGTGTTTACAGGTAATTAGAAATTATTATCCTAGATCAAAAAAGTATGGAATACTTTTGGTTTCCAGGACAGTCCAAGGCTGGGAGAGCAGAGGGGACTGCAGGGCAGCAATGCTTTTGATACTTTTGAGTTGATTCTGTTCCAAATGGAATTTCATGTTCTCAGTATGGAACAGCATAAGGTGCAAGCAGGTGTATGCAACCCACACATTGGTAAAAAAATCTAATGTGGGGGTAGGCAGTACTGCCATGATATTTCATTGGGAATTTTTTTCTAACAAAGAGTATTGGAAAATCAGAAAGGCACAATGGTTTGTCTGTTCTTCATGCCCTGATATTCCACCCATTTCTTACCCTTCTCCCTCATGATAATCTGAATCTACCACCTCTTCCTCACCAGAATCCATGGAAATGTTCCATGTAGTGAAATCCCCTACATTTATGACAACTGAACGTCTGCTCTTCTACAGATAATGTCTAGTACTGTAACACTCATGTTTCTAGAAGAAGGTGAACTCCACTGTATTAGACAGTGTAATGTGACCACAGTGGGAAAGAGACTAAGACCTGTCTCAAAAAGCTTTAACATGACAAGACAATGGAAAGGTGGAAGGGAAGAATAATGTGGGGGTTTTTTTACATTACAATGTTGTACCTTTATTATACAAGAGGCAACTCAATGGTTTCCTATGGTCTCATGTAAAGACCATACCTACAACTGAAACCAAACTTGTAAGTGCTGGTTCTATTGTCTTAATTACATAATTAACATCCTTTCCTAATGAAGCTGATCACTAACATCATTCAACACACGAAACTGAAATGAATGGAAGTACCACATGCCACCACACTAGAAGGTACATGCCCTTCAGCATCCACCAAAACCAGCTTATTGCCAACAATGGTGATGTTTCAGTTGTGCAGAGCCCTATATTTAATAATTCAACTCAATGGAAAGCAAATTAAATTTTCCACAAGAATACCATTTTTTCATGTCCTTTGTCTTGTCTTTGGCTTTGCTTCTGCAAAGACATATCCTGAATCCTGTCTGCAGGAAAGGGTCTTACAGCTCACCTTCCCTAAACTTCATGTGTCAACTGACTTCTATCTAACTTGCCCGGACACCAGGTCTCAGAGAATTTCCCTGATCCTTTCTCATCAAGATGTGCAGATCAAACTGTGCGTTGGAAAGTTTTCTATTTCCCTTCTGTTGGTTTCCCCCTCCCAGTGTAGCTCGCAACTACATTGAGCCGTGATACCTGAGCAGCACCGAGAACATGAACTTTCCTGGTTGCTTGAGTTGAGTACATGCTAATGTAAGCTAAGGAATAAATACCTCAAAGTTGAAGTTAGAACATATAAAATGCTATACAAGCAACTTAAAATCCACTACAGAGCTGGTATTATGGTATAACGGTAAGTAGCAGATGTACAGAGAACACGAAGCTCACGGTGCTATAAGTATTGACTTATTCTACATAGGTATGTATTACCTGAAGACACAAACAACTCCTAAGGTGAAATGAGACCTCTGTTGGAGTAAAAGATACATATGAGTTATTTTGTTTTGATGCTCCAATGCTTCCAGTGGAATGAGTACGTCTTGTTTTCATCACACAACATGATTGCTAATTTACCGATGCTTATTTTTGCCTCTCAAAAGTCCAACACATCTAGAGATGGAAGGCAGGTTTTATTTCTTTGAAAACATATGCTGCTGCATTTGTACTTAACCATAAGCTCTAGTAACTCTTAACACTACACAGTTTAGATTCTCAGTTCAACAATGCAGCTTCTGTACACACAAAAAAGCCATGTAATTACAATATATTACGCAGATGCTTCAGACATGCAGAACTGACATAACTGTGCAAGGAAACTAATACATTTAAGTTATTACAGCAAAACATTATTCCACAAATGTATGTTATATAGGATGACTTAATTTGTCTATTCACTTTCAGCACTTGCCAGCTAGTCAATTTTTTGCCAAGAGTCTTCATTAAAAAGTGGCTTGTTGAGAATATAGGAAGTTTATAATTCATTATAAACCATGTAATATCCCTTGCAAAGAACAGGGTCACAGGGTGACCTAGGACTGCAATCATAGCTAGCAGGCGTAATAAGACACATAGCAAACTGACGGAAAACACTATTAGTTAAATATTATTCAAACCCATAAATGTCTTTATGGATGTTAGCTAGCAAGTAACTCTGAATGACAAACAACTCTGAGGAAATCTTAAACTTGTCAAATCAATTCTCCTCATCCAGTGGTTCACAAACCTCCAAAATGGAAGAGGCAACAATGACTGATGCAGAGAGGTCATCATACAACCAGTCATTTCTCTCTAAAAGGCAGATAGATACTCACAAGCCTTCCGAGCCTTCTGAAATGAATTAATAACAACAAAATCACATTTAGGAGCATATAGAAGGTTCACTGAAAGCTATCAAGATTTGTCTCAGCCTGAATAGGCTTAAAACTCAGCCACTGATTAACTTTCAAGCTGTCAGGAATCTACAACAGACAGGTATTTTCTCTGGCATGTGTCTGCATCGTTAGGATGGGAACAGCTTTTGCCGTACCACTGCTTAAGTTGATTTAAATGTAATACCATGGTATAGTGGTAGAAGGAGGAGCATAATAATCCAAGGAATAACTCCTGAAAGAGTATCAGGGACTTTGCTACGCCTCATACTGCCATATTCTCCAACAGGAAAGAATAGAACAACAAGGAAAGACAACTTCATCCCAATGCTACAAATTGCTTGCTGCTGATAACTTTATAATACAGTTCTTTCACCTTCTGGGATCTGCCTGTGCTGCTCTTAAGACACATGGATAGAGCTGGGGGACCAAAGGGTTTCTACAAGAAAACAAACATATTGTACCTTTGTATAAGAACACTGCCAATGCTCACATACTCAAGACAATTACTCAAGGAAAACTCTTATCAGCCTGCAGAAAATAACACAGTTACTAAAGCATTCGTGCCATCAGCTGCCTCCCATTTCCCTGATGCTCAAGTGTCAGTTGTACTAGTGTTCAGATATGAATGACTGGAGGATCTATTCCAGTGTGAACCAGAAAGCAAGGTCTGAACAAAATCCTTTCTAGATTTTCTGTTTAGGAGCCTCCAATGACCTCTCCACACTGGAGACCTTGAGCTTCTCCATAGTCACCCATCCAGCAATCACCCATTCGTACCAGAAGGATGGAATGCACTGAGGTGCAAGGATCTGGGCACTCCAGAAGTTACTAATCCATGCAATTTGTTTTTTCTTATGCTAACTGGCTGCACCTACTTCTGCCATACAAGAACAATTGGGTTCCCTACAAATACCTAAATGTTATTGCTTCTTACTTTTACCTTAGGGTGAAATACCTGTGTTCTATGGAAAGAGTCAGCAGTAATATCACAATATACACTTGCACTAGCAATCGCCATATTGTTCTAACAGGAATTTCTAGTAACCTGAGAACTGAGTCCCAAAGTACTACAGTTACACCAGTAACCTCAACTACCCATCCAAGAGCTTAGGCAGAGCATGATAAACAGCTTGACAAATTCAGAGTACAAGTGGAGAAACTGATGCACAATCCAAGTCTCCTAGTGTTACAGTCTTTTGGTGCTTTAAACACCACACACAATGCTGATATCTGAAAATATGCCAGCAAGCTCCCTTAAGGGCTCTCTAAAAAGAGATAGTAAGGGTGGCAGCATGACCAAAACCTCCTACCATTTTGCCCTGCTCAGCATACTTTGAAACTGGATGTTTTTTCAGTTTGGATCACTTTTCTTCAGATAGACAAAACATATTTTTCTAATGCACATCCCTTTGTTCTATATGTAGCAGAGATAGCTGAGGTGGATCATAACTGGGCCCTTTCCTCTCTAACTGTGTTTGCCTGTGAATTGTTTTAATATGCACTAAGCAGCTGCTTTCTTTGTGATTCATTTTCCTGCTTGCTCCCAGGAATTCCCCCTTGTTTAGACACTTTGATGCACTAGTGTCTACAAACAAGCACCCACACAAGCAGAAACATTTCGAGACCTCAAAAGACTGATCTGGAGACATTTTTTTTCTTAAAATTGACATTTTAACAGAGCACCAGAAGCAGGAGTCCTGTTTGGAGTGCCTTATTTCTATTTTCTCGTAGCTCTTGGATTTAAAGGGACAAGGGGACATTTAAAGCATCCCCTTTCAGGCTAATCTCATCACTTACATTTTCTGACTGTCATTTGCTAGCTCAAGTTGAGATGCTTCCATTTATTCAGTCCTTCTCACTGGACTTCATTAAGCTGTGGAAGTTATAAATAACCAGACTGCAGGATCAGTCTCATTAAAAATTAAAGTCCATTAAAAAAATCTGGACTATTCGTATTATTGCATGAAAATCCACTATTTTTTTTCTTTTTTAATGAGATAATATGCAAATTAAGCCACTCAAGAGTCTTTTTTCTCTACACCTTTGATTTTAATTTTTAAAAGTACAAAAGAAAAAAAAGTTTTGAAACCAGGGAACTTCACTACTGCCACCAAAAATGCTTTTTATTCCCTTGTAAAAAGAGACAGCTTCAGAATTATTTCCTCCTAATCTCTTCATCACAGAAATAATGATCTTTTCTTGAATTTAAACATTACTTTGTAGCATTTTCAACCTACACAGTTTTCAGTTGTGCTACTGCATGAAGTCTCCTAACAAGAGAAAAAATAGCTTGCTACAGTGAACCAAATTAATCTACTTCTCCTACCTACTTGAGTACCTTAACAAAAACTACACTGACAGCACAAGTCTAGAAAGAGCATAAGATTTCATTTCCCATAATGATATTAGGGGAATAAGTACCGTAATCTGGGATTTATATTTTGAAGCAACTCTTTTGAATCTCCATTCATGTGACAAATTATTGTCACTACAAAAAGAAAGAAAGAAAGAAAGAAAGAAAGAAAGAAAGAAAGAAATATCCCCCACAAATAATCAGTATTAATAACGTTAACATTTTCTTCTAATTTTATCTCTGAATTTTTAAATCCAGCTTGAGACTATAAATGTGTAATATTTCTAGATATTTTTCTGCAACAAGAGCAGCAGAAAACTGTTTCCTATTTTGCACATTTTTTAAAAAATCAGAAGTTCTAACAAATACATTTCAGCTGTTGGGGTCTTTCAGGACAGAAGGATGCTCACAAGGCTCATCATAAATTCATGGGTTGACAACACAGCATCAACAGAACTCATGCTGCTTGACAGACACTACTTCCCAGGAAAATGGAGAACAATATTTGACACCATTGGAGATGCTTCCGAGACACCCCTTAGGGTAGAAAACTGCCTCTAAGGGGGTGATGCAAATATAGAAGTCTGGACTCTACATTTTTCTTGTTAAGCTATTTTTCACCCTCTAGGACAGAGCCAATGCAGAAGTAGCAGCGGTTATGCTGCCAGAGAACAGCAGGACCAGATTTTGCCAGAAGCAAAAACCAATTCAGCGAGGAAGAAAATGATCCCCTCTCTTCCATCTTCCCCCAGGCTTCCTCACAACTTCCCCACTTAGAGAAACCAGGCTTCCAGGGACAGAAATACCAATATAATCTTCAGTCCCTTAAAAGTAAAGACTATCTTCCCAGGTGTCAGGGGGTGAAAGAGAATTCCAACCATTTCAAGAGTTGGTGACAATTCTTCTTCCTAGGCCATTTGCAATGATGCTTCATTTTCTTCCAAAGCCACATAACTTCTGAATTATCTACTGGCATTACAGCTGTTGATTTCTTGTTTTGGCTGATGGGATTCTGCAGGGACTTTTCAAATCAAATGCCCAACAAGAGTTTTAGGTGGAACGGCCATAAAAATAACCCCAGATTATTCTTAAATTGCATTTGTTAAGTCCTACCCAGTGGTTTTGAAATTGCCATCAGAAAAGTATTAATGGTAATAGTAATAGAAGAGATATCTACAATTGGCCTTCTCAGACAAGCTGTGTGTAACATATCCTCTCTAATAAGGAGCTCTGCTTTGAGCCAAGGCATCAACCTTTATAAGCTATGCTACTCCTACTGATGCTGCTAAGAGGTTGTTCGGACAGTTCATTAAACACTGGTTTTTTTCTGGGGCTGGATATCTAGCAGTACTAAATATATTTGCTGTGAAAACAGCAGGCTCAGCAACACATCTGGGGAAAAAATGTTGGAGAATGGATTTCATTTTAGTAGATTTTGGTGTTTTTTTTGTTTTATTAGGTTATCTTTTTTTTAAAAAAGTGCATGTAGTTTGACAAAACAGTCCTTCTGTCAAAACAGCCTACAAAACTGCTTACCACACAACACTATTGAAATGCAGTTGCTTCCACGGCAGCCACCAGTTAGGAGGGAAAGTACAGAACAGTTTGGCTGAGGAGAGAAAAAGGAAGCTACAGGCAATGTAACAGAACCTACCACTCCTGCCACAGGGATTCCACTAGTATGGTTATTTTTAGGCCCATGCTGTGCAGATGGCTTTCAGGTCTTTTCAGAACGAACAGGCTCAACCTGTACTGTAGCAGTCTGACTGCAGGTGGCTAGAATGGGGTGATGATACCTGTGCTAGATGGGACTAAAGCACATGCCCTGCAGAGAGTATTTTAGTCTACCTGAAAATGGCCCATGAATGATCTTCAAACTGCGCATGGCTGGTTTGAAATTCCAGAAGAGTGAATATGTCCCTGGACAGAGACACTGGACAGAAGACAGATAGAAAGTGGCTGATGACCACTATGGGAACAAAGGAGGAGAACAGGCTGCTCTGATTGGGGCTTACACATGCCACCCCAACAGTGATTCTAAGGAGAAAGCACAGACCACTATGTCATTCTCTCCAAATTGTATTAACCCTTCAGAAAGGAAGAGGGAGCTGGATGATTCAGTAACTCTCACAATGTGTTTCAGGTTCTAAAAAGAACCTTACTCATCTCCTTCCTTTTCAAAAACAAGAAGCCCTGTAAAATCATTCTCTCCACGCAGAACAAATAGTTCATTAGTATTTGCCTTTATGAGAGTGGGCGAATAGATTTTGTACCTTGTCTGATGAACGTTTGTGCCAATTTTTCAAGGCTGCCTTGCTGAAGCAGATGCAATAACATTTTATTATACAACACAGAATCCAGAGGTATATTCAGCATACACTGAATTAGCACTGGCACAAATCCCCTGGCTGGTTGCACTGAAGGCTGCACTGCCTCTGATACAGCCCTTGCAATCTCTTTAGTCAAGAAATGGATGAGGGCTGAGAGGCAAGAGAGAGAGTAACCAAAAATGTAAATATATTACGTCCAGCATGGATCCTGACAGCTTCAGTTTCCTTTGGTTTAGCTTCCCCATCCACAAAGGGAGAATGGAAACATCAGCATCATCTCCTGGACTTCTCTGGTAGTTTGCAAGTACATAGAGCTCCTCAGAGGGGAATGCTAGGGAAATGGATGGGATTACTTTAGTACAAGCTTTAAATAATCAACATATTGTGACTGTACAGGCAGGCTCTAAAATGGCTCCAATGGGAAATGGATGGGAAGACTACAGAAGAGAAAAGAAACAGAGATGTGAAAAGGAGCAGACGAGAGGGAGGTGAAGTAATGGGAAAATGAAAGCAAAAGTTTTGCAACATTGGCTGCAGCAGCTCTTTGGCAGGGGCTCTACAAACCCCGATGAACAGCTCATCCTGACCATTTCCAAAGATGGATTAGCAAATTAATGTAAGCAGAGCATAAAGTTGCTGACTGTGGTGGTGTTGAGTCACCTTGGGCCTCATCAGCATTGCTAAACATTGCCCGTAACCTTTCCATTATCACTAAGGGTCTGCACAGCACCAGGACCCAACTGCTCCAATAATTTCAATTACTTTCCCTGACAAATTTTATGTTTCATGTATTTTACTGGCCTGATAATTATGATTTCTCTCATTTCTCGCTATCGAGCTTAATGGGTTCCAGCACGAGTGTACGGTTTCAGAAATGAAGTTCCACTTGAATTCACAAGTTATTATCTACTTTCGCTAATGGAATTGGAAAAAAGAGAAAGAGCGGGAAAGAGATAAAGGATGAGTAGAGAAGGGAAAGCACAGAGAAAGAGACAGATGCATGCACAAAAAAAAAAAAGAAGGACTAAAGGAAAACATATTGACAAACAGAACAACAAGAGAGAAAGAACAGAGACTGAGTTAAGACAAAGATGAAGCACAAGGAGAACGAAAACCAAAAAGAATGAATGGGAGAAGGAGATAAAGACAAAGACAGAGAGAGACAGACACAGAAAAATGGGTATACAAACAAATGAGAAAGAGCTATGTATGGATCAGCACAAATTAGAGTGGAAAAACCAGCAACATTAAGTGCATTAAAAATGCTTTCTTGAATCATGACTAAAGAGTTGATAGGTTATCTCAAACCTTGAGCAGGCAGCAGAGATCTCAGCTCTGCACCTTCTCCCACTGACCACAGAGAAAATGATTAATATCCCAAAAATAATCTTGCTGGCAGTGCTAGATATCCTATTAGAGTTAGCTGGAAATTAATCTTTGAAAGTGTATTAAAGATCCTAAAAAAAAAAAAAAAAAAAAATTCAAAATGTGCTCCTTTTTCTATCATAGACCTGTCCTTCAAGAAAATTTAATCAAATTTGTTGTCTCTGGTGACCAAAGTTGTCACTGCTCCTCCTTTTGATCATCCCTGGAGTGTCAGAAGAGGTATACAGAGTGTGCTGGAGCTATCATTATTTTCACATCATCATCATCAAAGTTGTTTAAAAAAAGGAATTAAGAAGCTAAAGTAGCAATTAAGTACCAATCCCAGGCATGGTCTTTCAGCAGTAACTGGTGTCTTCTTTTCCATTTATACCTCTGAAAACATCTATCTGTATTCAAATTCTCACATTCCCTCCTTCCCCACCTGTACACAGACACTCAGTATGAAACTATTGCCCTAATGTCAGTGAAGAGGGAATTTACAACAGTGATATTAGAGAGGGGAGAGCAGGATTTTTCTTTCTGACTTTTTCTGTTGGCTTAACTGGGTGAGGATATCTATTAGGAAAAATTTGCAGCTGAAAGCCAAAGAAAGATCTTCAGTAACCTGCAGGAAGTCACTAAAAAAAACAACTCAGACATTCCTTAATATTTCTATTTTGACAGCAAAAGGTCTTACAGAATTAATGAACCACTTCACCAGACACATTTATGGAGACAATATTCAACTCTCCTGCCAAAGCCCAAAGTCACAAGGACACAAATAACCTGGTTTGGGATAGAGTACTTTTTCAGGATGCAGACCATCTGCAACAGGGTTAATATCACTGGAGCACGGAGATGAAGAGCATACACCCAGAATGTCACCATACACTGTCATTGTCATGGATCACTGGTGAAAAGGTGCTGCTCTGAAAATCACTTACAAGCAAACCTTCAATGTCGTGAGCATATACATGGCCTTGAGTAGGACAGAAAAGTGAATAGAATGAAAAGAGTTATAATAGGTAATAGATATCTTAGTCTAAAGATTTTATTTTTCCAAATCTTCAGGTAGATGTGTGAGTTAATCAAAAACCAAAAATTGATACTCAAAAATTCTTCCCAAGCAAATACACTAAAAATCTTTAGGTCCGTCCTCTTTTTTCCCCCAAGATTGACTCAGCCAATGAAGTTCTCATGATAAAAAGTCATTCTAAACAAGAACAATCAGCAAAATTTTATTCAAAAACACCTAAAAGGAATTCCCAATTATCCTTCACAATCAACTTTAGAGAAAAAACAATTTTCTAAAGGAAGAAATTTAAAGAAAGTTTTTCTGGCCATTCTGAATGTTGTTATGAATTAATTAATATTTGTTCTGTTGATAATATTTGAGTTGTTTTCAGTTAACGTTAAGGTTTTCCTCCATTTGTGATGGCATTAGGTCAGGCACTAGAAAAACATATTTCTCTCCTAAATGCTTCTAAAAGGAGCAAAACCCTGCAACTTAAATCCTTGCATAACCTTAAGACTAGAACCATTAACAAGGAAAGGAAAATAAACTAATAAAGGATAGGGTGATGATGCTTGCAGTGTTTTTTTTCATAATTTTGGGTATTAATCCCTTGAAGGGCACAAACAGGGTTTTAATCAGAGCTGAATATCTAAAAGGCAAAAATACACCTGCATCTAAAGTGAAGCTGTGGCCATTTCATGTTTATGACTCACTGAAATGCCAAGGAAGTGTTCTTCCTTGGAACATCCTTGGCTGGAACCAGTGACATGCCAAGTGATATGCCAAGTGATATGCCAAGGAGGGACATCAAGTCCCTTGATGTACCACCAAAAGGAGATACCACTTTAACATTCCTCCCTGAATGTTAAAGGAACATGTAGAACGTAGAAGGAACTATTCTTCCTGCTATCAGCAACACAACCAAAACAACAGCAACCACAAGAAACTTAAGAAATGCACTTAAATTCTGTTTTGAGCTTTTCAATTGACCAGCTTCTTATATAGAGATTAATCAACAATCCCACATTTCTCAGAAGCAAAGAAGAGTGAGTGATGCAACTTTTTTTCTCATTACTGTTCATTTGCACTTTGAAGTCCTGTAGAAAGCAATGGTCCCACCAAAACTGATAATCCTTCAGGGTTTTCCTCTCACATTACAGACACTAAAGTTGAATGGAGGCTAGAACAGCAAAGAGAGAGTTTTTCCCTCTTCCTTTTCTTTGTCCTGATCTATGTCCTGTCCTTCTCTGGAAATTTAGGAATGAGCAACAATCAGTAGGGAGGGTTTCTGGGTAGATAAGACTTCAAATGTGGCAGAAGACGTAGAGGTTACACAAGAGTTTATGATGCTGGAGACATGGTGAGGTCACTATATGTACAAGGAATAAAGAATTCCACATTATTCTCATTCCACAATGTAAAAGTTGAAGATACGCAACTCTGAAGTTATGTAGAAACAGCTCAGCCAGGAGGACTTAGTAGATGCTCAAGAACAGTCTTGACAACAGTGGCTTGAAAGCTAAATTCATCATGACTAACACACCTAACCCACTGTTAGCTTTCGGGAGAGTTAATGATTTAGCAAACTCCACACCAAATACCTTGTCACAACATACACTGTATCATAGAAGCCAGATCATCCCCAGTGAACAGAATAATTAGCACCTAGTTTTTCAACAGCATAGAGGAAACTGAAGGTTGCCATCCAATGAATGATAGCTGAGATCTTACTGTTCCTGTTCCAGGAAGCGGAAGAGATCTCTGTAGGGTCAGGCTTGCAGCATCTCTGGGGAAACTGAGGAAGGCAGGGACAACCCTGGCTCCATTCACCAAGGCAATTATTGCTGCATGTTATTTCTTGATACTATAAGAAAGGTGGTGACGTGGTGGCCATGTTCTGCTAAGTACCCAGTTGATGCTGTAGTTGTTGAGATGCTCTGGCAACCTTGTGGTGTGGGGCAATTCTGTTTAGCTCATGCCTTTGGCTAGTGCCAAGAAAATCATTCTGTCTGGATAAGTACAGAGAGAGCTGGAACCAATTCTCAAGGCCCAAAACAAACTCTACAACTTCTGAGATTCACAGAACCACACAATTTGGATATTCCTGAGCTTCATTAATCATTGCTGTTTATCTCCCTCTACCAGTAGCCAACACAGTTGTTAATTTAGGTTTCTAGCCCAAGAGATTTACATTAGCAGATGAACTTCTAAGACTGTGCACATAAGAGGAGAAGCCTTTAAAATGTTTACTGGGGTTGTCAGTAGCGCCTGTGGAACCAGTGTAAGGGAAACATTCTTTATTCCTCTCATTCTTGTCCCAGTACCAAAACCTCTATGCACTCCTGTGAAAGATACATTTCTAGCACTGTATTAAGAGTCAGTGAATTGGGATTCTGTTTCCTATTCTGTTAGAAGTTTCATGAGTGACTGCAGCACTGCCTCAGTTTCCCTGCCTGGGGAAGAGAATGGTCTTTTTAGTAAAGAAAAAGAAAAAAACTGAAAAAAAAAGTTTTAATGTTATTGAGCCTTAAGCTTTTTCTTCTGTATACTGCAGAAAAGAATTTCTACCCTTATTGTAAGTCTCCTTGTTAAGATTCACCTAAATAATACAAACATAGCTTCCAGCTTCTCTGTTTTTCCACACTCCCGGATCTCACCTTGCTGCAACTGCTTAAGGTGCATGTATTCAAAAGAACTTAGCTATCAATTTTCCACCAACTTCAATGAGGACACAGTATGTGTCGATTTACTTTAAAGGCTGGTTCAGAAAATCTTATTAACTGAGCACATATACATTTGCAGAAAGTTTCTTCATTCCTCTAGCCACTTTTATTAAAGTGGTACTTAAGGAATGTAAAGTCAAAATATAATTTTAAAGGACAGGAAGCAGCTTCATCCCTGTAAACCTAGGCTTGCACTTTAACTGAAAATGAGTGCACCAGCTACTGTTGAGATCCTAGGATAAAGGCCTTCTCAGAGGATAGGTAGACATTTTACCATCTTCAGCTCCACGATCACTGTCACAACATTGCCGCCTGTGTTACTGGGGTCTCTGGTGAACAATGTCCAGCAAAGCAAAAAAGCAAAGAGCACAGCCTCCTGTGTTTTTACAATAATTGCTAGCCCAAAAAATGAGGAGGAGGGGACATGAAGCTAAACCTGCATTTGTGTGTTAATAAGAAATGAGGAGATACCTACAAGCAAAGATGGATACAGGCACTTGAAGACAAGCATACATCTCTATCAGAACAGAGTTAGCAAGGAAAACCTATGATAGGGACTATTTTTATTTAAAATTCTGGCATTCAACAGCCAGAAAGAACTACTATCTGCAATCAGAGAGACGTTGTATAAAGCATAAAGGTTAATTTTACACTCTCCAATATAAATAATTTGAAGACTTGCACCTATTTCACTTCATCTTTTCTTTTGAGAAGTCTTGGGGATTCTTGATGAAGCTACTTCACACTATAAAACTGTTGCTTGGAGGGCCAGAAAGAGACACCTTGTTTATTGCCATACTTCTCAGTGTCATTCAGTACACATCAGCTACCTAGGGGATGGCATTTAATTATGGAGTTTGACTCTTCTCAGGATTCTTGCTTGACCTTGTCAAAAAGTAATTAATGACATGTGACCTGCAGATTTAAAAAAAGTATGTGAACTTCTTCTGTCCCTGCTTCTCCAAACTGGCCCTGACAGAGGGAGGTATATATGAAAGAGTAAGAACACCGGTGCAGGAACAACACACAGCTGTTCCTCCCAACTCTGCAAAAATGTGAAAACAAGCCCTGCTGGAGAAGCTCTTGTGCCCTATTTCTTCTGGCCTCTAAACATTAGTCCAGAACTCAGTTTTCTAGATGAAGTTCGAAGATACCTAGAGGGAAAAGGGTAAGTCAAAACCCACCAAATTTCAGAAGCAGCATTGTCAGGAGCAGATTAATAATAAGTGGTTGTGTGTGAACACCATGTGTGCATGCATGTTGGAGACAGCATTCACCATTCTAACAGGCAGAGCAGGAGGATGAGTATAATTCTTTCTTTCCTTCCCTTTATTTCTGCTTATGTAAGGAACAGGTGATCTCCTTGCAATTAATTGCATCCAGCCCCAAATACTTATGGGCAGTTTGTTCATCATGCTGGGACTGGCATAGCAACCTGCTGTGAACAACAAGTCCACGGTAGCGATGGCGGGAGCAATGGGCAGGCTGCACACAGGTGTGAGACAACAATTCAGCAACCACTCAACACTGACCAGTCAGAGCCATAACAAGGTAGAAAACAAGGCAGGAAAAACAAAGCTCTTGGCAAGTGTTTCTGAAGCCAGTCTTATCTTTCCACTAAAAATGAGGTCTTTATAACTGGCTGACAAAATTTCATCTCTTCAGCTCATATTTGTCCCCTACAGCTGTCATATTAAGAAGCTCTGAGCTTTCTTACAGAGTCTGTGATCATGAGCTGAAGAACAGGCTTGAAGCGACTTGGGAGTGAAAGACAATATGATCATGCACACATTTTGGATGCCCTTGCGAAAAAGAAAAAAAAAATAAATATGAAAAAAAAAGACTACCAGCCCCTGAGGAATTGTGGGTGTTGGATCCTGAAACTTACTTTTTCTAGTCTTCATCGTTTCCTGCCTCTGTCTGCATATAAAATAAGAACAGGAATGGAATCTTTTACCATCAAATCTTGATCTGGTGACAGTTTAGTCCGCTTGATGATTGAAAGTGCTTTTGAGTTTCAGGCTTTCTTTCATCTTGTTTGCAAACAGAATGATGTTTCTGTCATTTCAGCCATTTGCCCTCATCATGAAGATGGTGATGACAGCCATTTCCCAAAACTATGGGGCTAAGAGAAAAGAGGGGAATGACAAATTTGGAAAGCTGGCAGTATATGTAAAAGTTTAATCAATACAGAAACTAAGTGGTGTTGTGTTCAGGAATGCTGCTCATCGCCCTAAAACATCCAGAAACAGGCACCAGGGAGCTTCAAGTCACCATAAGGCTTTTTCTGTATCCCTGAACCAGCAACTGTAAGACAGTTTTAACCTGTGCTTTGTTACATAGATATAATACACAATGATTATATTTCTCTATACTGGATAGACCCAGAGAGAGGTATTAATATGGCATTAATTAATTACCATCACCACAGATAGCTAATAAAATGTCCTATAATTCAAGTTTAAGAAGTCGGCTTCAAGTAGATGAAGGACAAGAGTATAATTCCAGCTCCCATTTTTTGCCTATATGAATAGGATTCATCAGATATGCCTAGAGTCAGAGACCAGTTCTGAGCAGTTTTTCCAGCAGGGGGAACTGAGCCTTCACCATGCAGAAAGAGGACAATGATGCATTAGAGCATGACCTTAGGTGAAGCACTTAACCTCTTCGTGCCTCATTTCCCCCCCATCTGTGGAAACAGAAATGGCTTTTACCTAACTAGCAGGGGTACTGTGCAGCTTAAGTCATTACTGCTTCACTGTGACTTTGAGAGCCTTGGATAAAAGGTGCTAAGAATCAGCAGGGAGAGGAAAGACACACAGGGGTTGGTGGTGCAGGTTGGTGCAACAAACTAGCTCTGTTAATTCAAATACACACTACTTACATGGATATTTATTACGAAGGGTATTTTTGTTGGTGGTTTTTACTTAGTGGGTATGTGTGTTGGCTTTGGTGTGCTGTATTACCACTCCCAGGAAATTCTCTGTTAGTCCACAGGGCAAAGAACACCACTTGCTTTCCACAGCCTGTTCCACAGACATGTCCAAATGTTGATATAGAGGGATTGTCTCCAGGCCCAAGGCTACACCTCAGGCTTGGTCCTTCTGCCAGGACTATCTTCTAGAGAGTTGACAAGTTGGGGATATGCAGTTTACACAGCTGCCCATGAGGTTAACCAAAGCTCAAAGAAGTCAATAAAATCAGTGAAAGGATTTGTGTTTGGCTCAGCATTCCCTGATTCAAGAACAAGCAACTGATGCGAGGCCTAGATATTCTCCTGAGACCCTACCATGAAGCAGCTAACAACATTTCCTAGGCTGCATTCACATCTGTGACACAGACGTGAAAAGCCATCATGCTCATATTACCAATCCCTAATGCCTTCTCACTTCCCAGCTTCTGTTTTAAACCCTAATGCACTAGCTGTGGGAAAGCTGGCTGATACCAGCAGTATCAGTTGCTAATTTGCCACTTGCATGCCTTAAAAGTATAAATTATGATGGCTTGATTTCCATATGACGCTAACTAGGGGCAAGAACTATGGAAACTTGCATCACTCAGAGAAAGTTAATTACCAGAACTTGACACACCTCAGCATTACAAAACTTGAGCACATCATGGGACTGATTCCCATCCTTTGCTGCTAAAACATGTATTTAACTCCATGGGCTTGAAAGGGACATGCTCATGTTCTATGCTTAACATCAGTCAGAAGAGAAAATGAGCTCCTGTATATTTTTAAATCCCTTCCACTGAGTCTTTTTGCTTGTGAAAAATGCCTTCCATGCTGTGTGTGTGGCTAGTGAGCAAACAGCTCATTACATTTCCGAAACTTCCAGCAGCAATACTTTATAAATCCAGAGATAGGCAGGACAGCATTTAAAAACATGCTCTCACATTCCTTTATTTATCTGACAGGAACGGGAGGTCACAATAAAGCATGTTAGTAAAAGGTTCTGCAGAAGAGAGTACTGTTTGACATGTCAGAAACAACTGAGTGTTATGACCTCACTTTGGATAAACACATTTTATACCACAGACATTTCGGTAAATAACGTTTGGTTATATTAAGTAATGAATAATTATATTAAAAGTAAATTATATGTACCAAAGAGGCAAGAAGGAATTGCAATTTGAACATTTCATCCCCTTGCTATTTGTGGTATAAATAAGTGTCCTAAAGACATTACACCATCTCTTCTTAGAAGTAATGTGGGGGTTTTTTACTTCTAAATCACTAACTTCTAAAGATGAGAACCACACCCCTAGAGGTGGTGAGGTTTTTTTGTCTTTGGCTGTGTTTTTAAAGAAAAGAAAAAATAATCTTTCCAATTTTTTAAAAGCGGAAACACCACGAACCAGTGCATCCTAATGGCTTATGAATGAAATAGATAAGGGTTAGGTTTACTGTGTTTTAAGGCCATGTGCTCTCAAAACTCATTATGTCTTGGTTCCTTGGATGCCCAGCTTTTCAGCTGAACTTCTGCCTGGGCATGCACTTCTTTTCTGGATCTTTCCTGGTATGGCTTGAATCTCACAGAAGGACAAGATGGAAATCTTGTTATTTAGCTATTTAGTTAATTTAGTTTTGTCAATATAACTATTCCTAATAACTATTTATTTAGTTACTTAGTTTCCTTGCTTTTTTATTTGATAGGAGGACAAGGGAGATGCACTTGTGGAAAGTTAAGGATGTTTGCTTACCAGATACAGACTCTGAAAATGTTTGCACTTCTGTGTGTCTTGAAGGGCCTGTGTAGTGCAAGCAGCCTTCCTCATTTGCATGTGAAGAGCGCGTGAAACTAAGAAGAATCTCTGGCTGTGCATTGCCAAGTGCTCTCCTCTCTCTTTATGGGATTATGAAGTGCTCTCATAAACTGTCAGACTGACACCTGCAGCGAGCAGCACTTGGGAGTGTCCAAGCAGTGCGTGAGAGCACTTTACCATGCCAGAAAGAAGGGAAGGAAAGCAGGGGAGCCCTTAAAAAGGAACAAAATTCTTACTGAGACAGAGAAGTGCAATTAAGAGTGGCTGGCACTAACGGAGAATCTTTTTCTCCATTTTAATTTCTGAAGTGCTGAGGAAGTATAAAAAGCATGTACATTTGCATATCTGAAGCACAAGGTACCATTTCCTTTTCAAGCATAGGGGTGCCAGGGACTCCGATGTGCCCTCTTGTTGCTCCTGGCACAGTGTGCTGTCTAGCATCATACTTTCAAATGGATTTCAATATTCAGCACTGATAGCTCCCACTGTAACTTTTGCAATCCTGAGGATAAGGCAAAAGGTGGTAAGGTAGTTTTCTTTTCTTTCCTTTTTTTTTTTTTTTCTCCCCTGTTTGCATGAAGAAACACTGCTGTGTTCTGTCTGCTTTCCAGACACCCTGCCTTAGGAAACTTTTAAAGACTGAAATGCAAGCAGAGGTTATCAGTAGAAGAATTTACACAGGTCATTTTTATACAAATCTGTAAATCTCTCTGAAATTTATAGAAGATATTTACACTCACAACATACAGTGATAAAGGATATGAAGTTCAATATTTTTACATAACATTAAACAGACACAAATAAAGATGCAAAGGGGCATATGGTGGGATCCACATTTCCCATAATGTCTGAACAACTCTTCTGCTATGTGGTGGAATTCTTGGCGTGGAGAAAACCAGTCCAGATGTGCCTGGCCTACAGGAATATGGGGTGGGGGTGTGCGAGTGGTGTGGTGCTGCTACTACTCTCAGTGCTATATGACAGCATGAATTCCTCAGCAGGGAAGAAACATTTAGATCCCTCCCATAGTTAATTTATCCATTTTGAAAAGTGACTGACTTAACTTCAGCTGCTTGAGAAAAGCAAAGGAACAGTGGAAGACAATAGAAGAGGTGGTAAAAGTAACTGTCAAGCTTAAAGGTAGAAGACTAAGACTTATGTTCATTTGTCATGAAAGATAACAAGGAAAGTTAACATCACAGGGTAAAAAACATTAGAAATGAGTCAATCTCTGGGGAAAAAAACAAGTCAAAGTAGGAAGAGTGACAATACTGATGAAGTTCTGTGGGGATTATTTAGACTGCATCTGAGTAACTGTTCTGCTCCAAGTTAGGTGAAAACACAACTGTTTTAAGGAAAAAATAACAAAGGAAACTGAAATGCAGAAAAAGCAGAAACTACAGAGAGATGAGAAAAAAACCCGAGTGTATGACTCTCCCAATTTGTCAGACCAATTCATAAACACATATCTTCCCTCTTCCTCTTAGAATCCCATTTGTATTACCCGAATTCAGGCTTACCATGGGAATACATGAATCAGTGGATGCCTGGGCCTAAATAAGGACACACATGAGAACAGTGAACTCTGTCTATGGCCAAGTTCACACATGTAAGAGCTGGTACAAGTACACGTGCATAAGCGGTAGGAAGTGACACATACATGCTATTTCAAGTGCTTCACTCAGCAAATGAACTCCATAATATTCCCCCTGAAATAGGTTGCTCCCGGGTGCTTAACGAATGATTGGTCATTTAATGGCCCAAGGCAAAGCCAAGGAAGGTTAACACACTGACAAAGCGGACATTAACTATGATAACAACTGTTTTCATGGAGGATCATTGCTATTATAAACCTTATTCAACACTATAATGCCAACAATCATTCCCTACTTTTTCCTCATCTTTCAAAATAGTGTCTTCATGATGCAGCAAAGCAAAGAGCGCAGCCAAAATCCGAGACCTTCAACTTTTAATAATCGCCTTTCTGTTTGTTCAGGTACAAGCAGTACTGGACTTTGGCTGGAAGATATATCAGTTTAAAGAAATGTTCATTTAAACAGAACTCCACAAGTACATTCTACCCTGGAGTAAGCAAAGGGAATGAATTGTCTCCATCAGGCAGTTTGGTTGGCACAAAGAGTGTCCCATCCATGGAAACACTCAAGGTCAGGTTGGACAGGCCTCTGAGCAACCTGGTCTAGAGGAAGGTATACCTGCTTATTGCAGGGGGTTGCACTAGATACACTTTAAATGTCCCTTCCAACCCAAACCATGATAGAAACCTATGATTCTGAGTCACATTTTGTTTGCTTTGTAGGAGTCACCAACAGGTCTATGCAGGGGGCTATGTTTCTGGCTTGCCACGAAGTATCCACTTAAACATTACTTTGCTAAGGAAACATCTAAAATGTATTGCCTCAAGTAAAAGATGTGTAGCCTTTCCCCCCCGCAGCATCTCCTAATGCATAAGGTATTCTTGACATTTGAAAGAGAAAGTTCTGTTAGGAAAGATCCACCGTACAGTTTTTGCCTTGGACAGCACAGGGAAGGCTTCCAACCACAGAGGCCATTAAAGCTGGAAACCAGCAGGCAAAAGCTACAGATGCTAATGAGTTGCCACTATGGAATCACTTCATGGTATTCAGAAACTTAACAAAAGAATGATTTTTTTTTTTTTTTTTAAGACCAAAAATAAGGTATCAGAAGTATTACCCTGCAAAGACTACTGCAACTCCGTCTCTCACGAAGATCCAAGAGCCCAGCAACAATTAGGGCACTAAGGGCTCAAGAAGATAAGTCTAATTAAAATCCTCAGTGCAGAGATCAGTGACCTGACAACACGTGATCTTGTCAGTTCTACACATCAGTTTCCATCTCCTGGTGAAGGTCCAGCAGGCAAGTGGAATGGATAGAGGCTGGCCACAGAATTGTTTTACAGGGTTGTGGGAAGGGAAACCAGAATGTACACAGTATCACCCATACACTGGAAATGAAGCAATCACTGAAACTTACAGAAACTAAATCTCAATTAGGCTTTGAAGTTTAAAAATTAAAATGTCTGAGATCAGATGGCTGAAACATTTGTATCCAACCCATATGATAAATGTGTTTAATAATAGTTGTACTTTGAACTTTGCTATCTCCTTCTACTTTAAGATCTCAAAAGGTTTTGCAAGCTTTAGAAATAAAGCCTCATAATACCTCTGCAAGGTCAGCACTATTATTCTCATTTGTAAAAGTAGAATAACTTGGCCAAGGTCACATACAGAGAGTCAGTTGCAGAGCTGGGAATAAAACCTATCTTTTCTGGCACTTGACTACCTATATTTAAGGTGATCTGCAAAGGAAAAAATATTTGGGCATGTGCCTATTTTTTTCTTTTCATTTTTATAATGAATAAAGAAAGTGTTAAGATTTTTTCAAGAGTTCATACAAACTGGTCTGAAGGACAACAATGGTACTTCAAATAGGAATAATGATATAGATTTAATTTTCAAGCACTTTGAAATCCACAGGAAAAAAAATGTTAAATTAAATGCTGGTTAATAAATAACAACAATAATGATAATAATAATCATCTGCTGTAGCACTAGCAGAATAACTCCCTACGTTAGAACTGTATTTGAGAATAAAAGTAAGATGCCCCTGATACAATTACTCTATCTCATTTATGGTTATGCCACAGTGGTATAATTATAATTATTCCACTATTGTTCTACCAGTTCATTTCCCTGTGCAAAATAAGCCATAAGGGATTCTTTTCCTGCTTCCATTCAACATTTGAAATTTATATTCTTTTTACCCTAGACATTCTCTGATAGAAAATTCAGTAAACTACTGCATTCCAGGAGACCTGGGGACACATCTACAGATCACATTAAGTTGTTGTAACTCTGACTCCATAGACAACCTGAGGCTTTGCTTTTTTAAAAAAATGAGGAGGAGCGATCTGTGAGAACACTGAGCTAATTTTTTTTTTAAACCACACTGAACTGAGATGAACAGGAAGCCATCAGAACAACAGCTTTCCAGAGAAACAAACAGAGAATCCTCAAAACCCAACCCCCATTTGAGTGGACTGCATTCATGACAGCTGCTCAGGTGATCAGTCTCTCTAAAAAAACAGGGTTAAGTGCTCTGACATTCTGAATGCATCTGTTCAGAGTGTGACTAAAACAACAAAGCACCACAAACTCAGTAGTCTCCAACACATTTATCTTTTCCACATTAGATGAAAAGCCAAAGTACACCCATTTAAACAGGTGTCATATTTCATGTCAGACACCCAAATTGGAGCACTAGTTTCAGCACTTACAAGCAAAATCCTACCTTGCAAATCTGTAATTTCACTCGCAAAACAGCCACCTTTTCACACAGAGATTTTTACTTACTGGAGTGTTCTGACTATAGTCAGTATAGAAAATCTAAGAAAGCTGTATGATATACCTCTATCCCTACCTTTGGCTCCTATTTCTCAGCTTATCTGCCTCTGTTATACCTGGCCTTAGGTCACTATTATGAGATATAGCGACTGGATTGCATGCACTGTAGCTTCTCAGGTGATTAACTGCATTCCCACAGTGATAGAAGCCTCCTCAACTGTGGCTTTATTTTTATGCAAGGGAAAATTGAAGACTGATGGGAAGGCAGCTAAATAACAACTCTGAAAAAAAACAGTACAGCTTAGATCTTCATAGTCATATTCTCAGACTTCAGTAGTCACACTTCTGCTGTACAATTCTGCATCTATAATCGCACACTGTGTCCTTTCTATGTGATTTGTGGAGCTTTGCATTGTTAAGCTCACCTAATAATAATAAAATGGCTACAAAATCCCCTGAGAAGGTTTGTTATAGGAGCTTGCTATCAAAACACTTCCCCAGAATTTCTGAGGCTAGACATACACACGGACATGCCTTCTGAAATGAAGGCAAAATAGTCTTGCTCTTTTGTGATATCCATGCCATGACAGTGATTTCTCCTAAGTCACTGCATTTTAAGCACATACTAGAGGCGGCAGCAGTTAGAGATAGTCAAAAATGCCGACATACTTGAAACACAAGCAAGAAAGGACAAGGCACATGCAGTTTAGAAGTGCTTCCTAGGAATGATCTCTGGCACCATTAGAAGAAGTTGTGTCCTGGAAGCTCTGGCACCACCACCACAACAGCAGTACACCCACAAACACCTTCCATGGCAGGAAGCTTTGTGGGTAGCCTGTCTAGAAGGAGCTAGGTACTCACTGTATTTCAGTGTCACATGTCTTCAGTCTGTTGGCACAAGACACAGATGGAGTGCTGACCCACAAGCAAACAATTCCAAATTAACTTAATGAAAATATGTGAACTGGTCAGTGTATGAAGAAACTTGCAAAGGGTGGAAAACATGGTTGCGAAAGTCTGCTACCTGCTCAGTCAGAGTACCTGTACCATGTTTATTTGAGGAGCTAGTAACTAGATCCATTCTTCTATTATTATCTAAATCTCTGGGAGTGGAGGAAAAAAATAACTCCTCTGGCAGATGTCTATTACATAGACACCTCTCTGATATTAGCAGAACCATTAAAATCAATGCCATGTTACTGTCTTATCGTGATCAGTAGTACGGTGTCGTACACCCTGTTCATTTTCTGAACCCACTGCACATAGCAGATCTAGCACTAGGAAATCAGCTTATCAAAAGTCTCAGGCCTTTTTCAGAAAGCTCCTACAGCTGCTGACAGGAGCCACCACACATGCTCCAAAGCACAGGTATTAATTTACCAGGAGAAGGAAGGAGATCATCGATTCAACATGCATGAAGCAGCAAGTGGTCATCAGAGAGAAAAAAAAGAAAGACTTCTATTTTATTAACTAATCTCAGTGGACTTGAGACAATCATTGAGACCTAAATTTATACTCTGTATCTGGCACTAATCCCTTTGCCAAGAGAGCAATTCCTTCTCAGGTGTGCATTTGATCCGGAAGGTAACCCTGGATGGTGTTACTAAACTAAAAGCAGCAACATGCTGATTCCCACTTGCCGTGGAGATCAGGTGGTGAATGAGCAGGAATACAGACAGAAAAATCCTTGTGATGGAGGGAGTTCCCTAGGAGAAGTTTGATCTGGATAGCAAAGAAGAGGGGAGGGAGGATAAAAGATGTCTAAACAAAACACAGCCAGTGCATTAACAAAGCTGCTTTTCAGTACCCCCTGAGGAGAGAAGTCTCTCTCTTAAGAGAAGGTGATTGAAAGGATGACATTCAAAGCATGAAATCATAGTATCTACTCTAACAAAGCCATCTGAGCGCAAATAGTTTGTAACACAACCCACCTAAAAAAAACAGCACAGAAGGTGGAAACAGCAACAAGCCAGTTAATTTCAGGAACAACCTGAGGTAAGGATCCAGATGCATAACACTTCCTTTGCTGAGTGCTCTGCTGGCTGGGCAAGGTGTTCCTCACTGCAGCTCCAAAGATTAAGTTTACCAGTGACTCCAAGGGTTGACATGGTATCCTCTTTCTTCTAAACATTTCCTCAAATATGTAGCTTTTTATCACATGGAAATATGGTCTTTTATCTCTACCATCAGCATTGACAACATGCAGAGAACAGTTATGGAGAACAGTTTTCCATGCAGCTTAGATCCCAAAAAATGCAACTGCCCCACACCATGTATGCTTTTCCTTTTAATCTTCCAGGGTCATCACTTCTCTCTTGCAAAAGAAAGAACTTTGTCCATATTCATCTAGACTTTGATATGCTGAGCACCATCCCAGTGAAAACAATGGAAATGTGCTGTCTGTTGCACTGATATCAACACTCACTCTGGTCCCAGGGTCTCTTTTCCAGTCTGGCAGCCCAGGAATGTGGTGCTATTACCTATGCCAGTGTTTCCCCAGACAGAATCAGTCATGCAGGGATCCAACCCTTCAGCTAGAAATTTTGATTTCAGATGGCAGGGAAGTAGAAGTGTTTTACTCAGTAGGACCAGTTTCTACCTAAAGCTGCTACAATATGCATGTTCTCTCCAACCTCGCAGCACCTTCTTTCAACTATCCTCTGGGGAAAAATGGATGAGATGTTCAAAAAGTGGAGGGGACTACCAGAGATGGATAGAAAAAACAGATTAACTGCTAAGAGGATATTTGTAACCAGCAGAGAAGGAACGTGGTAGCTAAAGTTTGTCAGAAAAAGTAAGAGTCAAACATTCTATTCTTGCAGCATCTGTAAACATGCATTTAATTTCCCATTCATTTATTTTTAGTCCTTCCTGGAGAAAAGTAAACATTGTGAGAGAGGAAGGAAAGAAATTTTTTGCTTCTAAAACTGAAGGCTTTCTAAATATTGAAAAGTGGTGCAGTGTAGGCAGAATTTTGGCTCCATTGCCTTGAGATTGAAATTCTTCCTTAAAGACAGAGAGTGAATAGTCATAGTACAGACCTACTCCCAGACATTGCCCCTAAATCACACTTCCTCTCTCATTTGAAGGAATTGTTTCTGGTAGAATCACTGCAGTGTCTTGCTCTCTTCAACTTGTGGCTACTGTGCTTTGGCACCAAACAACGGTATTAAACCAGGAGTAGGAGCCAAAATTTTGTGAGATATGTGGAAATGGTTAAAGCAATATGGACAAAGGCTTAGCAAGACTCCTTTCATTTGCCTAACTAAACTCCAAAACTGGTGAAAAGCACCATTTGGCAAATGGGAGGGAGTATAAGTTTTCATGTCCTTAAAGCACCACTGTTAACCAAATACCATAGGTGTCACTAAGATGTTGAGGTTTTAACCAACATAATACCCAGACCTGCATAAACAACCATTGTCACAGCAACATCAGCTTGAAGTACCTTTTCCTTTCCCATGCCATTTCCTACTGTGTGTGAATTACTCCACCTTACTTCAGAGCTTCAGGTCTCCATGCCTTCACTTTGATTTCTTATCAGAGGATGATGAGGCAGAGGCCTTATTTCAAGGAGCACAAGGCAGACCTACTACATTCCCTTTTACCTCCTCTTCCACTCCTGTGGAAGCAGGTTTGTGTGGATGTTTTTATGCTACTTAAGGTTCTCCTAGGGAAGACAACTTCCCAGCCAGCTACTGAAGCGGGTTTCCCAACAGCACAAGCAAGAAGGAGGAATGCAGGGGATCCAGCCCAGCAGACAGCATGAGAAACCACATGAAATCTATTTTATGCTTGTTATCTGGACAGACAGCTCATAGTGGATACAGGCATGCAATGGAATCATCAGTAGATATACTGGTCTATTTTGCCCTTAGAAGCAAGGCAGAGTGGAAACATGTATTGAACAGGCAGTTTGGGTTTATCTAGAGGTTACGGAACAGGAAACCTGAGTAATTTTTTTCTTTCTCATAATGGCCTGTGATTTGACCAACACAGTATAACTGTGCAATATCTAAATTAAATTCTTATTGAAGACGATCTTACTTCAAGAAAGACTTCTTCTTCCTTTCTCTCACTTCAGATTTCCAGAGCAAATAAAATGAACACTGATGATCAATGAAGTTCAGCTGAAGTTCAGCACAGAGGCAGTTCTATGCAGGAGACTAACTAAGCAAATCCAAAAGACCACTGTGTAACACACTTAGGAGATTGCCAAAAAGGCAGCTCTAGATTTCAGTATACAGGCTATTCTCTCAGTTAATATAAACTCAGACTTACTTGTCTATAATGTTGTACCTCTTGCCCTTTCCAGATTAAAGTCAGGACAATGTTACCATCTTTCTTGCCCTTCTCCCCACTTCCTATTTCCTAAAATGAAATGAGCAAAACAAGGACTATCACAAATTGGTGGTGAAAAAAACACCAAACAAACAGAGCAGAGCATGGTAGATTATACAGTTAGATAGGAGAAGGTATAGCAAAATCGGAGAAGGACAGGACCAACACCTTTACCCAGCAACTGCCTCCTCAGTTTTACAAGGAACTACAGTATAATATCATCATTCACCTCTATTCCACACAAACCACTGTGCTATAACCATTTTATACCTTTATCTGAGCCTCTATCAGTCCTCCTTTTGGGGACTGCACCTGAAAGTCCTTCTAGGTTTTGATTTCCCATTACAGACACGCACAAAATCCTCAAAGCCAGAGTTTCATCATGCTTCTTCCAGCACCAGATCTTACTAGAGTAACCTAAGGGTCAGGAAACATCAACTGATTGGACAAAAACCTTATTGAGTCTGCTGTAATACTACAAATACTTCATATATGTTCTGATGATGATGGCTTTTTGTTACAAGACCAGAACAGTGTAACAGCAGGGTAAGTCTTCATACATCACCTATTTAACATTTCCAACATGTGTTATTCTTATAGTCACAGGAAAAAACCTCCAAAAACTGCAGTGGTAACTTGGAGCATAGTCCAAAAGGTGGGGGATCTGGATTTAATATCAGGTAGTGACTCCCTGAGGCACAGGGTGGTTATATGGTGTAAATGAACCATGATAGAGAGATCTTGCTCGAAAGATCAGTGATGCTGGGATAGCGGTGAACAAATGGCTGCACAGAGAGCAAACATGAATCAAAAAAGGGAAAACCCACTATTTTTTTCAGAAGCTGAAAGGGCTTCCATTTCAGTCCAAAAATGCTCCACGAAAGAGAAAAGACAGTCATAATACTTCCTTCAGGAAATCAAAGACTGAACTTTGAGGAAAACAAGGCAATTATTTTGATAACTGTTCAGGATTTGAAGCAATTGTAAAAAAGATGGAGGCATCCCCAAAGTTCATTAGCTTCTCAAGCAGTGCCCCAGGCCCAGCTTTGCTACTGAACCCCCCACATTAATGGAGAATGCTTCAGCTGTGCATTCTACACTGTCTCCTTAGAACTGCAAGGAGCCCACCAGCTGCAAGCCCTGCTCCCCTCTTTCAGAAAGGCTGCATTATATAAGGAAATACCACTATGGTCAGTGATGGTCAACAGACCTTTTGTCTTTAGATCTCTTTTTTCTTCTCCTTCCATTTGTTTTTTTTTTTTTCTTGCTTGCTTTTATTATATAAAGGCAATATTTACAGCCAAGGCAGTGCTGAGTAAGATGCAGTGATTATGGCTGATTTTATCACAGCCATATTACTTAGCTGCAAGGTGAAGCGCTGTGCTAAAATGGATCATGAATCCCTGAAATTGACTATCCGTCACCTTTATAATCCTGATGGAAAGGCAGGTCAGATCAGGCCTGACAACTTCCCATGCAAACGAGACTACAACAGTGACGTGAGCTTGCCTCAAGGCATTTATTTGTCTGGAGAGGAAGGTGATGCCTTAGGGAACTGGACTAGAGAAAGAGAGAGAGGAGAAACTAACTACACCAACTGCCCCTGAAGGAATCAAATGCAAATACAGGAGCCAAATTTGCGCACAGAAAGACTACTAAGAGTATTGAAAGAAAGAATATTACAAGCAACTAAGAGTCAGGATTGCAGCATGAAGGCCTCCCCCTAGGCTGAAGAACTAAGTTCTGTTTCAAAGTTAGAAAAATAAAATAACTCCTTCTCATCAGTGAGATTTTGTAGCATGAGATGAAATCCACATATGGAGAAAAAAACCCCTTTGAAATGTTTGGAGATTCTAGTCATAATTCCTTCAAATTCAGGGTCAGTGTCTTTCTCACAAAGTCAGATTTTAAAAGTGTCTCTAATTTTTGAGACAAAATTCATCAGAGTGTCATCAGTGGCCGTTAATGTGGCATCTATGTGACAAAGCCCACAGAGTGATAGAAGTGTTGACTCACACAGGGGTGTTATTTTGAGACAATCAGAACAGTTGATGAGAAAATCACTGAACTATCCCAGTAAATCTTCTTAACTGGCATATGGCAGTATTACGGAAACTTCCCAGTCTGACCATTCACAGGACACTCTGGCAGTCACATGCCCAACACCAGAGACTTTCACTGCTGGGAATAAAGCTCCTTCACAGTAGTGACTCCAGTGAGCCGACAGGTGCCCTGCTTGACTTTTTACACTCACAGAGTCAGATCATCACAGTGACCCCACTTACGCGGTCAGATCAGGTTTCCTTAGTGGTTCGACCTCAGGTTTCCCTTAGCAGAGTCTTAGTTGTCTCATTTAATAAAGCAATTTATTGATGTTGCAGTAACACAGAAATAGCCCAAGATGGTGCCTCTGGGAAAATGACCCCCAGCAAAGGACCCCTTGGGCTTTTATCCCCTCACAGTCCAAGCACTCAAAACTCTCACTCTTCCTCCTAAGTCTTTGACTCCTACTGTGTTTCCAGTGTGTCCCATCCATCTGGCCTGCACCACTGGTCTTCTGGCCCTTTGTTATGAAAAGGGTTGACAGTTCACAGCCTCTTGTCCCTGGCTTCTGCCCCCAGAGCTCAGTCTGCAGCTCGCACTGCACCAAAAGTATTCCTCAGCAGCCACATGCAAGTGAGACTCCCTAGGAGAAAAGACTAATTGGCATGTTATTTACTATTTCTAATTGAGGTACTGCTTCAGGTAAACAGAGAACAACCAACTTCTTAAGCAAAAATTGTTCTAAAGTATAAACACAAGTTGTCTCATTCACACCCCTTCCAGGTTTGAGTGTATTTCAGTACCACCAAACACGAAGGAGAGTTCTTGTTCTTGGCATCTATGCTCTAGTCCCAGCATAGTTTCTTACAAACCAGGCATCCTAGCCATATAGTCATCTACACTACTGTTCCTTATCCCTGTCCAAGCAGAATGAGGATAATACTATGTATGTCACAGGATTGCACACTTGTTAAAAGTGGCGTAGACTCTTTGAGATCCACAGATAAATGGTATTAAGGAAGGGCAAAGACTACTTGCATCTTGCTCTCCTCACCTGTCCTTTCTTCCCCTTTTCTCTAGTGCCTCTCCTACGTAAGTCACATCCCAGCTAAACCTCTTAGTGAGTGATTACATTAGAGATAGTGCTAATTACCAAATGTCATCTGTGTGGGACAATCTTATCAACACCCCACACTTCCTCCCCTGAGGTGAGGGGGTTTGATCTATTTCATAAAAGTATCCTAGTTATCTGCTCTAGCAAGCTCCATTCCCTCGGGCTTGAAGGTGGCTGGTTTTCTCATTTTTTCCATCCTAAGTACAGATTCAAAGCTTTTCTGGTAGAACCTCTTGCAAGGAGGTGAGCTTACTCCAACACCACCAGACTGCTGGGTGTTATCGTCTGTGTATAAAAGGAGCCAGTCTGTTCCCAAGGTGCTGTGTTTCAGATAATGCATCTGAAATGCTCGTACCCTCACACACCCTGCAGCAAGATCTGCTGTTCTGTTGCCTGTCACTGGGCAGAGAAATTCAATACCAAATGCTTTGGTAAGGCAACTGAATCACAACTTAGTATCACCTGGTATTTTTTTCACAGAACCTCCATCTGACCAAGTTCTGCCAGTGCCGTGCTCTTCAGCCCTGCAGCACTTCCTGCTACCCCAGTTTGGGGCTCACCCCACATTTCCAACAACTTAACATGGGGTAGGCTCAGTGACCCTGTGGTTTTGGCTACAGCACTGCTAGTTACATCGGTCTTAAAAAGGGTAATTTTCCATCTTCCATTATTATCCAGAAGGCTGTTGCTACCTTATTAGTAGATGCGTCGGTTGTATTCTTTCTGAGGGTTTGGTTATTTTTGTGTTTGAAGGTTGTTAGTGTTTTGTTGGGTTTTTTTCATATAATTTGTGTGCATATTACTTGCTGTCCCTGGAATTCATTTTGTTCCCTGCTAATGAAACCTCTGCGTCGCTAACAAAGCAGAAAATAAAAAAGGTAAATAGCACTCTCCAGAAACAATTTGTTTCGTGTTCTGTAAATTTTTGCTGAACAGCATCTCAGGGAATTTTCACCCCAATAAGAGAAAAGAGAAGTGGGAGGTGAATGAGAAAGGGCTAAAAATGCAGTTAGTTCATCTGGAAAGGAAATAATAATTATGGTCACATCATGGACAAATAGGTACCCAGAGAGCTGCACCTGTGAAACTCCAGAAAGCACCTGAGCACAGGCAAGCCATTCAATCCAGCAGAAACCACTGGTTGCAGAGAGATTTGAAGGGGAGATTAGTTTTTTCGCATTTAACCCTTTGAAGCTGTGCTAAGAGTCAGCTGCCCTTGCCACTGTCCCACCTCAGAAAACAGAACAGGACACAAAAAATTAATGAGCAATCCTGTTTTGCTAAAACACAGGGCCACAAGATAGGTATAAACTGTGTCTGGCAGTATTGCTGTCAGTGAACATGAAACAAGAAGATGAAAAAGCTTAGGAGGAGGTGATGCTGTTTTTTCCTATCATGTGTGTTGCTACTACCTACCAGAGAGAAGCACAAGAGGTTCTACTAAAGGCAGTTTCTCTGTCACACAGGTGGGACATCATGTTCACTTTCAAACAGCTGAATACATATCACAGGGCTGAATTTTCCAAAAAATTAGACTGTTGAAGAGATTTTCCATTTCATAGTGAAGCTCCTAAATCAAAGGCTTGCAAGTGAAAAAGCTCTGAATTTCCAGCTACTTCCACTGCTTTACTGTCTGACATTCAGAGACGTAAAAACAATGTCACAGAGCAGGAACGGAGAAGATCATACATCCTTTCACCTGAATAGTCAAGTAATATGCCACCTTTGTGCCTTATTGCTTGACATGACTTGACTGGTGAAAGTATACAAGGGAATTAAATGGCCAAAAGCCTTGGGGTCCTAAGCCCCTTAGGCAGCTTTAAAATTGTATCCATAGTGCTCCACACATGAACATACCTTTGTCCTATCACTCACTGGATTACTGGACCAGCCCTTGTACGGAAGATTAAATACAAACTGCTCTACTGCTAAAGCATATTTATTGTGCTTTAACCAGCATGTAATTTATACATCTCTTCTTGCAGAGTTGGAAAAACTCCATCAACAATAATAACAGCAACACTCAATTTCAATTGGTACGTTTTAAACCTGGAATAAGCAACTTGTTATAACTATAAAAAGGTCTTTAGAAGTTATGCAAGGTATTCATTGAGCTGCTAGGAGACGATGAAAGTTGGTTTTGTAGCATCTCTGCAGTGAAAAAGAATGCAGTAACCAGAAAAATCCTGGCAAGATAGCAGCACCATCTCAGGAGATGATTGGTGCAGCTATACTAGTTATTTACATGAAGTCAATTCCAAGTGATTATTAAGAACATGAGGTTTATCGTTCAATATAAAAGGCCAGTTCATTATGTCCACACAAGCTACAGCTTAAATGGCAAACCTCAATAATTCAGTTTTTCTAATAGCAGTTTAGGATTTAATCGCTGCACAATAACTGCATTAATTCTGAATTAATTTCTTAATGGAGATGTAATTGTCTTGAGCTTCATCTAAGGGGCCAAAATATGCTCTCACCAGCATAAATCCAGTAGAACATCATATGAGAGAGTGGGATGATTTCAACATAAGGAAACTTGAATTCAGCGGGAAGATGAGTTTTACGCTGGTGTCAGAGAGAATGACGTGGCCCAAATGTCATTTGCATTTTTTCACTTTCAGTCTCAAATGGCCCTTTTTTGCCTGGGCAATGTCCATACAAGCACTGAACACAAACGGTATCACCTCTGTTTACTACCATTATTATAATAATTCATTTGAAAGATATGCTTAATCCCAAAAGGCTGCAAAGCATTTTGCTGCAGGAAAAATTTTTCACTTAATAACAAAACGCTTTTAGATCTGGGGTGAAGCCACAGCTTAAATAGACAGAGAAGCTAAAAAGGCAGACAGCCACATTTCCATTTGGCTAAGACATTCAAACTGACACCTCCAAGTACTATAACAAGCTCTCTATGAACATTTAAAGACCATGAGTTCAGAAGGTATTCACAAGAACTCAGATGTTATTGTAGCAGGCACCCTGGAAATCCTTAAGCTAGAACTGAAATCAGTGGGAACAAAAAAGTCATCACTGCTGCAGTCATCATATGGAAAAGAATGGTGATGGCAAGAAACTCATGTTGTAGGAAGAATGCCTAGATAGCATGAACAGGGACTGATTAAACATATTTTTGATTCTCCAGTTACCCATTTGAGTGGATGAACTCTTAGTGCAAAGAAGAAAGTTGCGAGCATAAAAAAAAAGCAAAGCAATAAATCATCTGGAGAAATCAGTGAGACAGCTAAAAGTTACAGGGACAACAGTGCAAGTCACATGGGAGTCTACTGAGTGGCAGAGGCTGAATTTAACCCTGGAAGTCCCGAAGCTGCAAGGAGTTCTTTGGGGCTCATCCCGTTCAAGGCAATACCAGTGGACATACCAAGTGCGGTGGTAACACCTCTTATAATCCTAGCCAGACAGATACGTTGCAAACTCAGTCTGTGATAGTAAGTAAACCTGACTGAGAAAACACAAACTAACACAACCCAATGCTCTTACTTCAGTTTAAGGCATACCATCTACAAAGGTAAACTGAACAACAACAGGTAAATACAACTTTTTCCTGTTGCAAGCAGGCAGAGAGAAGAGAGAATTTTCAGGTGTACATGTTGAGCATTTTCCTACCAGCACTACAGCAATCTCAAGTGAATTTTCTATCCATTTTACATCCATTCACACCATCAATGACACAGAACCACTTACAGCCCCTCCAATGTTTGATTTAATATTTATCAAATGAGAAGAGCAGTCACAAACTGCATCCTGCTAAAACATCATGCACCTACTTGCCCACTTCTTGAGGATCTCCTCCACAAATACTGCCCGAACACAACCTTGAAGGCATCTCATACAACATCTGTGAGATGCTACAAACTGTCATGCCACAGAGTGCCAGTGGCACAGATGTACTGCACCAGAAGTCAGTGTTTTAAATTACTTAAGTCAGCCCTAGTTTAAGTCTACATGCAATGTTTACTCTCCTCAGGTAAAAGTGACAGTTTTCAACTACTTATAGGCTCAAGACCTCTATTCAGACTTGAAAGATGGGGATAGTTAGTTGGAAGAGTACCAAGAAGAAGTAATTCTCTTCATATTAAGAGAAAAACAATACACAGACAAAATAACTATTTTGAAAAGCCTTTCACCTTTTGATAGAAGACAACTCAGCAGCTTCTTTTGAGTCTACTACTTATATATGAATACATTAGCAATATATTCCTTCACATTGCACTAATACAAGACAAATGCAAGCAAATAGATATTCACTAATTTTTTTGTGAAGACAAAAAAAAAAAAAAGAAAAAAAGCCATAAAGATTATTTCTCCTCTCGTGACAGAAAGGCCTCAATAGACAATGTACATGATGTGAGCAAGGCAGTCAGCATCAGAAGTTGTGTTCAGAGATGAAGAGACCCTGGCATTTTTGTATGCCTGAAAAAGGCATTGGCTTTCAGGTCAGTGAGCTGACCCTCCTTATCGAAAAAGGTCATGATGAAATTTACCAGATCAATCATCAGAACTGTTGGAGATAAAGGGAAAAAACCTTCCAGAACAGTTTTGATTTAATTTTTTTAACAAAATCAGATCTCTCTATGGAAATTGTCAACATCAATGAAATGTTTGATGGCTAAACATTGAAGAGTCTCAGTGCAATAATCTCAGAACATTTTGTTTCGATCCATTCTTTTGATTTTTATGTCATGTTAATATTCCATTTAATCTATTGTTCTCTGTTAGATATATGTGGATTATTATTTACTTACTAGTTTAATACAATAAAAAAGTAAAAGTAAATAAATCAAAGGAAAATAGCGAGAGTTTAAATAATAAAAAAAAAAATCAGTTTTGAGATCAAGAAAATTTCTCCACAGGGAGAAAATTGAGATCTGAATTCAGAATTCATCTCAATTTATCTAGATAGGCTCAAATTCTAGCATCCACAGTGTAACTGCCCTGGCATTCTAGTCATTACAAGCTCTTCTGGCCATTGCATAATCTGTGCCAGGCCAACTGGGGAAGGAAACAAAGCTTAGAGAAAGAAAAGAAGATATAACTTGGCTATACCTTAGAAAGAAAGGGAACTTGCTATAGCCTCTGGCATTCCATGCTTATCACAGACATTTGCCTGTGGTGTCCTGATTCCCTGACATGCAAGATACAGCATAATTCACATGTTAGGGCAGATTTTCTAAAAGCAGGTTACATCTGTGGTTCAGCACATCACTGGATTAAGTAATTTTTATGTTGTCTTTATAGGTCTTTTTTGTCGTCTAGGTTCTTATACCACATCCATCACTACAGTATCACAGCACCTGGTGATGCTCATCAGAAACAAAATCAATAAGGAGTCAAGATTGCATGAAATGGTGGCCAAAACTATGTTCTTAAATTCACAGTTTGACAGAGAATAAATAGCATGACCCTCTACACTGAAAGAACAAAAATGATCAGGTAAACCCAAATGAACATGCCATGCTAAATCTCCACAATAACTTACAAAACGCACCTACATATAACTACAAAACTAAGCCAAAGTACTGGGTTCAGAACCAGGAAAATTTCCTGATCTCTTAATGGTTGGTGGTGGGTCTGGATAGTACAACAGCTTTTTCTGGACTTCAGACCTATGAATTTGTGAATTTACAACAAAAGTGTTGCATACTTCAACCAAAATCACCCAGCATGTTTCAAACTGTAGTAACCTACAGACACATCCTAAGCAACACTCAGACTTTGGCAGCAGAACACTCCAAGAACTTCTGCACATTGAGGTAGGTGATGAAGCAGATGAGCTTTTAGGACCTCTGTAAACTATTTTCTCTGTGATCCTATAAGCCTGCACAATCTAGCCACAAGGGATCTTTCATACAAACATAAATTACTAAAGGGAAGCTGGTACAAGTCTCTTGCTCTCTCCCAACTTTGCACATAAGGAGTGCTGAGGTTATTACTGGTTCATCAAATATTCCATTAAGACTGACAGTCCAAAAAGAGAAGTGCCATTTGCACAAGTTCTCTCCGAGCTCCAGCAACCCTGTCAGTGTCACAGCTGGACTAAGATTCTGTAGTGAGCAAAAATGAAGTCAGAACCTCTTTAATATATAATTAGCAATAAGAGGAGTGTGAGGACATTTGAATAATACATCTCATGGTCAGAAAAAGCTGTAGGAGCCAAAAGAGAAAGCGGCATAACAAGTCAAAGGGGCAAAAATCAGAAAAAACCCCAAGATTAATGTACCTATGTAAAGTGAGAGGTCCATTTTTAAGCTGGTAGTAAAAACAGTGGTTTGTATTTCAAAACACTTTGCTTTCAAATGCTTTTCTTTCAAAAATTTCCAAAATGAAGTCAAAGACTGGTGAGAATAACTGCTCCCTTATGCAGAGGAAACAGAAATCCAGAGGGAGGACATGAAATTTCCAAAGGCACTTCACGGTGTCAGTGGCAGAGTTGAGAACACAGTCCATTCTCTAATGGCTGGAGGAACTGGCCCCTCCCATCCTATCCCTGACAGAAAATGCCCAGAAACAGGGAGAAAATGCTCAACACTGCTGAGTTTCCCCATACACTAGATTAAAGAGTGGTGTTTGGTATTAGCATCAAGTTCACTGGTGCCAGGCTAGCCTAAGGCTATACAGGCAAATGTTATACTCACAATGCCTGAGAAATGCAGAGAAAAATGAGAACATGGAAATGATTTAGTGCTAATACCCCCATTTTCAGCATCTGAAAATACAGATGTGTTTTTCTCATTTTGGTTCATATTCCTCATTATAATCACTACCTTGCCTTTTTTTTTTTTTTTTTTTAAATTTTCAGAAATACCTAGAACTGCAGATCAGGCTTTGTTTAGAGATATCAGCTTAATATCTACAGTACTTGCAAACAGTGGCATAGATATAACTTCTTCATAAGAGAAGCTCTTTGACCTTGACAGGTTTGCGTAACATGCCTATCCACCAACTCATCTGTCATATCTGTTTCCCCTTGGGCTTTCCCATCCTGATGCAGCAATCTTGTCTTCATTCCTGCAGCTACTGTACAGGGAAAGAACTGTGGTGCCTCACAGGAAATTTCCAGCTGGGAACCACCACAGAAAGAGCAAAAACTTTTTGGGCCAAGAATGAATTAGAGGTGGAATTGAAGGGGGTATTCCCCCTAAAATAAAGCCTCAATACTAAATAAAGTAAAAAAACATCACGAAAAAAAATTCCTTCAGCTCCTTATTTAAAGGTAGAACAGCAAAAAAGCACCATGGCCCACAGCTAGAGCAGAAGACTAAGCTACGGACTTCCATGGGCAGAAAATCGTTGTAGACAGGATTCCCTTTCTCGTAAGAGCACAATACATGTGAAGTAACAGTTTCATTTGAAAGCTTCTAAAAATGAATTTATTTATTTATTTATTTTAATTTGTAATACTTGCATGGGGTGCAGGAGGCACCTGAGTTCTTCAGCCAAGCTGGCAGCACCTTTGGGAAAGCCTGTGTCAAAAATGGTAGGGAAAAAGTCGGACAAAAAAGGGGGAGAGAAAAGAGTGAGAAAAGGGCAGACGGAATACAGTAGTCAGAGAAGGGAGCAGCAAACAGATAATATCATGTACTAACCAATTCACCATAACTGTAGGTAAACACACCTGCACCCCCTTCATTAAAACCAAACCAAACAAAAAGAGTCCACAAAACCCCACAGGAATAGGAACAAGTTAGATGGCTAGTTTCTTAAAGTGATCTCCAAGTTTCTGGCTACCTCCATGACTTTCATTACCTCACTGTCTTCAAAAGCAAAGGGGCATTCTAGGGATGAGCTATGGATGAGAGGACAAAGAGTAGAGGGAAGGTGCAGCCAGTCACACCCACCTCCCACTCCTGGAGAGACCCAGACTCAGAGCAGCACTGCATTGGGCTAAAATGGAGGAAGAAAATCCATTAAATGGATGCTTTCAGTCACAGAATCTTCTTCCTTGTAAAAAAGAACATTGCTCCAGACACTTTCCAACTCGAAGATGCAGAGAGGCTACAGCGCCAGAAGAATCTGTTCCAGCTCCAGATGATGACTAAAGGAACCTACGAGGACCTTTGTTAGAAGGAGCAAAAGTCGTAACACTGTGCAAGCACAAGGGGTCTGGGTGAGATCCTTGGTCAAGATATATACTTGTAACAATAATAGGTGGCCATGTAAGAGATATGTTCTAAAATTATACTGAAAATACACTTAACTCTCTCTAACGTTTCTTTGAAATATTTCACAGGCACTGTGTTACCTTGCACAGATGGTTGGAATTATAGGGACTATTTAGGGAGGAAAAGTTTAAATAGAGAGAAAGGGTATAAATGTTATTAGGAATGCAGGGATTTCAGGCAAACATATTTTATGTGCTGAGAGGGTGGGCCCAGGATGGGTTCCATCTTAACTACAGCAAACCCTGACTGTGCTACTGAAAATTAATATGGTTTGGAGGGGATTTTCTTAAATTCAGAGCTAAGGAAAGCTGGCAGGTGCTGAGGATCGCTCAAGTCAGACAAAGACATCTGCTAGGAATGTCAGTAATAGAGAGATAACTGTTATCTCGGAGCAGAGGATAGGACAGAAACTTCAGCTGGAGCAAAGCTAAGGAACATCACAAATGCAGAAATAAATTCTGAAATATAACAAGGCTTCTGACACAGAATTTCAAGGAAATTACGCTCTGGGCCAAGACTAAAAATGATAATGTGTATACATATCATTGCATAAACTTCTGAGCAATAATGAGTCAATGAGTACACTGGATAATGGAAGAAACCCTTGCTATAATGCAGACTAATGGAATGACAAAGATCAATGGAAGAACATAATCTTTGTTTTTAAACTGTACATGAAGGACATACTAAGCTTTAGAGGTGAGGGTGCTGTACTCCTACAGAATTCAGTGAGGTAACATTCTGAGATGTTCATAAATAAGATCCAAAAGCCCCAAATATAAGAATATCTTTATACTAGCAAGGTTACATTATTATGCTCTTGATCAGGAGAACAAAAATACAAAATACGTAATGTTGATGAACATCAAAGCAGTAATCAGTCTAATAAAGCATAAAAAAGTGGATGACTTTACTTATCTGCTTTCAAAAATGAGCCAGGTGTCATGTTGGGTGACAGTTTAGGAAAATAATTTCTTGGTGTGTTAAATAAATTATCACTTAGAACAGCTGACTCCAGAGCTCACAGAGACAGGAGACTATTTTCAGTGCTATTTGACATGAAAAGACAAAAGTCTGTTTGCAAAGCAACTGTTGTTGATGCACTGAAAAATAATGACCACTTCTCAAAGAGGCTCGTTGCTCTTCAGGGTTTGCACACACACACTGAAATGAAATAATTAAAAATCCCAACCAAAACACGTGAGGTACTAAATTTCTGAAAAGGGTTTTCAAAACTGCCAAGGAAGCTGGTTGAAAAGGAAGTGACATCAGAAATGGCAAGGATTAAATCCCTATCCTAAAGACAAGGGGGGAAAAAATCATCCAGGAGTCAGAAAGGCATTTCCAAATAAGAAAGACATGAAGCTAAAGGAAAACTTAAAACAATACATTCAAATGGTCAGACAGAAGAAAATATGTGAGCTATATAAGTATCCTTTCAGTAAAAAAAAATCTACTTGTAGTGAGGCAACCCAGAGAAACATAAGGAAAAATTATCTCCTACTTATTTTTTATTACAGTGCGTTTCTTTTATTGGAAGTTTCTAGAAACAAGGTAAATATTTGGAGTAGTCAACCAGGTCCCTTTCATCCCTGCATTTTATGATTTTTACCTGGTGTTGGGAAAGATCTTAATATCATATTTCTGCTGGGACAGGGTAACCATTCCACTGAAATGAATATGCTAGAGCCTCTAAAAATCCATTGGGGTAGCAGAGGGCATATGTTAGCTGCAGTAATCAAAGTATCTGTGATGTCATCAAGATTCAGGTTATGCAAAGAGATATTTGAAAACTGGTGTTACAAAAAAAAAAAAAGGCACCTTACATTTCACAAGGAAACAACAAATAAAAACCCTATGGACCCCTTGGGTAACAGGCATATCAAATCCTCCGTAGGAAGATAAGAATTTGTTGCTAGGAAAGGTATAGATGAATCATGAATCCATAGCACTCAAAAAGTCTCCCCAAATATCATAATGAAATCTTACTGAAAATCCTAATAACATTTTCTGTATTGAAGAGAAATAGAAATTAAAAAAAAAGGAATTAAAAAAAAAACACAAACCCCTCAGGAATTAAACAGCCAGAACAATCAAAACTCACAGTATTTGATTCTTTACAGCTGCCCAACATATTCCACACAGATAGTATAGGAGGGACTTGGGGGATATGGATGCCTTTAGCCATGTTGCACTGAATGAAGAGAAGAGGTGAAAGGAAAGCTCACTTTCTAAATGCAAGCAGAACCGATAAATCACAGCCTGGCTGGCATGGCAAACACCAGTCCCTCTGGCAGCTTTGTAATTACTCCCTAAATGTGGTCTCAACCCTCTTGATGTGGAGATAAATAACTTTATGTGCAAAGCAATTAAAGCCTCGGGCAACCTTGCCGGCAAAGTGTGGTCACTGTGTGTCACTATCCATTTGCCAGGGAGGTGTACAAGTGGTACTGAGTTTATTAAACCAGAGCACTGGTTTCCACACATCAACCTGCCAGAGCCCTTCTTTGGCTAGCCCTCAAACAATTGTTTCTACTTTCCAAAGCAATGAAACATCCTGGTTCAAGGGCTGAACCTGGAGTGAGCTGAGAGACCCTCTGAGCAGCATGCTAGGCATTTTGCTCCTATCTGCTCTCCCAGAAGAGCGTGGTTTTCTGCCCTGTAAGTCTGATACCTACTGGTGAACCTCTGAAAGAATTATCAATCATCATGATTAGATTCCTCCTCTTCTCAGGAGAGATCACCCTCAGTTGAAACAAGAGCTATTGCTGGGATGGTAACAAATCACTCTGAAGCAGAGCTCTGCTTGCTGCATTTCTCTTCCCCTTATTCATGTGCATTTCTCTGCCCTTTTCATGGATGGTTGTGTATTCTTTAAATCTCCTGTCTATCCAAAGTAGTACATGCCTCCAGGTTTGTCTCACACTTACTGCCTACTTGTATTGACAGCTCTGGAAAGTAAACTTAGGGAAAGTCCTCCTGTAGTCACATACAGCTGGGCAAAATAGCTCTATGCTATAATACCTAAATGCTGCCCTGCCCTAAGGAGCTGGTGGCCTACTCAGCTCAGAAGTACTGCATACTGCAGCATCTACATTAAAATAAAATCCTAGAGAAGCTCTGTGCAGAGTGCAAGCTGGAACATTAGATGCCATGGCTTGCTTGCACGACCTCAAACAGGCATCATATGCCAAGCAAATCACCTGGTGAGGATTCCAGTAGCCTGCTAAGGAGGCATGGACTAGCTATATCTGTCACAGCAAATCAAGACATCTTTCTGCCTGACTCCTAACATAAGGTACATGACTGGAGTCACACTGCTATGGGCTGGACTGGTCTCCAGCCTCTTCAGACTGCACAACTCCAAGTGATGTGAAAAAGTGGGATAGCTTCTGTTTTCAAGAAAAATTAACAAATTCCAAATATTTCAGTTTTGAAAAACTTTTTTTTCCTCTTCTGGGTTTAAACAACCACCAAAAGAAAATAAAACAGCACAACGGCCACTCCATTCAACATTTTGCTTGGCAAAGAGATTATTTTGGGTTTTTTGACCTGGTTTGTTGAAGACAGAACTTGGAACAATATCGGTATTTAGATAAGAAATGTTCCCTCAAAGCCAGTTCTGATCAATAATCAAAGCTGCGGCTAGGGGGCACTGTGGCATTCAGAGGAGGTACAGCTCTGCTCCCCATTGTTACTGTGTCCATGCAATCTTTCACAATCTCTTGGGTACAAGTACTGCTGAAGTCCAGTTTGGGTCAATTCACTTTTTCTAGTAACATACCTCTTAAACTTTAAAATGTGTACACTGCATCCTCCTCTCCCCCCTTCCTCACACGAAGCTACTCAACAAATGCTGGCTGCTGCTTCAGATGTGATCATGTTTCAGCGATTGAAGGAAATGAAACTTGTTTGTAAACCAATTTGAATGTGTTCAGGACAATCATGACAATGTAACGTAAGAGTTAAGAATTATAATAGTAATCACAATAATAACGATAATGAGTATTTCTCTTCCCACTGCAATGAACCCATCTGGAAGACCTCAGTGTGAGGCTTCAGAAGTATCCAAAACTGTGATTAGAAAGAAATTCATTTCGGCAGGAAGGTGGAAGCTCAGAATGCCAAAGAAAGAAAAAAGGAAGAGAAAAATCCTTTCTAGTTTTGGCCAACAGACCTAATCGGAAATTCTTTTGAAATGTTATTCTCTGGAAGAGAGCTCAGTTAGCAATATTCTGCAAATGCTCAGCCCACTTCATCCATCTGCCAAGCTGAGAATGAATATTCATAGCAAGTTATTTTAATCATTGTGTTTTTCTTGATGTGACATAATTCTATATAATTTTTTCCCCCCGGAAAAAAAAAAAAATCCCTCTTTTTATGCTGTCAAGTCAGAAAGTTTTTTTTCCATCTGCAAGGGAAAAAAAAAGGGACATTTGGTGGCTCATGCATGAGTTGTAGCAACATCCTCATCAAGGCTTCTCAAATCCCAGCATTAACAACCTAGCTAATGACACTGGTGAAAACATCATGTGCTGACTTTTACCTATCCCTGTTGAACACAAGGGATTGTTATCTCACAGATGGGGTGACTGGGGTTAGAATATCATTTAAGCTAAGAATGGGATCCATTGGCATCCCATACACGGGGGAGCAAGGGAGGCTTGTACTGGTAGAGCTGGGTTTGGGGAGCTCGGGGCTTCTAGTGTGGGTGCTGCAGTTGAAGGATGAGGGAAACAGGCAGAGAGCTATTGCAGATGTGTTCAGGGGATGCTGCTTGTAGTCACCCACCTTCACAAGCACAAACTACATAAAAATGCTTTTACAATTTTTGATTGCTTCTTAAAATAGTTCTTGTTCAACACTTAGCAAAAGTGCACATTTTTGGCAAAATTGTCAAAGCACAGACAGATTATAAATATTTTAAGGTCCACAGGAGTACCTTGGGAGCAAATGGGTTCCTTCCCTGATTCTAAACGGTGCTCCTAGTTCCCTGTCCATCAAAAGAACATTTTATTACAGTTGAAAATCCTGAAGAAAACGTTGTTCTTGCAATAATCAAGAGTCTAAAATATTCAATATTTAACTGATGCAAGCATTTCCCAGGTGCCATACATTAGCTGCTGGGACAGGCAAGCTGGGTCACAGAGATCAGCTCAGCAAAAGAAAAGAACACCACAATCAGATTTTCTTAAAAGCCAGGCATGTGTTTTATGTATCACCACTTGCTTCTTGTTCTTTGTGTTGTTGTGCCTTGGTGGCCACCCTGCTCATTGTTCTTGGGTACATCACAGGGAGCTTGTGTTGGAGCTGTTACCTCCTGCCCCAGAGCATCCCAGATACCCCATGGGGTGCTCCTTAAAGTGCTGAAGCCAGCTGATTCCTGTATGGGATCAACACGAGGAGGAGCATGGAAGAAGGAACAGACACAATTGGTTTCCAGTTGCTACTTAGGACAGCTCATTTCCTCTGATACAGTTCTTTGAGTAATCCAAAGGGGACGCAATGAATGCCAGACAGAGATGGGTTACAAGAATCTAAATAAGTTAAGGCTTCTATCTTGCTGCTTTTGCTTCATGTCCCCTAGATAGATCTTCATCCAGCTAAGGACACATGAAGTCAGTTCAAATCTCTTCTAGTCAGTGCAGCAATCCAAGTCCTTAATACTAGGAAAAAGAATTTAAAAAAAGGAGGAGCATGGAAGAAGAGCAGGCAATAAATGAGGCAAGGTGATCTGCATTTAGCTTTAATTAACTAGTGGATGTTCTGAAAGACAGTAATATACACCACCAACAGGCCCTTCCAGAAATCTTTAATTGCATTTTGTTGCCTGTCTGCTGAGTCTCTTACTTTCCTGACATACTGGCTCCCCTCTTTGGCCATGTTCTGCCAAGCATTTTGTAGAAAATAAGTGTTCTCCTCTTTCAGTACTGGAGGCTGCTACTGCAAAATGCAGAATATCTATAATCCTACTTATGGCTGACAAGGGTAGAAAGGGGTTGAAGTCCAATTATTGCTGCTTGCATTTGTCTGTTTCCATGCAGAGACTGGTAACAAGAGTCATCTTCCATACTGGTGGATGGTATGGGAGAGAGAGCATAAGAACAAACTTACTGGGACAGACCCGTCGCCCTTATAAACTGGCATAGCTTCGCTGATGCCTCATGGAGATCACGGGAGCTTTGATAAGAGCACCAGCTTTGAACTGGACCTACCAGGAGCAAAAAATGACTTGCTGGCTTAAGGGAAGAAGAGCAATCTGTCTCAGAAGATAGGTTACAACCTAGCCCTTTCAGAACAGTCCTTTAGATGACAATGGAGAAAACCTCAACAGGGCTCTACAAAGACTTAATAGGCTATCCACACAATGGCTTTCTAAAAATACAGGACTGAGAAAGGAAGAGATTCTTCTAGGATGGCTTGAATTCTCTATTAAATACTAAGCAAGATTCCATAAAAGCTCTCTAAATGTTAGCAATTTCCATTAGGGAAATCTTTAATGATGGAAGGCCAGTACCAGCTGAAGGCCTAGCAATGAGTTCCTGGCTCCCAATTCAAATCCTGGTGGACAATGTCTGTATGTACAGCTGAGCAACTAACTCATGCCAGATAAGACAGCCAACAAATTCAGCTTCTTTCCATGACCAGAGGGCCATTGCTTTCAATTTGGTTTTGTTTATTTTTGTTTCCCAATTATGTTTGCTAAATTGTTTGCATTTTTTCATAAATGGCTTCAACACACACTCTGTATTCCAAATTCAAACGGTACTGCTTAATTGCAATTGGTTAGATAAGTAATATTCTTCCTGCCTGTGCACTGAACCACTTCTGGAGTGCTGTGATATCTTGCAGTGTGCAAATCAGCTAAGGAGAGCATGCACAATACATCCGAATGTCCCTAAAATTTCCAAACGAGGTCAAGAGAGAAAACGTGTGTACATGTGGGTTCTCCAGCAGCTAAAATGGGAGAAAGGCAAAATCATGGCTATCTTCTCATCCTCACATCACTTTTTAAAATGTGTTTCTTGCCATCTTCCTAGTGCTTTGGTTTTTTAGTCTTAATGCTAACTGTTTGAAATTCATGACAAATACCTCCCAGCCAGTTCCCTATTCTGTTCCAAAGACCATAATGTCTGATATTCTTAACAGTCTGGCAAGGGAGCACTTTTGGAAGGGGTAAATGCCTTTCCTATGAAATTTTTTTTAATTAACTTTTTCTGTTCCAAACACATTGTGAAACTTTTTGTCAAAAGTTCCTCAAATAAAGTGTTCTGGGTTTAAAAAAAAAAAAAAACAGACACAAAACCAAACCAACCAAACAAAACAAGCCAAAGAAAAAAGCACTACCACGTAACTGTGGAAATAATTTGTAGGAAATCTGAATCAATTTCATTGTCACTTTTACTATGAATCATTTACATGTTTAATTTTAGTCAGGTAAGAATATGTACCAGTTTGTGTTCCATTTTAAAAGCTGAAATATTTTGAGTCATTTAGCAGTTGAGATGATATAGAAGTGTAGTGTTTCAGAATCTCTGAAATGAAACATCTCTATGATATCAAAAGAAAACCTTCCCATATGCCTAAATATTTCTCTCATAAAAAATATAGGGATTTCATCTTTTTTTCCATCTGCTTTTCAGGGGAAAAAAAAAGTTTGTAAGTCTTAACACTTCCAAGTAGGATGAAACTCTGTTTTGACAAACTCCTGAAAACAGGCCTATAAATGTAGTTCAGACATTCCCTCCTGTTGTGGCAATTACTGACAAGACTACTTCAAAGAATCTGTCTCATAGAAACGTGTATAATCTACTCCATCAAAGTACACTCCTCCTTAAGGTGCCACTGCATTGCTTCATACACAGCGAGCATCTGGCAGACCAAGGGAGTCCCACCTTAGTAGTGCAATGTCCAAATCACTGTTCTAAAGTTATTTAGAAGCACAATAGCTTCACATCGTGAAGTGGGAAAGCATAACCATATCCATTCTGCCTAGGAGGAAGCGGAATGCAAAGATCATATGGAAATGTAGATAGGAGCTACATACCGAAAGAGGGGTATGTCAGGGAGAATAATGAAGAAAAAAAGGATATTATTATGACAAAAACATAGTATGCACAGGTATGGTAAACTGATAAAACTGCTCTCAGCTTCCATTTCCCTAGAAATCCTATATCGAGTCCAGAGATGGTGAGACCCCACCTTTCCTGTTCATTACTATGCTTAGTTTTTGTTAAATTTTTGATCTCTTTGACCAAGCTTCCTCCCAAGGACTAAGGAATTAAATGACCCTTACCAGCCTCTCCAGAAAATACACTGCACAGCAGGAGTGTGCCTTTGAGGCACATGACATTCAGTCCTTGCTTCTGCTTCTGTGGGAGTGAAGAAGTTTCATCTATTTCTAACCTTTAACACACTTCCACTACTGCTCTCTGTGGTTCGGGCTTGTGCATGACATTGCAGGGACAGCTAATGAAAACAGCTGCCACCCTTCACCACTGCCTCCCAAACCTCTGCTTTGAGCAGAGTAAGACAACACATATGGCCAGCTGCCACACAGTCACAGCGGGACACTGCCAGCAAATCCTGAATCGGTGTGTTTTGGTTTAAGGGAAGTCTGACTCCATCACAGAGCTCAGCAAGGCCTGCAAAGCACAATGGAGGAACACAATGATTTAATTCCCCGTGCATTCCTGCTGCTGCAGCCAAAATGCAAACCAGGCAATTTAAACAGAGACTGGGTATCTCCGCACTGTGGCCATCACTGCAAGAAACGTCAGTACAAGTAATCCCAGTGCTTTTGAGCGAGTCACGTTCATTTCAGCACTGCGTGCTCCATGGCCACAGTGGTTACAGCATTGGCAGGAAGTTTAAAAATGAGAACATGACATTCAGGAGAACCTAAAAATTAAATGGACAGTGGACCTAGCTGTCCTTCATCATCAAGTGGAGATAGGTCAACAGCAATAGACAGCCCATCCACCCCAAGACCATCCTATGGTGGGCAGTGCTAGCTCCTCCACCTTACACTTTGGTAGCTGGTGCACTCTGATAACAGTCTCAGCTGTTGGAAAACAAAATGCAAGTGACAGACTGAACACGTGACCATGCAAAAGCCCATCTCAGGAGGGACAATTAAAAACACACACAGAAAAATGCATGTCTTTTCCTTTTCAACCCCTTTTTCCTCTTCAACAAGTAACAAGACAGGAGTGAGTGCCTGTATGCTAGAATGCCCATAAAATCAGCAATTAACAAGCGTTCCACTCTAGCCTGTCTGCCATTTCCTCCCTGAAACTGTGGCTAAATGTTTAAATACATCACTCCCCCCACCTTCCATGTGGTTGCTGTGCCTTTGGCACACCTTCTGGTTTTCCATATCATGCAGTCTTCCCTTTCTCACATGTCTACCCGAAGTTTCCTCCAAGATAAATATAGGGAGAGGGGCGCAGTGACCACCCAGCTGCCTGCAGGAGCACATATGTTCAGATGAACTGCCCCAAATGCACATAAGCCAAAATGCACTTAGCCCTATGTGCCACAGAGGTGTTTTATAAGCCATCTAGTTAGCAGCATCCTCAAGAAAGACACATTACATTACCATACCTGGCCAACAATAACATAATCCAGAGAATTCAAATGGGATTCTTCCCTAGGAAGTGCTAACAACATTACCGTGCAGATGCTCATTAACAAGCCTGTATCTGACAAAAGCTGCAAGGGTATTTTTCTGAGGAATAGGCTTAAATAAAGGTTTTTGACTCAGGTTGGCACTCAGAATTAAATTGATAGAAAAACAGAGTCTCTCATTAAATTCGTACAACAATTCAAACATGAAGGCTAAAAGTAAAATATATGCAAACAAGCACTGAAGTAAAACACTCCAGTAGGCTCAGTGGAACACTCAGCATCATGGACACCTGTGACCTACTGGCATCTTTGGACACTCTTCAAACCCCAAGTTTTAAACAATCGACTCAGAAAAAGTTGCTGACACTGTATGCTGATGTTCCTCTCATTCTAGGATGGTTTTCATTGTCCACTGCCCAGAAGCTGCAAATCAAACTTGGAAAAAGTAAACCCAAGCTACCAAAACAGAGTAAAATTTTATTACAGAGTACAGACAGTGAATATCCTTTAAATTATATATAGGGATGCCTCATAATTAATTAATGACTGAGCTTCAGTCTAAAAATGAAAGCATGACACAAAGAATCTGCTAGGCGGACACAACCCTGCAAAAAGAAAACCAAATACTTGCTAGCATAATCCTTCTTGGCCAACTATATGGAAGCAAAGGCTAAGGCCCAACTTTGACAGCTGAATGGGCTAATTATATTACAACTCCAGTGTAGGAACCCCCCCCATCTCAAGTTTTGCAAACAAATAGCCTACATCCAATGAGCTTCAGCAACAACAGCTGCAGAACAGAACTGGGCTGATCTCCCTTGCCAATACATCTACAGAAAACAGCAGTCAGCCCTGATGCCAGTTCAACCAACCGAGAGAATACAAACACCACCACGTAGTGCCAGAGGTTCCGAAATTGAATCCATATGAAAACATGACCTATTTCTATACCTTCCCATCTATTCATTTTATCATCACCAAAATACCCTTTTCTTGTAAGAACAACAGCAATAACAAAGTTCTGAGCTGGCTTTCTTGGTTATGTCCCTATGAGTAAATTAAACACCACCTGGAAGCATTCCCCAGTGCTGGATCCACCAGCACTGCTGAACTGCTAGAGTAGTTCCTGGCACAGTTTTGGCCTGTGTCATCCAACACTATGCCAAACATTTCCCTGTCACATCTATGGGTTAGCACTCCCAACAGACCCATTCTCAAAAGGCAAATTGGACACAGTCAATCTGTTTGGGAGAGTAAGAGATTTTAACAGCCTCAGTGTGAGCTATTCCATGATACTTGGCCTCAGTGTCAGGTTACAGTCCAGAGCACATTTAGTTGTTGTTATTATATATGTAGGTACAGAATTGCTGGAATTTGCCCTTTCCTGAGTTCAGAATTCCCATTAGGGCTGGTTATCTTCCCCAGACATTAGATGCTTGTTTAAACTAAGATTTCCTTGAAAACCATATATGGTACTTGAGGATCTTGTTACAATAAAGTGGGTACAGCTGAAAAAAACAGGCAGAGATGATGGAACAGTAGGAATGAAGAAATAATGTCTTAGATTTATTGATGGGTAACTTTGTATTTAACAGCAAGAATTTTATCCTCTCAGGTGTCCTTCTTCAAGGAACTTATCACCCATTCCAGGAGAGATCTGGACCAGAACTCAGTGGCCTGGTGTTTCCTTCCTCCAGATTCTGACTGTAGCAGTGTTATCCTGAGCTGAGCAGTATTTTTGTGATTGTCCCTAAGTAGGTAGCACTGGTAAAATATAGCACTGAAAATAAAAGACCATATCATTAGTAAGCAATTCTCATTTCGGAAAGAGGTGTTCTTTCAAGGCAGATGGGAGCTAAAAGAGCTAAAGGTATCAAAGCTAGTGAAATTTTGTGGATGCTGCTTTTATATTACTTTTACATTTAAGAACAGGAAGGAATGACCTACAGAGAGTAGAACATGAGTATTGCAAAAATCTCATGATATTGTTATCATATCATCTGTGATGCACTTCACAATTGGAGGCAACTAAAAGAGCTCCAAATGCCTACATTTAGGCAAATGAATCATCCCCTGGTCTCTACAGCAGCAGAGTCTGAAGAGCAATTCTGCTGACCAGATGTCTAGCCTATCTTGGCAGCTGACTCAACTGAACACATAGGCAGAAAAGTAGTTATGAGAGCATAGATACCTGGTGATTTGCCTTTAATGATCTACAATCAGAAGCTGAACTGCAATCTTAATTGTAAACAAACAAACAAACTTATTTTAAGAGGTCAGAAACACACTCGAAGCATGGGTATGAGAGTCACTGCAATATGCAGATCTAGTATGTCACCCACTCCCTCAAAAAAAGATGCCTTATTTAAAGGAAGTTCTAGAAATTAATAATTTTCATTTCAAATCAAGCTGAAAGACGAAATTCTGAAAGTTTCTGCAGAAAAATAGCTCTGCCAAATCAAGACTAGAATTAAATGAAATATTTTAGCAGAATGATGATGAATTGTTTAATTTAAACAATATGCATGGTGTGTGAGGATAATGTCAAAGCACTGAAACATGAAATACAAAATATAGTGTATAATATTTAATAGAAAATTCAAAAAGTATCTGAATGTTTTAATGAAAACATTTTTATGCTACTCTGAAGAAATGTTTCAGCATTGTTGAGCAAATTGAACCCACTATTTGGACATACACTTGCAAAAATTTTCATCCAAATCTGCTGTTTTCTGCAAAAGACTTCAACCCCTAACAAAACTTTTGATTTTTTAATAATAAACAAACAAACGGATGCAAATGCTTTAGCTGTACTCCATAACCAAGAAAGAAAAGGCACTGGTGAACTGACTGTGCTGCTAAACTACCAGCATGATGGTCACTGGTGTTGCACTGCCTGTGCCAGCAGCCAGCACACCAGGCACGGCTTGGAGGTTTTAGTAAACAAGGAACAACCCTTCCCCACAGGCTGCTTGTATGTGTCCCTACTGCTCTGAATGGTAAGAGAATTTATCCCTATCAGTGTAAGTGGTGCTGTTCCAGCTGACTGCAGGGCATACAGATATTCCCTGGACTGTTCTATTTAGTAGCACCAATGGAGCCATACAGATCCCTTTTGGAAAACCGCAGTTATCAGTGTGACGTGTGAACACACAGTCAACTGTGGCCAAAACCAAGATCAATGAGAACAAACTCATATGCCAAACTTGGAGGTGGAAAACACAACACTGTCCAAGGCAAAAATAAATCCCATCCTTCTGTTAAAACACAAGCAGGATGAGAAACACTTTTGGTCATTTATGTAAGAGATAAAAAGGAGAGGGAACGGGGCGGGGGGTGGGGGGAGAGGAGGGAAGAGACACTACCTAAAAGTTAAGAAAATAGAGATTATGCTGCCAGAAGGATAAATGAAATGAATGAACTTCTTTGCCAATCTCTTGAATAAGGCAGCTTATAGGACTACCCTAAATTAAATCATGCTTGGATAGAACATATGTTCTGAAGAAACAACTAGTATTGATTTTAACATTGCCAATGATAGGGAATCCACTACATTCCCATGGTAAATTGTTACAATATTTAATTACTTTCACTGTTGAAAAAACTTATGCTTCATTTCTAGTGTGAAATTGCCTGGCTTCAGGTTCCAGTCACTAGGTCTTTTTTTTTTTTCCCATTGTTTGCTAGCTTGAAGTGCCCTCTTATTAAAGTTTGTTTCTCTAAGTAGGTATTTACAAACTGCAACCCCTTAGGTTTCCCACTGATAAACTAAAGAGGTTCTTCTCCAGGCCTGTGAAGCATGGCCCCTTACGTTACCAACATTTGCACGTCTAGTTTCTGAGACATCTCTTCAGCTTAAAAGTAGCTTTCTTCAAGTGGGGACACCAAAACAGAAGGCAATATTTACAGTAGCTGAGCACCTGTCAAGTACAGAACATACAGTGTTTCCCTAGCTCACACCTGAGATACCCCTGTTTATTCTTCCAAGCCTCTAAATTATGTCTTCCAGCATAATTTTGCACAAGGATTTACTTTCAGCTAACTACTAGCATATTTCATTTCAAAATTTCTGCTTCTCAGAATAGGATCCTTCAGGTTAAAAGCCTGGCTAACCACTAATACCATCTTTTTGCATGCCTTTATATAGTGCTTCATAATTGACTGCATTAAAACACACACAGCATTCTTAAGCCAAGTTTAACAAAGAAACTGCAATTGCCCTGCATCTGTGACCTTGTCTTTTTTCATGGTTTGTCTGCAGAGTTTTATCATTTGTGTCACCAACAAACTTTCCTTCAGGTGGTTTTACATCTTATTCGCTGGTATTGATAAAAATAATAAATATGACAAGGAACAAGAAGCAATCTGCACAGAATACTGATATTACATGTTTGTAGCAATGGTTCCCTGTTTCTGTCTGTATTTTCAGAGTGCCATTTAACAAGTTTTTAATCTATCTAATACACAGCAAGTTATTTTATATTATTCTTGATCAAGATCCTATGAGATATAACAGCAAATGCTTTAAAAAGTCTAACCACATCTGCACTAGTACCTTTAGCAACAAATTTTATAATCTCATCAAAAAGATATCAGATTAGTGTGACAGGATTTATTTCCCACAAATCCATTTTGATTGGCATTAATTATATTTCCTTTCTTTAATTTTTTATTAATCAAATCCCATATCAGTTTTTCTATTATTTCACCTCAAAACAGTATCAGAATGACAGGACTATAATTACCTTAGGTTGTCCCATACACACCTTTTAAATCTGAAATCATATTTAAAAACACGTGTTTTTTCCCAGACTTCTGGCACTTCAAAACAAACGTCAAGCTGTGTGAAAAGTACTCAGGTCATGTTGGAAACTTTTGTAGACACGTTACCTGCATTTTCTGACTGGCTGTAAGAATGGCTGGATTGAACCAGAAGCCATCTGTTTTGGCATCCTGCCTCCAGTAGCAGACATGGAAGAAAAAGTAAGAAGCCTGTGCCCAAGAGACCTTGTCCAAACTGCTCTCCCAGCCCACAACAATTCGTGGCTCTGGGACCTCTTCTGGCAGGCACTGCACCTGCATCCTTCTGTGTACAGCCCCAGGGTTAGTTAAATTATTTGCTGAAATAGTTTTTATTTCTAATCACCTTACTGTTCTGCGGCAGTGAATTCCCTGCAATAACTAGACGTTGCATGCGTTCTTATTTTAAACCTACTGCCTGAATACATTCTTTGATGACCTCTTCTCACACTGTAAGGAGCAGGTAACAGCTGCTCTGTGATCACTTTCTCTATTTCAGTGGCAGTGTTGCAGACCTGGGCCTTCTCTCAAGAGCCATAGGCAACTTGCTCTCTTTTTCCATGGAAGTCTCTCCATGTGTGTCTCTGCCAGTGTCTCTTGCCTTAGACACCTCTCCTCACGTCTTTCAGATGGGTACCAAAACAGTGTTCAGTTTGTAAGATGCAGACAGGTCACAGATTTGCAGTGACATAGTCGCTTTGTGCCTGGTTGTCCTGTTTTCTAATTAATCGTTAGGTCTTTGTCTTTTGCACTGCCTCTGAACGCTAATCTGACATCTTGACAGAGGTAGATATGTTTTCTCTCAATTTACTGTTTTGGAAGCAGCTCTTTATCTTCCTGAGCTATTCCTGCATTGCATTGTTTAGCTGACTGTCACTACATCTGGAATTGGCACTGCTGCCAACTCAAATTACAGTCATCTTGCTTACAAAATGACTCAAAACTTCAAACTCATTACCAAGCCCTTCCCTGGGCAAACTGCACCTGCCTCTAATACAGCCTCAAGGTGAGCTGTGTTTACTCACTTCAGTCAACACTGGTTAAACTTGCCATTGCAACCAAACCAACAGCTGAACTGGAACTGTGTACAACTCTGCCACTATTTGGAACGTCTTCTTGCGCTTCCCTCTGTTTTTGGTGCAACACACCTTTAAAGATCTGCACAGCCACAGGGCACCACACACAGGGCAATGAAGGCAATAGCCAGTCCAGTAAGAAATTTTAAACCAGACTTCACCGTCCACTGGAACTTCACCCTTACTGGAACAGATATTTTCACTCACAAATACTTTTGCCTATACAGCAGCCTTCTGGGGCAGGCTTGCATATACTGTCTAGGGCACTTATGCCTGGACGAGTCTACCCATGTGCACAAATGACCTGTGTGTAGTTGTATCCCTGTGGATCTCTGGTATTGTTCTGTTTGCCTGCATCCTGTAATGCAACAGAAAGACTGACCACTTCACTGACTTAACTGAGCTGATTTTGATGCTAAACAATAAGTCGGGGCCAGCAGCTGAGGAAGGTGAATGCAGACTGAGTAGTAGATCTTAGCTGATCCCTTGGCTGCTCTCATCCATCACATTTGCTCCTACTGGAAAGGATATGAGGAGATCTTTGTTCACAAACAGCTCTTTTTTACATCTCTGGCAATTAGAGTGCATCAGGCAGTGGATGTGCTGTAATGGAGAGAGAAGAACCTTCTGTTTTTCTCTCTGTCTTAATTGCCTGTGTATTTATGGGCTTTGGTAATGTTAGTGAAAAACTTCCTGGCACTGTGTGAATGCTTTTGCCTCCTTTCTCTGAATGGCTGGTTTGTTCTTTCTATTCTGTTTCCTTCCTCTGTGAAGGCACTTTGCTCTCTGTGACCAGACAACTGCCCTCCCTTGCTGTACAACCTCTCACTGACACCTGGTATGCCATTCTGCAAATGTTTAAAGGAAACAAGCCCTATTAACTTTATATTTCCTTATAGAAAACTATCTCTGAGAGAAGGGAAAGGATCTAGTTCTACTTCCTGAGAGAGCATCTTTGCCTCAGGGGCAAACAGTAAGTCCTAAGGCAAAGGGAGTCCCATTAAACAACAAGGCACCAGTCAAAGTCATCCCCATTTACAGCTGTTGCTGCCTCCAGCAGATTTCCCCAAGGGTCTTCATTTAGCTGCAGTTCATTGAGGGGGTCAAGCAGTGATGGCTGCACAACTGGCACAGTGCTTGCTTGTTGACCAGTCCTGTGGCATAATTAGACTCAGCCTCGATGGAGGCTGAAGAAAAGAGGAGCTGAGCTTGGTGCAACAAAATACCAACCTACATAAACTGTGGGCAGGGTCTGGGGAAGCCACTGGCAAAAATCCCACGAACAAATACCACCAGGATTTGTCTCTTGCCCCCAGCCCCTTACACGTCAGGCTCATAAGCACATTGGTTTGCAGTGAAGTCAGAGGAACCCTTTTGTCCTGCTCAATAGGAGGCTGTGACATTTGGATAAATAGCCAAATACTTGTACCAACTGATCCCTTAAATCCTGCCCGATAAACCAAGTAACAGCAGGATCTCAATACCACAGTAGTTACAAAAGCTCCAAAGTAAGAGGTACTTTCCTGGATAGAATTCAATTACAGTCTTAACACTGGTTTTAATTGCCTTGACCTAACTTCTCCATGGCACAGTGGGCTAGCATGCTCAGCCAGCAACTTGCTGCTGAAGGCACTCAGCATAAAGGCAACCTGCTCTCTTTTTTAGTGAATTTGTAAAGATTTCACCTATATCAAATATATACTTTGCATCCCATGACACATTACTAGTCCCTAACGCCATCTCTACTTCCTATCATCCAAAGAATTTCAAAGCTGGCAGCAAGAAGTTTTCAGAAAGTTTTCCTGAAATTATTCAGGAAGTTACTAATAAAGCATTACTTTAATCTCCTTTATTTGAAAGTTATTAAAGAGCAATATCTGAATGAATTAAATACAGAGCACAGCAAAATAATGGAGCAATCATAAACAAAAAATCTTTTTTTCTGCTAATCTTTTTTTTTTTTCTTTTCTGCTAAGGCAAGATGTATTTTCTCAGGCACATGTAGTCTTCAGAAGTCTTGCTTTTTAAAATAGAAGTTGTTTTTGTCAACCTCTCGCTAAGAGCACACATCATTGAAAAGCTATTAAGACTTCTATTTTTTTTGAGTAAAAACTTCAATCACTTTTAGGTTTAGAGCCCTTCCAAGGTTAAGTACTTAACTCAGTGCAAGAAATAAGTATATTTAGGACCCAAAAGGCTGTCTCCTAATCTGCTGTTTCCAAAAAGAGAAGTCCCGGCTCAGTGCTGCTTACTTTCTATGGCCTATGGTCACACAATACGGATTTGTTTGCTAAAGGCAGCTTAGGAAAGATAACTCAAACCTTCAGTGCAAGGTAATAAAGAGCAGCACCTTAGCTTTAAATGCCTTAGCTGTAAACATCATCTACTACACTTCGATTATCCACAGCCATCCCACGATTTGCTACCACGGCATCTCAGGAACAAGTTCAGTCACAAACATGTCCTGCATAGGATGGGCTGTTTATAGCCTCTCCAACTAAGTCCAAAGTGAGAAAATATGTGAAATAAAATGCAAACTCTTTTAAAAAAAAAACATGACAGACTTACCATCATTCTGCTGCCCTACTCCCTGAAACTAGCAGTTCTAGATGGGTCTGCCACATTTCTAATCGTTGTGGGAAATAGAATGTTGGCAGGCTGTCTGTCCCAGGAAGAGTTAAAAGCACTCTCTAGGACGCTTGGAAGATTTCTAGGGATTACAAACAATAGGGAGTGGAGTGTTATGACTGCTGTAACTTTTAATATCCTTGCTTTAAAAGGCATATGCATTCTATTGTAGGCACGCTATACTCAGTTGACAGATATTGGAGAAGCTCCTTGTATGAAATTCCTAAGCTAAGAGAAGGCCACAGGTCTAACAATACGGTTTTTTATAATCTAATCAGGAGGAAATTGTTGAGCTTCTCTAAGGTCCTGCAGTCCCTAAAAGTAGCTCTTGCTTTGTCTCTGGTTCCCTGGAATTAAAAAATATGTATGCTGACAATAAAAACAAAGTTGTTTTTTTTTCCTCTCCCCTCCCAACTATTAACTATGAGTATTTCATAACAAATTTCTCTTCAGCAGCTCTCCATAATCTTAATGATCATTACATAACTGAACGTTATGCAATGTTAACTGTGCTTTCTTAATATCCCATAGCTGGGAACAATAAGTGAAGAAGGTAGGTTTGATGACATGTAGTAAAACTTTGAACTAATTAAAAAATATGTTTACCTCAATTCTCTGCCATTTCTTAAAGGAGCCTGAATCTACTTTTGTGTGGCCAAGGTGTGAATGCTTTTTCAACATGGCAGCCACTGCTTTGAGTCTCATAGAAATCAACTGAGGCACCATTCTCAACGCTGCTGTGGCTGAACTATCAACACAAGAGTCTGCATATATAATTATTCATTTAAACACCAGCATCTCAACAAGAGAGACTTCTGAATCCCAGTGAGCCCAGATTAATTTAGTAACGCTACACCAAAAAACAATCTTAGTGCAGAGTTGGACCAGACTTCCTCCACAGGCTGCCCAAAGAGGTAATGGAAGCAGGCTTTGGCTGGAATAGCAATTTGGGGCCATGAACATCACAGCTTTTATGGAAAATGTGTCTCCAGCAATGAAGCAATTTCCATTACTAGTTTTAAGTTAAAGACCAAAATGGCTCCAGCCTCCCTAAAGCTGATCTATCTCAAATGCCTCTAGAATACTAAATGGTGAACACTGGACCCCTACAGGAAATCAGGGTTAGTTTTCTTTTTTAAACGAAACAACCGGAACCATCTTTTTGAGCCTGTGTAAAACTGTGTCTCTCAGTCATGGTTGGTATCACCCCTCAAAAAGCTGCAGAGAAACACACTTTCCAAGATCACCCTGGAGATTCACACAGAGGACAAAGATGCTCTGTAAAGTTTTTAAAAAGAATTTTCTGGACTGATGTCAGGAGGAGGGGTCATTCTCCAGATTTAGAGTTTGATTTCCCACTTTTTCTCTCTCCATAACAAAGACCCAGTGACATCCTTATCCAAGCCTGATACTCGAGCCAAAATGGGGCTACACCCTCTTAAGTTCCTACCCATGTAGAGAACCCAAATTCACCCAATATCTCCCAAAACCCTTCAAAATATGAAGGGGTCACAAAAGGTTTTATTTCATAACCTCAACTGACTTCTTTTGTAATGTACGCCTTGAAGTCTCAAGGTACTTTTCATTCTTTGGGAGAGGAGAAATAGGCACAGAGGTATGGAAGCTAAGATTAGAGGTGACCTCTGACAGCTGTGACTCACCCAACATCCCTGAAAAAATCTGAAGGAAAGCTAATGATGTAAACAATTTTCTAAGTGTTGGACTGCCCTGTTTCACTCGTGAGGTCATGTTTTTTTGGAACTGAGCTGGAGAAAGAAACAAGATAGTTGCTTTTCTCATCAATTATACCAGCAAGGTAGTGCACAACCACCTCTGTTAGACTAGCTCACCCACACTTTTCCTAAAGCAGGTTTTCTGAAGCAGCTCTTCATGAGAAGCCACACATATCTGTGCTGCCTTTCTAAAAAAGCAAATTCAGTGCATGTAAATCAAAACAGACTCCACAGCACCGGAAACACAGAAAATACTTCACTATTTTGGGAGAGGATCCCAAGAGGAAGCAAAATTTGTGTTGAACAGAAAAACTGTGGCTTTAAATAAAACCCTTATCTGCCAAGTCAAACACTAAGTCCAGTATTAGTGACACAGCAGCAAGGTTTGACCATGGGCTCTAAATCCAGTCCCCAGGCAGGTATTCTAAGCTGCATTACGCACTTACTTGTTAGCACAGGAGGTCAGGAATAAGCATTTTGGATGGGGGAGAGGATGAAGCAGGGGTTGCTGGCGGAGCAGTGAGCAGGAGCACCAAAACTGCTGATGTGTAACCATGTGGAGAAGAGCTGAACCTTACTGTTGACTCTACAAGCAGTACTTTGCCCTAAACTGCCTGCTCCTGCTCTAGGAGCAAGAGGCAGGGATGACGCATCTTTGGGAATGGCAAGGCAAAATCTTGAGCAGTAACAGGTATTATGAAGGGCACAAGAAGGGCAACACCAATGTAGTGGAAGAGGTATTCCTAGAATTGCTTCTCCTTAGTCTCATACCCCAGTATGTTTCCTCAAAAACCAGGGAGGTTTTGTGGCCTGGCACTGTCTGGAGAACAAACCAATGAGTTAGTTCTGCTTCATCCTGCTCTCCAGCTCCCCAAATTAAGTCTAACAATTTTCTACATTTCAGATGTGTGACCATCTGTTTCCAACCTTGTGTAAGACCTCACCAAGGGCATCCTAGAGATACAATTTAAAGAAAGCACGTGTCTTTCCTCTCTGATCATTAAACAAGCAATTAAAAGTTCTTCAAAGTACTTGTGCCTCCTGAAAAAATGGCAAGAGGCTTATCTGGGTTCCTTCCCACTCACAACTACCTTAAGTTACATCTTACATACTCTAATACATCAATTTGAAAATCTGTCTACGTACCATAAAGCAAATGACGCGGCTTTTCCAGAGTCCGTCTCACTGACTCTAAAATTTCACACCCAGCCCACTGGCCAACCTTACCTCAGCCCCTCCACATAGGCATGAATATTAAAATAGAAGGAAACTGTAAAGAACACATTACACAAAATACCTTACATTGCAGATAAGTATAGTCTATTCAAAACTTGTGAATCTTGAATTAACAGGTCAGCTCATGAATGTGTATTTATTCTCCATCAACACCACCAACTGCACACATTTATCCTTAAATAAACAAGAGGTGTTATGAAATGTGAAATAAATGCTGAGTGGAGAATGGGATGTGCTTTTTGACAGTACTTCCCTGCTTGCCTGTGCAGCTTTGAGGACTATGACATTATTTCATTTTCAAAAGGAAGCAAAAATTCTCTTTTCTCCAGAAACCAGAAAGTTAAGTAAAACACCAAATGGTATGAGAATTACAAATAATTCAGCAGTTGGCAAGACTGGATGGAGCATGACTGATACAGATGGAAGATTTAGTGGCCAAACTCTAACAAGTCTCTGCTGAGCATGTGTGGAGCGAGATGTTTTAGAAGCTGCAATTTGGCCACATGTAGGTAGATGTGAACCAAAATGGCAAAAGGTAAATCCTGACACCAACATTACTTTACCTGCCAAATTCCAATCTGTCCTCCAAACCACATAAATGCTGAACTTTCGTTCAAAACAGAAACATGAACCTTTTGTTTTTAATGAGCAAGACAACATATGTTTTCCTAATCTCTGGAATTTTTAGCTGAAATTTTCACAATTATTCAGCCCTTGGCTAATACTCAGCACAAACTACTTCAAACCAAACAGATGCAGTTTGGCAAACTGATAAGCAAGGGAAAATTACATTGGATAATGGAAAATGTTAGGCACTTTTGTGATAAGCAATTGTATCAGCTTTGCATGGGACGCGCCTGTCTCCAGCTGTCTCTCTTCAGACCAAATTCAGACATACATAGACAGGTACAGTTCATCTGTATTTTTTTTCCCCTCAGTCATTTGCAGCAGATGGGAACGCAACTCATTGTGTGTGTTGATTGCATGTGTACAGAATGCACTGGTATTTTGCAATAAAGTCAGACAGAAAGACATAGCATTTATTCTTGCTGCCACTGCTGTCCCTGCTTTGTTAGCTGTATTTTTTTTTCAGAGAAGTAAAAGGTAATGGGAAAGGTGCAGAAGAGAGGATTGAAAGGGCTTGGCAGTGCACTCTCCTGGTCTATTTTGGCTGCTTCTATTTTAGGTTCCCGGCCTTGGGAATTTCTCTTCTTCCGCTAGCAGAGTGGCAGCAGAATCCCAGGCTCCCTCACCTCATTCTGACAGTGACTGCTGATGCCATGACTTGACTCCCAGGATGCTGTCTGTGAGGGGGCTGAGTAGCAGGGAAAAGAAGAATTTAGATAGGCAGAGGTCATACTTTAGAGATGAGGGACACTGAGACTAGTCTTCCTGAGGACAGTGGCAAGGTCCTCATAGAAAACAACTTTGCCCAAGACCTACCAAAGAGAATTAGAAGCTGGGAGACCTGACTCTTCCGTACTACTCAGCCACTGATTTTCTGTGTGAGAAGTTGTAACTTCACTGGCTTCAGATAAAAATAGGAACGGGAGCAACCCACATAATGAGCATCCATACATACATGTGCAAGAGGGGGACAAATTTATTTAATACCTGTAAGTGGGCTTATTTCTTTCAAAGGGGTCTTCTCAAAAAGAGCAACACTAACAACGTATTTTTTCTGCTTTATCCACTGCCCCATACAGAGTACGTGATAAAACATTTTCCACATCTTGTACCTTCCTATCACAGAACAAACCCATTCCTTGCAATCCCTCTCCTGGTCCCCACATGGCAATCTCAGTTCCTTATTACCCCTCTGCAATTGTCAGACTCAGTGATTTACTCTTCCTGCCTTCCTATACCAATTCAAAACCCTGCCTTCTATGCATGCCCAGCATCACACTCCTGTTTGCTACTTCTCCCCAGTACTCTCCCTGTGCTGCAGTCTCTTTCCTTGTACACTGTGCTGTCCTCCCTCCCGTTCCCAGTTGTACACACACACAAAGCCCCTTCTGCCTATTAAGCACTTCCACTCTGCAAAAACACACGATTAAAACTAATCCTTATCCTGAAAATAAGCTGAAAACAAAAGCAGTGCCTTAAAAAGCCTTCTATTTAATGAGCATCTTTGCTCTGGCCCTCACCATTGCCTATCTTCTCGGTGCTCTTCTCCAAGAGAAATAAAGATCAGCCCCCCTGCAGCTCCTTACTGTAAACATTAATTCAGGAGGTCACTTACATATTAATGCTGACCCTATTCTGGCACCTTTGCTGATACAGAGCAGTCCCCCAGCAATCCCATTAGCAGCAAGTGTTTTAAAAGAAGCTGATTCTTAATGTGGGTATGGGTGGTGGAAGCTGACCTCCATCACTTCTCCGCCCTTCCTCGCCTACTCTCTGAATGTGACCAGCGCTTGTGAGTACCAAATTACTGCATCAAATGTGTGTGCCCAGCACACTTCTGTTTGTTTTCTTCCCCATGCAAATGGATGCCTATGACCAAGGGAAGCACTTTGCCCACGCAAATAAGAACAGCCTCACAAAGCAGTAAATGTCTAAAACGTGCTGTTTTAAAAAACACTCAGGTACCAGAATCACAGACAACAAGACAAAACAACAGGTAGAGCTCTTGCAAACACACTTGTATGATGCTTACAACACCCATGTACAGACAGACATCTCCAATCACAGAAGGGTGCACATCCACCCTTCTCCTTGCTCCATGCCTCCTCCTATGCATTTTGTCACCCCTCACATCAGACTACATTTGCCTCTTTGAATGCTGCTGAGACTGACAAGTGGCCAGCACCAGTCCAGTCCTTTTCCCTGCAGTACCTCAGCAAGGCACCCAAGCCCTGACCACAATATGTAGCAGACATTTCCTGAAGATGAGTCTGAAATGTCAGGTGCCTTCGGTACCTCACACATCTAAGGCAAATTAATGGGCCTTCATGACAGAGAGGAAAAGTGCAAGCAGCAAGTTTGGAAAAACAACACCTGGGAAAATCCACAGGGGATGCACTTTACCCCTGCCAGGACTGAACCTAACCTCCTGCACTATCATCTTAAAAAAGCTGGCAGTTGGAAAAGCAAAGCCTTCTCTCTCTGAGAATTAGCACAGGGAAAGCTCACCTGAACATTAGGTACTCCAGAACTCTGAACTTTCAAGAATTTAGGAAACACTTGCTCTTGTACCTAAGAGAAAAAAAATGCTCACTGCTGCCCACCTAATTGCATTTCCACTCAGGCATGCATACCTCAGCTCCTGATAAAATATTCATGGGTTGCCCTTGGCCTTGACGAAGCAGAGCACCTCCAAACTATCACTGGTAAGTCTGGGTCCCACCCCTGGGGCAGGTGAGAACCCACATTGCTGGCCATGGCAGGGCTCGCTTGAATCAGCTCAGGAAGCAGGGTCAGAGGGCGTGACTCTGAAAAGATTTATAGCAAAACCCATGTCTGTGGGCAATTTAGACCTGCCTTTTATTATGGAATGCTCATATTTGTTCTTTTTCTATTTCAGGCAGAAATCACCTGAACAGAAGCTTGGTGGTTTTATGCTTGTGACATGGAAAACATAACAGAATGCAGCTTAGGGCCATGACAAAACATGTAACACAGGGAGTGGCACTACCTGGGCTCATAAAGGACAGCTTTGAAGTTTCCTTCAGAAAGCTTCCAGGACAAGGAAAGGCTTTGCCTGCTGTCATCCAGGCTGTATATTTACCAGGGCTTTCACTTTACATTGGAGAGTCTAGACTTGCTCATTAAATACACATATGCATATATTACATGATAATGGGATTCTTTCTCAGATTGTAGTTGGTTTTATAGTATAAAATAAGTATTAAACATAGAGCAGTTAAGATTCATGTCCCCTTCCCCTCCAAGCAAATCAGTCCACTCTCCTATTTCTCTGACACAACATCAAAGCTGTTTATTCTCCACACACTGTTACAAATCCACGGTTAGTCACTAGTGATTTCCCTTCAGCCCCCCACATCTTGTGACTCCCACACCTGCTTTGCACTTGTTCCTCAGTTTTATGCCACAGATTGTCTCAAGGACCCCACAGAGCTCTGTCAATACCCTACCCGTTATAATAGTCCCTTCAGCTTTTCCTCAATTAAGACAACCAATAATGCCTAATTGTTCTCAGTTCTGTGATGATTTAGCGACGCAAATAAATGTCCCCCCAGGATGATGTTGCATACACTCAAATCATTCACTTGTGATCTAAATACAAAGGGCATCTAGGTCCTTTGACATGAAAGGCTGCTACACACAACAGATAATGATATTTACCTGGGAAAAAGGCAAATGATTCACTTTAGTAACATATTGGTAACTACAATGTACCAAAAGCTCTGTTTTTTAACAGGGGTGTGCATGTCCCTGTGACTCCCACACACCCCTGCCAACCAGATGGATGCAGTTCAAACTGTGAACGCGCTCAGAAAATTGAATAGTATCAACTAAGTCCTCATCCCCTAGTATTAGTCATTCAGAAACATTTTTGATTTCACAGACTCATCGGGGATTTCGTCCCTGTACTCACACCCCCTGCCTCAGCATACCAGGAGATGCACCTGGGTACAGCTTCTCCCATGAACACAGGGACAGTCCCATTGCTCCTTTGAGTCTGACCAAAAATCCCACATTTCTCATGCTCTGATAGCAACTTGGCCCCAAGGGAAGTAATCCAAGCTGCAGTCACTGCAGCAGCACAGGTTGCCTTCCCAAAAGAGGCTGGTAGGAGCAAGCAGAGTGACTGCCTGGCTTAATGCACTGAGCCACGTTTGGGGCAGCAGCAGCAAGCCTGTCCTCCCAGGCCGTGTGTCCCACGTGGCTGCTGAGCTCTGCAGGCAACTACAGCTCTACAGTACCCTTTCTCCCCATCTCTGTTTCCTCCACTTTCCAATTACAGCAAAGACATTTGAGGGGCTTTATCCCTGTTCTCTGTCAAACCAGCATCTCTCAAGGACAAAGCTGTCAATTTCTCCAGGACTTCTCCCCAAAGACTTACATCCTCTGTTAATTTTTGGCAACACAGGTACCACCTCACTCCAGTCTTGCACCCATGATCCTCCTAACCCATTCATGTACAATGTTAGTAGAAAAATAAATAAATCCATTTCGCCCCTTAAAAACTACTGATATGTGAGCTTGCAGGGGAATTGCCACAAGGCCCATAAGTAGCCAGGGGTGATGGCTCGGATTCCCTTCTCCCATGTCTTCTTCCATATCCCCTGCCACCCAGTAGTCGGCAGGCATGAGCAGCTTTCTGAGGTTAAAAGTAGTGATGAGGAAAATTTAGCTTTCATATATCGTGATCAATATTTACTGGAGCAATAAGAGAATTCAGAAACTGCAGCGCTGGCGTGATAGAGAAGCTGGAGAGAGGAAAACGACATTTAAAGTCTTCAGAGGGACATGACAACCAGCTAATGATTACTTAGGGACTATCAGATTTCTTTCTTCATTTATTTTGCCAGAGTGGTAGAGTAGTTAAAAGAGAGAATAATAAGCTGGGCCTGTCCCTAGCCCGGGGCAGAAAATGTTAGTAACAAACATCTCTCTTCTTCATAGCCAGGTTTGGAAGGAAAGTGTTACTGTTAAGGTGAATAGGAGCACATCTCCCTATTTCCAAGCCCCTCATGGCATCCTGGGCAACGCCCTTTGCCCTGTGGGGCTTCGGCAAGTGAACACTTTGCCACATATTCTTCTGATAAAATGATACTGCTGCCAGAAATTTGTCTGCTTTCTCGTTTTTTTTTTCAAGTCAGTTCATCAGCTAACAAGGATCTAGTATTGTCAGATAGTTACGGTAAATCTTGGGCTCTTCTGGACTCAGTTGCAGTCTGTAAGCCATAGCACCTCTCATGCACTTCATGGCCTCTCCAAAGCACTGTGAGGGGCCTCCAAGCAAAAATGTTTACTCTAGTGTAATCCAGTCTTCAGCAGATAAAAAAATCCAAAAAATAATAACAACACACCAGGCAGGACAGCTCCTCAACAAACAACCCCTTTTGTTATCTATTCTCAGTTAACAATGAATTCCTGTGCCACTCCTGAAAACACAGGGATAGATTTTGGTGTGTAAACAACAGACAACATAGCTGAAGTTGATAGATGAGAAGAAAGCAGAGGGGGAGGAGTTCAAAGAATGCTCACAGTTCCTCCCAGTGCATCACGATCCCTGGCATCAGAGTACAGGACTAAGACCTGACATTTCCGCATCTGTGGGATAACCTCAGAGTTCCCATGTCTTAGAAAACAAATCAAATGTGTTAAGGATCTTTGCAAGGTCCTCTGACTTACACATCATCTGCTTCCTCCTACATAAATTACACTGCTATTAGTATTGCTCAATGAAGAGCATGAAACAAATTGAGCCTCTAGCCACTTTCAATAGATAAGGGTAGTTAACCCATATCTAAGCTGCATGCACATCTTTTGTGATGAAAATTAAATTCTTGGAACTCATCTGGAAGCCAGGGCCTTGCACAGATCACATTTTCACTCTCCCATCTGTCAGTCTGCAGAGGAGGCCAGCCATTGCTGCAGGCAGTGGGGGAATCCTGGGGAAGAAGCTGGGCATATAAAAATATGGTGAGGTGTATTTGGAAAGGAGAAAGTCAGGAGTCTTTAGAGGCTAATTAACTAATTACAAGAAAGAATAAAGCTCTCTGCCTTTTTTTCATAACGATAGTGATCTGGAGAATAGGAAAAGACAAGAGATGTCTCCCATGTCCATTCCTGCCAGCTGAGTTTACTGTGGAGCAAAATTAAAAAACAACATACTGGCCTGGGATGGTAGATGAGATAGTTGTCATCCAGGGTGCACCTTTTTGGAGGGGTGTTCCAAAAAGAAAAGTGCTTGGACTAGGATGATCCAAGAAAGATGCTGCCAAACAAGAAAGAACTGAGAGCTGCTGATGGGAAAGATACAGTTCTCAGAATAAAAAACAACTGGAGTGGAAGAAGAGACAGAAGCACGAAAGGCTATTGCAGTAATCGCCCTCTTCTTCCCTGTGTTCTCTGTCTGATGAAATCCCACCACAGTGGCAAAAAAATATTACATATATCTGCAGATATAGAAAAGAGCATGCCTTCCCCAGTTTGTTAAGAAACTTAGGCTCCATATAATCCCCCTGAAATTACAAACCACCTCAACACACAAACACAGACACACACTGTGTTCTCCCCCTCGCTACACAAATGAAGCTGACGTATGTGGCTGCAGCACCCCTTTCCCCATCATGAGATGCAGCTGCCTTCGCTGGGCACCGCTCTAGCCACAACCACTCTCCCTATTTTCCCTTTTCATTACAGTCTTATCTTTGCTCCTTTCGATGTATACCTCTCATTTCACCTAATTTTCCGCTCTCTCAACGCAAATTCCCTCCAGTATCTTTCTCTGTTCCTCACAGTACCTGGCATGTGTGTGTCAGGTACCATTACGACTTCAGAAGACTGGGTGGAGTAGAGAAGTAACAAAGGTAAGATCACTGTCCTGCAGAAATTAAGCACTGGAATGATAGGGAAAACCAGCCCTGATCAGGTTTCCTGCCAGATGTGGGGCTTAGGACACAGGTTGCAGGAATTCCAGCTTGGTCAATGATTCTGAGCAATTCTGAGTCAATTTCATTGATTTTTGCCTCAATTTCCCCATATGAAAAAAAAAAAAAAGATTAATAGTAGCTACACTGATGATAGGAAAGGAGATGGAAAAGAATAGATTGCAGACATCCACAGAAACAGAGAAAAAGAGGGATAGTGGGAATTAGAAACAAGTCAGAAGTTGCCTGGGGAATAACAGGACAGGAGGAAGGTGAGATCCCTTGACTAACTGAAGTCACTATGAAGACACAATGGAAATCAGCCACAACACTTCTTCCCGGTTTTGTGCTGCACCTCTGGTTAGTTCAGTCTCAGCATACAAGGTAATTTTGTACTGTGTGTTGCCACTCCCTTCTAAACCCTCATTAACACCCATCCTCACAAAAAAACCCTGTAGTGCTTTGCGAGCATCTCCAGCTCCCAGATGGAGGGGGATGCTGACCCACCCAATTTGCAATCTTATAATCAGCATAGCAACTTGTGTCCTGAGCTCTCCAGCAAGGTCATTGGTTGTGTCCTTGCAGCTCCACTCCATGCATCCCACTGGCATCTCCTGTACAAAAGCTGCCAGCAAGAGTCAACGAGCAGAGCCGGCTGTGGGTTCCCAAGGGGCAGATGGTAATGCCATGCTGAAGATAGTAGGAGGGGGAACTTATATCCAAGTCAATTAGGATTAATGCAATGTGGGAAAGTATTAGTTCTGGAGCTGTAGGTTTCTCCATTAAAGACTGAAGGCAGGCTGGGAAGGGGGCGGGGGGGCGAAGACAAGCTAGCAAAAACAGTGCCTTGGCTCTTTAGCCCTTTTTCTCCTTTCTCTGTTTTTTTGGGAAGTGATGAGGTGTGGATCTAAGACATTACACTCTGGAGATTGTCAGTGGCTCCCAAACCCATTAAGGCAGCAGTTTTCTAGCTCTCCTTTCCATCTCTTTTGCTCAACACCGTTACGCGCTGATGGTGGCTTGGCCTGTTATCAATGGAAAACTAATGACATTTTCCAAAATGAAACATTATGGCATCAAAACCTTTGCATTCAACTTCTTTGGGCTGAGGAGAGCTCACTTTTAATGGTGTAGATGACAAGAACAACAGTAAGGTGGAGTGCTATCTAGCCCTGTGAGGAAGACAAGCAAACAGGTAGGAGGGGCTGACAAACTAGATACACCAAGCATGCAGTGGGGATCTGCTCTCAGCTGTGCCTTCACAATACTATAACCAGCTTCCAGCAGCTTCAAAAGTAGTAGAGGTGGAGGAACTGGAGGTCACAACCATGCCATCAGCTTCTCTTCAAAGTAGTGTAATTTGAATTGTAGAGCTGGCGGAAGTACTCCTAAATCTGAGAAGCTGAAGGGCTCTGCTGTTCCTTTCATCACTGACCCCTGAAGGTACAGCAGCAGATCAATCTTCCCTCTCTTGCTGCCTGCTCATACACCTGTACTAAGAGGTTCCAAAATCCACTGTGCCTCCCTAAGGCAATGTCCCAGGTAGGTCAGTGCATAATAGGGCTGCAGCACTGCAGGCCAGTATGAAATAGGCACAACGGAGTGCGCAGCCTGCAGAAGAGAAAGACCTGTCAATATTATTTGCCTGTAAGGTGCCACACATGCCTGAGGTGCTTTATAAATAAGTCAATAAACAAACAGCATCAAATTACAAGACAAATGAATGATGATCCCTTTTTCCTCTTTTTAAAGAAATAAATAAGGGTCAGAAATAGAAATTATACATATTTCAAAACCCACAAGGAAGCTTGGTTTTGACAATCTGATGGTGCTGAGGAGGTCTCAAAGCAACCCTCTCCCTCTGAATAATAGTAAATAGCAGAGGACATTGAGGATGCTTACAAGTTCATGATTTTAAGAATCCAGTTATACTTACAGTAGATATGCTAATTGCTAAAGCAGCCAATTATGTACACATGTATCTAATATGGTGGCAGACCCCTTTTCATTCTGGCTTGGAACTGCTGCAGTTGGCAATTCCCTCAGACCTTTACCCTGCACTGTTTAAATGTGTGTAAACTGTTTAAATGTAGTCCTCCAGAAGGAAGGATTACCTACAACTAGATAAATACATGTACCACTGGACTGGTGCCTCAAAGAGAAGCAAAAAAAATCCAGAGCTCTGCATGACTTTGTCCACACTAAGGAAGCACAGCGTGTTACTATTAAAATGGCAGCCCTGTCTTCTGAAAGAAGGACAAAGTCCCAGGCAAAACCAGGAATGTCACAGCCTTTAAATCTTTAACTAACATAACAAACATTGTTATTTTGACTCAGCACTGAAGTGGGGCAGGCCAAAGGATGGAAAGATATATCAGGTTTCGAAAATTCCCTGTATGATTTTTGTTGGGTTGGTGTTTGTATGTTTTTCAGGTTTTTTTCTTGTTTTGTTGTTGTTTCTGGTTTTGTGTGTTTTTTGTTATTATTATTATTGTAATGGAAAAAGAATTGTTGTGGTTTGAAATCCATTATTTCCCTGTAGTGTTTCCAACTCTAATAAAGCAGCCCCAGCTGTTCTCTACTGCTTACATAGAGACTACAGGTGTGCCCAAACATACACAAAACAGGAAAAGTATGGAAAGCTAAATAGCAACAGGGAGAAGAATGGAGTCTGCACTCACAACCATCAGGGACTCTTGACATTTTTCAGCACTCAGCCCTGGCAGTAAGCTGCCACAGCACTGCCCTGCCTTGCTGCCTTGATGCAGCATCTGTAAAACTTGGGGCTGCGAGGAGGTTCAGTCACTTAGTTAATCCAGCTAAGTCTCCTCTCCCAGCCCAGGCTGCCTCCATGGTGCACCATTAATATTCACCCTCTTTTTGGCACTGACTCTTGGGAAGCAGGCATTTCCAGCAGTCTTCTCTGTGCTTGGTTTAGGAACTACTGGCCTCTTTCTTTTTTAAGTCTGCTTTGGGGATCTAGAATCTGCCATTATTTTTTTTCCCCTGAAGAGCTTCAAAAGACCCCAGATGAAAAAAAGCAACCTAGGGAAAGCAGGACTTACTACTTTTAAAACTGCCAGGAAGCTCAGCCTGCTTGTGGAAAGGACTGGTCTTGGAATTAAGACAGGACCATTAGAGATGCCAATGTGGGAAGCACAGGAAGCACAGCCAGCTATAAAGCTTAAGTGTGACTGTCCTGAATTCTACTTCAAGGGAGTGAAAAGTGGAAGCACTGTGCCTAGCTTTATGGTGCACACCCTGCAAAATGCACATTGTAAACCTTCCCACCAAGAGCATTAACCAGGGAAAGTGCTGGAGATTTACACAGTACTTTTACTTTGTAAAATCTAAGATACCAGCAATAGATAAAGGAATCTTAAAATGTAGGTGTATAACTTGGTGGCAGTACACAAAATCACAGTGGCCATGGATGTGTGAATGAATTCAGATTGCTAACAGCAGACCAGATAGTGTGCATTAACCAAAAGAAAATAACACTGTCTCTTCTCATAGTATTATTTATGTTCATGTTCATGTTGTTAAATTGCAAAAGCCTTCCTTTAAGGAAAATGACACACTGAGGATGTTTACTTTGGTTTTGTTATTACTTTAAATGCATTTCTATTTGATTTCATTATTCAATATATATTTTCCTTTTCCAGTTACACTTGGGAGACAGGTACAGCATACATGCATTCGTACTTTGGTGTTGTGACAACCAGCATCAGAGTTGTTGAAATATCCATTTCAAAACCTGCCTTAGTGCAATCAATCAAATCTTTTGCTGCAATATAGGGAAAATAAACAAGGCTATCGGACTTCAACTCCTGGTTGGGCGGATGGAGTGCAAAGCATGGAAGACTAATGGGGAGGCAACAGAGAAAGAGGAATGCCAGAAAGAAAGATTATTTCAATGGCTCAAAGAGCTTAAAGAGTCTTAGAGGGGATTAAAGAATAAAACAATATATTAAAATTGCAAGGAAGCAAAATCAGAAACTCAGTCATCTTGGTAGCCATAAGAACACATGGGCTATGTAGCATGAAAGCCTTAAGCGTCCTATTTATAAGGAGAGATAGAGACAGCAAGAAAACTCTGCTGTATTACTGTATATTCCTTCTGAACCTGAGAAGATGCTATGCTCAGCCCCTATACTTCTACTCCTCTATTTTAGTCATAAGATTGCTACCAATAAAAATGTTCATGACCAGAGAGAGCCCCTCCTCCTGGGATGCATTTATTCCCACAAAGGTTTCAAAATTACTCAGAGGTCATTGTGCAGAGTGATTGATTCCTACTCATGGAGTAAAGGTGTTCCAAGTGTTTGCTTTCAAGCCCCTGTTTTTTCTTGTAAAACATTTCCAGAGAGCTGCAACCTGTCCTGGGTTCCCAAGGACCCTGAAACAACGTGTGTTTTTGTGAATGTGTGAGCAACAGACGCAGGAGTGGGGGGAACCCTGTTCTGCATATGTTGGCACCAACTGTATTCTCTAAAAGTGTCTGTATTTTTGGTTAGCCAGAAACAGACCCCAAATCCCTCTAAGCAAGACTCAGTGACAGCATATGTTCAGAAGCACACTGACAATTAAATGAGAATTTCATGTCATCTCAGTGCAACCGAAACAACTGAAAACTATTTGTCTGGTTCAAGAAATGAAAAACTAGCACCACCAAATTACATAAAACTCTATTGCTGAAATTCTGACAAAACTTCCCATTTACAGTAGCATTGTGCATGTGTATTTTATATATATGCTTCTTTACTTCAAGCATGAAAAATGTCAGCCCAGAGGGAACTGTCTGAGAAAGTTACAAGCAGGCACTGAGCTTGGTACTTGTTTGCTTACTGTGTTCAGATTTTTATTATTTTTTTTCTAACATTTTTTGATGGAAGTGTTGCAGCTTTTTGCTTTCATTTAGAAAGAAAATGTGTAGCAGACATATTTGACATAACAGTGCTTGAGTTTTCAGGGGAGAGTGAAGCAACACCTAAAAAGAAAAATTCTGTTCTACTGCTGCTTTCTTACCACCCCAACTCTTTCACCATCTTTTTTCCTGCTTTCATGTCTAAGCTTATTCTCTGTGTAGCTTATGAGAGCTGCTGGGAATTCATTTCCCTCTTTTCCATTCCAGATGTCCCTAGCTAGAGCTTACAGCTCTTGAAGTCACTGTAAACAACCCCACCAGATCATGAGTGTCCTTAAGAAATTGTTGCATAAAGAAAGAGGCTATAATGACTAGCTGGAGAAAGGTGTTCAGTAGGCAGAAGGTATGTTTTGGAACTCCTTCTGAGATAGAGGGGATCATGTAGTGCTTTCACAACAGAAGGACCCATAAGAAAAAGCTGCGTGGGACTATCACTGACCAAGCCAGAGCATCACTACCAGACCCTGACAATACAAATGCAGCCTGAAAGCACTTTACCATGGCATTTTGAAGTCTGCTTAAAAAGCAACATATCTTACTATATATCTATTTCACACAAAATCCTGCAATTCTGTAACCTTCTAAATGCATGTTCTATATTGCAAAAATTAGATCAAGCACAGGACATAATAAATACATGACAAGAATCCAATTCTGCCTTACCCTCTCCCTCGTCTCTACTTTCCTTTCTTTTCCTCTTTTTTTTCCAAGTGAGGTGGCCCCTAGAAGTCTTGCCCTGGCATTCTCACTGAGAAGGTATCCGGACAGCTGGGTGAGCTAGTTGTTCCAAATGGTCGCTCAAGGCTGTATAGTAATAACACTTAAATCTTTTCCTTGCTGTGCCCTACAGTCCCCATACATTGGCACAGAAAGCAGGTTTACAAAGCAGAAGACAGGAGTCTGTCAATATCATGAAACAAGCTGTTATTTCTCCAGTGAGTGCCAGAAGAGGGTAGAGAGAAGGTGGGCGAGAAAGAAGGGACAAATTGTTTTATGACTGAAACACAAATCCTCTGTCTAATGCCTGTGTCTATTTGCTTCCTTTTTTTCATTTTCCTCCTTTTCTTTCCCCCTCCTATTTTACCCTCTTTGTGGCTATCAAATGCAACTCTGGGGTTTATCCTGCTTTGCTACCGCACAAGACACACATGCATAGTCCTATTTTATAGAGGGGGGTCAACCCACTACATTCATTAAAAAGATGGTCCTCCAAGACTCCTGTGTCCCCAGTCTGATACCCTGGCCTGAAGCTCCACTTTGGAATCATCTCCTATATCCTTAAATTCCCTCTGCAGAGGATTTAGTGAAGCTGTAGACACAGCCACCCTGTGAGGGGGATGCTGGCTGAGGTGGAATCAGTCTGAGATTGAATCTCCCATGGGTAGGTGGTGTGTGGTCTAACTTCCCACTAGAGTTAATGGGGACTCAGTCCTTACAGGCAGTGAAGTCAAAAGGTTAATTCAGCTGATCAGGAGATGTCTGCTCTAGGATGAGTTGAATTAAGTTCCTAGCCTCAGTTGGCTGCACTGAATCTCTATGAGCTATAATGGGTGTTTAGACACCAGCTCACACCTAGATACTTAAAAGAAGACCCCTAAATTTAGACATTTTAATCTGGAGCTGAACCTCCCACTAGGAGTCGAGGGAATCTCTGGCTCATTTCCAGCTTCCTTGTAACAATAAAGAAGAGATTTATTCCTCAAATCCTCTTTTTTTGTGAAACAGAACTGAGTTTTCAGGTGTTGTGGGACCAAAAAACACATAACACAACATAACTCAGCAAAAGTTGTGTCCAGGTAATGGTGGGCTATCGCAGAAGGGGGGATATAGCACACTGGAAGGGGACAGCTGTCAAACCATGATACCAGGTCGAACAACTTGCAGAGCACCAAGGACACACTCACTCATGTGTACCAGGATCTGGTACACATGACATTCTCAGCACCGCCTGAGCTAGCTGTGATTTTTTTAATAAAATACTGAGTGAAGACAGGCCTGTGCTCAAGGAAGCCCCACCTAAAGGCAGAGTTTATCAGCTCAGGTGCAGTGGCTTGCTATCACAGCACTGAGCAAACCCTGCATGATGTGTCACATTGGTCTACTGTGCAACATAGTCATGCTTGTAAAACACCAGTAGGGAAGGTTTTGGAGCTCCTCCTTCAGTGTTTGCATGAGGCTTTGATAGTCTTGTGTTCCCACTTGTTTTGTGGTTTTGTTTTGGTTTTTTTTAATAAAATAGAGCTGGTGCAAAGGAGGCTGTGGGCTGTGCTTAGATAGTATCCTGGAAATGGTTACTATACTGAAAATAAGCTATTCCTTCAGATCTGGAAATGTAAGGGACAGGCTTTCTATCTCTTCTATCCAAGAGCCCAGAAAGAACAGTGAAGCTCAGAGGCACATTAAAATGAAATAACAACATACAGCACTTATGCCTTTTCCTCTCTAAAGTACTTCACAAGCTTTTATTAAATTAAGTCTCATCACACCCTTGGGACATAGGTGCAGTAAATACCTTCATGAGAGGTGAGCAAGTAAGACTCAGAAAACTCTCCACAAATACTCCTCTGACTGTATGAATTGATTCATTTCAGTGGCACCCTTGTGCTGTCATTTCCCATGGAATTTCAAGCAATCAAATTTTACTGCCACAAAGGGCTTGCAGGAAATGAACTGCAAAGTTGTACACAAGAGAATTTGCTTATGAAAGGCACATGAGCAGATCCCAGGAAAGAACAGGAGCGGCAGCTCCCTATGACTGCGTCTCTCTGTGTTTGGGGTGATAATCCAAATGTTAAGCTATGCATTTTTAATCAATTCTTATATTTTAATTAAGCAGCTAAATGAAACAGGGAAACCTCTAGCAAGTAGGTCTACTTTCAGGGTGTAAGCCAGTTTGCTTTCCACCACACAAGTGGGTACACTGACCACTGTCTCAAGGACACAAAAAATAATGGATGGGCTTGCCAGCCACAGATCAGACAAAAAGATGCTGCCAACTCATGAATGAGTGCTTTCTGTTTGGTGTCTAGGAAAATTCATTTCCTGGCAGGAACAGTCACAGAGACAAGAAGAGATACCTTAGTGCCTAATTTAAATTCAGAATGTCTTAATGTAAAAATATATAAAGCAAACATGTAACCACTCAAAGCGTCAGTTGGAAGGAAAATCTTCTTCTTCAAGGAAAGTGAAAAATCACTAGGGGTGGGGAGAGAAGGGGAGGAGGGGGAAGGACAGGGAAGAGGCAAGGAAGCAAAAACCAATAAAAACCTCAACAGTCAAAACTCCACAACAACAACAGGAATAGCATGAGGTTGTACCTGGGACATACTGAGCTCTACTTGTATTTCACTCTTCCCTAAGTCCAAGAAATTCAGGAAGAACACCTTAGAAGTAAAGTTAGAGCCCAAGAATTGCTTCCAGAAACGCCTCAGTTTTGAATAATTTGACTGGAATAACTGCAAATAGGAAATACATTTGAAAAATCCAAAATCCTTCTGCATGTGTTTTGTAAACAAAAGAAGCCACAATTTTCAAATTAATTGTACAACCCAAATGATTGTATTGGTTCTAATTATCAACTGTATTTTACAAACAGGAAAAATGAAGGAGACAGGAGCTAAAAGCAGTATCCCCTTCAACACATGAATAATTTTGCAAAGTTTTGTTTTCTTCCACCTTCCATGCTCTGCAGCTCCCCTGCTCTGAGCAGGGGCAAAGGAAGCAAAGTTGTCTAACTTATCTGGTAATTTTCAATACAAAAAAAAATGATTAAAGTCCCCATTTAAATTTTATATTCATGGCTGCAAAGTCATCATCTTTCTGCTGCTCGTATTGCAATAATTATGTTTTTAAAGGACTACAGATAAAAAAAGTAAATGAATTTAATATTTTTTCCCTCAAAATTTTTTTTTTGGTCAAAACTATTTCTCAATGAAATTTGGAGACTGACTCATCAGATGTGTTCCAAAGAAAATATCTGTATTTAAACTGAAAAATCAAACACCTAGAAGTATAGAATCATACTCCAACTTACATATTTTACTGCATCATCACTATGTATAAGATAATTTCCATTCTTCACTTCCAGGCAAAGTATTTTGGAAGGAGGTAGGCCTCTATTTTGCCGGGAAAAAAAATCTGAATAAAAGGGTTTAATCATAGGGAAAGGAAAAAAAAGTCTTTTTTTTGCAAAACAACACAGATGAAAAACAACATAAATTCATCAACAGTGAAAAGAGCAAAACCATCTTTGGTCAACTCCAGACATTACATCTTTTATAGATGATGATACATCAGCAAACTCAGAGGGTGGTGCCCCTTGGAGTTTGGATCAGGTAATTAAGTTTGTTGGGTTTTTTTTTTTTGAGCCTCAGGGTTATTATTTTAACAAATCTATTTCCATCATCACATCTCCTTTTTTTGCTAGAAAAGATTAAAAAGCTTCACAGTGCATAGGAAAAAGGTGCAATTCTTAAGAACACTGTAAGGTTACAGGGGACTGTCAGCTAATAATGTGTGTTGGTTTGGTAACAAGCTGAAGCAGAGAGCAGCAGGGGCACTGCTTCATGACTGCAGCTTTTTCAAAAGGATCTGTTGAAAGTATTTCAGGAAGAGAGACATGTGAGTGAAATCTTTAAATGTGTCAACAGGGAGGCCAGACACTGAACTTCTGCCCACTCCAGAGCTGACACCATCCTTCAAAACAGAGGAGACTGACCTTTGTAGCTGAGAATCACTGAGTGGCAGCAGGGTGGTTCCTGCATTTGTTTCTGAGCCACTTGCAACAGGGAGAATGGTCATTTGAGAAAGACAGGGAAAGAGAAACAGGGAATAGTCATTTGAAACCACAGTCGAGTGAGAAAAAAAAATAAAATCTTTTTCCCTAGGAACTGGATTGGGGGAGAGTGGTAGGATACTGATTAAAGAAATTCTCCAGTCAGTCCTTAATGAAGGACAAAAAGTGCTCAGAAGAGGACAAGCACAACTAATTCTCCTCTCCTGCTTTATGAGAAAGATCTGCTAGCCTGCTCAAGCACAAAGCAATAAGTTCTGGCAAATCTTGCAATAGGTATTGGACATCCACCACACCACCTACCTACCCCCTCTTCCTCCCTCAAGCCACATTAACCATAAGTGCCATATCCTGCTCCATTTCTTGAATCACTCTTTACCATCCAGGTATAGAAAATCATTACGATACAGCCTCTTCCCCTCTGCTCAGACCAGCTTTACCAGGAGGAAACATAAACCAGCTGATGAAGAGAAAGAGAGCAGTACTTGTACTGCAGCAATGTGTCCTGCTACTGAAAAAATGAGAAGAGTCAGCACAGTTCAAATAACGAGGCTAAGTTTGAGATAATCCTGTATGATCCACCAATGAGCCCAAACAATCAACACACTGCCTTTCTTGGGAAGCGAGCACCAGCCTCTCTCTTGCTAATGTCCTCCTAAAGCAGACCCTCCCTCTGTGCCTGAGGTACAAGAGAAACCTTTTGCTCCAAGTGCCTGGACCAGCACCACATGATCACACACAGCTCCAAAGTGCAAGTATCCCACGTCGAGCTACGTGCTCTTTAAAGGTAAAGCACGGCCTCAGTTTCTTACTAGATCTGAATCTTAAAAGTGGGAAGACTGACCCCCCAAAACTCATGTCCTCAGCATGTACCAAAACAGAGGGAAAAGCCTGCACAGATGGAGGAAAATAAAAAATTAAGGCAGTTCCGGACTGCCAGCACATGACCTTGGACAGATTGCACACCTCTTGTTATTTTGTTCTTCTCTCCTCTTCCCCTCTAAGCACATTCCCACACCTACTGCTGTAGAACTCAAATAGCAACAGCTATGTCAATGATTGCATGAGGACTAATTTAATTGATGTTTGCCAAGTGTACACCAATCCTTAGGTAGAAAAACACTACCTGAAATAGTGAAGCTGACCAGTAAGTTTCATGTAAGTAAGCACTGCTGCCAGGGAAATGAGAAGAGGAATCCATGTCAAGCTTTAAGAGAATATGAGGTAAAGAGGAGCCTGGGCCAGCACTTGAAAACTGAGCAGACAGCAGAGCAGAAGGCTAATAAGGAGATTCAGCTGATAACAGCTTAGTTAAAACATCTATAGATGAACAGGTGGTGCAGGAATATAGGTGTGTTCAAGTAAAACTGGCAGGAAAAAGCTTTGTTTTGTGTTATTTTTATGTTGTATTTAAAATCTCAAAATCTTCCCTAAGGCACCATGCTAAAAGAAAAGGAAAAAACCCAACAACTTACTTGGGCTAGTTTAAGTGTTCCATCTTCATAGATGAAAACAAGCAACCAAGACTCCTCCCCTATTATGAAAATATCACAATTTTTCATTCTCTTTCAATCTGAATTTTGTCAACATCAACTTGACTTCAAAAGTCATTGATTTTGGCAATAAACTGTCTCCCAACAGGAGATTTTTTTAATTGATATTTCCTAGTTCTCACCTCTAGTTTGTAGCTACAGGTAGTGAAGAATTAGTGGGGTTGAATTTTTACCACTGTAAGACTGTTCTCCCTCTTTGAAGATGAGAGACTCCCTTTTACATAGTCAGAGTATGCTGAGATAGCCTTAATACGAGGTTTAAATTCACAACGTGCTCTGTGCTGCTAACCTTAGAAAAGGATAGAGCCTGTGCCTCTCTGCTAGGAACAGGAACATACTGCAACATGCCCTCTGAACAATTTGGACAGTATTTTAAAAATCCTGCCCCAAACATCTTCCCTTCTCACAGCACTATGCAGCTTGCTCTGTGCTGGTAAGCTGCTGCCATCCTTCCATCTATCCCAGAGGAGATAGGAGAGTTTACCATCAGTGTTGTTTCAGGATATGACTTTTTCTTTAGGTGATTTACATAGAAAGAAAAGCTACAGAAACTAGAACCCCATGAATATTCCAACATTTTGCATTACTACCTATTAATCCCTCTCCTCTCCAGAGATCAGCCATTGCTGATTTAAGAGACTCAATTTTCTCTTCTTTAAAGGTATCTCCAGGCCATCTTAAAGAGCTGAGCAGACTTGGAGAGATAAGAAGGAAAATATGCCTCTAAAGATGCTTAATGCTCAATTCTGAGTGTGTAGAGGCAGTCACAAACTCTAAGCCCCACAAAGGACTGAGAGGTTCAGTTCCATTCAGCATGTATATATTTACCCTTGTTCACAGCATTACAGAGTTTCCACTATAGTCCTTCCAAAATAGATATAATAAGTAGAAAAGCTTTCTGTGACAAAGTGCTCTGGCACATTCATCCAACAGTTTAGCAGAACAATGCAGAGATGGAGTCTGTAGCTAGAGAAAACAGAGCTGTCGGTTAAAAGCTCTAATGTTAATAGCTGTTCTGCAAAGCCCATTTTTTAATATTAAAAAAAAAAGGAGAATAATGAGGAAAAAGGGAATAGAACAGGCTGAGGGCCACATAACTGGCTGAGACATTCAAACAATAGATGCAATGCTAGAAGAAAATCACAGAAACATTAATTTGGGGTCTTCCCCAGCAGTGCAAAGGGACATTGCAACAAGGACCGCAAGGAATAGCCGTGCAAATCACCCCAAGAGCTCCCTGAGTTGCTGACCTCCTCACCGCCCACCTTTGCTCTGACATTACTGCAGTGAAATTGCTGGGGCACTCTGAGATATGCTGCAGCCAGAGCTCTGTGTGCAGGGCCACCATAATCCCATTACCCATGGAAATGCAGTCTCAAGAGTGGCAGCCTGTGAATGAGGCAGCAGAGCTGCTCTCCCCCTGGCCCCACGGGAAAAAAGAAGACTGCAGGTACATTGACAGGGTTCGTAATAAATGCAGGTGCATGAAAGGAGGCTTACCAGCCCAGGATTTAATCTAGCAGAGATGCCACATTTACTCTAGAGCCCATGCTGCTCTGCTCTGTGTTGCTCGTTACCCATACTAACACTGTGTTAATTAACCCTAGCACTGCTGCAGGCACAGCCTTCCCCAAAGTGGGGAGAGGAGAGGAAAGAGAATGAAGGATTAGCAATGCTGCTGCATGAAGGGAAGAGCAGCTTGCAATAGCCAAGCTAAAATGAAAGGAAATGCTGAATGTGTTTCAGGCAAGTGAAGTGGAAGAGCTGAAGCTGCTTGCACTAGGTATGACTTAAATACATCATGTATAATGTGGTGGAAAGATCCCTCCCTGTGTTCCCCAATCAGATTTGACAAGAAAGCCAATAAAATGCTGGGACTGAGCCATTAGGGACATCAGGTTAGTTTATGCCAGCTGGTAGATAATGCCTAACATGTCCAAAAAATTTTTAACTTTTTATTATGTTTGGTACTGTTAAAGGCTACCCCTTCCCCAAATGCCCAGGATAACATACTGGTCTTCCCATGTACATTTTCAAGTATTTATCAAATATGACTAGTGACTCCTTTCAGATTAATTTATTCTCCAGGGGTTTTTTTTGTTTTTTTTTTTTTTTTTTTTTTTTTTTTTTTTTTTACACTCCCATCTCTTCACATGCTGGGATTGCACCAGACCAATCCATTTGTATAGGAAGAAGGGCCAATAACACCTCTGTGGAAATTCTTAAATGTATTGCCCTTAAATCAATGCGTCCCCTCAGCTGACACATGCAGAGAATGAGCCGACTGATAGTGAGCTCTTGCAAGCGATACCCCATGGAGAAAACACCCTTTCCCACCCCATCTCTGTCTCCTTTCAGCACACTATGCTGCTATCGGGATGCAGACCCAAACACATTAGCCAGAGTCCCTGTGGGGCTGCTACCTCACACCCAGGTAAATCGACCGCTGTGTTTCCAGGATTACAGGGCAGCAGACAACTTGAAAAGGACTATCACAAACTAATGTTTACATTATGAACCCCATGTTTCCACCTTCTTAAGGCTCCCTACCATCTCCCTGTTTGTAAGCAACCAGAATTTGGGTTTCTTTGAACTGAGCTAACAGAACTCATTTTCAGTCGTTCCAGCAGCAGAATACATAACAAATACCATCAGCAAAACCAGGAGAACAAGCAAAGGAAACAATTGAATTAATGGCTGATATTTTTGCATCCCTGTAATCTTCCTCACTCCTTCCCTGTGGAGGTCTCTGAAGGGAGATGCCAGAGCCCTGACTCCAAGCGAGATGTTACATGGATGAGGAGCCACTTCAGAATGACACAAACCTGTTTTATCTGTCAATCAAGATGGGGGATGAACAGTCGTTTAGCAACAGTGTCACTGAAATTATATTGCTTTGCTTTTGAAGTACATAAATATTTGATTCTCTCTTCCTTAACTTTTTGCTTCTTCCCTTGTTTTAAAACTGAGTCTTTCAGATCTTAAAATAAAACCATAATTAGGTTTTTGGGGTTTGTTTCTTTGGGTTTTTTCCTCAGTCACATGCAGCTGGTCTAAAAAAAAAATATCTGAGTGTCTCTGTGTGTAAGAGAATTGACATATATCCTGCCTATGGCTGATAAGAAGAAAAAATTAAAAACAGGGAGACAGTATATTGCCACTGGAATGTGGCAGGTTTCTGTCCCCATTCAGCTGTGGAATTTTTCCTTTAAAATCTGATGGGACCATTTTCAGGGAAAGGTTGCAAGCCCCAAGGTCTCCACACTTTCCATACACCAAATGCCTTGTGCAATGCTGATGTTAGCCACTGGCCTGTTCTAGCTGACCCAGGGGTGGGTGGGTGCCCTGAACTTGAGTTTCATCCACCTCTGAAGTGAAAGGCTGTTCTCAGCAAGAGCTCTGCTCCTTCAGAGCTCTCAGAGACTGGTGCCAGGCTGCCGGGGGGTTGGTAAACCAGCCTGGAGAGGGAAATCACAACTATGCAAGTCATATTAACTGTGCCAGGTGGACCTTGGCAACAGAAGGTTGGACAAGGCACTGGAAATTGTCCCAACTGCAGTACAAAGAACCCCATTTGTTTTGAAGTCTTGTCCTGGTTACATACAGAAAACACCTCTGGATATGCTTGTCTCATGAAGACAAAGGGTATAGATCAGTTATTTACACAGCATTCCGCTTTCTACATTTTGAAGGCTGGCTAAATACAAAATAACTCTTTTTTTTGCCCAGTTTACGTAGCAGAGAGTAGTCTGTTGCTACTGCAGCTGCCTTAGCTCAGATACTAGAGAGAAATTCTTTTGCTACTGAGAGTTGTGTGTAACTCCTGTCCCCAAAAGGTGAGGGTGAATGCATCATTACACAGGTTATTTTTCTATGAGAGCAAATCCTGTCCTTGCTATGTCCTTAGGGATAACATAATGTTCTTGATCTCCATAAGAAAAATCCTGCATCTATGTAAAGGACTTCTAAATGTTAACCCAGGATTGTGAGGGGCTTCTGCATAAAAGAGATGCTACATGGTATCCATGGCCACACTAATAACAAAGCAGGGTTTATCACTTGAGAGCTTGCCCTCAAGGGTACACAACAATTTAATGCTTTAGAGAAAAGAAACAAACACAAGTAGAGTCTTAACCAAACCAGATAAAGCTGAGGATTTCTGCTTTCTGGGAATCTCTACTTTAGGTAATTTTGCAGAAATTGCCTGCTGAGGAGTTTGGGAAACCTGCTGCTGAGCGAGAAGGATGCGGTACATGAATGCACAACAAGGCCTCTTCAGGCTACAGTTCCACTGTAAGTTCAACACTACTGCAGCTTTGCCTTTGCTCTGTTTGCAGACATACAGTCTTATCTGCTCCCTTCTCAAACCCATTCCTGGGCAGGAATGGCAATTGATTAGCTCTGACACCCTTTAAAACTCTTGCAGAGCAGCATTCTCAGAGACCACGATGCTCCAAAAAATGTACTTCTGAACAGCTCACCCCATGCACTGGTTTCTGGCAGTCCTTGTATGATAAAGGACCATAAGTTTGCTGAAACCAGTAAGTTTCTGCAAAGACTTTTGATTTCAACAAAATGGTATTCACTAATGAGAACCTGTATCAGTGGAAAACTCCCAGTTGCTTCTCTCCCTGGCAGAAAATTGGGGTAAAAAAGAAAAAACACTGATGCTTTTGTATGCAAAAAGATGTTTCCAGCTAGAGGGGGAAAAAAAAAATCAAATATTTGTTCTTTTAACAGTAGAGACTTGGAGCAGAGAGGAACAAGGTAATTTCACATGTTCCTGTGAACAAGCTGCTGCAGATAGCTTCCCTAGATAATAAGTAGAAATGAGTGAGAAGAAATGGATAGGGGAAGATCTATAATAGTGCAAAGAAATGTGTGATCAGCTAGGGAATTCCTTTTAGGAACCTTGTAGAGAATATTGTATTTGCCAGACCAGATCAGACCACTGGGCCAATCAAGTGCAATTTAAGCATTAAGTGTAACAGCTTGATAAATCTGGGTCAATGCCCCTACACGCAGGTACAAGTTTAATACCACTTCATTAGCAGGACTGCAGCACCTAACATGGAGCATATCTACAGGTCCTGGAAGAGAGAAACTATTGGCATTTATGAGGTTGCACAATTGAATCAATGAGTTTCTCTTAACAAGTGACCAGAGATTGGTCCCGCTTTACAATTTCTACTCTGCAGCAGCAGACGGTGCTGATGCTTCAAGTATAAGCGGAAAACAGTACTGCAATGCTCCTCTAGCCAGTGTGTAGCACCCTGCAGGGGGCTGGAAAGCAAAGAACTCTTCCTTTTTGAGCCCTTACATTCAATCAGTGTTCACTGGAAACATATTATTTTAGCATGCAGCGGACCTGCGATTACTATTAAACGTTTGCAAAACCCAGTGTTGACCTATTTAAATCCATCTTGGCACCTTGTGGCTCTGCCACAACCTGACACAAAGGGAGATTTTATCTTTTCACTTGCTCCAGGTTACTACAGAGGAAATTTAGGGCTAACTCAAAAGCAGAGGCATCCCAGAATTTTTAGGTGTACTTCTAGGATCTTATCTCTGCAGTGAGGGCTGAGGAAGACAGCAAAATTCTTGACTGCCTAGGCCAGTAGCTGGGAGAGGGAGATTGAAATTGGCAGAGGAGGGCTTTGCTCTCCTGGAACTATGGAAAGATTAAAAGGTTCTTTATTATTAAAAAATAAAATTGGCAGTACTAAATCAAAAGCATTAGATCCCCTGTTCCTTCCCCCATAAATGAGAAGGGTATAGTTTTCTTCTGCTCCTTCCCTGACCACCACCCACAACACCAAGACTGATCCAGGCTTCCCACTGCATTAACCCCAGGGCCACTCAGCTGTTTCAGTAAAGAACCCTCTCTGTATCGCAATCTTCAGGGTCTGAGTATAGCTCAGAGTTATTCATATCAGCTGCAAGCCTACTGCTACTACACAGGGAGCTCTCCCAGGACTGCAGTACAGTCATACATCAGACCAGAACTAACGGCAGCCTGTTGGATACTTGCAGCATAAGAAGTTGTGCACCACCTTCCAGATGAGCCATCACACTCACTGAATTGCAGTACACTTCTATTTTGGCAGCCACCCAAGGCATACAGAGAACAGTAAGTATTGTAGGCACACAAAAAGCATAATGTGTTGTCAGACCTGAGGAAAGCCAGGGCAAAACCTACTTGAAGTCAGGGTTGGACGGGGCATTAAGCAAACTGATCTAGTGGAGATGGCATCCCTGCCCATGGTAGGGACCTTGGAACTAGACGATCTTTAAGGTTGCTTCCAACCCAAGCTGTTCTCTGATCCAAGGTAAAATCTGTCTCTGCAGTCTCTCTGTCTGTGTTATAGATTTACCTGTTCTTTTCTCAGAAACAACTTTCAAGGGCTGCTAATGCAAACCCAGACTTAATATAAGTGGAAAAAGCTCCATAGGCATGTAATAGGTCTTTTGGAAATGAAAAGTGGTCTAAGAGATCTAATCAGCTGAAAGGCAATTATTTGCTGAGGCTGCCAGATGCAGATGAACTCTGCAGGGCTCACTGGCTCCCAGGATGCCTGTCTAATCTATCCAGCCTGCATTGCTGGAGTGCCACCACACCAGGCCTCCTAAAATCCTAGGTAGCAGCCCTTTCATCTATTCACTGATTGCTCCACTCTGGGTGTTTTTTTTGACCTGAGCATTATTATCCAAAACACTCCATGCACTTGAGTTAGTCTTTATGGCCCTTTAGAGAGAGCTTTGTCTATACAATTGCCCTTTTTTGGACAACATCTATCTATAGAATATGAGGTTCAAAAGCCTCCAGGTGCTTTGCTCTAACATACATGACAATATTCTGGAAATTCATCTGTGTGGGAAAAGTATCTGACTCTGACAAAGGAACAGTTGATAAAAGGAGAGAATGCTTCTTACTTCTCGTCCAATAATGATGACAGCACTTAACCCCAGGGAAATACTACGCTACAGAAAGATGGCCTTGGTTATAATCAGAACAACAATTTGCAGGTTAAAATTGCCATCTTGCACACACTTCTTCCAGGAAGCAGGACTAGAGGATTTTGCAGAGTGAATGTGACACACAAGTGAGGGTAAAAGAGCATGGAAAAGTATGGAAAGAGCTGCAGCAGGAGTGATGGTAGATGCAGGAATACAAGCGAGGATGGAGTCCGAGCACAAACACTCTTGTTCTCAGCTCTGTCCTCCTGAATAGAATATAATATCCCTTCAGTGCCAACCAGCAGCCAGGTTTCTTATATAAGTCAGAAATCCTATAGTCAGTAGAAGGAAGGCTTTCTCATCCACATACATGTGTGTTGATGTGTGGGCTGGGAATGCTAAGAAGCAGCCAGAGGCATCACTATGCTTCAAGTCCAAAGAATGGCAGTGAGAGCACGACAGGATGGTGAGCATGGGGCTAGCATGAGGTTGGATAACACAGGGGACCTGCAAGCATGATAGGGAGACAGAAAACAGACCAAAGGTAGTATTGAAGATAAGGAGAAGTTTGCAGCTTGTTTCATCTTATATTCACCCCCATCCTTGATCTTTTCCCCTTTTTCTCACTGTGTTTTCTGTTTTCACCTTGCATCTCTCCTCAAACTGCACGGTAAACAGTACTGCATGCCCAGACCTGTGCTTCACTCCCTCAATTCAAAGCCCACCTTCATCATCATGCTGTGCTGATCCCAGACAAGCCCCAAAAGGCACAGATCATTCAACTCTTGTGTCGATGTCACCTAATGAAGACATCTATAAATATGGGCACATTAGAGCTCACCATCTGGCTGTGCCTCTTGGATGGCTCTGCTCCCCACAGATCAGTGGGCATGGAGATCTCTGCAGCCAAACAATTATTCCTCTATCTCCTGTTCCAGCACTCACAGGCACAGATGCCCTCAGCGATGCCGCCGGCGGCCGAGACCACAGAGAAAGCAGTGTGCCATTCAAAGCAAAGCAGTCAGCTGAGCCCTGTCGTGCTGCCCCTCAGCACACTGTTCCCAGGGCTGGCAGCACTGGCACTCTCACCAGCCTCTTTGCTCCTCAAGGTCCAGGTCTCATTTATGCAACCCAACAACACTGCAAGGACGACAAGCCTCTTCCTTTCTCTTCTTGTCTGGGTATCACCAGCTTCAGCCTTTCTATCAATCTCAACTGCATTTCTCTTTTCTCATCTGCCTCTGACACACCTTTTCTTCAGCACTGGGCACAATTTTTCTGTCCACTAGTCAAAATGATAAATTGAAAATATTTTTTTCCAGGAAGACTCAAGACCTATCATTTAATTTTTGCTTGCTTGTTTGTTTTATTTTAGAAAACAATCTTTTCAGATTGGGTGAAAGATTTTATTTGACCTACATAAAAAAAAAAAAAAAAGAGCAGCCTTTCCTTCACAAAGTTCCTTTTTTTTTTTTTAAGGAAGTTTTCCAAAACAAAACTGTCACTGCAAAACAAAAATAGTTTGTCTTCTCCAAATAATTTCATCCTTTTCCCTTCCCAAAAATCAAGCATGACGCACAAAGAATGTAAGCCCTCCCCCCAGACAGTGTGTTTAGGAAGGCAAAATAACACTCCTGCTGACATTTTTTTGTCTTGCTACTCTTTTTTTTCCCTATTTTCCCTGCAATCATCTGCCTGTTCCCTAACATCATCACAGTTGCTGGACCAAGCTCTCAGAGAGGAACTTATGCACAGAAAAATTCACTGAACTGCCACGGCATGTTTCACTCCCTGAACAGTCTGTTACCACAGGACACCTGAGATGATTGTATTTTCTTTGAAGTACATGAATATTTGATATCCTTCCTCCCCACCTTAATTATTCTCTTATTTTGAAACACCAGCTTGCATGCAGTATTTAAATAAAGCTGTTTTCAGAGCAACAAGCAGCTTGAAACAGTGAGGCCTCTTAAAATATATATTGCAAGTGATGTACATCCTCCTGTTCAGCACATAAGTGGCAGAGAGCAAGGCACAACCTCAGGAATCCATACAGGACAAAGGGCTACAGAGGCAACCTTTTCCTTCTGAAAGCTTGGGTTTCCTCAGCAAAGAAATTTGATCATGTGAGTTGAGACACAGGGTCTCAAGACTATTCCCTAGCCACACTGTACAAATCACTGAAGGGTCTGGCACAGCAAACTTTTTTCAGGAAGATGTTTGAAAATGCAGGGGATACAGTGGGCAAAAACTGAAGGAAGCAAAAGGAGGAAACTTTGAAAGTTGCAATTTGGAAAAACAACAGATTCTGCAGAGCGAGAGAGAGAATGAAAACACATACAGAATTTACGATACATGGAGCTATATTAGATAATTACAGGCCAACATGTGTACAAATGGGTTTAGAGGATTTGGGTGACTCAGCAGCTGTACAGACCTACATGGTCAGATCACACAAATCTTTGCTGAGGCCCACCAGCTGCAAGGATCTGGTTTTGCCAGATTTTGAGCAGCCTGTTTAACAGAACGTCTTTGAGAGATGCGCAGAAGCCCATTTGCTTTGAGTCATGACAGTTTTACACCAAAACTTCAGCCCATCTGAAGAACCACTGAACACCTCTATGTGTATAAACCCAAAGCAAGTGGCTCTAACTGCAGGGCAAGAGGTGGGATGTTGCATGCCTCAAGCAAGTCACAGAGTTGCTGCAGGTTCATAGCTATGACATGACACTCAGGGGTGGGGCTGCGTAGAACCGTTAAGGTTGGAAAAGACCTTCAAGACTGAGCCCAATCATTTGGGGCAGTTGTATCTTCACAAAGTTGTCTATTACATGAAAGAATGGACATTAATGGAGACAGCCAGTTGCACCAGGTGAGGGTGCTACAGACCTGGCAGCTGTTACAGCTGCTTGAGCGATGTGTCCTGCATTACTTGGAGGTGCTTCCCTGAACAGCTGAGAGAAAAGGAAACGAAGCGTGCCTCTGCACAGGTCAGGGGAGGCCACACACCATAAATGTTTGTGCAGGTGGACGAATAGCTGTGCCCACAGATGCTCACAAGTAGGGCAAGGAGTAAACATGCATATTTGAAAAATCATCCATCTCTATTACAAAAATGAGTCATATCATCCCAATACCACTCTTAACTTTGCAGAGGCACAGCAGGTAGCTGGAATGTTATAAAAGGACTGCCTGCATATGTTAGGGCTGAATGTCCTGAGGTTTGAGACTTCCAAGTTGATGTGGCACTCTTCTGGGAATGTGCACGTGACCAGTAACAGGGGCATATGGCAACTTCCCAAATTTGCCTGTGGGAGAAAGTCATGCTCCTTAGCTCTTGCCTGATGGTGCATCTCAGAATCAGCCCTTCATTATCAATAATCTGCAGTAGATTTTGTGCTCTTATTACCTTGTAAAATCTCCCTTGCACTGTCCACATCCCTTGCTTATAAAACCTCAGCAAAGGTGAAAGCTGCAGTGATCAGGAAATGTTAACCTGTTGGAGAGATGCTTAGAAAGAACTGAAAACATTACAAATGTCTCCCTCCTCTTCAATATATTTTCCCTGTTTTGCAATTATAATTTCTAACACCATGTTCCCAAGCCAATGCTGCTCAGTCATTTTGGGTGAGAAGAGGTGGAATTTTAACTGGGATCTACATGCAGGACAGGGGAACGCATTTTTAAACAAACTATAGGAGATAGTCAAGTGCAAGCCTTTCAAAGGCAAGAAGAAAGAGACCCTTAAATAAGTTTCATATGCATAAAAAACTACCCTACAAACCGCTTTACATTGCAAGGACATATCACACTCCAGTTGTCCCACAAGGCACAAGGGTTGCAAGTTCCATGCTTTAACATTGTACAGCCAAGGTGACCCTCTCCTCCTCCCCCCTGTGCATGAACCAAGAGACAGGTCTAACAGAGATACGTGCCAGCAGCTACGGAAAGCAGAGCAAAGACTACAGCATGATGAGCACTCTGACAGAAGCACAAAGCACAATATTTATTTACTGCCTGTCAATGTCTAGCCTGGATGGGATGCTGCATCTCCATAACAGTTATAACTGCTCATTAGACATTTACAGGAGAGGATTTTATTGCAGTCAGGTCATCTGAGTTGATAGGAAAGAGGGCAGAAAACAGCAGTGGAGAAAACCAAAGTGAAAGGGAAGGAACAACAATCATCTGCTGCAATAGTTACAGTCAGTAATGAGTTGGCTGCCTAGTGTGCATCACTACTGCTTTCTAGTAAGTGGAATTAAGAGCAGAGCCATGTGTCAGGGGCTCCATACTGTCAGCTGTTAGCAGAGAGATTGATTTAACACAAGTGACAATGGCACAAGCTATGTCAAAGGAGAAAAACCCCTCCTAGCTGCTGCAACCACAGCATAAAACAGTGCTAGTGGTGACCAAACAGCCAGCATGGCTGCTGACCCCTTGGCAAGACCCACACTGAAATGCAGCTTTATTAAACCTAATAAGCTTAACACTGTGAAAGATTTTGAAACTGTCATGTACATGATGCACATGCAAAAAGAAATAATCCACTACCAATAAGGAAATGAAGCAGAGCATTCCAGACATAATGCAAACCCTGCCCAGGAGCTTGGGCAAGGACATGGCTTCAAATAATCCACGCAGCCCTGATTGCTTCACCTAGTGCTGGAGGGAGAGAGGGGAGGAAAACTGGGAGTGGGCAGGTCCCTCTCCCAAGAAATACAGTCTGTGGGAGAGAAAAGAGATCATCTGTCTGACAGTCCAGAATGAGGATAGCAAAGAGAAAACCTTCAGGGAAAATTGCAGTCTTTCATCCCAGAATGAGTCTGGACTCTGAAATCAGGACACAATGTAGGAGATTGAACACTTGTAGGCTTGGGCCTGTTATTTAAGTAATCTTAGGTAGAAAACAAAACCTGAAGCGTCAACTTCTTTTTTACCTTAAGAAATAGATTATGGTTATTCTCCAACTTAGTTGACTGAAATTACCTGGAAAAGCTCAGCCACAAAAGTCTTGTCTAAAAGCTGTAGAATATCTTTCCTCACATTTTATTCTTCTCTGCATCCATCCCATCCACTCAGCAAATTAACATGACAATTCACTACATTTTAGCGAACTAAAAGACACACCGTCTGTTTTTTCAACTATGACCATTTTTCTGTGTTTTCCCTTTTGGGCACATACGATTTACGAAGGCACAAGCTTAATTTACAGGTGCCAAGATAGACTATTGATTTGGAAGTGAAGGGGGAACACCACCCAACACCTCTCCCCCCCACCCCCTTTTCTGGATCTGCAAAGTGACACCAACTTTCTTAGGTTAAGTAAGGACCAGCAACCAGTCCCAGGGGCTCTGCATACTCAGACTCTACGCAAAACTGAAATATATTAAAAATATCTGCAACTACATTTTGTTTCCAGGAAGCCTCTCAGCCATCCTTGGGAACTGAAGCTGGAAAGGTAAAGACTGGAACTCTATATGGGGAGCATGGCCTGAAACAGCACTGGGGACAGAAGAAAGAATTTTTTCAATCCCCCCCCCTCGCAGGGGTATCTTTCCTCAGCTCAAAACACCAGCCTAATTCACACCAAGAGTAGAGCAGAAGGGAACTACAAGAAACGGATGGGTGGTTGTGGAGGTAGGTGTTAAAACACATACAACCACATGTTAAACTCACATTTCTGATCTTGCCAGACTTGTGTGGCACAAAACTCCTGCAGAGGAGGAAGGAAAAAAAATAAAATCAAAACAGACAGACCAACCCAGGCTTCTTACAGGGTTCATCAGGGGTGAGATTTCAGGCTCCTTTGCCTTCTCAGTGAAGAAAGTTGAAGTGAGCCGGGAGGGAGCGCTGAGGCACTCACAGACATGTGTGTGAGTCTGTACAGCATCTTGTAGAAAGGGAGCAGTAGCCAACTTATCCTTCTGCCTGTTGTCAAACAGTTAATTGTTCTAAAACAGCTGGCCCAGACAATAGCATCTTTAATGGCCCAGCTTAAGCACGGTCGTGACAGAAATCATAATATTTTTTAATCTCCCTTTCCCCAGCCTTCCTGGAAATTCATTTTTAATGACTGCAGTTGACTTTCATTTTTGCTCTTGTTTCCAATTCAGATAACTTCCTGAGTCGTGCAACTTATCCCTCCCAACCCCAACATTCCCTTGTAAATATAAGGCTGCAATATTTCAAATGTAAAACAGACACTAGATGCTAACAGAACTAATGGGATAGTCTGGTTCACCAGTTTTTGCCACCTTCTTCTGGGACTGATCAAATATCCCACATGCCCAAGAGGTAAGGACTGTGGATGAGGTTTGATCCATCCCTAAGGCACTTATTATAAATTCTTTGTTACAAACAAGACCCAAGCAGACATATCTCCCTATCACCATCCTCACATGGCCCATCTTCAAATATTTTGATCCAAAGTAGTAAAATGAGATAATGGCAATACTTGAGACTCAAAGTCAGCTGGTTTTTCCTGCATGGTATCACACCTGCATTTTCTATTGCTACAAATTTAAACAAAGGTAAGAAAAATCACTGTATTTTCTCCAGAGTTTCAAAATTACAAAAGTTAATATTTTTTTCTTTGACAACAAAAAAAAATTAATTTTCACAAGTTCCTATGTAAGTATTAGGAAATACTTATCACTGAAATGTCCATGCATTAAAATAGGGACAACTTTTCTTAAAAGACCTAAATTTACAACAAATCTCCCACAATGCTTCCCCCCACGCTACAGCATCCCATGTTCTCCCAGTTTAGGGTTGTCCTTATGCATGTCATTCTGGATTCTTATCCCAGACACAATGTGGTCATCATCACAGTTCTCTGGTCTAAATTTGTCCATTTTTTCAACTCTCAGGGTTTTTTTGCATCTATGATTTCACACCTCAACACTCTACTTCATTTCACACAATAGAATAAAAATTCTATAAAGCTTAATTTATTTTCATTGCTCCGTAGAAGGTCAAATTTGGCTCTTGGGTCCAATGCCTCCTTTTTTTTGATTGTGTATTTCCTATTGAAGAAAGCAAAATTCATACCTTCTCAATGAAATTTTCATGAACTATGCATTGCCTGGTGCTATATATTCAGTTATATTAACTACAGCGGCTGTTTGCATTCAGAAGGCTTCCCTCGGTCCCAGAAAAGGCAATATTTATTTTTATGTACTAAAAGAATCTAAATTTCCAGAAAATGCTACGGTCACCTCAAAATTACTCAGTAACCCAGATGGAAGTCATGATCCTAGAGCAGGAAGACCATATACATCATGCATGAATCAACTGTGTCACTTGGCTTTTATACAAGACAATATTTAAATGAGCCCCACTGAAACTGAACTCCTTATTGCTAAACACCTAAATTGTTGGTCTTATAGATTCAGCCCAAATGCATCATTAGCAGTTGCTGGGGTTTCAAGATGAATGATCTCACCCTCACACATCCATCCAATGCTCAGCATCCCATTGCACAAGTGGAACTTTTCAACTCTGTGTCCAGAATGAATTTGCACAGAGCGTGAATGGATGGGGAGAGTTAAGCAGCAGAGGTGAACTTAAAATGCAACTGCATTTTAGGATAAGATAGACTGGAGCCTGGGGTGCTGAGCACCGCCCACTTCCAGTGACAATTCAGAATCCTAAATACAAGCAAATTAAAAGTACAATTCAGCAATAAAGGAGGTTAAAAAAGGCAGGGAATTGAGTTTCTGAAAGATAACCTGGGTTATTTTTGGCTTCATCTATGTACTACTTAAAAATAGTTACCTGTTACAAAGCCTCCAATTTCAGTGGTTTAGGTCAGGTTTAGTATGAGTTCAGGGCCATACTCATATATGCTTGATTAGGGTTAAGCCAAAACAGTATCATCTGAAAATGGGCAGCATTAGCAAGACACCACCTGTTAAAAATCTTTTCCTAACCAAAACATCATCAAAATTGCAACATCCTCAGGAATTACAGGAGAAAGTTTCAAAACCAAACAACCCATTATGAGCCCAATGCTACAAACTAGTCAACACAAATTATGTTTAATAAAGAGCTTTCTTTCATGAAGTCATGAAAAACAGACACAAGAAGCCAGGTTCAATGAACATTTGACAAGGAGAATGGCTGATAGTTGATGCTCTTCAGTGTAGGTGGCTCTCTTTGGCACTGAAGATGGCAACACACTTAAAAAGACACAATGTGTCTTCAGATGATCTGCATCCATATCAACTTCGATGCTGCCAATTCCTTTTACAAAACCTCAGGGTGGAAGTTTTACTAGTCCTGAAGCATGGGAAACACATATAATTTATTTTTCCTTTTCTGTTAGCACCCAGGAGGCTTCTAATGCGAGCTTCCTGTTGCAGTTCAGTTACACATGGTCAGGTACAGACTGAAACAGGAGTAGTTTAGATGGGCAAAGCTGTGAGGAAGTGGAAAAAGAATAAAACATAGTTCCCAAATTTACAGACAGGAAAATAAAGCGTGAGAAGATTCACTGCTGTACACAAGATCACACTGGAAATTTGGGGCAGAGCTCACAACTACAGACAGTAATGCCTGGGCCCATGCAAGGAAAGCCATCTATGGCATTGAATCCACAGGGTGCTGAATAGGGAGAGAACCGAAAGAAGGCAAGAGCTTCATAAAGGCAGCTCTTCTGAAAAGGTATAACTGCATTTGATTCACAGAAAGGCATGACACATTGGGGAAGCTATGGCCACCAACAGAAGTTCAGGCATGAAACCTAAGGGGACCAAGAGATGATTAAATTAGGAGGCAGCTGATTTGGGAAAAAAAAGCAACTCTGCCTCCCGTTGTGATGGAGAACCTGTGGGATCCACAGCCGCAGGAAGCTGTCAGCTCAGATACTGTGACTGGGTAACTTTAGGAGAAATAACAACGTTAAAAGCTATGCTGAACAAATGTGAAGAGAAATTCAGGGCATCAGGGCCTGGAAAGGGACACAAAGAAATGTTTTTCCCATTCTTGTATGGTGTTGCACAATTAGGCAGGTGCACACATTCTCCTTTGAATCGTGCAGGATGGGCTGTAGCATGCACTGATATGGGGTTGTGAAATGCAGGGAGGGATAGGTGGGTCAAAGGGATCTAATCCAAAAAGGGAAACTCCACTTTTCCTTCATCAAGAGAGTACATAAGTAGGGAGGATAAAGAAGGGGAAGAGTGGGAGGAAGATAAAGAGAGAACAAAGGGAATGGAAAGGAGAGAGGAAAAGAAAGAAATTTTAACAAGGCAGAATAGAGAGCTAAGGTAAACATAGGGAAAAGACAGATCTCTAAAGGTTGGATTAAAAAACCACAGTGTTCTTCTTCGCTCATCAGCAACACTGCAGACTGCATCTCTGTATCCAAATAAGTAAAATCGAATGGCAGGTTATGCAGCAAATTCTTGTGCCTGTCTGGGGAGCAGCGCCCGCCTCCCTCCCTACCCCAAACACACAGGATCTCAGCTCTCTGCCATTGCTTACCCTAGCGAGCATGGCAGGGACTGGTGTTTGGTGCCACCAAGGTGGCCTCCTGTTAGTCAGCACTGCACCTCCTGCACCCCAGGGGCTCCAGGCCATCCATTAGAACAGTTTCCTCTGCTCCCAGACTCCCCACGACTGACCGTGGCAAGAGGGGGAAGACAGCACGGAAAACAAAATAAATTAAGAGGAAGCTGGTGATTTCATACAGGATTTGTGGGGTGGATCCAAATTACTTCACACAGGCAGTAGGCAAAGTAAAGAAAGGAAAACGAGCAAGAGATTAAAGCAACCCAGATACCCACAAGTCAGCTGCCAGCATGGTTGAGTAAAACAAGGCAAAGTTAAGACAAGCTTGCCCAGTCCTAGAAGGCTGCACAGGCTTATGCACATGGAGAAAGCAGGGGCTGAGTTTGGCACAATTCTGTCCTATGTTGCTCATAGAAAACAAAGCTTGATTCCATGTTTTCCAGAAATATTTCAAAATACGGAAACGGAACCCACTTCACTCACCCTCAAAGAAATTCAACAACTTCCTTAAAAAGCACAGGAGAAGGGCTGGAAGGGAAGCTTGTGCTTCAACAGAAAGCAGAGGCAGAATTCAGCTCTGCACCTTGAAAACTCAACTGCCTCATTTAGACCTTGGAAAGCTTGGTGACTTAAGGTAACCTGTATTTACTGAAAGCACCACAGGAACTGAAATTTAAAGTTTTAAATGGGTCCATATGGGCAAATGCTCCCAAAATGTATGAAATCCTTTTGCTACACAGGAATATCACTATAGGATGAGCTAAAAAGGAGAACTGAAACCTGCTGCATCACCACTTCTTTCTGATTCTGTCTTTTCTTACCATTTTGCCTCTGCTGAGGCCCAACAGTGCTTGCACTGTAGAAAAAAATGGGATCACACAACAGAGTGAGATGCTTGCAAGCATCTCCCACAGCCAGCCCTTTCCTTAAAGTCATTCCTATTTAGAGATAGCTGATCTCTTTACAGTTCTGTAGCTCTCTTCTCTAGCAAGCCTTTCATGCACATGAAAAGAAATATCTGATCAAATATATTCCTCTATCGTGGCTTTGGAAATATTAGCAAGATTTAATTTATATATAATCATATCAGCAGAAAAGAGTTAATTGAAATATTGAATAACTACAACTTTAACAGGATTGGAACATAATGCTTCAGACATACTAAGCAGATGATTTATCCACCATGCTATACAAATTTTAGTTAACAGTTGGGCACAGACTTTAGAGCTATTATTTTTAGCAATAGAAGGGTATTCCCTAGGTTGTGCCAAGGCCTGTGAGCTGAAAAGCATTGTGAAAGATCGGCTTATTGTGCATTTTCTTCTCCTATTAGAAGAAAAGGAGAAAAATGTGTCTGACATTGTTAATTGGGATCCTGTGATAATGCAGCAGTATGTGCACAGACAAATGAAATTTCAGTGCAAATTCACTGACCTTATCCAAGATATATCCAGGGAAGAAAATGGCTAAATGAATTGAATTCTGTGACATGAAGCATGTATTACATTCCCAGGTGTCATATTAATTGTGCATGTTACCAGCAGGACAGTTGTAAGATAGGTACAATATGCCTAAAATCGCTGTTGAGGTTAACTACATAGCAAAGAGATTAGCAATGAAACAGGCCTGAACTACAAGACATCATCTCCACCTTCTGACTTTGCACAAAACTGTTTACAGGGCTGAATTCTGTATATAGGGTTTCCTTGCTGCAGCCATGGGCCAAAGTCTCAGATGTCAATAAAAATCAAGAAAGTTGGGAAAAAAGTTGACTCTGACTAAAATTACACAGATGTGAACAATCTCCATTCAACCAAGTCAGGGATTTTGCAAAGATGCACTTACGTTAAATCACGGACTAGCCTGGCAGAGGCTGGTGTTTATCACCAGATTGCAAGTAGAAAACAAACTGACAAATCTCAGATGAGATCCCAGGGAGTGGGATTCATGTTACAAAATCAACCACTCTGTAAGGCAGCATGAGGTACCAAACCCGTGTTTCCTGCAGTTTTCTCCAGACACTGCTTTCAATTAATTTCCTTGGGACCTTGCAGTAGTCACATAGTTGTGTGGCATCTCTCTCCCCTTCTGTGAAACAGGAAGAATAACACTTTCTTTCCACCAGGGACATATGCAGATAATCATCTCAACAGTTGTGATTAGACACAGAGATAATAGGGGCAAAAGTACTAAACTGCGGAAGACTGAACTACTCTCTGCAAAAGGAGAAAATTGATCTAGCCAAAGTAAGTGACATGCCTCCCTTGGTATCCACGAGTAAATTTCAAGGCCCTGAACAAGCAAGGATGAAATACTCTGCTGCAGAAAGACATATATGCAGAATTCATGGTCCTATATAGATGTCAAGCACTTGCCCTGTCTTCCATTCAAGTTTGGATATGGACATGAACTTTGAAATTATCACTAGTGTGTACAGGTACACAGAAAGAGAATGAAGATGCCTGGCTACACTCATCCCAGATCTTTTGTTCTATCTCCTTTCACGGGCAATTCTCTGGAATCATAGTCTTCCAGTAAGGAAAAGAATGAATGAAAGTCCTGTTAAAATAAGGATTGACCTAAGCTTCTGAATAAAAGTTAAAATCAAGCCCAGCATCTTCACTCCAATATCTTTGGTATTAAGCAAAAAAGTTTGCAAAGGTTTCTTACTTATTTGGTATTTGCTATTAGAAACTTTCTACCTCAGTTGTGGAAAAGATAACGTGAGTATCCAACTACAATCTTTACATATGTTCAGTAATTTTTTTTCCCTGGGTCAAAAGATTTGGTTGCAAAGTCTAGAGAAGTCCTATTTTACATGCTGATTCAAACCAGCCCTACATGTTCTTGGAGGATTTTCAGAATGCAGAAAAGTAGAAGGTATAAAAACACCCAAGCATGTAAAAGTCCTGAAATGATAATGCAGAGCTGTAGGAACACTAGAATTGTTCCAAGTTACCAAAGCTTCATCTACTCTCTTTTGCCCTGAACAGACAGATCAAAGCAAGCAAAAGACTGGACATGTCTTTGTAGCTTTGTGTTTCCAAAAATGCAGCATGCCAAGGCCCTTGTCAGGGAAATCTCCACAATATCCAAGTGCCAGCTCATGAAGTGATGACTTGCTTTCCTGGTGTACCTCCTGTGCCACTGTGAATTCGGCTCCCAAATCCCCACTCTATATACACAGGCAGGGCTTCAAAATGGTGCCTTCAAAAATGATGGTGATTTCAAAATTGTGGTGCAACCCAGTGCTCAGAAGAGACTATTTGCATGTGAGGAAGGGAGGCAACATCTCAGACAGAAGATAGTTTGATTTTAAATGTAAGATAGTCAAGAAAAACAGTGGAAAGATTCCTATCTAGCTCAAGATACCAAAGAGATTTAGGAAACCAATACAGATGGCAGAGCTGCAGGTATGGGAGAGTACAGGAAATTGAGACCTAACCTAGGATCCCAGCTCTTCCATCTGGGAACACCAGGGAAAGCAGCATCAGAGCTCAGAGAGGGCAAAGAGCTGACCCCTTTCTCCAGCAGGAAACCATGTAATAGTATAAGAAACTTCGTATCATTAAATACTACACAATAATTTAATACTAACTACTTACGATTTACCTAATTACTTATCTCTGTTCTATAATGTATTGCCTTACTGTTTGTTAAAAGATAGCTAGATTTTAACAGAAGTGAATAGTCAGTGCCTCCCTTGGGCTATTGTTAAAGGCTGCTTTCATTTTTACCTGTGAAGATTATTCATAAATATACTATCAAAGCACCTACTGGGAAATGAAAAATCTGTTATGGATCCAAATCTCCCCAACTGATCCTGTGTGCTGTCACCAGCAATAGGAATGGAGAACGGATCAGTCTCAGGCAAGAATCTCTCCAGACCAAAATCTGGCTTTTTTTGTAAATAGATTCAGAGTAGCCCCAGACTCTGAGACAACAGCCGGAACACATTGCACCAACTGGCTCTGCTTGTGCAGACACAATCAGGAAAAATGTACTGGCTTGGGGGTGTCTGTCCCAGTGGCTTTCACAGTTTTAGTATCAAAGGTGAGAAAAACAACAATTAATTTCACAATTGCCAGCAACATTGGCGCTTCTGCCAGTGTTCCCACCTTAGCCAGGTCTCCCTACCTCTACCATGTCAGCATTAAGAGATTCATTACTCCCAGTAATACTTCATGCCACTGATGACAATTCCCAAGAAACAAACTGAAACAGTCTTTTTCCCAAGTCATGCAAAATGCAGCACATTAAGTAGAAAAGGAACAACAAATCCTGAGATGAACACTACAGGACGTCTATATTCAGAAGTGATGCACATATTCAGATTACTGTAAAAAAACCCACAAAGCCATATCTTACTTTCTTGCCCTGAAACCCTGAAGGTTCATTAAGCCAAAGTCTACAGTATTTACACTTGGTGTGTTAACACAGCAAAGTCTTCCAGGAATGGACAGGGTAAGGATTTGGGGGAGATGAGACATGCAGACACCATTCCTGCTTCACTGAATGATATCCCAAGAAGCTGCTGTGCTTCTAGTTTTCTTCTGTCCCCTCTTTTCTCTCACATGGTTGATCCCTTAAAAGTCCTAGAAACTAGGTCTTGCAACATCTGAAACCACCTGTTGCACCCGGCATTAAAATGCCTTTAAAGCACTACCCCTTCCCTCAAATTATGGAGCTTCTTCCTACCTTTCTAACTATAAATCACATGTAGGAGGTGTTGGGGGAGCTGGCTTTGACTGCTAAGAACAGATGCAGGGTAGGAACAGAAGTTATAGGAATCCACTCTTCATGGGGCAATGACCCAGTCTAACCAATACTTCATCTCACACTTCAGCCCAGCTCAGTCACGCTGGTCACATCAGAGAACCACAGCACTGCAGCAAGGTCTGTGAATGGGTCCTCACTTTATGACATCTACTAGAGATATCAACCCATCAAATGATTCACCATCATCTCTGCCCTGTCCTCATCTCTTCCCGTCCCAAGAAGAGAAACCTGCCTTTTCCCTCTCTCCAGGCAAAGGAAAAAGGCCCTGGGACTGAAATGTCACAGATTCTGAGGACATGATTAATTATTTAAATCGACAAAATTACATTCCACTGGTGACATTCAGCTCTGTGTCTACTCTGCCTCTCCCTCTCCCCTTTCCTCCCTGCCAGCCCCCAGCAGCTTTTCCCCCTGTGGACATGTGCCAGCCAGGGATCTGTTCCTTTCACTCCACTCTCTGCTAAATGTTTTTTATTCTCAACCACCTGCCCCAGGCCCTCTCATCAATTATTAATCAAGTGAGCCATGAATATGCAAATCACCCACGCACTCATTTTATTAAATTAAACAAAAAAAAGAAAAGAGACATGGCATGTACAGCAGCAGAATAGATGATGGGATGAACTGCTCCAGGAAAGTGGTGATAGGTGCTGTCTAACAGGGAAGGAAGGAGTAGAATGAGAGGGAACATGCACTATACCCCACTACCAAGAGGAATTACTTCTAGAGCCATTTGCCTGTTTATTTTAAAGTGGTATTCTGCAGGAAGATGAGGGTTGAAAGACAAGCATTTGCACACAGAGAGGGAACTTTATCCTGCAGCAAATGAACATATGGAAGATGCAGCTTCTTTCTAATAATCTTGTCAATAGGGGCACTGTGGAGCAGGACAGGCATTCGTGAGACTGGGTGGTCCAGGTGGCCATGCACAAGGCACTTCCACCTGGCTCACAGCATCTACCTCAGCAAAAATGCAGCTGGGCTGCATCCATGTGAATAGGCTAAGGGCAAGCCAAGTGCACTGCCTCTAGATAGATGATCTGAGTGGGAACTACTGCTGCCACCTGTCTGGATCACATACGAGAGGAACGAGGGAGGGCTCGTTTCAAAATTGTGTCTTTGCCCAGCTGCTAACATGCTGTGCTAGGGGCTGAAAAGAACTATCTCTCCATCAAGTTTCCTATTTTTGTCTCACCTCCACCCCTCCCAATATTCCCTTCACACCTTTATACACCAACTGGTCTTTTTTGGATCTCCTTAAATCAACAGCATTCCCTGGTGGACAGGGTATGAACCATGAGACTGGCCTGTCATTTCATCAACTGCAAGTTATCTGAGTGCTGATTCCAGGCCTGCACAAGCAAAAACCAAAAACTCAAATCAGAAACTTCCCTTACAAAACAGTGGGTGGGTGTTGCCACCCACATCCTAATGCCCCTTTAAGGCTGTAGGAAAGGAAGATAACCATCTGGTCTGCTTTTCTGGTCCCTGGTGGTGTGGTGAGCACAGCTGAATAGCTTTAAGATGACTCTCATTCCTAGTTCCTAACACTGTGGCACTAACATCTCCTTGGACATAGTCGAGACTGTCCTCGCCCCACACAGACATCTGAACAGCTTGGCTTTCTCCTTTTTTGCCAGCTTCACTAAGCAACATGTAATTGGTTGGCTAATATCAGGTATTAACCTTCATGAGGGTTTAAGGGAGTTCAGTACTGGTATGCAGAAGGGAATCCCCTTCTTACCCAGAAAATAGGTAGAGCATGGGCAATAGCAGGACATATGCTTTCTCCTCCAACAGAGACTGTTGCAAGTCTGAGATCAGTAGGTTATTCTGACTTGTTCTAAGTATTCCTACTAGATGCTGACATGTTGTGGAGACACATTTCTCCTTGTTCAGTAAATACTCAAGAAAGCTCTGATGGCTCAGGCAATACCATTCTTTCAAGGTAGCCAACTTGTGTCTCCTGATCCATGTGCAGTTTTCTGAGACCAACAGACTAAAGTTGTCTGCAGAGGCTGTGGCACATGCTGGGTCAGATCATAGCCACATAAGCCAAATGGATGCTGGAGCTGGCAACAGGTCCAGCCCTGTCCCAAGTAGAGTTTCAGACATATGCTGCTGCCGTTGGGTTGGGACACTGTCATGTAGCTTCATTTCCCCATAGGTGTAAGGAGATGAGTGTTCTACCTCCTGACCATATCATGACTTCAAAAGGCAATTTGCAGAATCAGCAAAGTCTGTTCCCTCTGGCACAGCCTGCAGACACACTCACACACTTTATGGCATTGCTGAACAGCAGCCAGAGGAAAGGTGATTGCATCAGCAGCTGGAAATTACGTGCTCACATGATTCCTTGGCCATTGCTATGTTTATGGAGGTACCAGAGGTGGATGGGAGGGGAGGAATAGCTTTTTCACCCACTGATCCAAGACTGTTGGTTCACATTGAGGAGTAATTCTAGTTATACCCTCCTACTCCATAAAACTGCTAACAATCCTGCTGGCAAACACTGCGGGTTTAAAAAGTATAAGGACAAGCCTTAGTGGTACTAATTTCTCTGTAATATTAGTACTACAAAGGTGCAAAACCATGCTCCAAGATCAGTCACAATATCAACACTGGTGCAAAAACTCCCAGTATGCAGCTTTTCAATATTTCAGAGTAATGCCTGCACCTGAATGAAAATGCACAAGGATCCAGATGGTGGTAGGGAGTTCAAACATGTCCCAACACTCTCCACATATGCAGCTGTAGTTCCTCACAGAAGCACTTGGATTGGGACACCTGAGTTGCCAACATGTCAAGTGCACAAAATTCCCATGCTAGCAACATGTGTCCAACATGGGACTCAGTACCCATAAATGCTTTGCAGAGATCAGTTGCTTCATTCCTTCAGGGCACCTCACAGCCCACCACTGTGTGCAGCATCCTCCTCTGATCCATTAAGGTAGCAAGAAGGATCCTGCTTTTTAACTTGTGAATGGGAGGGAAAAGAAGGAAAAAGAAAATAATTCCCCTAATGTCACCAGCTAAATGTTAATTTGGAATGGAATTTTTTTTTGTTTTCTAAATTGCTCTTAACTGTGTGCCAACACACAGGTAATTTGTTCTTGGCTGAGAAAATGGCCTGTCTCTCTTCTCAGAGATTAACAGAGAGGACAGTGAATGGAGCAGCAAACAAGAAAACCATGCTTCTTTTACAAATAATTCAATGGTTTCCTGACTTCTTTTCTATATATTTTTCAGCTGTAAATGAGTTTCTACTGCTCACTCTAGCTGAAGGCCATGCTTGCCATTGTTACTCCCATTTTCTTTTTAAACAAGGTGGAGAAAGGAAGAAGTAATTTGCTGCCATGGTGACTCCAAGTGAAATGAAATTGCTGTACTTCCCTTCTGCCCCTCCAAAAGCTTCCCCCAACCACCTTCCTCAAGAACCCTGCTCATGTGGCATAGGAATGCCAATGCTTCTCTGGCTCAAAAGGAGTCTGGCTCCTCAAATGACAGGCCAGACTTTTTCTGTTGTTGGGAGGGATTAAGGGTATCTTGCTTGGTTCTCTGTCTCAAAGAAAATCTGGCCTCCTATAACAAGGTCTAATTGACCTATCCAAAACTTTCAGTGTAGAAGTAGTGCCAGAACTGTAACCAGGGACAATGAACCTGTATGTCACTACACTTTTGTCCATCCATAGTTAATGCCGACTGCATAGGTCAGAGGATGTAAATGTGGTCCAGATAATTGCACATTCTTCTTCTGCAAGGCAATGCCAAGAAAAAAACAGTAGCTAGCAGCAAAGACTACAAACCCGTCTTCCTTCTGCAGACAAAAATATCACAAGCTACCAGTTCTCCATCTCTCTCACATGGAGCAACTGCCTCCCTAAACCCATAACATATATCCCTCTCACTGAGCAAGCCTTTCCCAGAAGTCTGCAAGTTAAGTTTTGGGTTCAGTTTTGAGTGGTGGTAACTACTCATAGTTGAGTGTTCCAGCTATATAACACGTCTATTGCATTTTCCCTTTACATAAGACCCATGAGGTGGATTAAATGAAAACAAACAAACAAACTAAAACAGAAAAGGTTTTCCGCTCTTAGTTCCATGGATTGTTGTATTATTTTTTCAGAGCAAGGGAAGGCTTATCAACTCTTATCAGCTATTACGCCTCTAGTCTCTTAAAGCATCTTTCTCTCTTTTCTATTTAAAAATCTTGCTCAACTACTCAGCATACATTCTCCTCACTTCCTTCTTTCCCAGTCTTATGAGTATTTCCATGTTATGGTGCCAGAAGGAGAAGGGAAATCCTAAACACAGTGCTGTAGGAACAGAGTCCTCATATACAAGTTAGACCAGTTAGAGTCAAAAGGGCTTCCCTTTATCTCAAAAATCAGCATTATGAACTTGTGCTGGTAGAGAATTTAAAACTGGTTGGCATTTTGAAGATTATTCCTCATGCTGAAGAAGTGGGAACATGGTTCTCATCTGGAATTAACACAACCTGTCATGTTCTCTTAAATATACAAAGGCTTCACCTGCAGTGGAAGACAGTCTACTGATATAATTAATAATCATATTACAGATGAAAATATCTATTTGCTTGATTCATGGATCTTGGGTGAATGTGAGGAATGAGACGCTTATGCCTGCCTTCTTTGCATTAAAAGTTTAATTTACTGCCTCTGTAGAGAAATAGCACTTGTTTCTCCCTCTGCAAGATTCTTGAAGCTTATTTCAGAGGAGATGGACATAGTTCCTTACAGAGACTGACTCAAATCTTGAAAACTCAAAAGCATGCATGCTTCTCCAGGTGCCCAACTTGAGAACTCACTGAAAAAGCCTAATCCATAAAAAGCAGAGAAAGAACTGATGGCATATAACAGTTTTCTTAACTTTCAAGTGTGGGGCTCTAAAAATGGGGACCTCAATAACAACCAGCACTAGAAATCCCAGATTCTGCCCAGCCTTTATTTGTTTGATGGTTTTCCCTACCCGCCACAGAAATTATCACTTATCCACAGTCTTAAACACAATAGGATTGCATTTTAGAATAGTTAACTATACTGCCACTTGCATATACAAACATCTAACAGCTCAAAACAATACATCTGTGACTGGTGCATGCTTTAACTGGAGTAAATACCCCAGCATGACTCTGGGAAACTTTTTTATGCAGACATCTTATTATAGCACGTAACAGTTGCACCCCTCCCATGAACAAGCTAAAAAAGGTCAAAGGAATTAATTCACAAAACCTAGTCACATACAATCAATTTTAAAAATTCAGATAACAAGATGGGAAAAGAGAGGTCACTAAGACTACCAACATTTGAGGCACTTAGGGCAGATGAGGGAAGTCTCTGAAGGAAGGGCCTCTGAACTGTGTGGCAATGGTCTGCTTGAATAGGATGTGAGAAGATGCTCTTGAATGAGGAGCAGAGCTTCCGGCCTTCTGCAGTACCTATCCTTCACATCATACTGGCACATCAGGAATCAATATATGTTCTTCAATGGACTCTTAAAAGGCAGAGCTTTCAAAGCAACACAAGAACACAACGGAGATACCGGAATTACTCACACATCCCTTTTCCATCTCTAATTTCCAGGACATGAAGAACCTGAATTGGACTTCCATGTTCATGGAATGAGTGTTACACAAAAGCCTTTCTACTAAAAGATTTGTCTTAGATGCACCTTTTGAAAGATTATTTTTTTCTCAATTTTCACTTCTTTCGGTCCTGAAAGTAATTAAGTTTCTATGGCAGCTAATTATCAGCAAAGAGAAATCAGAGGCTGCATGGCTGTCTGGTGCAAGCTCGGCAAAGTGTTTTCTAATTGGTAACCCTTTGCCATGTGCATTTCAATCTATTTTGCACTGTATTTATCGTTCCAGATTCATATTATATCCATGACCTTTCATCTAATGACAGAAGCTCATGCAGAGAAAAAAAATTATTATTTTAACAAACAGACATTAGAGCTATGAAAGAGAGAGATAAAAACAGGCAAGAGGAGAAATCAAGAATGGCAGGAGGCAAGAATGAAGCACACCCTAAATGTAAGATGCTGATCTCTCCCCCTGCTTTTCCTCTGGTATGTGCTCTGTGCAGGAGCCCTCCAACCCACAGCTACAGCATCACTTGGCTAATGCCAGATACTAATGAACAGCAGTCACTGAAAGCCTTACAAAAACTTCTAATGCCCATGGTCACCCACAAGGAAGAGACATTCTGAGGTGCATCCTGAACAAAACTCTTTTGTGCAGCCACTGCCATGTTTGGAGCTGTGGGCCAAGCTTTTTGTGATTCTGCAGTTTGCCTTGACTGCAAGTCAGAGTTTAGTACATCCTCCAAAATGAGTACAAGTGAGAGCTCAGAAACATGGAGTTGAGAATCATTACAGACAATGAACAACTTGAACTGTGGGGCATGAGTTGGAGATAACTGGAAAAACAGATCCTAATTCCATGCATGTAATGGTGTCATCCCAAACAAATGCAAGCTCACCTTCCTGTACTTCAACTGAGTGGTAGTGTAGAAATGTCAACAAAATCCTATTTCTCACTTTTTGGCCAAAGCATCAGCCCCAGGATGAACCCTCATCCCTGACACTGTTTCTTAACAAGACCTCACTACTATATGTAATTGCCAATAAACCAAAATCTGTGCCCTCAAGAGGCAACGAAATGGCTCACACACCTCAGGCCACTGTGGTTGTGGAACAACATCTCTATACGAACAGCAGCATAGCTCTGTTGGCACAACTGGGGTGGTTGACGGGTTGCATGTGATCCAAGCTGAACTGGCATTTCCCACTGTTAATGAGCAGTTCTTGCCAACTGCCCACCTGGCTTCAGCAGGAAGCAGCTTAGCAGGCACTAGGTGTTTGGCAAAAGACTCTGCAGATTAATCGCAGTAAATTTATATGATACACTGAGCACCAACTGCCTAAGCTACATTTACCAGTAGCAGGGATGAACCAGCAGTGAAGGGCCAGGTATATTCAACAATTCACCCCAGAAATCCTTTGTTACTGGAATAACTAATAACACAGCCTTAACTCCACCCTTAACTAAGTTGTCCAGCATGCATCCCATTGTTTCCCATAAGGAAAACTCTGAGGGGTAATTCCTTCTTACTGCCTAACACCATGACACTTTTGTTCAGGACTGTATCACTCAAGCTTTCAAAAAGAACAGGGTATTTTTTGTGAGTCCCTGTGCTGAAATTCATTTTTCTGCTTATGAAGTCACTTTTCTATAGGTTCACATAAATTCCAGTGCAAAGAGTATAAGAAGCATAATGGAAGGATACCAGTGCTATGTTTGAATGCTGTTATCTGTAAATGTAAGAAGGTAATACAGGCAGTGTGAAACAAAAATTAGTAGAATTATATGTAAATAAGGCAATAAACCAAGATATTACAGGAGCCATGTGTTGATCTTGATGTTCAGGAAATAGTTTTGTTGAGCCTTGGGAATATAAGCATCTATGCACAAATCAGTGACATTTTCACAAGTGCAACAGTGCCTAAGACATATAAAATTCAGCGAAACTCAGACCCTAATTCAGGTCTTGCATAACACCTGTTCAGAAAACTTCATTCAAAGATACAAAACAAGCCAGAGCACCAATGCTGAAGATTCATGAGCTCTTTAATGGCACAACCAGGTACCCCACTTTGCATACGTTTTGGAATCCATCTTCACATCAGATGCCAGTATATGATCATAAAGTTACTGTCAGGCTCTGGACAGGCATCTACAGAACCTCCCAAACACAACTCGCTGCTGGAATATTGACCAAGAACTGCTATATGGAGGAGATTTCCAGAAGCACAAATGGCTCTTAAGCACACCCCTTCTATCAACTTGCAAGCCCTCAAATACTAAGCAGGTAATTTAGAAGCCAAAGAGGAGAAAATACATTTGCAGAGCAATCACTTATAACTATACATCCAGTCCCAGTGCCTCTTTGTGATTCATTAATAAAGAAAACTCACAGGCTAGCAGCTGTGTTCAAGAAACATTGCAGCAAAGTCCATCTGAGCACCAGCACTAAATATGCCATCAGATGTCACTGTGCAGATTTGGGAGCCCTTATATTGCTAAGCTGACATCCATCTGGCTACTTCAACACTGTTGTAGCAGCACAAGGTTGCAGTTTTTATAGCCCAGTTCTCCCATGTAAACTCGATACATCAGGCTGTTTGAGGTGAAAACTTGTTCAGCTGTGTCATGCCTGCCTGGTATCTTGTCAAGACAGTGTTGCATCAGCTCAGATGATCTCTTGGAGTCCCTTCCCTCTGTTCCCTGTGAGAATACACAGGAATTCAGGGGAAAAAATGGTAGCAAGAGATGGAGGGGTATGCAATTAGAAACCATAAATTCATCATATGGGCAAGCACCAGGGAGGAAAAAGAGCTCTTTAAACTACGAGATGTTGACATAAGAACATATGGATGGTAACTGGCCATGAATGCACTTAGACTGGAAATTAAAGAGAGGCTTTTAAACCCTCAGAGCAATGAAATTAGACTGGGATCTCCAACTTCAGTATTAGGGGAAAGCCATCCCAATCACACTGCAAATTTATGAAAGAAATATTAAAGAAGAGCTGGACCAGATAATTCAGAGGTTTCCATGTATCCTATGTTGTAGTAAGAACCATCCCACACACTTTTCTATGCAGCAAAGTCACCCCATACCCATGTCCCAGGAAGTTTTTTCCTTGATCAGTGGCTATGTACAAATACTAACAAACCGTAGTATCCTGAACATCAGAACAACCACAACTGTTTTTATAAGTCTGTTCAATGGGTCCAGAATGAGCAAGTTTTTAAATGCATAGGATATGTTTTCAAAAGTAGTTTTCAAAAGTAGCTTTCAAAAAAATAAGTCCCATTTTCAAAAAGAACTCAAATCCCTGAGTCCTTTGATTTTCAGGAAGACAAGCTCCTGGAACATCTGCAGTGCTTTTGAGAATTTTGTCCTTAGTCTTTAATGTCATTTTTTGAACTTAAATTTACTCTCCCTTTGCTGTCACACAACATCATTTTGTCATAGGCCATATTGAAAACTGTGTCTCTAACTTTCTAATTCTAATGCAGCTTGAAATACTAGGATATATGACAAACTTTGCTCAGTTTTGTCTGCTCCTTTCTCTATACATGAGGATCATGGACCATATAACAATGCAGTAAGATCCTGATAAAGAAAGATTTGCTGTTGACTTCAGCACCAGACCTAAACCAGAACTTATGCATTACATGCTTTAGGAAAAAAACAAATCACAACATATTTTTGTGTGGGATCTGAATAATCCACATTCCCACTTAGTCTCTTCAATCACTAAATGAAGTATGTACCATAGTAAAAGACTTTTTTTTTTCCTTATTTTAATAAGGCTTTTAACCAAATTATTTTGAGGCCATAATCATGTTGTCAGACTACGCCTGGATTACAAACATCTTGTCATTGCCAACATGCCAAATAACAACTCTTTACTGCTAAGTTAGCAATTTGAATATCTAATCAGAAACCAGACGCTTCAATTAATGCAAGTGAAATTGTTGGCAAGGGACAAATTCTCCAGAAGAGGAGCTGACCACAAAAAGTAAACTGTTAATTTTGCAAACTTAATTTTTTGTTTAACCTGAGTGTATCACCAATATTTTAGACATATTCCATTTGTACATTTTAGCATATAACACAGAAAATAAGAGTCAGTGTATGAAATTTAATTGTAAAATGAAGAATTTTACCCAAAAAGTAGCAAGCAATACTGAAAATGCCCCACATTCATTATTTGAATCTGAACAAGGCTCAAGATGTGACTCGAAAGTTTCTTCTAAAGACATAGCCTGACTACCCATCTCACACCTAGATACCACACACATCTCAACACTAGCTGAGATACCTGTGCCCTGCCTTTCCTCATCCATTTGGGGTCAGTAGGTTGACCTGAGCATGATGCACGTTTGCCATCTAGTCTAGACTGCATTTTTGTTCTTGTAATTTTACTCTGACTTACCAGACCTTCAGCAGAACTCAGTTGTCATAGGAAAGGATAGCTGCCATATAGAACATATTAAGTTTCTAATGAACAAAAAACCTCCTTTGGAACCGGAATGGCTCTGGTAATATCCTATCCCATGAGAACGTATCATCTTCCTTGCCACACAGAAACAGTATCTGAATGTTGTGCAACCTATACATTCTACCACAGCTATAACAAAAAACATTGTTGTGCCAGAATCTTATTGATAAAATCCTCCCAGGAAAATAACCACTCCTTCAGTTCCAGGACACATATTGCTTCCTGCTTTCTCTATTAGTCATAAAACCAGTAGCCAATACCATTTGGATGACAGGATGCTCTAATACTTGTGCATAACTTGACAGATGCTAATTACAGGGAGATATTGGTATTTATCACAGCTACACTCAACGTCATCAAGATGTTTAACAGTGACTAGGACTCAGAACAAGCTGTGCATGTCTACTCTGCTCTTATTCCCTCCTAGCTTTATCACAGGCAGGCACACAACAATGACAATTTTGTTGCCAATACAAGTTGTTATCTAGTGATGTCATTGTAAAAAGTACTCAAATCAAACTAAATAACTTACCATTACTTTCAGGACAATCACAAGAGGATTAGAAAGTCCAATGACTTACCTAAGAAGAGCAAAATAAGAAGAGCAAAATTATGACCTGAGTAAACACAAGAACAGAAGGTCTTCAAACAATTTGAGTTCAGAAATATGAAAAAACTGACAGAATACCAAGAAAAGCAGATCTAGTTCCTTGCAGGAACAGCCCCCTGAATCAGAGAGAACCAACTTACCAGGTGAAACTAAGAACAATGTCTGTTTTAATCATACTTACAGGTAGGCTCAGAACAAATGTATAATTTCCTGCCCCAAGGAACTTACATTCTCATTCAAGAGCACATCAAAATTATCGCCTGGGGAACAAGAAAGAAATACTACTCTGGTGTTTGGCTGAGGGATTATCAGTCAAATCTTAGGGATTCTGTGGAATACTTGTGTTAGCTGCCATAAGGGAGCAATTAAAAAATAAATACAATAAATTAGTTCTGAATTGACTCTAAAATGTGAAGGGGGCTTATTTCCCAGGGTTATTTTGCACACAGAAAAAAAAAATATAGTAGAAGTTTTGCAAGATCATTCACGTCACAGAATCACAGAATGGGTAAGGTTGGAAAGAACCACTGTGGGTCATATTTGGTCCGACCTCCCTACTCAAGAAGGGTCACCCAAGAGCACATTGTACAGGATTGTGTCCAGATGGTTCTTGAGGATCTCCAGTGACAGAGACTCCACAACGTCTCTGGGCAACCTGGTCACTGCACGGTCACCCAACACAGTAAAGAAGTTCTTCCTTATCTCCAGGTGGAACTTCCTGTGCATCAGTTTCTACCTATTGTTTCTTGTCCCACTGCCTGGCACCACCAAGGAAAGCCTGGCTCATCCTCTTGAGATGCTCCCTTATAATTATAGACATTGATGAGGTCCACAGTCAGTCTCTTCTTAAGGCTGAACAGGTCCAGCTCCCTCCCACTTCTTCCATCTCTTACACATTTCCTGAATAGGCTTGAGTAATGACAGGAGTTCTTTATTCATCCATGGAGGTCTCTCCATTGATTTCTTGCTCATTGGATACAAATGTTCTTGAGGCTAGAGGAAGTGATCCTTGAGTATCAACCAACTCTCTTGTACCCCTACTCCCTGTGGGGACCATTCCCATAGGATTCTTGCAAGAAGATCCGTGAAGAGACTAAAGTTAGCTCTTCTGAAGTCCATGGTTACAATCTCACTTGCTGTCCTGCTTCTCCTCCCCTAAAATTGAACTCCCAAATCTCATGGTCACTACAGCCAAGATTGCCCCCATTCTTCACATCTCCAACAAGGCCTTCCTTCTTTGTTAGCATGAGGTCAAGCAGCACACCATTCCTTGGGGGATCCTGTGTCAAGAAGTTGTCATCTATGCTTTCCAGGAACCTTGTGGAATGGTTGTCCTTTGCTGTGGTTGCTCCTCTAGCAGGTGTCAGGGTAGATAAATTCCCCCACAAGAACTACAGCCTGTGACTTTGAGGTTGCTTCAAGCTGCTTGTAAAAGGCCTCATCTACTTCCTTCTCTTGATTAGGGGGCCTGTAGTAAGCACTCACGACAGTATCACCTTCACTAGTCTGCCCTTCTGTCCTAACCCACAAGCTCAACATGCTCGTTATCCACCCCAAGAAAGAGCTTGACACATTCCAAGTGTTGCCTCACAAAGAGGGCAACTCCATCACCATGCCTTCCTGGTTTTCAGCTTGGCAAGAACACATGCACTCCACTTCATGAAGTGGATCCCATCTCTCCCATCAGCTGTCAATCAGCAAACAGGGTCCCATGGTAATAGAAACCAATGCTCTGTTGCCAACACCAGTCATGTACCTAGTCATTTATTTGGTAAATCCATTCAGTTCTTCTCTTGTCATTTACTGTAACTGGCAGTATCAAGAAGAAAACTACCTGGGCACCCAGACCCTTAACCAACATCCACAGAGCTCTGAAATTATGTTTGATAGCTCCAAATTTACCCTTGGTATCATTAGGGCTCACACGAAAGACCAACAGGGAGTGATAGTCAGATATGTCGATGAGCCTTGACAGTTCTTCCATGACCTCTCTGATTCAAGCCCCTGGCAAAACGAACTTCTCTGGATAATCAGTCAAGTTGGCAGATGAGTCCCTCTGTCCCCTGCAGTAGGGAGCCACCCACTGCAGTTGCTTTTTGCTTCTTCCAGGTGATCCCGTGTGGCTCAGTGTCTGGTGACTCAGTTGCTTCACTTGGAGCCCTACCAGCCTCCTCCTCAGCTTGGAGGGCACTAAACCTGTTTGCTAATGTCGAGCCATCAGGAGGAACAGGAGTTGTATGGAGAGTGACTAGTTTCCAGTCTTCCTCTTTTATTGACTTCTGCCGTGTTATGAGATGCAGTGCAGAGCACACCTCCATCTCTGATGTAGAGGGGTCTAGAGACTCTTGTGTCTTTAAGGTCTGAGATCATCTTATCTGTTTATTTCTTGTTCTCACAAATGCTATGCAACCTACTTATTTACTTGTGTAACTCCTTGACCTGGTGACATAGCTCCTCAACAAGAACACACCTTCTGCAGAGGAGATGACTCCCAGCCTCTGCTTCCTGGACAGATACCAGGCACCCTGTACAACCAGAGGCCTGCAAGAGCTACATTCACAGTTATGAGATCAAAAGGTCTCATGGGTGGAAGCCTCTGATATCACTGGTGCAGTGACTTCAACAGCCGCTGGGGAACAAGGTCTACAGCTTGTAATAACCATAATGTTGGAAGCTCAGACTACTAAGACTGAGAAGGGGCCTCTTTGTTTCCCTTGTCATTAATTGCCACTCCCTATCTGCTGTTCCCTAGTTCTGCTTCAGTTTTGGACCTCCCATGGCAAAGTGCCCCATATTTCATCATCATTAAGCATGCAGTTGTTTGTGGTACACAGGAACTGCTGTTATGGGCCAAGGGTCCATGGTGCTAGGTCACTGTACAAACAGAAAACAAAGACTACTTTGTTTGAAGGAGCTGGGGTGCTTCCATTAAATTTTTTCACCAGTATTCATCAGAAAATAGGGAAAGGATGGTGAAACTACAAACATCAAACTGCTGAAGATCTCATATTCATTGGGCCTCTCTTGTCCTGTCACTGTAAGCCACTTTTTATGTAGTCAATTTGACTCCTTCCCCAGGCCTATCCTCCCATCCAATGAAATGCCAACACCATCCTTCAAACAATTATGCCTGTGTGCCAGGAAGAACTGTGCCAAGCACAAGTATCAGCTGCTGTGCAGAAAGCCTACAACAGTAACACTCTGTAAGGATGAGTATTTCACACATTACCATTGCTTCACTGGGATTTTTGAACAGAATGTAGAAAATAAAACCTCACAGAATGCAAGGAAGCACTCCAATAATAAAGTTATTTTCCTTTAAAAAACCCTTATTTTCAGGGGCCTGATTCAACATCTATTGATGTCAATAGCCCAGAGTAGAAAGGAGCAACAGATTACAGTGAAGACACCATTGAGAAAGGAAACATCACTTTTGCAGGATATATGGACTCACATCATCAAGCTTTGACCCTTTCTAGCACATAACTGACTCAGTTTACAAACATCTGAGCAAGCATGTCAACATGGGGGCTTCTGCCTACATGAGTCCCTGTTCATGTGCACAGGAACTGCACCCCATGGTACTGGCTCAGCTGTTTTGCCTACAGTTAAAATTAAGTGGATGTAATCACCACCAGTAGGGTCAACAAGGTGGTTGATCGTAAGTAATATTCACCCAGGACTCTTGCAGGCTTTCTGGATTCTCTATTAGTCACCAACACAACTTCATTTTAAAGCATGACCTCCACATAGTCAGCACCACCCACCTCAGTGGAATGAAGCTCATTTAATGGAGAGAAAAAACAAGTATCTCAACAAGAAGGAGCAAGATCAGGTGGCTCCTCTCAAGAAGACAGGCTTAGTATCTTTTTTTTTTTTCAGTGAATTTTATGCAAGATTGAAGAAAATGGTATGCAAAGAGAGAAAGGATAAAGATGGTTATTTAGAGATGGAAAAGCAGATAACACTAAAATGCTCGAGAATTCCCAGAACCAAGTCATATCTTGATGCACACATTCTCTTCAGGAACAGTTCTCAGTGCTCAGTGCATACCAGAGTCATTGAATACTTACAAATAAATATTCACAGACAGTTTTTGAACCGGCAAAAGGATGAAACCTTTGGAAGTGTGCTTAGACTCACTGATACAGGAATAATGTCACATGGCATCATTGATCCTTCAAATGGCATGGGGAATCAGGATTAGATACTCAGTAAAAAGACATTCTCAAATAAATCAGAGGCTAAAATTCAATCACACAAACTATCTAACAACTGAGAATAATGAGCAAATTAGTATAAAGTCAGTCTGCTCCCAGATAACTTACTGAACAGAGGGGTGAGAATACATTTTAATAACACATTGCTGCCAGCCAACTGCTCTGTTACAAATAGAGTGAACTGACAATAACTGGGAGTAGCTGATAGGAAAAAAAAAAAAGAAGGAGAATGATGAGCAGTAGAGAACAAAACAAGAATGGCGATGGAAAAACACCAGTCCCTCCTTTGCAGGAAAAGGAAATGAGGGGAACAAAGCCTTTCTCTGCCTATGCTGCTCAAAATCCTACCTGCTTTGGTCTGGTTGCAGCAGATCTGGCCCCCATTTCATGAAGTTTAGGAGCACAATCATCTATGAAGAACAACAGTGGGTATAAGGAACAAAAATCCCACAGCACAACTTTTGACACTTTCCATAGGAGGACACCTAAACCTCTTCCTCCCGCCATTCCTTGCTCCCACTGAACTCTTCTGCCTTCCAGACAGCTCTACTCATCAATCAGTCAAGACACTCAGTCCAGCTTCTGCCTTAAGGACACTCAACAATGGGAAAACAGAAGAGCAGCTTAGTGAGCTCTACAAGGGAGATTATTCAAAAGGTTAATTACTGAATAAAACAGAACTAGCAAATAGAGGGGGCAATGGGAAAGGGGATGGAGGAGGAAGGGAGGGAGCAAATTACTTTCAACCGCTAAAACTGGCTTCCCAAATCCTTAAAGTCCTTTACATTGTAGACTGAAGAAGGAGGGGGACAGGAGGGGGTTGGGCTGTGTTGTTCACTTACATATTTGATAAAACCTCAATAATGTTCCTCTCCTAATCCTGTGTCATTAGGAACAAAATGGTACTGAGAAACTATTTAGATATGAGCGCCTGCAACTTCATCATCTGACCTGCTGACTTCTCCTTTCTTCTTTCCGTGCTCTTGTTTTGTTGCTGGAGCCAATTATATTTAGAGATGTGATTTTTTTGGCTAGGCACTTGGTCCCCAACACCAGGGGTCCAAAATGTCCTGAGTGTAGACCCTTATGGCCATTATTATTTTTCTATAATAGCTGGAAATGAATCTGTCTATTCAGAGATTTTTAGGAGAAAAACAAAAACTCCAAAACAAAACAAAGAGGTATTTTCTTTGGTGCCTCCAATCCCTGTTCACTAGAGCAGGAGGAGTCTAACTGCTGACTTCAATGGGAGAGGAAGACTGAATTCAACAGGAGAATTTTACAATATTAAAACCAAAGTCTCAGAGTGAAGGTTCCAAGTGAAATAAAAAAGCTGGTGTCTCTTTGCTTTCTGCTGCTGGAAGGAAATAAAACCAAAAGGAGCAACTGTCTGTATAATCCTCCCTTCATCCTTAGCCTTATATCAAACTCAGACCTGGCTCTGAGCTCAATGCAATGGAAAACCTTGGGACAGAAGCATCCAATGCCATACATAAAAGCCTGGCATGGAGGCCAGGGGACAGTGGCACTGTCATTGTGTCACCTCTTTGTTACCCCAAATCCATGCCTGTGACAGTAATTCACCAGAGATGGATGTATATCAGTGACATGAATCCATACATCATTTATATGGCTTGTTGTGCTTTCTCTATTGAGAGATCAATACAGGTATCTCTTCTCATTATACTATAATGCACAATGAGTGCAGTCACTATCTTGGAGTTACTTGCCAGTAGATGACATAATGAGCCCTGCTCTTTGTCCTCTGGACACTACTGTAGAAAGGCACTGTGAGATTTTACAGGCAATCAAGTTAGTATTTAATTTAGAAAAGAAGTACCAAAGTGAAGGAGGCCGATAAAGGTTTTCTCAGCTCTTTCCCAGCATTAGCTTTTTAGGCTGGTTTCGATATCATGGGGGAAAAAATAATAATCAGAGCATATTTGGAACCTCTGCAATTTTCTAGAGAGTCATAATATTATATAGCCTTCTGAAACTGAAGAATCTACCTCATTGCTTATTAAAATTTAGGCAAATCATGAGGCAAAGGGGGTAATAAATAACCTTGAGGGAGAAACACTTGACAAGACTAAGTTCCAAAACATCATGGGCAAAAGAGTCTTGACTTTGGGAATTTCACTTAATTTGATTTATTGTCAATTAACATAAACTTTTATTTACTCTTTCAGGCATTGGAAAACAGAGATGACAAACAATTAAACAGACACTTAGGTAAACCTCTTTGTTTGCAATTCCCCAAGCTCCACTGCAGTACAACACATCTTCCCACACACAAGCCAGCCAGTCTCCCGTTCCCTTGTCATGGGCACACATTGCAGTTACATACTGCAAGCCCTTTGGGTGAGCTCAGCAGGCTGGGTAAATGATACTTTCTTGCTGCAGCTTCTTATTTTTTACTGTTTTCTTTCTCTCTCCTTTCCTTTCTGCTTGTTTCCTCTTTTCTTGCCCAGGTCCTCCACAGGCTGCTGTCCTTTTGGGGTGTCTGCTCCAGTGTGGGTCACACAGGGGCTGCAATACCTCCCCCACCAAAGCACCTCCAGAGCACAGCATACGTCCCTCCAACAAACATCTTCAGCCCCATCTCTGACTACGTTGTCTTCCATGTGCTGCCTCCTCCTGTACCTGCTTATGTATCCCCTTCTCACTCATCCTCACATCTCCTCCTGTGTCTGGTTTGTTTTCTCATCTTATTTCCCCAGGTGGTCCCCAGAGAGGCTGGGAGAGCTCTGACTGGCCACTTTCCAATTGAGGAAAAGCTTCCATCAAGGATTATGTTGGAGTAGGCAGAAAGTTTGCCCTCCAGCTACCCAAGCCGTTGCTATCTATCTGCACAGAGCTACTCACATTTAGAGTGGTCACCCCAGAGCCTTTCATCAGTAGCAAATGCTATTTTAGAAAGAGCAAAACCAAAGAGGTATGCTGCATTGGCAGCAACCATCAGGTACAGCTAAGCTTGCTACACCACCTTCTAATCAAGGTTCTTCAGCCACTGGAGTCATTTCATTCTTACACAGTAGAAAAGATATTTTCACAGACTGGGTGATGCTCAACCTTTCTTCCTTGTTTATCCCCGCCCCAAAATATTCAGGCTGCAAGTGAAGGAGTTGGTGGCTGTATCCACACAGCTTCCCTGAGTTAGAGTCCACCTCCACAAACTGAAGCTCTTTTAATAGCACTGTCAATGAGAGATTGCATTTCTAGTTAAGTGCTATTCAGATGCACCCACAGACGTTCACGGCTTCAGAAACACATCTCTTCCTAATAATATAGTTGGCTACATTATCTTATTTGACACTAAAAACTTGAGATGATTGATGGTAGTTTAAATTCTGAATAGACAAAAATTATAGAGCAGCTTTATAATCTTTTGCATTAGTGCCCTGGGGAAATGGCTGAAGTCTTTATCACATTCAAAGGACAGCATGACTGATGCTAAACCTCTACCCTTCCAGCCACACCAGCCTTCCATGAAGGTCTCAGGCAGCCTGGTCAGGAGCCTGCCTACAAAAATGGCTCTGAGGGCCTGGCATTTGGTCATTAGGTGCCATGCTTTTCATCATCCCTAACTATTGCTTTTCAGTATTTCTAACATGCAACTAAGTCAGGATCAAGGAACAAAGAGAGAGGAGAGATGGTGAAGGGAAAAGAACAGAGCAAGAGACTTTCCTTTACCTTGGGTATAAATGGCTATCCTGCTGGGAAGTAACGTAGTGTTTGCATCCTGGACACATCAATACTACAGAGAAGCTGAGAAACTATATCCTAACAGCTGTAGAAGAGTGTTTCAAGAACCTGCCTCAACAGAAAGGAGCCATTCATCAGGAGAAACAGGAGTAACAGAAGGGACAGTGAGGGCTCAAACATTTGAAGTAGTTCATATAATTTTAATAAAAGCATGGATAACCAAATAGAGCATAGGAAACAGGAACAGGGAAATGGGCACCAAACTGAAAGCCTTCTTAAGTTGCCAGAGGAGTATGTCCCCACTCGACCTTTCACTCAGCTTATGGTCTCTTACCAGAAACCACCATATGTCCCAGCCCCCAACCCCCAAATTTTTAAGGCCATAAACATCTTCAACATCTTCATAAACGACTTGGATGCATGACAGGAAGGGACACTAAACAAGTTTGCAGATGACACGGAACTGAGAGGAGCTGTTGACTCCCTCAAGGGCAGGGACACCCTGCAGAGAGACCTTGACAAATCAGAGGACTGGGCAATTGCCAACCATGTGAAGTTCAACAAGGGAGAGGGCCAGATTGTGCACCTGGGATGAGACATACAGACTGGGGAATGAGATGCTGGAAAGCGGTGCCATGGAAAGAGACCTGGAGGTCCTGGTCAACAGCAAGTTGAATATGAGTCAGCAGTGCCCTGGTAGCCAGGAGGGCCAACTGTGTCCTGAGGGGCATCAGACAAAGCATCACCAGCTGGTTGAGGGAGGGGATTGTCCCATTCTGCTCTGCAGTGGGGTGGCCTCAGCTTGAATTTTGAGGCAGTTTTGTGCACCACTATATAAGAAAGCTATTAAGCTGTTAGAGAGTGTCCAAAGGAGGGCAATCAAGATGGTGAAGGGCCTTGGGGGCAAGCTGTATGAAGAGTGGCTGAGGTCACTTGGTCTGTACAGCCCAGAGAAGGGGAGACTGAGGGGAGACCTCATTGCAGTCTACAACTTCCTCATGAGGGGAAGAGGAGGGACAGACACTCTTCTCTGTGGTAACCAGTGACAGGACCTGAGGGAATGTCCTCATATTGTGTCAGGGGAGGTTTAGGTTGGATATTTGAAAAACATTCTTCACCCAGAGGATGGTTGGGCACTCAGTTTCTCCAGAGAAATGGTCACAGTACCAAGCCTGATAGAGTTCAAGAAATGTTTGGACAATACACCCAGGAACATGGTGTGATTCTTGGGGATGGTCCTGTTCAGGGCTAAGAATTGGACTCAGTAATCTTTGTGGGTCCCTTTCAACTCAGTATATTCTGTGATCTCTACAGAAGACTCTCCTTTCCCCCCAAGGACTTCTAACACACAATAGCTCATGAGGAAAGAAGATATCTCTGAAGTAATGCTCCCCTTCAATGAATATCATTGTTCTATCAACTCCTTTTCTTGTCTTCCACTCCTTGCATATCAAGCCTGCTTCTATCAATCCACACCCAAATCTCTTAGGTTGGACTTCTATCACTAGAGAGAAGAAACAATTGTTCCAGTCTTTTTGAGTATTGCAAACCTCCTTTCTAGGTCCAAGCCCATCCCATTAGAACAGAGGTACCAAAAAAACTTAGTAAAAAACTTACTTGCTGAGTAAATATTAGCCTCCATGCTAAGGTCACTAAATGATCTAGCAATTCATGCTGCAATTTCACAGTTTACTTGAGTCTTTCCAGCTAAACCCTGGTGTCCCATGTTTTGCCAGACCAGGAGCTGCCCAGCATGTTGGGGATGTTTTCCACACCATGGTTTCACAGTACTCCTGAAACCTCATGCCAGAGTATGCTAAACAAAGTGAACAAACTGATTTGCACAGCCACAAAATATAAAAATTATTAGTAAGGTGATGATGAAATGAAAATGCAGGAATCAATTCTGTATCAGAACTGCTAGACTGGTTCTCACACAATTTCTCCAGCTCAGGTGAGGTCTCTACACATGGTGCCCCTATTTCACAGCTTGGATAGTGCCATCAAAAGAGGGACTATAGATCACTAATGTAGTTAGTCCTCTGAGAAAAAAACATAGTCTGAGGAGTAAATATTAAAAAAGTTTCCTTATTACCTGCTACTCAAGAGCAGTGGGGAAAGAATAAACCATGGCCTCACTGCTGCAGGTCACATGAAATAATGTTGTTAAGTGACATCACCAACAGCAAAGACAATACAAAATGCATTACCTGCCTACATAGTTTTCAGCAAGCTTGACAGGGAGCAGAACATTTTTCCTCCCACATCCAGAGGAAAATGTCATCATCTTGTCTGTCTTTATTCGTCTTTTGTGTCTTGCTTTTTAATTAGCCTATAAATGTTTTGGAAGAGAGAACCATCATTCTGATTCTGCACTGGTGCAGGGCAGAGGGCCTTGGCTAAAGGCAAGGCCACCTTAATGTTGCTGAGATAAGAGCCACGATCAGCCAGTCCCAGTTCAGCAGCTTTGCCATCACTTCATTTTGCTGGACTGCAGCTCCTCTGCCTTTGCAGGCAGACTATGTGGTTTCCATGTGCATTCTCCACACGTGCTGGGACTTGAAGAGTGCATCCACTGCAGCATCAGTCCCCTCCCAACTGGCTGCCCTCCTGCACCAGTGCGTCGCTCTTCCCCCTGCGATCTCACCCCCGATCAGTTGCAAGCTTGTGATTAAGTCTCTCTTAATAAATGACTCCTATTAAACTGGATTCCTCTGTCACTGTGAGAGACATAAAATTAAAAACTGTCTGTCTTTAATCATGCCAGGCTTCATCTCCATCTCTCAGGCTCCATTTATCAATAATTAATATAAGAAAGACTGAAATCCATTTCAATTTCAAAGACTCAAATGTTACATTTTTTAATAAAAAAAGAAAAAGAAAGAAGCCACCATCACTCAGAGACAGAGACAGCTAGACTCACACAGAGGAAAAGAGAATCTGGCAGCACTGCAGCAGCTTCCAAAAGGAGAGAAGGGTTCAAATGTGACAATCAGCTCTCCTTGTGGTTTTCTAACTGGAGATTTTTCACCTCAAATACTCCCACACAGAGAGGAACCTCAGTGGCCCCAAAGACTAGAGAGATCTGCATGGCCTTATTTCTCTTGGTTTTACCAGGTCCCTGGAGCCATGACAAATGAGCACACTGCACTACCAGCCTGTTATATTCTTTTAAAGAACTGCCAGATCTCAGATGCTCCAAGGGAAAGTCACAACCATCATTTTCCTACAAACACAGTGGCAATACATGGCAGGACTTACTGACACAATAAAGGATCCAGGAGGGTGCAAGTAACCAGCCTGGTTCTCATTACATTGCTCTATAAAGGACTAAAATGACATTAAAAACCTTCTTCCTTTATTGAAGTGGTGCTGTTGCTTATTCAGGCTTTTTATCACACACAATACTTCAGTCAATCTTTGTTGATGGGAAGTACAAGACATTCCAGCAAGAAATTGCAAGTTTTTTCAATTGGATTTCACCACAGAGAATGGGTCTCAGGGCTTACTGTTCAGTGTCAAGGTAGTTGGAAGAGGAAAACTACTGGATGTATTTATCCTTAAAGTGACAAGTATTCACAGTTTGGATACTGGACATGGCACATCTGATCACATAGGTTGTCTTGAGCTCTGATTGAGGCCAGCTGATTTGGGTATGTCTCTCACAATAAAGTTCTCTACTAGCAGTACAACTTGAGGAAAGACCCCTGTGACCACAGTGATGCTGTATCTCAAGTCACACTGCCTGCAGTGGCTGTCTAGCTCAACTCAGACTGCACTGAAGACATCCTCATGGCTTTCAGTCAGTTAAGAGCATGAGTAGACAAACTGACATCTTCAAAAAAAACCCAAAATGCAAAACTGTGTCGAGCAGACATATATGACAAGAGCTCAAGTCACATTCTATGGACATACCACCTTAGCAGACTGGACAGCTCTGCCAGCTACAGACCTGTCAGTCATCCCATAGGTAAACATGTAAGTGAAAGTGAAATGGAACACAAAACACAGGAGCTGTCCTTTCAGGAGAATCTTGCACATGAACAAAAAAACCCTTTACTGGTCAACAGCCAGCTGACACTGAGAAGATAAATGCACAGCACTACACTGGAAATGAAGGTGCACTCTGAGCTGGGTGTTATCCTGCATAACTTCCAAGTCAGGCAATTCCTGGCATACTCATCAGTTGAATACCCAACATAACACCTCCCAGGCCTCAGCAGCTACCCACACTGCCCAGCCTGGGTGGACCACTTCCCTGCTGTCCAGTCATAATTACCATGGAACGGGGCAGATGCACAAAACTGAACCCTGCTGCTACAGGTAACAACAACTGGGGACACTGCCCTCTGATTAACAGGCCAATGCAGGAGGACACAATAAGCAGCCTGGTGTAACAGCGTCACATCATCAGTCATTAGTCAGTAATTATTGTGCAACTACACAGGGACACAAAAGCACAACTCCCCCTGTCAGTTACAGCGGAGAAATATCATTCAATAGCCTTTAATTACTGCAGACCCACACAGTAACAAATGATGACCTGCCCACTGGTATAAAGCGGATCTATCACTCAGGACTCATTCCCCGGTTGTTACTAATGGTACCTTTTGGTAATTCCACAGCGACTGTGGCACATGTTGTTGTGGGGATTTTTATCCCAGCGTATGGCCCATTTTCAAGATTTTGCTGGAAGAGGGGGCAGCGTGGGGGAATTACAAAGAAATATTTCCTGAACTACTGTTATCTTCCCAATAAGCTCCCTGCTCCACACCACTGAATTGTGGCAACATTGTGGTAATGCTTTCACTGACTTAGATGTGAGGGGTATAATTGCACCTTTGCCCTGCAGATCTTGTGGTACTCGTAATTATATCCCATTACCAAGGAACACAGCAATTTCAAACCTATTACCCACAGGTATCGTTTATTTCAGAGTTAAATTTATTACTTCAGTGCCAGCCTTGCTCATAGTTCTCCTTTATGCATTCAAGCTTCCCTAATGACAAACATTGAAAACAAAGTGAACTAAAAGAGATGGGATATAGGGACAACAGAAGGAAGCAGAAGATGCAGATACGTTTCTATGTTCGTGTGTTGATTTTCAGTAAGTCCCTGGGGGTTTACTTAGGGGAGGAGTGTTAGTGCAAATGGGGAGCAACCCTTCTGCAAGTCTGGAGAGGCTGCAGAATGCAACTGCTCCCAGGACCACCCTTATCTGCGATGGGGCTGCAGTGCTGGCAGTTGTCATAGTTATCCATGATTTCCAGTCTGCTGCACTTTGTGAACCTTTCCTCCAAGAGCCTCTGTGCTTGTAATAACTTTCTGTCTGAAAAATTTGGGAAAATCAGAGGTGTGCTCTACCGTACAGCTGGACACTGATGCAAAGGACTGCCACTGGTCTGCAGCTATATAACACACGTGAGAAAAATAAACCCTGTTTACTTCTGACTATTCAATTCCCAGCAAGAGGGGAGTCACAGGAGGAAGGAAGAAATTGATAGTGTCCCCAAGCTATATCAAAATTTTAAAAGGAAACAAGCAGTCAAGAATATGGATCTTCACTGAAAACAGTGTGTCATGTCACCAGAAGCAGAAAGGAAAGTACGTGCAGCCTTCCTACAGGTTTCCCTTTCCCAGCTAGCAGAGATGCTCATGATTGTTTGTCACCACCACTGAGCACCTCCCAAGCTGTGTATCATTTCTGCACACAAACCAGCGTGGTCCCTGGACTATTGTATGGGATCAGTCCCCACCCCCAAAAAATTGCAGTGAGTACATGAGTGTGAACTACAAGCATCATGGATGATGCACATTTTAGCTAATGGCAGTAGGTCTCCATTTTAGAGAGATCAAGAAATACCAAATACTGAAAAGGCTAAGAAGAGTAGATAGAGACATTATAGATGTGTCTCACTTCCTGCATTATCTTTGTGTTGAATAAGTCATCTCCTCAGATAACAATCTGTGCTCCAGTTACTGGAGAGAAGCTTGCTGCTGTTCAGATGCATCATGCTGCTACAGTAACTCAAGCTCTAGGAGCAACACGAAAAGATAATGCTGGAACACAAAGAGAAGACCTAAAGTAAGTTGTTATGGAAACCACATTCTCACAAGCTCATACCAAAATGAATGAGTCTTCTCCCCTTACGTCCATTTGTCAAAATGCCCAAAATGCATGGGAGTCCCTAATGACTATGGATCTGTTGCCCACCTTGCATTCACTCACAGACATTGCTGCTGTTCTCTCTCAGTTAATCTAACATGAACCAAGCATTTCCAATGGTGGGAAAGGGCTTATCACTTGAGCAATGCCATAGGACAGAACAGGTCAGGTGCTTTAGCAATTCTTGCTTGGAAGAGCTGGCGCTAGTAGCAGAAGGTTTCAATCAAAAGAAGCAAGACTCACCTCAATATGAACTGCTTTACTGCCAGATTTTAAAGTTCCAGAAAAATCAAAACAGCATCAAAAGGGATAGTGGCAAGACCACACAATAATATGTTCCAGCCCACGTTTAGCAATGTAGACATACAGGATGGGGAATAGCTACTTTGCCTGGGTTCCATAATGCCATTTTACATGCCCTAGGCTCTCTTATAAGACTTCTGCTGGCCTTTCCAGCAGCACATAGCTCTTCTATATTTAGCGTTTGCCACTACTGCCTCATATGACATTGACTACACAGAAAAGGCAAATTCTTGTGTATGCTTATACCGAAAGAGAAATTCTGCATGGCAGTGTACTGATAACAGCACTGGGCAAAGATCATTCTTACGCAGAAATAAAACAGGGAGATGGCTATGGCAGAGTGTTAGGTGGCAGTAGGAACACTGCCTCTCCTATCAGTGCTAAACTTTGGTTACAACAGCTGAAGAAGAGGTTGCAATAGAGCTGGCATTTATTTCCTGCTGGGACCCTCTGGCTCCTATTGCCCAGTGCCAGCAGGATGAGTGAGATTGTTTTTCCAGGGCTTCCCATGCAAGTTCTTGCCCTTTAAATTCTGTCACAAGATAGAGAACTTCACCTAGGCTGTCAAAATGCTCTAAGCTGACTGATAAGATAATGCGTGAATCCTGTACTGGTATCATTTCAGTCTTTGACACTATCTTGTGCCTGACCTATATGCGCCTGGATCTTCTTCCAGAAAGACTCCAACCTATTCAAGCTTCATTGCAGGACCCACCTCTACTATAGTGCTCAGGATCAGACACTTCAGACTTGGGACTTTGATTATGGTTTGACACAGTGTCATGCTGATTCCCTGCTCACTCCCCCAAGCAACTTACAATTCTTTCTACTCTACAGCTTCCAACACCAGGCTAAAGCAAGAGTAGGGAGGTGCATATCTACATGGGTGGGCATAAGAGTGCTCAGAAGCTTGCTTGGTGCCACCAATAAACCAGCACCAGTAGGCAGAATTTAGAAAACGTTCCTAATCTGTGCCTGAAGGCAGGAAAAAGAAGCAATAGGCAGGAACAGGTCTTGTTCCAGCACAGTGGCGCCTACTTCTGCAGTCTGCTGTCCAGCTTTCAGGGCAATAGCAGCAACAGCTGCTACAGTTAAGAATGCAAATGAGTTTCTCTGCTGATTTCAGTCAGTCATAACTTGCCAAAATGTTCATCTTCAGAGCTGAAATTTCCTGGACTTGGCCAGTATCCAGCAGCGATTATTTTTTGAAAGAACATGGCAGAAGTGATTTAGCCACTACAGAGAGCTCAGAATGGCATTCATCGCTATTATTCAAAAGTCAAGACAGACAGAATTAAGCAGCTTTAAAGTTCATAATGTTTAGGTCTGAGAGTTGAAAAGACGGAAGCATATGCCAAGGAATTTCAAACATGTCTCTTTTAACAAGCATTTGTACACCATTTAGTGTGCAAGGGCTCTGAATTAGCACTAAACCTCAAGGATCCACTAAGATGTAGTTGGTGGAGGGAGGAAGGGCTAATGATCCGGTAACCAACTACTACCTTGTAAAAATAGTATGCAGGGCATTTTGCCAACTTGACGCTAAATTAAATTACACAGGCAGGTAGCGTAAGAACTTGGGAAAACTTTAACAAATGTGAGTACAAGTTTCAGTCATGGCTCTGTAAGACCTTTCCTCTGAAGGCATTATTTCCTTAGCAACCAAGCAGATCCAACAGACCACTGAGCCCAAAGAGGGAATACTTGCTCCCTGCTTCTTCCCTCATCCATACTCTTAGCTGTGCAGCTCTTCCCTCTTCCTTGAACTGGCTCCAGTGCTCACTGGACCCACATTTCATCCAAGGAATTTGGCTCACTAAGCAACTTAAAGACTAGGTGCTTTTATTTGCCATATTATGAGACTTGAGTGGACTTGGAGGGATCTACTGAGCATCAAAGCAAGCAGAAGGTAAGTAAGTAGCAGTAAGATGTCCCTGGCAGTGGCACTCTCTCATTCTACTAGTGGTAGCAAGTTATTTGAGTACTGCTCACACACGGATCATCTTCAGTCCAAGTCTCCTACAGCCAAAAATTTGTAAAGCACTCAAGCCCCAATGCAGGGAATATCCAGTCTTAACATACAGGAGCACAATTTCCTTTCTAGTAATCAGCATTAGAAGGACAGGTCTTTTCTTTGGTGGGTCTAACTCACGGAATGTAAACATCTCTGCAACAAAAAGATGATATGGCACTACAGAAAAAGTTACACAGGTAGGTATAATGGTGTGGCATTTGGAGTCTGAAGTGAAGCTCTCAGTCTCTGTTATATGAATATCAAGCCTCTTTACATTCAATCAGTGCTCACTGTCAGAAGTATGGCTATTTTATCAGTAGTATTCTTTTGGTATCTGGAAGAGGAGGGTCAATAAGAATTGGTTTCAGTTAAGTCACAGGAAAAATAATTAGTTTTTCCTCCTGGAAGATGGAAGAGATGAGAAAGGGATGCACAATGAAGATTTTTCAAGTTTCCCATGCAAGATCTACACTCTCAAGCAAGTTACTTAATTGCAGACTACATTCACGAGATTACAATAAGTACAGGATGGGTGAGCAATGGCTACTGGTTGACTTCTATGCTCTTTCAAAGAGTCCTGCCATTTACTCTGGACTGTGCATAAGGTTGTATGGGTATAAAATCAAAAGAGAAAGTTTAACACGTCTAATGAAGAAGGTACAACACAGATGGGTTTTTTTTACTTAAAATTTTTTTTTGGGGGTGGTAGTCCCATTCCTCAAGCTATATTTACAGAGGTAACGATCCCCACACATAAGAACCAGGTTAGCAACCTTTCCAAGGTAACTTTGACAAATATAGAGAGGAAGGAAAAAGGTCAATAAACATACTCTGTATTGTGTAGTATAACTGAAGAGATGGGAGACTAGATGGTGGAAGGCAGGCTAGTTGCATGCTCAGGGATATTCCACACGCACTCTTGCAGTGATTGTCAGATGTGCATCTCCACTAGCTTAGAGCCTGCAGAAAGTCTATATCATGGCATTAAATTGGGATTGCAGTGTGCCCCAAGTCTGTGCTGCACAGCACCCCAAGATCAAGAGGCAAATACATCTTGCTTCTTACTGAAATACTGCCAAGTGCTACACTCCTTTACTTTCAGCAACCAAGTTATTAGAAAACAGTAGCATTACTCAGCTCATAGGAGCCCTCTGAGGTTTGTCATCTTGCTTTATGTGACTATTCTATAACACTCTTCAAAGGAACTTATCAAAAAACCTAGTTCATTCTTGCCGAGCTTGTTGGTTTGGCAAATGGTTTTGAAGGCAGCCTAGGATGTATGGAGCATACTCCAGCAAACCTACCTGTTTGTTCTGTTCACACAGGAACCAGCCACAACATAGAGCCTTTGCTGACTTCAGGGCTTTCCTATGTGGGACAACTGGCAAGATTGTGACCTTGTTTTGCATAATGGCTTGATTCAGGTAGTCCCAAAGGTGTTCACAGTCATTTACATTGGTGGTAATGTAAGGAATTTCAGATTGATTTTAATATTTAAAAAGTTAGATTTGCAGAATGATGCACAGTGAGAAAATGTCAATGTAACACTTCCCCTCATACTCTTAACCACAGTCTCCAGTTCATACATATTTTGATGTAGCTTTGCTTTGCATTTTTTATATTCTCACCCCCTCCACAGATCCTACCACATTCAGTCCATAGGATGTTGGGACTTGCTGAATGTGCAGCTATTCAATATTTCTTTTTCCTTTCATTATTCATCGTGTGCACTTACATCTTATTTATCATACACTAAGCCCCTCACTGAACAAGACAGAAATCCCACAATAAGAACAGCCTGTGAGCATTTAAAGACTATATTGTAATTCTGGTATTTCCCAACTTCTGTACATTTCATTTCACTGTTACCTTAGTCCATGGTTTTTGTATTGAATTTCATTGCCTCTTTAAAAGGCATAAATGGATGAACAAAGACACTTCTTCATGAGCCAGACAATGACAGACAGCAATAGAGTATTTGTCTTTTACAAATGTGCAATTTATAGCTGTAAAAATAATTGATTTTTTTCTTGTTTGCTAGCACTTCAAAACAAAAATTTTTGGGTAGCCCTAAAAGGAATACAAAAAAGTCTAAGCTAAAAAGGAAATAAAATTACATGAAGCTCACAGACTAATTTGTTTGGATGGACTGAAGTGTTGCATTGGGAATGGATTGCTCTGTTTTAGAATTTCTAACACTTTCTAAAATAAAGTTTTCTTTCCTCTGATTTTCCTAAATAATCCCCAAAAGTTTTACTCTAAGCATTTTTCTACTTCCTTAAGTTCATTCTTTCCCTTTTCTGCTCCATGCCTACCCTCAAAGACCTCATCACAGTATCAACTTATGATCACGTCAACTGACTTGAAGGTATTTTTTTGCGAAAAACTGTTCAGAAAAAGGGAGAATGGAGGTCTGGGTTGTCCACATTGTGTTTTAAACCAACTGACATCTAGAATCTCCCACTGCTTCTGCTCTGACCTCTGCACCATTATTTATAAGCTAAATAACTTACATCTCACACAGACTTAACAGCCTAAAGGCCACACCATGCAATGGATTCATGTGATGACAGCACACTGGCAGCAAACCCACAATTGTCCATCCCTGTATCATTGTGGATCTTTTGAAGGATCAGGGCCTGAAGTTCAGAGCTACTCAGCCAAACACCATATTGTTATTGATGCTTCCATAAGCTCTTGGCCACCCTTAAGGTCCTGCTGTGCCACCTACTCCAATGTGTGATGGGGCCCTGCTCTCCTGGAGATGGCTGAACACCTGCCTGGTCATAGGAAGCAGCAAAAGGAGTCCTTCCTTTGCTTTTCTTGCATGCACAGCTTTTGCTTTATCTACTCAACTGTCTTTATGTCAATCCACAAGTTTCCTAACTTCTACTTTACCTGATGCTGCTGGTGGGGGAGTGAGTGAGCAAGTAGCTGTGTGGTACTTCATTGCTGGCTGGGATTAAACCACAACGCAAGGAAAGGCTGNCTAACTTCTACTTTACCTGATGCTGCTGGTGGGGGAGTGAG